>CM066032.1:1010841638-1012041638 GCA_033557465.1 Ichthyophis bannanicus | reverse complement strand
ACACTCCGCCCATGATGTAGCCTGAGCTCTGGTTGAATGAGCCCGCAGTCCAGCAGGCAACTGCTTGCCGCGTAATAAGTAAGCGGACGCGATAGCTTTCCGGATCCATCTGGAGACTGACGCCTTAGCTGCTGCTTCCCCACTATGCTGGCCACCGAATAGAACGAACAAACGTTAGGACCTGCGGAAGGACTCCGAGACCTTCAAATACTGTCACAGCGCCCTCTTAAGATCCAAACACCGCAGGTCACGGCTCGCAGTGACACTGGTAAGAAAACCGATTGATTCAAGTGGAAGGTTGATACCACCTTCAGCAGAAAAGAGGGCACCAGACGTAACACGACTTTTTCCCTAGAAAAAACTAAATAGGGTTCCCTACAGGAAAGAGTCTGCAACTCCGAAACTCTCCACACTGAACAGATGGCTACCAAAAAGACTGTCTTTAGAGTCAAGTCCTTGACGGATGCCAAGTGAATAGGCTCAAACGGTTCTTTACTCAAAGCTCCCAAAACCAGATTAAGATCCCACAGGGGAACCCACAATCTGCGGGCTGGTCGCAACCTAGCCACCGCCTTCAAGAACTGTATCACATCCCCATGAGAGCCCAGGGACACTCCTTGAACCTTACCTATATAGCAGGGATGTCCAACAGGTAGATCGCATTCTACCTGTAGATCGCCGAGGGGTCAGAGGTAGATCGCCAGCCCCACTTGGCTCCATCTCTCCAGCAGCTCGCCCCATCGCTAGGAGAGAGCTTATGCCGGCAGGTCGTCTGCCGAGGGCTTGCCACCGCTGCTGATCCTTTGCCTGTCTTTTTCCTGCCTACGGGAATCTTGCCTGCGGGTGTATAGGGGTGCTGCTTGTTTTCGTGCCAATAGTTTGGGGGTACCCCAGGGGGCCGCCGCTCGTGCCCTGTGATGAGACGCCACAGGCCTGGCGTCATACCTGGTCTCCTGCCTCTCAGAATCACCCATTCTTGCCCCCACCCCAACACCCCTTAGAAGTGTGTTATATAAGGGGTGATATCCATTCGCCTGGGCTTTACCTGAATACACTTACAGTATTAGTTGTGTTGTGTTGTGTGCTGCTCGTTGGTCGCTTTATAGTTCTTTCATTAAACTTTTTCGGGCAGATACAACAAAGTGTCAAGAACTTGGTGATTTTGGCGGGCTTCTCCAATTTTGTTCTAACTTGACTATGCCTCGCCTTCAAATTGGTTCAAACCACTGACTTTTGCTTGCCTCTGCAATTTTATTTTGCCTTGCCTTTGCATTGATTCTACACTGTGTGCAGAATTTATTAAATCGCGTGTGGTGGTATTTGAACTTGTTTGGCGGTATTTGATTTTATCTAGTTTGATGGACAGGTGTTTGGGTGCCAGTATGATGAATTCTTATTTTTACTTTTAGAACTGCATGTGTGGTTTTGGCATTTCCAGTCCTTGTATTGCACATCAGAGGTCTTCAGTTCCTGTTGATCTTTAATACGCTGGGACAGTAACAGTTTTGGACCAGATTCAGCCAGTGTTTATACTAACTTAGCAGATTTGGCCTTCTTACATCCAGCCACCCCAGTATAACGAAGATGAGTGTTCCAAAGAGCAAAACATACCACTTTCATGATGAATGGGAAATGGACTACTTCTTCATCATGGTGAAAGACAAGTGTTGTCTAATTTGTAACGCTCCAGTATCCTTGCCCAAAAAGGGTAATCTGGAACGTCATTATAAGGCTCTGCATAGCAATAAGTTTGATGCTGATTCTCCACCCAAAAGTGAAATTCATAAACTGAAGCTCAAAGAACTTAAATCGAAATTGGCTACTCGGCAACAGTTGATGGCGAAGCCAAGAACACATTCGGTCAATGCAACCATAGCATCCTTCAAAATCAGCAACCTGATCACAAAGAAGTGCAAACCTTTCACTGAAGGTGAATTTGTAAATGATTGTTTTCTTAAAGCAGCTGACAATCTTTTTGAAGGATTTAAAAATAAGAAAGATCATAGCTGCTATTCAAGATGTACAATTGTCAAGAAACACCGTCATGCGGCGAATAGAAAAGATACATGGAGACAACTGAACAATTGGAGGATGTTTCAAATTGTGTTGCTTTCTCACTCCAACTGGATGAATCTACAGACATAAGAGACATAGCCCAGTTACTAGTCTTTATCCGGCTGGCTTTTGAAGACTTCAGTGTTAAAGAACTACTACTTGGAATGATTTCTTTAAAAGGGAGAACTACTGGTCAGGAAATATTCAGTTCTTTCCATTCTTTTGTGACAAAGTGTAATCTTCTATTGCACAGACTTGTTTCCATCACTACTGATGGAGCAAGAGCAATGACATGCGAGGTTAATGGTTTCACAGCCCTCTGTAGACAGCATGACGACTTCCCAGGTTTCCTCTTACCACTGCATCATTCACCAGCAAGTTTTGGCAAGCAAGAGACTCAATACAAAGACTGTCATGGACATCACTTTCAAAACTGTAAATTCAGTTCGTGAAAGATCACTTCAAAGACGGCTTTTCAATCTTACTCTTGGATGAAGGGGCAGCAGAAATCATTTTGCACACAGATGTAAGGTGGCTAAGTAGGCACAAATTTCTGCAAAGATTTTGTGATTTGCTGAATGAAATAAGTTTTTTGAAGGAGAGGGGAGATGACCAAGCAGAGTTGGAAGATGAGGAGTGGTTATGTGATCTGGCATTTCTCTCTGACTTTACAGGTGAAGTGATATGAACCTTGAACTACAAGGTAAAAACAAATGCATTGTCAAGACGAGTACAGTTTCATCCTACAAGAGCAAATTTGAGCTAATGACTGACCTTGCAAACACTTCTGATCATTTTCCTAATACGCAGGACCATCTGGGACAATATCCAAATTTTGTTTTTCAGAACGAGAAGTATGTGACAGAAATCTGTTCTGTTACCCAGGAATTCGAAAATAGATTCTGTGACTTACAAAAAAATGGAACAGTTTTGGAGTACTTGTCATACCCATTCAAAGTAGATGTGGACAATAAGGAAACTGCAGCTATCAGTAAAAATTACTCATTGAACAAGCCACCTCTTGAAAACGAAATATTAACCCTTAAAAATGGCATTTTTCTCAAGACCCGTGCTGAGCAAGAATTGTTTTGGAAGCTAGTGCCTAGAGACAAATTTTCCTACTTGAGAAGATGCAGTGAAGCTGTACACTCCTGTCTTGGTTCAACTTATTTGTGTGAATTTGGGTTTTCCCATCTGAAAATAACAGAGTACACAACGTTCCAACATGACAGATGAACATCTCCAGGATTCCCTGAGACTGGCCCTCACGCAATATTCACCCAACTTCAAAAAGCTGGTGGATGAAATGCAGGCTCAAACGTCTCACTAATGAGCAAGAGCGAAATATTAAAGATTGTGCAAGATCAGCCTGGATCAATACTCAACCTAAAATTTAACACAAATTACCCAATAAGACAGTTAAAGTTATTACTCAATAAAACTAAGAAAAAATGTACTTTCCATTTCCCCTCGCAGTTCTCACTGGATCTTCGTCTGTTTTGTTTTTGCTCAATTGGCTTAACAGCTGATCACATCCAAGTAAATGACAGAAGGTTCATTAAAAATGGGGGGGGGGAGGGGGGAGAGAAAGCCTCCAACTTTATTGGGTTAAAATTTAATTTGAAACTAATTTGAAACTTAATTTTCATGGTGGTAGATCACTGGCACTTTTGGCTGGAAAAAAGTAGATTACGACCTGTTCGAAGTTGGACAAGCATGCTCTATAGCATGCCAGCGCCGCAAGTTGGATTCTAAAAGAACTGGCAGCAAGGCCTTTTATCAAAACAGGCCAAGACAAACAAAAGAGCGAGCAGGATAAGAGGTCACTAGCACTTTATTAATGAACAACCCCAACGCGTTTCGGCAGGTGCCTTCATCAGGGGGCTAAAGGACTGCAAAACCAAATAAAAACATAATAAAACATTAAATACATAATAAAATAATAAATATAATAATTATAATAAACATACACAATGATGAATTTAACCATCCATATATAACCACAAGTAAAATATACTTACACGTTATACTTCTAGTCATGCATATAAAGAAAGCGCATAAACAATGTGTGACCAATAGTACACTAGAAATAGCTGAAAACAATAAACGCGTTAAAATACAAAACTGCATACAATTGCACATTAAAAAATGGAGGAAAATGGGAGACCCAGACCAGAAACACCATGCTTTAAAAATATAAATAAATCATAACATTATCAACAAAACACCAAGAGAAAATAAAAAAATAAAAATATAAAATAAATGGATAAATATATAAATATAAAAATGCATAATAAAATTACAAACCAATTGTTTGAATACATCAAGAATAAAATTATAATTGATTAATAATAATAACTAGATATAAAAACATCTAAATAATAAATATTGCATAAAATATAACAATGCATCAAACTAAAGATGAAGAACAAATAATCACATACTAAGAATGGAATATAAATAATGAAATATATATAAAAAAATATATAAAAAGTTCATAACTACCATTGGTAAAATTTTATTAATCCAAGTGGAAGAGAGGGACGCTCGTACCTTAAGCATGAACATGAAAGGCCCACAGTATTGTTAAAAAATTTTTTTTAAAAACAAAGGGGAACTCAATATGAGCATAGAAAATCAGACTATATTTGAATAGATGATTAAACAACCAACCTACATTATCTTTAAAAACATAGTGAACCTATTTCCAACTGCTAAACAGAGGATATGAAAAACGGTGGCCAAAAAATGCTCATACAAAAATGAAATCAAGAAACATGGTATTTCAATATTTAAAAAAAGGAAGAGGGAAGGGAGTATTAAGAAACCGTTGAATTCAGTCCGTTATATATTATACATTATTTATATTTTTAATTTTTATGGTTTGTTTTTATTAATAGGATTTTATTCTGTCTCTTCGTTATTAGTAAGACATTCTGTACAGGTGTTTGTAGTTGTATTGTTTGCTTTTATGTTTTTACCCGCATTTAGTTCTATGGCTGCACATGGTTTGGTTTTAATTCATAATGTTAGCAACGTTCACAAAACAATAGAAATTGACACATTCCGGTAGTTTTTAGTTATTTTAAGTTTCTGTAATACATATATATTCATGCATCAATGGGTGTGTGATTTCTTCAAAACGGGTCAATTTTTAGGTTTATTGAGTACCCATGCCAATCTTTAGCTATTTTTAACATTATATCTTTATCACCTGTTTTTTTATGTTATCTCATGCATATGCATTTATGCAGAATCGGGTCTTGTGATTGCTTTAAAACGCGCCAAAATCCAGCGCATCGATCTAATGGCTGCTCAGTTCCTTATGCCGGTCTGAAGGTTTGTGTCTCTTTATGTAAGGTCTTTATTCCCCTTTTTAAGTTGCTACCACAATGTTTTTTAGTTCATTTTTTGAGCGCAGTTCGGTATGAGTGAGTCAGATATGGTTTAGATTTTTCTACAAATTGTTTGTGCATATATGCTGTATTCTTTACTCCCTTCTGTATTTACCCAATGCACTCACATCGGGCTTCAATCGCTTGCCTCGATTTCGGCTCTGTATTTCCTTTTTACAATACGGTGGAATTCTTCATTAGGTTAGCATGGCATAATGCTTTATTTTTTATTTTTTACTCAACAGCTAGTCAATTGTTGTGGGCTGTTCTGCCCGTATGCAGGATATGTCACTTTTGTCCCCCTTTTAAATGCACCGAATTCAATGGTTTAAGGTTTCTCCTTCCTCATTTAATAACGGACTGAATTCAACGGTTTCTTAATACTCCCTTCCCTCTTCCTTTTTTTAAATATTGAAATACCATGTTTCTTGATTTCATTTTTGTATGAGCATTTTTTGGCCACCTTTTTTCATATCCTCTGTGTTTAGCAGTTGGAAATAGGTTCACTATGTTTTTAAAGATAATGTAGGTTGGTTGTTTAAACATCTATTCAAATATAGTCTGATTTTCTATGCTCATATTGAGTTTCCCTTCGTTTTTAAAAAAAAAATTTTAACAATACTGTGGGCCTTTCATGTTCATGCTTAAGGTACGAGCGTCCCTCTCTTCCACTTGGATTAATAAAATTTTACCAATGGTAGTTATAAAGAACTTTTTATATATTTTTTTATATATATTTCATTATTTATATTCCATTCTTAGTATGTGATTATTTGTTCTTCATCTTTAGTTTGATGCATTGTTATATTTTATGCAATATTTATTATTTAGATGTTTTTATATCTAGTTATTATTATTAATCAATTATAATTTTATTCTTATTGATGTATTCAAACAATTGGTTTGTAATTTTATTATGCATTTTTATATTTATATATTTATCCATTTATTTTATATTTATTATCATCATTATTTTTATTTTTTTATTTTCTCTTGGTGTTTTGTTGATGTTAATGTTATGATTTATTTTTATATATTTTCAAAGCATGGTGTTTCTGGTCTGGGTCTCCCATTTTCCTCCATTTTTTAATGTGCAATTGTATGCAGTTTTGTATTTTAACGCGTTTGTTTTTTTCAGCTATTTCTAGTGTACTATTGGTCACACATTGTTTATGCGCTTTCTTTATATGCATGACTAGAAGTACAACGTGTAAGTATATTTTACTTGTGGTTATATATGGATGGTTAAATTCATCATTGTGTATGTTTATTATAATTATTATATTTATTATTTTATTATGTATTTAATGTTTTATTATATGTTTTTATTTGGTTTTGCAGTCCTTTAGCCCCCTGATGAAGGCACCTGCCGAAACCCGTTGGGGTTGTTCATTAATAAAGTGCTAGTGACCTCTTATCCTGCTCGCTCTTTTGTTTGTCTTGAACTCTCTGCGAGGTTGGTGCTCTCTTTTTGTGTCTTTTATCAAAACAGTCCTGCAAAAAATTCTGAATTGAAGGCACAGAAACAGTGGAAGCTCGGATCTGCTTCTGCGAACACCAATCCTCAAATATGCGCCATAAACGAATATACTCCAAAGACGTGGACTTTTTGGGCCCGCAGCAATGTAGAAATGACCGCTGAAGAATTCCCCTTCTTTAGCCTCGCCCTTTCAATGGCCAAGCTGTAAGCAAGAACCCATCCACCTGAGGCATTCGAAGCAGACCCGGGAGCAGCAGATCTTCTCTGTCTGGAAACCTCCTCATCGAGAAGACGCACTAGATCCGCGTACCAAGGCCATCTGGGCCAATCCAGCACTACCAGTAATACCCTCCCCCGAAGGGCCTCCATGTGCTGAATCACTCACCCTATCAGTGCCATCGGGGGGAAGACAAAGCAGCCTGTTTGACAGCCATCGCTGCATGAGGGTGTCGATCCCTTCGGACATCCTTTCTCGCCTTTTGCTGTAAAAGTGAACTGCCTTGGTGGAGTGGAAAGTTGCCATTAGATCCATGATTGATGGTCCCAATCTGTGGACCATTTGTGCGAAGACGTCCGGGTGAAGCTCCCACTTTCACGCATCCACCCAGACTCTGCTGAGGAAATCCGCCTTTATGTTCTCCACTCCTGCAATATGAGCTGCCGAGAACGCCTGCAGTCGAGGTTCCACCCAAGCAAACAGTGCTTCTACCTCTTCCTCCATGGCCGAACTCCCTGTTCCTCCTTGGCGATTGATATATGCCACGGTTGCTGAGTTGTTCAAGAGAACTCTGATGGCTCGACCGGCCACTGCCGACCGCTCTCAGCTCAAGCCGGTTGATTGACCACCGGGTTCCTGAAGATTCCATGAGCCTTGCGCGAAGAGATCCCTGCAGTGCGCTCCCCAGCCTGAGAGGCTTGCATTCGTCAGCAGCGGAAGCCATTGTGGTTGTTCGAGAGGCAACCCTGCCGACAGAATCGATGGGAATAGCCACCATCGGAGCGACTGCCTGACCCGAGTCGAGCAAGGGAGGCATTTGCTCAGAGAATCTGACTGGTGTGACCAACGGCGTAACAATGACCTCTGCAACAGGCGCATGTGAGTGCAGGCCCACGGGACTACCTCCAGCATCGCTGCCATGGTGCCTAGAACCTGGAGATAAGTCCACGCCGTCGGCGCTGCAGTGGCTAAAAACTTGCACATGAGCAGACGCAGCGCCTGAGCTCACCGTGCTGGCAGAAATACTGCCCCCACTTGCGTGTCGAAACGTACCCCGGGGAACTCTAACACCTGAGAAGGCACTAAGCAGCTTTTGGCTGGGTTGACTATCCAGCCGAGACCTTGCAGAAATTTCACCACCTTGTCTGTCACCTGCACACTCTCGGCCTGAGACCTTGCACGGATCAACCAATCATCCAGATAAGGATGAACTAAGATACCCTGTTTTCGCAGGGCGGCCGCAACCACCACCATTATTTTAGTGAACACTCGTGGCACCGTGGCCAGTCCGAACGGCAAGGCCTGGAACTGGTAATGACCCCACGGAAAGGCGAACCGGAGGAACTTCTTATGAGTCCCTGATTGGGATGTGGAAATGCGCTTTGGTAAGGTCGAGGGAAGTCAAACTCGCCCTGCCATACTGCCACGATAACGGAGCGCAAGGTTTCCATGCGGAAGTGCGGTACTCTAAGACAGCAATTCACCCCTTTGAGGTCCAGAATCGGCCGCATAGAGCCACCTTTCTTTGGCACCACAAAATAAATGGAGTAGTGACAGACGCCGCATTCCTCCAGCGGGACCGGAACCACCGCTCCCAACTGTAACAGCTTGTCTAAAGTCTGCCTCACCGCTTTTGTCTTTTGTACTGTCGCCTTGCAAGGGTCTGCAAAAGAGTCGAGAACAGGACGGGCCAGCTCGAGAGCATACCCTTCGTGTATGATCTCCAGCACCCATTGATCAGAGGTTATTTGGACCCAGGCAGGAAGGAAGTCCCGAAGACAGTCACCAATTAACAGACTTCCCACCCGGGCCCGCCTCGCTTCATTGTGTCTTACAGGAATTAGTGGACGCTGAGGCACTGAAACCTCTCCGTGTGCCCCGGAAGCCATGAAACCCTTGGTTTTTTGATGAGAATCGACCTCTGAGAACCTCCCAATCTAGAGATATGGAACCTATGGAAATCCCGAAACTGATTCCGCGCAGGTGGCAAGGGTCTCCCCTGTTTAGGTTTATCTTCCGGGAGCTTGCCACCCTTGGACTCCCCCAGGTCCTTGACCAGCTTGTCCAGGTCCTCTCCAAATAACCACCTACCCTTGAAGGGCAGTTTACTCAGCTGCGACTTAGATGAGCCATCAGCCGCCCAGTTTCGCAGCCAAAGATAGACGGGTGGCTACCAAAGAAGACATACTGCTAGCAAACGCTCTAATCAAGTCATAAAAGTAAGCCGAACTGAACTCCATTCGAGTGACGTCCAGCCTGCCTTCATGATCCAAGGAAGTGTACTGCTGCATATGCTGCGACCAGCGCATGCACGCCCTAGCTTCCCAGGCCCCACAAATAGAGGCCTGCAGAGCCAGAGCGTTAGCCTCAAAGGCCTGTTTCAACAAACCATCAACCTTCCTGTCCTGCGCATCTTTCAAGGCAGCGCTGCCTTCCACCGGAATGGTGGTTTTCTTGGTTACAGCAGACACCGCCGCATCAAGACCAGGGGGGGGGGAGAGAAACGGAACCGTTCCCGTTCCTTCTCCTTGTCAGCCAGGGGGTAGAGCCTATTCATGGCCCTGACACCTCTCAGCTCCGCTTTGGGAAGGTCCCATTCGTCCTGGATCATGCGGTCCATGACACAGTGCACCAGAAACACCATTGGGGACTGACGTACTGCTTGAATAAGCAGATCCTCCAGTCCTTCCTCCGGCAGCAGAACTGCTGCCAGGTTGAGTGCCTGAAGGGTCTCTGTAATCAGCGCCGTCAGCTCCTCTTTCTGGAACACCCGGATGATTCTTGCTTTATCCTATGGCTCCTGAATCTCTCCCTCTTCAAGCTCCTCCATACCGGACTCCTCTATGTCAGCCTCCTCCTCTGGCCACTGCTCTCAAGGAGTCGACTCCAATGGACGGGCTCTCTTAGGCGGTTTCACGAGATTGTCAGCCTTCGCAGACAGACCTGACCGCCCCACGGGGGACAGGGCCTGCAATGCCACCGGGCTCTTCCCCTGTTGCCGAAGGCGATAGGCTTCATGCAAAAGCAGCACATACCCGGGAGAAAAATTCTCAAAAGAGGGGTCTAAAGGGACATCCGTGTCCATTGCCGAAGGTCCTGCGACCGGCTCCACGGTAGACAGGGATGGAGCCTCTAGCAAGGACTTCCCTTCCTGTCCTGTTGGGATACTATGCGAACTAAGCGACCCCTTATCTTGCAGTTGCTGCTCCATAGAAGTGAACACTCACAGCTGCAACAAATCCCGGCTTCTGATACAGCACCCCTGCGCGTGCCACAGACGATGCATAGAGGCCGAGACATCAGCTGACACTCTGCCCCTATCCAATAGGAGCAGAATTAGCCCAGCAGAAAACCAACACAAAATTTAAAAATAAATAAATAAATTTCTTCAGTTTTCTGTGTCTTCAAGCTAACCCCAGAAAATAAAACAAGTGGCGCCAGGGTCAAAAGTGCCTATGACTCCCTTATTTCTGCAGTACCAGAGACTGAAAATCCCCCAAAGCTCTACCTACCGTTGTCGAACTGAATCTGTGCTCCAGTGCAGCTTGGGGACCATGTGGCTGTAAGCGCAGGAAGGCGGCCTCTGGCTGCCCCGACTCTCCCCGCTGTTACAAAGGCTGGCTGAGCTGCAGACACATTGAAACGCGCTACACTCACCTCCCGTGAAGATCTGCTGTGGCCAGAGGGAGAGAGAAAGTGAGAAGGAGCGCTGGCCCTGCAAACCGCGACACCGGCAAACACCACGAGGCCGGCGTCAGCGGTGAGAGCAGTTCACACGTGCATGCTCTCCGCCGCGGTCCTGAGCAGTCAGAGAACTGCGCCTTACTACACAACGGGCTCCCTCCCATGCAATCGAGGGAGGGAGACCGAAGGCTTCAGCCTCTTCTGTTAATGCCGGTGATTAAAGTTGAGAAGGGGAGAGCTGGAGGGGGTTTTTTTGTGTCAGAGAATTTGATTAAATAAAATTAAAGGGCCAGCAGCTAATAAAAGTAACCCAATTGATTAAAGAAATAAAATTTAAAACTAAGTCTGCTCCTTATCTGTCCCTCAGTGAGCCCAGACACCTAGGCTCACTACGTCCTCCTGCTGCATGGAGACTGGAAACACTGGGGCCGATGGGAGAGATCAGCAGGATATATCCAGTGATGTCAGGCTTCTGACATGCCCAGTCTCCAATGCTGCAGGAGGACGTACACTACCCAGAGGTGGAGGACTGAACTGGAGGACCGATAAGGAACCTATTTTTGAAAATATTGTAAATTGGCTCAAATTGTTTGATCTATGAAGCAATTTTCAGTAATATGCTTTCACCAGCACTACCCAACATGCCATTTTAGACTGTGGATAATTCCATAATGCACCCCTCTCCTGAAGGAATGAGTTACTGCTGCTTGCTGGGATTAAGTTTTTATTTTGGTGGGATATAAAGGTTTTAAAATAAATATTGACATACAAGACAACTTACAGCCTTGGCCGTATTAAAAAAGGGACAGATTAATTTGCACCAATCTTGTCTCACACTATGGTTCTGGTGAGGATGCTTTATTGCAGGTACCAACACTGAAAGCTAACACACACACACAACTTATACTGTATGCCTTCTCTGTGAACCCCACCTTTAGGATTAACTTATGTTTTGAATTTACAAGCTTTGAAACACCTGTTTTCCCATTTATGAGCATGCTGCTGTCCGACAGGAGCTGCCTGTTTTGGTGTTATGATTGTAGGTAGTGTACGATGCTTCAAAGCAGCAGCAGCCAAACAAGTGGACAGAAAAAATAAAAAACCCTTAAACACACAGAAAAGCAAAAAAACTACTATGAGGGCATAATATGAAGCTGCAAGGGGGTAAATTGAAAGGCAATGTCAGGAAATACTTTTTCACTGAAAGGGTGGTGGATGCTTGGAATGCCCTCCTGATGGAAGTGGTGGGGGCAAATACAGTGACAGAAATCAAAATGGCATGGGACAGACACAGTGGATCCCTTTACAGCAACAGGATAAAATCAAAATAAACTTAACTATTTAAATTCTCAACAAACAAGGGTGTCCTACACGGAGCAGTGGGTTCACCCCTAAACAAAGACATGGGGAAGGGTGGCCTGCAAAGAGCAGCAGGTGCACCTACTCTTGCCATCTTACTGGGCAGACTAGATGGACCATACTGGTCTTTATCTGCCTTCATTTACTATGTTACTATGTAAAACAAAAATTATGCAAAGGCATCAAACACATCTGAACTACCCAAACTTTAGTACTACAATGGATTAATGTATTAAAAGCACAAATAGAAGTAAACCTTATGAACTACTTGGCATGTTTTAACAAAGCATTGTCTGAATCAGTGGTACACCCTTTCAAAAAGCCCCGTTTAGTAGGGCTTCCCTCTAATTTGACTTTTTTGTTTTGTTTTGATAGTTCTGCCTAAGCCATTAGTAGCTTAAAGGGGAAAAGGTAGAATTAGGCCTTACCGGCTTATTGATGTTCCTTGAGCGAGTCCAGTCCAATCCTGCACCGTTGGGCAATGTCACCTCACCAGAAGCTTGGAGACTGAGCATGTCACACTTGACATCAGGGGTATACATACTGGTGGCACCTCCCATCAGAACCAGTATCTAATTGGCAAAGCAGACTCACGAAAGTAATTTGAGAATCAATGCTAAACTACACACACTGAAAACCCTCCCCCAGACAGGCTGGACAAAAACAACCCCTGCCAGAGATCGAGAGAGATCGCTTACCACAGTGGATCCTCCACACCTCTGTCTATCTCTGAACACGCCTAACTCTGCCGAGGTGAGCCTCCAGGGGTAGACACTAATCACCAGACCCCCAGTCATCCACTACTGTAACATTCTTCAAGATTGGAGATCTATACATCCCGTGGCAAAAATGCAAAGAAACCTGAGGGTGGGATCAGACTGGGCTGGATTCACTCAAGGAACGTCAATTAGCAGGTAAGGCCGAATTCTACATCTTATTGTTCCTCCAATCCAGTCCTGCACTGCACTGTTGGGATGTATCATAGCAGTACTAACCTTGGGAGGGACAACCCAGACCAGCCTAAAGAATTGCCAATCCAAAACGCATGTCCCCCGCTGCCTATACGTCCAGTCTATAGTGCTTTACAAAAGGTACGCAGGGACGACCACGTTGCAGCCCTACAAATATCTCCTGGCGGTACCAACCTCGACTCTGCCCAAGATATGGCCTGCTCTCACATCAAGTGCATTTGAAACCCTGTGGGTAACTGTGCCGCAGCAAGTATGCCGAAGATATCCCTTCTCTCACCCACCAGGAAATAGAGGCCTTCAAAGCTGCTTTCCCTTTGCATGTCCCGCTGTACAGGACAAACCACCAGTCCAGCTTCTGAAAGGACTGTTCTCTTCAAGTAACATTCTTCTGATATCCAAAGAGTGCAGAAGGGGATCCTTCCCCTTCCCCCTGCTCCCGAATAGACTGGAAGCATAAGTGACTGGGTTCAAGTGAAAAACTGGAAGGACTTTCGGCATGAGAGAATGGGCTGCAGAACCACTTTCTCCTTTGCCAAAATGAGAAAAGACTCCAGACAGGACAATGCCTGCAATTTAAAAATTCTTCTCGTTGAGCAAATCACCACCAAAAGCACCGTTTTCAGTGTAAGATCTTTCATTGTGCATAAACCTAACGGCTCAAAAGGCGGTGCCATTAGAACTGACAAAACCAGATTGAGGTCCCATGGAAGCACAACCGGGAGGGAGGAGTGGCCTAGTGGTTAGGACAAGGTACTTCAGCTGACCTTGCCTTCCGTTTCCCCATGGACAGCACACCACTACTGGTGCTCCTAGAACCACCAAGGTCAGCTGCTAAAACACCGACAGGAGAAGGAGGTAAGGTGTCCGGTCCCATGGACAAACATATCACTGCCCTTCCACGTGCAAGTCAGTCCTTGGATGAGGCCTCGTTGAGTCCAGACATCCGGACCCCACCTCCTTTCCCACAACCTGCTTGTTCGTCTACTCCTTTGAAAGTGCCTTCACAAGTTGTGTCTCCCGTTTTAGTTCCTGTGGACTTTGCTACATCTGAAACTGATTCTTCACCACTTAAAAGTGAGGTGACTCTTGCAGATATCTGGTCAATGCTTCAAAAAATTGAGATTAGATTAACTACTACTGTTTCTTCCTTATGTAGCTTTTCTCATGATGTTGTTACAAAGGTTAAAGTGATTGATGACCAAATGATTGATTTAGCTGGTTCCTTGACTCAGGTGGATTCTCAACTCCGATCGTATCAAGATTCCCATCTTGGTTATCTTAAAGATATTTCTTCTGTTTCCTATCGATTGGAGTTACTTGAGAACCACCAGCGTGCAAGAAACCTTCATTTTCTAAATTTTCCATCTACTCGCTTGCTTTCACCTGAGATACTATTGAAAAAGTATTTGTCTGAAATCTTACATTTGGAGGATGCTATAGATATTGTGCAAATGTATTCTTTTTTTCCTAAAGTGGTGGCCTCGAGTCAGGCCAAGGACGAGGTTCCTGTGGCTGACTCAATTGGCCTAAATCTTACAGAATTTTTGCAGGATTCGCTCGAGCACATCCCAAAGCGGTGTACTTTGGTGGTGACCTTTGGGACCGAATCCCTTAAGCTGAGAATTATTCGTGCTTATTTCAAATGTAAAGATGAGTTATTTTGTGGATATAAGCTACAGGTATTCCCTGATGTGGGCCGGGCCACTAGACTCGACGGAAGCAATTTTTGGAGCTTAGATCTAGAGTGATGGCTTTGGGAGCTTCTTTTTTTTTTTTTAAAGTCCCCTTGCCGCTGCTTAGTAACTTATGAGGGTCATGATTACGTTTAGATTGATGTGGCTTCTTTGCGTCAATTTCTTGATGACAAGGAGAAAATTGATGGGCAGGCCGTTGTGTAGGTGGGTTGGCTTTTAGATTTTTGCTCCCTGATTTGGAGTCTAGTACACCTTTTTTCTTCTATGATTCGTTTTTTAAGGCTCTCTTCGGAGAGTATGGCTCTCTCTCTCTCTTGATGTGTTTTCTATTGCTATTTGACTTTGTTCTTGAATGTATTTATTCACTGGCTGGAGATTTTCTTTTGTATGTAACTTTGTATTCAAGAAAATTTAAATAAATAATTAAAAAAAAAAAAAAAAAAAAAAAGAGGACAAGGTACTTCAGGCCGGAGGTTCAAGTCCCACCTGGGGACAGCAATCTCAGGCCGGTGGGACTGGGATTTCTAGTCCTATAGGCACTCCTTGTGGTCTTGGGCAAGCCACTTAACCCTCCATTGCCCATGTTCCCTGTAAGTATTAGCGTATGTGTGTCATATCCCCTCGTGTTAAATGTATCTCCCAATTGACCGCTTTGACCCAGTGAAAAGCGGGATATAAATACAGCTAAATAAATAAATAAAATGTGGCGGACACTCTTGTTTCACTGCTCTGAGAATCTGACCACATCCAGATGAGCCACCAGGGAAACTCTCCGAACCCTTCCCTGGTAATAGGAAATGGCTGCGAGCTGCATGCTGAGGGTACTACCTGCTAGACCTTTATCAAACCCCACCTAAAAGATGACCAACACCTCCAGTACTGACGCAGACAGCAGCAGACAGCAGACAGCAGCCGACAGCCTCTAGATGCACACCAGTCCTCAAACTCTCCAAACTCGCACATAAGCCAGGGACGTTGAGCACCACCTGGCCTTCAACAACATAGAAAACACCAAAGCCGAATAGCCCCACCTTCTCAACCTTGCCTGCTCAAGAGCCAAGCTGTAAGCGAGAATTGATCCACCAGGGGCATCAGCACTGGACCCTGGGCCAGTAGGTATGACCTTGCTGGCAGCCTCCATGGCCGATCCACCATCAAGTGTACCAAGTCGGTATACCACAGACAAGGCCGATCGGGTGCTATCAACATGGGACCCTCACGTATGAAGTCCTGAAAGGACATGTCCTCCGGAGGAGACATCCGATGATGTGGTGGAGAGGGATCCTCCAGAAGAACCACCCTGGTACTGACAGAGTCCTCAGAATCATCGGATTCAAAGTATTGTTGGGCCGGATGCTCTCGTATTGCTTGTCGGCAGTATCGATCGAAGTTGGCATCGGCATGCCTCAATACCGGACCCTTGATGCCGGAGACCAATTCCAGGGCCGGCATGGGAGGAAGCATGGAGAGAGGCGCATAGGTCAATGCAGGTACATTCAGTACCGATATTGGTACGGACAACTGCACTGGTTTTAGCGGTACCGAGGCTGCTAATAAAGCCACAAGACTGTGCTCAATGGCCAGGATACGTTGATCCATTGAGCCTGCCGATGCCTGGATGTTGGTACCGGTAGAGCAGGCCACGACACCAGAAGATGGCACCAAGAGTTCTCCGGAAGTGGAAGCTTCGGGAACATCCTGAAACCCAGTTAATGCTTTGGAGGCTGGGGCCTCCCACTGGCGTTTTTTCCTGGAGGGCAACACTAATACCATCTTGATGCTTAGGAGATTTACCCTTTGAGGACCGGCTGGTCTTGGAAGCCCTAGGTTTAGTTACCTGAGATCCATGGGAGGAAGATGAATCCCTGGACGACGTTGATGCAATGGACATTGCATCCGAGGCAAAGAGTGCCGAGTTTAGCAGCTCTGTTCTGCAGGCCTCTGGGTCATCTTTCTACAAAGGAAACACTCCGATGGCAAATGGTCAGGACCTAAACATTTGACACCCCAATCATGGGTGTCGGTAGCAGAAATGGTACCGTTACATTTTGAACATTTTTTTGAAACCACTAGATGGTTTCTCCATTTTGGAAGAAAAGAGGGTCTAGTGCCCAAAATGGCACCTGGCACCAAGAGGGGATGGACCCTCAAAAAAGTAGTTTTGTGTTTTTTTGTTTTTTTTAAAGGAAAAGAAATAAGAAAATAAAGAAAGCACCAGTGGTACCGGTATAGGCATTGACGGGAAGGCAGACGACCACAAAAAAGATGATTTTCTGCGGCGACAGGGTTTGCTGCCTGTCGGCTCTGTGGAAAACAAAAAACTGAAGTGGGAGAGAGTTGGAAAGGCAGGAAAGCAGTGGCGCAGGTGCAGTGGGATGCTCCCAAAAACTTTCCTATTGGACTCTTGGTCACCTGGTCTGCATGCAGAGACCACAACTGAGTGTCTGCCCAAGAGTTTTGTATGCCTGAAAGATACACTGTCAGGAGATGAATCTGATGTTCTCTGGCAAGGGCCCATAGTCGCAAAGCTTCGTTGCAAAGCGACAGAGCCTGTTCCCCCCTGCTTGTTCACATAGAACATGGCTACTTGATTGTCCGTATGAATGAGGACTGTCTTGTAGCTGAGCAGGGTATGGAACACTCGAAGAGCAAGGAAGATTCCTCTGAGTTCCAAGAGATTGATATGTGGAGACCAAGTGCCTTGGGTGGAGAGGTCTTGCAGATGAGCTCCCCTACCCATCAGAGAAGCATCTGTTGTGAGAGTTGCTTGGGGTAAAGCTTGTTGAAAAGGGAACCCCAACAACAGGTTTTGAGTGGACTTCCACCACTGGAGGGACAAAATAAGGCAACTTGTGTTTGCTATTTTGTCTGACAGGCATCCTGATGCCTGGGTCCATTGAGTGGATAAAGTCCACTAGGATGCCCATTTATGGAGGCGAGCATAGGGCACCACATGCACGGTGGATGCCATGTGGCCTAGTAGTTGTAACATTTCTCGAGCAGTGAGATGAGACTTTAGCACTGCTTGAGAAGCTAACTGCACCATGCGAAGACAACGGGCCTGGGGGAGGTAGGCCCTTGCCTTTCTGGTATCCAGCAAAGCTCCTATGAACTCCAGAGACTGAGTAGGAGTTAGACTGGATTTTGGGATGTTTATTACCAGACTCAAATACTGAAGGATACGCATTGTGCAAGATAGAGAAGTCCTGGCCTCTGATTATGTTGGGGCTCGAATGAGCCAGTCGTCTAAGTAGGGGAAGACGAATATCCCTAGAGTGCGGAGAAATGCTGCTACAACAGCCATGCATTTCATGAACACCCTTGGTGCTGAGGCCAGGCCAAAAGGAAGCACCCTGTATTGGTAGTGCTTTCCCTGAAAAAGGAACCGAAGGAACTTTCTGTGAGCTGGATGGATGAAAACATGGGTGTACACATCCTCGAGATCTAGAGAACAAAGCCAATCCTGACTCTGAAGGTATGGCAGCAGAGTTCCGAAAGAAATCTTGAATTTCTCTTTGACAAGGAATTTGTTCAATTCTCTGAGGTCCAAGATAGGTCTATCCCCCTGTTTTCTTTGGGATAAGGAAATAGGGGGAGTAAAACCCCATACCCTGATGAGGAATGGGTACTTCTTCTATTGCCCCTTGGGCAAGAAGGATAGTGACCTCTTGACCTAACAGGTTGATGAGAGGTGTCGGAGAATTGAACTGCCTTATTACTGTGGGAGGGGGCATGCTTGAAAAATGAAGCCTGTACCCCTCCTTTATGATGGAAAGTGTCCAATGCTCTGCTGTTATCTGCCCCCATCTGGGGGCAAAGTGACATAACCTTCCTGGAATGGTGGAAGGCTCTGGTCCCACGAGAGCCAGGAAGGCTAAGTTCTCTAGCTGAAAGTCAAAGGCCTTGTGGAGGCTGAGACTGTTGAGACGGTTGAGGCTTAGCAGTCTTTGCTTTCTTCTGCTTGGGTGGTTGCTGATCTTTCCTGGCAAGCTGACCTGCAGAACGTCCCTGCTGAACTTAAGCAGGATAATATCTTTTCTTTTTAGAAAAGAATGGTTTCTTGAGCAATTTCTTTCTAGCAGGATCAGCTGTGGACTTGGATAACCTATCGAAGGTGGAGTTGTCAGCATCCATCTCATTGGCCTTTTCTTGCCAATCGCTACCAAACAGGTTCTCACCAGTACAAGGGATATTTCCCAATTTGTCTTGTACCCAGAGCTCTAGATCAGATGCCTGGAACCAAGCAATTCCACGTGCACCTATAGCAATAGCCAAGGTTCTGCTTATGCACTCAAAGCAGTCAAAATGCTACACGGTTGGCAAGTTTAGAAACATCTTGGTCATGTTTGACTAAAGTGAGAAAATCCTGTCTATCCTCAGGAAGAATAGGACTTAAAGCTTCTAAATCATCTGTGACCTCATTCAGGAACATTCCCATGTAGAGACTATAGGAACTGATCCTGGCAGAAAGCATGGAAGCATGGAAGACGTGACATCCAAAAGCATCCAGGGTTCTGCACTCACGTCCTGGAGGATTAGAGGCATGCCTCTTTGCACTCTTGATCCTTCTCATAGCTGATTCCACTACAATAGAGTGGTGAGGAAGCTGAGTCTTTTGGAAACCAGGACAAGGAGGGACTCGATACATAGTATCCAGTCTGCAAGAATGAGGAGAGGTGGTAAGAGGTGTCTCCCACATCCTTAGCATGAGATCATATAAAATCTCATGAATGGGCAAAACGCTTTAGAAGTTTTGGGATATTGTAAAATTTGCAACTCCTTGGCTCTTGGCTCTGTTTCAGGGGCTACAGTAATGGACAGACCCCGAGCCACCTCCCTGATAAAATCCTGGAAGGAAATATCTTCTGGAGGAGACATCCTGAGCTTAGGGGAGGAGGTCTCCTCTGGGAGAAGCATTCCTGCATCGACAGAATTGTCAGAATCCTCAGATTCTTCTGAGGACTCGAAGTACCATCTGTCTGGATGTTCTTGAAGAGCCCGATACCCATACTGACCGAAGTCGGTACCGGGAGGTATCGGTACCGGGGAGTATCGGATGACTGGGTACCGGCAAAGCAGACACCGATGCCAATGCTATCGGTACCGGTACCAATACCGATGCCTGTACTGGCCGAATTGTCTGTCGCGGTTCCGAGGGCGTCGATGCCACAAGGAGAGCTGCCAGACTGCACTCAATAGCCAGGACTCTCTGGTCTATCGACGCTGCCGATGCCTGGATGTCGGTACCAAACCGGCGGTACCAGTAAAGCGTCGAGGAAGGCAGACGCGACCACAAAATAGAAAGAAATAAAGAATTCTTCTGCGGTGACAGGAACAACAACCTGCTGGCTCCGCGGAAAAAGAAGAACTGGAGAGAGGCAGTTGGGAAAGGCGGGAAGGCAGCACGCAGGCACTGTGGGATGCTCCCAAAAGCTTTCTAATTGGACGCTGGGGAGCGTTCCCGCGCAGGCTCTGTCGGTACCGACGATACACATATGTGAGGACTACATACCTGCTTGTTCCTGGAGATCTGATTTTTCTTCTGTCTCCATCTCTGCTAATAGAGGAACACAACCCACTTGCCTGGTCTAACAGGATGATATTGAAAGTTTTATTTTGTCTCAGACTATAACACCTCCCCCCCCACCCCCATCCCCATCCCCATCCCCATCCCAAACTCATGTTGACCCTTGAGCGTTTTGCAAATGCTATACAGTGCTTCTTTAGCAGTAACTGCCTTCCTGCCACCTTTCCATACAGGCCATGTTTGTGCAGAAATCATGAAACTGCCCACCACTTTCCCCAAGTCACTGCCACAGATACCTGTAGTTTTTAAAGCATGGGTTTCTAACTGCAGTTAGAGGGCAGCAAATCAGTCAGATTCAGGAGAGTTAATGGAGAGCGTCAAACAGAACTCCCTGAATTCAAAGGGAGGGAACGCAGATGGAGAACAGAAAAAGTAACAGGAGCCTGGGCTTGACTTAGCATCCCCTCTCAGGAGCCCAAAGCAATAAATCCATGGGTGGGAGTGCTGGATGCAGAGCAAGTTGTTAGCTCCTGGAGATACAGCTGGGGGATGTACAGTGGGCAAAACTGAAAGGGGATATTTTAAGGGCAACCAACCTTTTTGTTAAAGTGGTAAATAAAGGCAAAAGGAAAAGGAGACCACTATGGTTTTCAAAAGAAGTAGCTGAAAAGCTGAAGAAAAAGGAGGCCTTCATGAAATACAAGGGATTACAGAGAGAGGAAGACAGGCATCTATATTTGGAAAATCTTAAGAGAAGCTAGCAAAGTAGTCAGGAAAGCAAAGATTCAAAGAGGAAATATCCCCCCATTTTATTGCATTGGCTAAGACATTTTTTAGATATGTTAGTGAGAAGAGGAAGGGCAAAAATGGTATTGTCAGACTCAAGGGTGAAGGGGAGGAATATGTAGATGCTGATGAGGATAAAGCGGAAATGCTTAATAAATTTCTATTCTGTGTTCACAGATGAAGAACCAGGAACAGGACCTCAGAAAACACCCACAAACAGGAACAGAAGCGATGGGCATCTTGAACAATTTTCAGAGGACTGTGTTCATGAGAAACTAGCTAAACTTAAAGTAGACAAAGCGATGGGACCAGATGAGATACACCCTAGAATACTGAGGGAACTTGGACGTTCTAGCAGCTCCACTTACCTACCTTTTCAATGCCTCGGAGTAAGGAGTGGTGCCAAAAGACTGGAGAGAGGCTCATGTGGTCCCTTTACACAAAAGCGGAAGCAAGGATGTGGTTGAAAACTATAGGCTGGTTAGTTTAACTTCGGTGGTGAGTAAATCATTGGAAACGTTGCTGAAAGAGAAAATAGTGAGGTTTCTGGAGTCCAGCAGATTACAGGATCCAAGGCAGCATAGATTCACCAGAGGCAGGTCTTCAGACAAATCTGATTGATTTCTTTGACTGGGTGACCAGAGAGTTGGACCAAGGGAGAGTCCTAGATAAGGAGTATTTAGATTTCAGTAAAGCCTTTGACACCGTTCCTTACAGGCGACTTAAACTGAGCACACTAGGGATGGACCCTAAAGTTACTGCTTGGGTTAGAAATTGGTTGAGTGGGAGGCGACCAAGGGTTCAGGTAAATGGAGCTCACTCTGAGTTACCAGTGGTGTGCCCCAGGGATCTGTACTTGGTCCGATTCTTTAATATCTTTGTTAGTGATATGGCAGAAGGGCTGTAGGGTAAGGTTTGCCTCTTTGTGGATGATACCAAAATCTGCAATAGAGTAGACACCCAGGAAGGTGTAGATAACATAAGGAGGAATCTAGCTAAGCTTGAAGAATGGTCTAGAATTTGGCAGCTGGGATTTAATGTTAAAAAATGCAAGGTCACACATTTGGGCTGCAGCAATCCAAGGGAGCAATATAGTATAGGGGGTGAAGTACTTTTGTCCACTAAAGAAGAGCGGGACCTAGGTGTGGTTGTGTCTGATGATCTTAAAGTAGCTAAACAGGTAGAAAAGGTGACAGCAAAAGCATACGGAGAGGAATGCATACGGAGAGGAATGGCTAGCAGAAAAAAAAAGGAGGTGATAGTGCCTCTGTATAAGTCTTTGGTGCAACCTCATTTGGAGTATTGTGTGCAATTCTGGAGACCGCACCTTCAAAAGGATATAAACAGGATGGAGTCAGTACAGAGGGTAGCTACTAAAATGGTTAGTGGTCTTCATTATAAAGCATATGAGGACAGACTTAAGGATCTTAATATGTACACCTTAGAAGAAAGGTGGGATAGAGGTGATAATGATTGAAACGTTTAAATACCTCTGTGGCATAAATGCACAGGGGGAGAGCCTCTTTTGATTGAAAGCAAGTTCTGCTATGAGGGGACATGGGATGAGGGTGAAAGGGGATAGATTCAGGAGTGATATGCAGAAATCTCTCTTTATGGAAAGGGTGGTGGATCCATGGAATAATCTCCCAATGGAGGTGGTAGAGATGAGGACAGTATATGAATTCAAAAAAGCATGGGAGAAACAGAGGATCTCTAAACGAAAAAGGGGACTGTTGTAGTTGTTATGGAAGGACAGACTAGACAGGCCATGTAGTCTTTTTCTATCATCATTTTTCTATGTTTCTATACAGTTGTAGTCAACATTGGCATCCTTGCATTTTAGGTATGTTGTATACAAAATCTTGAGAAATAGGAAATATTCCAAGTGCATGTCATAATATTTTTACTAGTATGTTCAAAGAAATACAACAAAGCACAGTTACTTACCTGTAACAGGTGATCTCTGGGAACAGCAGGAATTAGTCCTCACATATGGGTACGTCGGTACCGACGGAGCCTGCGCGGGAAAGCTCCCCAGCCTTTCAGATGAAAGGCTTTTGGGGCCTCCCACTGCACATGCGCGCTGCCTTCCCGCCTTCCTGACCAGTTCTCTTCAGTTCGAGTTTAAAGCTGAGACAATAGAGAGAGGAAAGGAAGATAGATAGAGATACAACTCCTAGGGGAGGTGGGTGGGTTGTGAGGACTAATTCCTGCTGTTCCCAGAGATCACCTGTTACAGGTAAGTAACTGTGCTATCTCCAGGAACAAGCAGGAATAAGTCCTCACATATGGGGACTCCCTAGCTAAGATGCCTGGGAGATCCCCCTCCAAGGGTAAACCATCTTCGTATGGATCTCAGGCATCCATCCAGGGAAGGTGGGCAGGAGTTGTTTAAGTATGGAACAGGTGTTTGAGGACAGCCTGACCAAACAAGGCATCCCGGCGGGAGTCCTTGTCCAAGCAGTAAGGGGCTGTGAAGGTATGAACCGAGGCCCAAGTGGCTGCTCGACAGATCTGATCTATGGACACAGAGTGAAGATGAGCCATAGAAGTAGCCATGGCTCTCACATTGTGAGCTGTGACATGGCCTTCCAGAGAAATGTTCTTACTCTGGTAAGCAAAAGAAATACACTGAGCAATCCAATTGGAAAGTGTACGTTTGGTGACTGGAAGTCCCAAATGAGAAGGATCAAAAGCCACAAAAGTTGGGAAGACTTTCGATGTGGCTGAGTCCTGTTGAGGTAAAAGGCGAGAGCTCTTTTACAGTCAAGAGTATGAAGGTTCCTCTCTGCACTGGATGCATGAGGAGCCGGGAAAAAAACAGGTAGATATACCTCTTGATTAAGATGAAAAGGCGAGACCACTTTAGGCATAAAGTGGGGATTCGTCCTAAGGAGTACCTTATCATGATGAAATCTGGTATAAGGTGGATTAGCCACCAAAGCCTGCAGTTCACTGATGCGGCGAGCCGAAGTGACTGCAATAAGGAAAAGAACCTTCCAGGAAAGAAATTTCAGGGAGGTAGATACCAACGGTTCAAAAGGTGGCTTCATAAGTTGACCCAGAACTAGATTCAAGTCCCATGCTACCGGAGGAGGTCGGATGGGAGGCTTAGTGAGGGTCAAGCCTCTCATGAATCTTGCAATAAGAGGATGAGAGGAGACAGGTTGTCCATTTATAGGTTTTGAGGATGCTGCAATAGCACTTAAATGGACTCGTACTGAATTAGTCTTGAGGCCTGCATTGGAAAGATGCAGGAGATAGTCTAGTAGAGAATTCAAAGGAAGCGCAAGAGGGTCAAGACCCTGTTGCGCACACCAAATGGAAAAACGTTTCCATTTGAAAGCATAGGAACGCCTAGTAGAGGGTTTCCTAGAGGCATGAAGGATATCTTTCACTGGTTGGGAAAGATTAAACTCATGAAGGCTTAAGCCTTCAGTAACCAAGCTCGGAGATGTAGGGACTTGGGGTTTGGATGCCACAAAGTCCCCTGCTCCTGAGACAGAAGGTCTGGTGCAGCTCCCAGGTCCAGGGAGGAGCCCTGGGAGAGCTGTAAAAGGAGAGGGAACCACACTTGGCGTGGCCAGCATGGAGCAATGAGGATCATGGATCCGTGATCCCTCTGAAGTTTGAACAGAGTCTTGGGAATCAAAGGAATGGGTGGAAAAGCGTACAGGAATTCCTGACCCCAATGTAGGAGAAAGGCATCGTTGGCCTGAACTCCCTGATACGGAGTCCTGGAACAGAACCGGGGAAGTTTGGCATTCCACGGACTTGCAAAGAGGTCTATGTCCGGGGTCCCCCATTTCTGAAAGATTCTGCGTATCTGGTCCATATGTAGGGACCATTCGTGTGGGAGCAGAACTCGGCTGAGTCTGTCTGCCCGAGAGTTTTGAACTCCTGGAAGATATACTGCCAGAAGATGAATTTGGTGCTCTCTGGCGAAGGCCCATAATCTGAGAGCTTCGTTGCAAAGCGACAGAGAGCCCGTCCCTCCTTGTTTGTTGACATAGAACATGGCTACCTGATTGTCTGTTTGGACTAGGACAGTCAGGTTGACAAGGAGGGTGTGGAAGACTGTGAGGGCAAGGAAGATTGCTCGCAGTTCCAGAAGGTTGATGTGAAGGGTGGTCTCCTGAGGAGACCAGGTGCCCTGAGTGGAGAGGTGCTGGAGATGAGCTCCCCACCCTGTTTGGGAGGCATCTGTTGTGAGGGTTGCTTGGGGCAACGAAGGTTGGAAGGGGATCCCCAACAACAGATTTTTGGAGGATGTCCACCACTGGAGAGACCAAAACAGTCGTTTTGAGGTGAGTATTTGGTCTGAGAGCAGTCCTGATGCTTGAGACCACTGGGTGTCCAAGGTCCATTGAGCTGCTCTCATATGAAGACGAGCGTAGGGCACCACGTGTACCGTGGAGGCCATGTGGCCCAGAAGCTGCAGCATTTCTCTGGCTGACAAGTGACTTCTGGACCGAGCCTGGGAGGCCAAGCTTATTAGTCTTTGGCCTCGGACCAGAGGGAGGTAGGCCCTTGCAGTGGTGGAGTCCAATTGGGCCCCTATGAATTCCAGAGACTGAGTAGGGATGAGTTGGGATTTGGGAATGTTTACCACAAGTCCCAGATATTGAAGAATACGCCTTGTGCGGTCCAGAGACATCTGGGCTTCTGACTGAGATGGAGCTCGGATGAGCCAGTCGTCCAGATATGGGAAGACAAAGATTCCCATGCCTCTGAGAAATGCGGCTACGACTGCCATGCATTTTGTGAAGACTCTTGGAGCAGAGGCCAGACCGAAGGGTAGTACTCTGTACTGGAAATGTTTTCCCTGGAACAGAAATCTTAGATATTTTCTGTGGGATGGATGGATGAGTATACGAGTGTACGCATCCTTGAGATCTAGAGAACAAAGCCAATCCTGACTCTGAAGGTATGGAAGGAGAAGGCCCAGAGAGAGCATTTTGAATTTCTCCTTGAATAGAAACCTGTTCAATTCTCTCAGATCTAGGATAGGTCTGAAGCCCCCTGTCTTCTTTGTTATGAGAAAGTAAGGGGAGTAGAAACCTAACCCCTGTTGTGGAGGAGGAACCTCCTCTATTGCCCCTTGGGCAAGGAGAGAAGAGACTTCCTGACCCAACAGGGTCAGAAGAGATGGGGGAGAACTGAATTGCCTCACCATGGTATGGGGAGGAAGGCTGGAGAAATGAAGTTTGTAGCCCTCCCGGATAATAGAGAGGGTCCATTGCTCTGATGTGATTTGTTCCCATCTGGGAGCAAAATGAGCTAGCCTTCCAGGAATGGTGAGGGGCTCTGGTTGTTCTAGAGCCAGAAACGGCAAGTTCTCTAGAGGCAAATCAAAACCCCTGAGGGGGTTGAGCCTGCTGGGGTGTAGCAGACACTGCAGGCTTTGACTTTACCTGCTTAGATTGTTGACGCTTAGCCGCAAAGCGAGGCTGAGCAGATTACTGGCCAGTATTTGTGGGAAATCTGGCCTTCTTATAGTAAGGCCTTTTAAAAGACTTCTTTTTGGCAGGGGTAGAAGTAGACTTGGAAAGTCTATCTAGAGTGGCATTTTCTGCATCCATTTGAGCAGCTTTAATCAGCCAGTCTTCCCCAAATAAGTTCTCACCGGTACAGGGCAGATTCCTGAGGCCATCTACAACCCAGGGTTCTAGGTCAGAAGCCTGGAGCCAAGCGAGACGTCGGGCTGCAATAGCAATTCCCGAAGCTCTGCCTGCAACCTCAAAGGAATCAAAGGCTGCCCTGTTAGAGAACTTGGAGACCTCTGAAAGTTGTGTCACCATAGAAAAGAAGTCCGCCCTTTGATCATCAGGGATAAAGGTGGCAAAATTCTGTATTTTTAGGGCAGGTTGTCCAAGAAACATGCCCATATGAAGGCTATAAGAATTGATCCTGGCTATAAGCATACTAGCCTGGAACATCTTTCTTCCAAAAGAGTCTAGGGTCTTACATTCTCGCCCTGGAGGGGTAGAAGAATGCCTTTTAGGACTCTTTATTTTCTTCATGGCAGACTTCACCACAATAGAGTGGTGAGGCAGCTGAGTTTTCTGGAACCCAGGCGAAGGAGGGACCCGATACATGGTGTCCAACCTACGGGAATGGGGAGACAGTGTTAAAGGAGTCTCCCACAAAGCCATCAAGTGTTCTTGAAGGATTTCATGGACAGGCAGAGTGACTGCCTCTTTAGGAGCTTTAGAGTATCCTAAAATGTCCAATTTTTTTGATCTGGGTTCTTTTTCAGAAGATGTAGCAATAGAAAGTGCTTTAGCTACATCAACAATGAAATCCTGAAAGGATAAATCCTCTGGAGGAGACATCCTCCTCTTTGGAGAAGAGGGCTCCTCAGGAAGAGTAAGCTCAGCAGAGTCATCAGAGGAATTGAATTCATCAGAAGAATCTGAGTCTTCCCTCTGTACTGCCAATGTACGATACGCATACCGATGGGTATCGACATCGGGCGTATCGGGCATGGGATCGGTACCAGGCGAAAGCCTGAATCCGGCATGCGGAACCGATCGACGTTTGGAAGTCGATGGTCTCGGTTCCGGTGTGGATACCGGAACCGGGGTCGGTACCGATGAAATCGGTACAGAGGGCGTCGCAGCCTTAATGAATGCCAGAACAGCCTGCTGCATGGTCTGGACAGTACTGCCCATAGACGCCACTACTGCCTGGATGTCGGTACCGGTATGGGCCGGTACCCCAGAGCAGTCCAACAGGTGATCGGTCGAGGCCGTGCCATCGATGTCAACCTGTGACCCCATGATTGCTTTGGAGGCCGGAACCTCCCGCCGGGGTTTTTTGGCCTGGGCAGAATCCTCGAACTCAAAATTGAGAGCCTCTCGATCTTTAGAAAGAGATTTGCTTTTAGAGGATTTGCCCACAGAAATTTTGGTTACCTGAGATCCATCCAGAGAGGAAGACCTGGAAAAAGAGAAACTGAAGAGAGCTGGTCAGGAAGGCAGGAAGGCAGCGCGCATGTGCAGTGGGAGGCCCCAAAAGCCTTTCATCTGAAAGGCTGGGGAGCTTTCCCGCGCAGGCTCCGTCGGTACCGACGTACCCATATGTGAGGACTTATTCCTGCTTGTTCCTGGAGATAAAAACAGATGTCTGTGCAACTTAGATGTAGTACTTTCCAAGAAAAAAAAAAACACAAACTATATAACCTGGACAGGATTAATGGCACCCTTCAGTAATATTTGGTTGCACAACCCTTGACAGTGGTTAACAGCCTCCAATTTCATACATCTGTATGCTGGTAGTTTCTCCCACTCTTCAACCAAGATTCAACCAATAAGGAGTGGAGGAGTGGCCTAGTGGTTGGGGCAAGGTACTTCAGGCCGGAAGGTCGGGGGTACAAATCCCACTAGAGGACAGCAACCTTGGGCCGGAAGGACTGGGGTTTCTAGTCCCACAGGTGCTCCTTGTGGTCTTGGGCAAGCCACTTAACCCTCCATAGCCCATGTTCCCTGTAAAATAGTTATTTCCAAGTTATAATGCCCTGTTCAATGTAATTTCAGTTTGTTCAATGTAAACCACACTGATGCAGAATAGCGCGGTATATAAGAGAATGTAAAATAAATAAATAGATTTGTTCCAGCTTATGAATGTTTCCACGATTCCTTTTACCAATGGCAGATTTCAGCTCTTTCCAAAAGTTAATTGGAAGGTTTAAGGTTTAAGGTTTAATTATTTGATAAAAACCGCCTTTCACAAACAATCAAGGCGGTGTACAATAATAAAAACATAAAAAAGTCATAAAATAGCGTAGTTACTCACCTGTAACAGGTGTTCTCCAGGAGCAGCAGGAATCAGTCCTCACATATGGGTGACGTCGGCGCCGACGGAGCCCTCGCGGAGCAATTTTCCCCAGCTTTCAAAGAAAGCCTTTGGGAATTGCAGCGCGCATGCGCGGTCGCCTTCCTGCCGAAGGGTGCCATCTTAGCCAGTCAGATGACATAGCTAAAAAAGACAGCATAAAAATTTGCAAAAAAAACTTAAGCAGATGATTGCAACTCCAAGGGGAGGAGGGAGGGTTGTGAGGACTGATTCCTGCTGCTCCTGGAGAACACCTGTTACAGGTGAGTAACTACGCTTTCTCCAGGACCAAGCAGGAAGTCAGTCCTCACATATGGGACTCCCAAGCTTAAGGCTACCGGAGACCCTAAGCACAAAAATGAGCTCCCTCTAGCTCAGCAGCACAGAAGGAAGGAATCTTCGCTGAATTATTACCCACCGGTAGCCCACATCCGGGATGGAGGGTAGGAGTTGCTCAAACCTCAAAGAGATTACGGAGGACTGCCTGTCCGAAAGCACTGTCCCTGCGGGACTCCCTCTCGAGACAGTAATGGACCGCAAAAGTCTGGCTCGAAGACCAAGTAGCGGCCCGGCAGATGTCTGCCAGCGGAACAGAGCGGAGGTAAGCCACTGACGTAGCCTTTGCCCGAACACAATGAGCCGTGACTCGACCATCCAAGGAGAGTCCGGCTGCCCCATAAGCCCAAGTGATACAGTCCGCAACCCAGATGGACAGAGTACGCTTGGAGACCGGGAGTCCCAATTTATTGGGATCAAAAGACACAAAAAGCTGAGCAGCTTTACGGTGCTCCCGTGTACGGTCAAGGTAGAAGTTCAATGCCCTTCTACAGTCCAGGGTATGGAGGACCATTTCAGCTCGGCTGGAGTGTGGTCTGGGAAAGAAGGTCGGAAGTACCACCTCCTGATTGATGTGAAAAGGGGAGACCACTTTTGGAAGAAATTTTGGGTGAGTCCGTAGGACTACCCTATTTTTGTAGAACCGAGTGTAAGGGGGATCAGACACGAGGGCCTGCAATTCACTTACGCGTCTAGCGGAAGTGAGGGCTATCAAGAACAATGTTTTCCAAGAAAGAAAACGGAGAGAACAGGTAGCCATAGGTTCAAAAGGCGGACAGGTGATCCGCTGTAAAACCACATTCAGATCCCAGTCAGGCGCTGGCGGGCGCAGAGGTGGTTTAAGTAGAAGGAGACCTCGGAGAAACCTCGCTACGAGAGGGTCGCTGGAAAGAGGTCTGCCGTCCACCGGCACATGATGTGCTGAAAGAGCACTGAGGTGAACTTTGACGGAGTTGGACTTAAGTCCCAGATTAGAGAGGTATAGCAAGTACTGCAAGATCACCGACACCGAGCAGGAGAAGGGATCCTGAGACTGTTGGGTACACCAAACGGAAAAGCGACGCCATTTAAGGGCGTAGCATTTGCGGGTAGAAGGTCGCCGAGAAGCTAGGACGACCTCCTCCACCTCTGCCGGCAGGAGAAGGGGAGCAAGGACTACCCTCTCAGCAGCCAGGCCATTAGATTGAGAGATCTGAGGTTGGGGTGTAGCAGAGACCCCTGATCCTGAGTGAGGAGATCCGGTTGAAACCCCAGAGGGAATGGATCCTCTACCGCTAATTGCAGCAGGAGTGGAAACCACGGCTGTCTGGGCCAGCGAGGGGCCACCAGGATCATGGAAGCCTTGTCTCGGAGAACCTTGAAAAGAGTTCGCGAGACTAGCGGGATGGGAGGAAAAGCATACAGAAGGCTCTCCGACCATGAGAGTAGAAAAGCGTCTGCCGCAACTCGAAGGGGATGTGGCTGACGAGAGCAGAAGCGAGGAAGTTGCCGGTTGAGAGGACTGGCAAAGAGATCCATCGTGGGGAGGCCCCACTTTAGAAAGAGCTTCTGAACTACCAAGGGATCCAGGCGCCACTCGTGCGGCTGGAGGATCCTGCTGAGTTTGTCCGCCAGGCAATTTTCTTGGCCTGGGAGATAGACTGCCTTGAGAAGAACGCCGTGACTGACGGCCCAAGAGCAGAGCTTCTGTGCTTCCCGACAGAGAAGGAAGGAGCCCGTGCCCCCCTGTTTGTTCACGTAGAACATGGCAACTTGATTGTCCGTCTGGACAAGGACGGACTGGTGAGAGGTCAGGTGGGAGAAAGCCTTGAGAGCCAGGCGGATCGCTCTGAGCTCCAGGAAGTTGATCTGCTGAGCAGACTCCCACGTGGTCCAGAGGCCCTGAGTACGTGCCCCTTGGCAATGTGCTCCCCAACCCAGGAGGGACGCATCTGTCTTCAGCACCTGGGCCGGCTGAGGTGACTGAAAAGGCATGCCGAGTACCAGGTTCGGCCGATGAAGCCACCACTGGAGAGACGAGGCCAGCGGCTCGGAGACGCGCACTAGGTCTGCTAGGCCGCCTGTGGCTTGTTGCCACTGCTTGCGAAGACACCATTGAGCAGGCCGCATATTCAGGCGGGCATTGGGGGTCACATGGACGGTGGAAGCCATATGGCCGAGTAGTCTCAGGAAGCGCCTGGCGGAGACCAGGGGCTGGCTGCGAAAACGGTCGGCTAGGTCCATGAGCCGTTGAGCCCTGTCGAGAGGCAGGAAAGCTCGTGCCTGAGGAGTGTGCAGCCTTGCGCCGATGAACTCGAGATCCTGTGAGGGGAGCAAAGTGGACTTTGCGAAGTTTATGACAAAGCCCAAGTACTGCAGAAGAGTCACCGTGCGGCGTGTGGCGTTGGTGACCTCCGGAGCGGACGCTGCTCTGATGAGCCAGTCGTCGAGGTACGGAAAGACAGAGGCCGTGAAGCCGGAGATGGGCCGCCACCACCGCGAGACATTTTGTGAAGACTCGCGGTGCAGAGGACAGGCCAAAGGGCAGTACTCTGTACTGGTAATGATTTCCTGCCACCACAAACCTTAGGTATTGGCGGTGGCTTGGGTGGATGAGGATGTGCGTGTAGGCATCCTTTAGATCCAAGGAGCATAGCCAATCTCCCTGCTGGAGGTAGGGCAGAAGGATTCCAAGGGTAAGCATTTTGAACTTTTCCCGCACGAGGAACCTGTTGAGGTTGCGCAAGTCCAGGATGGGTCTGAGGCCTCCTGTCCTTTTTGGTACTAGAAAATACCTGGAATAAAAGCCTTGACCTCTCAGGTGGTGGGGCACCGGTTCCACCGCCTGTTCCTGTAGAAAACCTGCTAACTCCTGAAGGAGTAAGTCCCTGTGCAGAGGGAGTCGTGGAGGTTCTCCCGGGAAATAGGAGGGAGGGACCTGGTGGAAGTGGAGAAGATAGCCTTCTCTTACGACTTGAAGCACCCAGGCATCTGAAGTGATGTTGGACCACCTGTGGGCGAAGTGAACCAGCCGGCCTCCGGTGCTGGGAGGGGGAGAGGCTATGCTGAAGGAGTCAAAAGCCCCCACCCTGCTGAGCAGGGGCTGGTGGTGCAGGCTTGGGGGCTTGCTGCCTACGGGATCCGTTACCCCGTCCCTTGGCCTGCTGGCCCTGTTGGGGAGCTGCGGAGGCCTGATATTGGGGGTAGTGTTTATAGGCAGCTGCCTTTCTCGGGTAAAAGGACTTCTTTCCCGAGCCCTTCTTTTTCTGGGAAGGGGCGGAGGTCTTCCTAGAAAGCCTAGTCCTGGTGAGAGTCTCAGTCTCTAGTTGTGCAGCCTTCTCGTCCATAGGTTTGCCAAAGAGGTTTTCACCTCGGCAGGGGACATCGACCAACTTGTCCTGCACCCAGGGCTCAAGGTCAGATGACTGAAGCCAAGCCTGTCGGCGGGCACCGATGTCGGCTGCGGCCACTCGAGCCGATGCTTCAAAGCCATCATAGGCTGCTCGGGATATGAATTTTGAGCATTCCCGAATGCCAGTGGACAAGGCTAGGAACCTCCGCAAAGGTTCCTCGGACAATCCAGCGGAGAATCCGGCTAGCTCTTTAGCCAGGTCTCGGAGATACATGCCCATGTATAGCTGGTAGGTCTGGACACGACACGCAAGCATAGAGCCCTGGAAACACTTCTTACCAAGGCCATCCAGGTTACGGGCCTCCCTGCCAGGAGGCACCGAGGAGTGCATCTTCTGGCTCTTAAGACGATGCATGGCCGATTCCACTACCATGGAATGGTTGTGGTAGCTGTGCTTTTTGGAAGCCAGGGCTCTTGCGGACTCGATAGATAGAATCGACCCGCTTGCTCAGGACCGGCAAGGAGGCCGGACTCTCCCACATGCGGAAGAGTAGTCGTTCCAGCATGGGAGGAACCGGTACAGTAAAGTGTTCCCTGGCGGGAGAGTCATACTGGAGGGCGTCGAGCTCTTCGGCTCGAGGCTCCTCCTTGGGATCCGCAGGGAAGGCCAAGGCCTTGGCCATATCCCTGACGAAGTCCGAGAACCGGGCATCCTCCGGAGGGGACTGCTTCTGAGGTTCGGACTCAGGCGAGTCCGAGGGGACACACCGAGTCCGAAAAGAATCAGGTGACTCTTCCTCTTCAGACTCCCAGACCGACTCCGAGGAGGAATCGGTGGGGTCGGCCCGGGCAGGCTGCGGCGCCAGCCGCCCCGACGCCGAGGGAGTCGGCGTCGGCGACCTCGGTCCCGAACGGGAGGCCGAGGGTGACCTCGACCGAGGATCGACTCGAGTTCGCATGGACTCGAGGATCGGCTCGGTCTCCGGGGTCGACTTAGACGTCGACGTCCCGGCGGTCGGGGCAGCGGCGCCAGCGAGCAGTGCCCGCTGCTGGTCCATGAAGGCAGACAGTCTGCTCTCCAAGGCCGTCAACCTGAGTCCGACCTCAGGTGACCCAGCAGCCCCCGACTCGGGACCCGACGGCGTCGGGCCCGACGTCGGTGGTCTCGGAGGCGAGTCCAGGAGGACCACAGGACTTACCCGAGCAGGCAGCTCCGACTCCATGCGAGGTCGCTTCGAGAGGTGCTCCTTCTCCAAGGACCCGGGACGGCTATCGGGGCTATGCGACCTGGCCCTCGCGGAGCCAGGAGCATCCACCGACGCCGCCCTCGCGGGTTTCACCTTCCGTCGATGGTCCCCGGAGGGGGAACCCCTGTCGGAGGAACTCCGGCGACGGTCAGAGCTGGAACCTCTGGACGCCGAGGCCTCCGACGAGGTCCGGGTACGGCTGGGGTCAGTGAAGATCCTATCCCGCTGATGCCGCCGACTTCTCAACGTTTTGGAGGACATTTTGCCACAGGCCCCACAGATCATTTCTTCATGATCCGGGCCCAGGCAGCGGAGGCAACTATCGTGTGTGTCAGTTAGTGACATATTTCGGTCACACTGACCACACCGCTTGAAACCACTGGCAGCCATCGGGGGAAAAAGGGCCCCTGCGAGGTCAAAAGACCGGGCTGCCAGTGAAAAAACCGAAAACGAAACTGACTAAATCAGAAAAACCGAAAAAGAAGAAGAGGACTCGTGACCGGCGTCGCGAGTCCGGGCGGGAAGAAAACCGGCGTCGAACCGAAGGAAAAAAGAGAATATTACAAATAAAATCAACTTTTTCGCGGGGACACGACGGGTACGTCTGTAGGGCTCCGCGGAAAAAAGAAGACTGGCTAAGATGGCACCCTTGGGCGGGAAGGCGACCGCGCATGCGCGCTGCAATTCCCAAAGGCTTTCTTTGAAAGCTGGGGAAAATTTCTCCGCGAGGGCTCCGTCGGCGCCGACGTCACCCATATGTGAGGACTGACTTCCTGCTTGGTCCTGGAGAAACATAAGTTACACAGCGCATAAAACATAATACATAAAACTTTGGCCAGGAGCCGGAAAGGAAAAGGAAATATACAAATGTTATAAAGGACAGAAGGTAAAGTGCAGAAAACACAGGACAAGATACAAAAGGCAGAAAGGTACAATAGAAAAAGACTCACACAAATGGGGAGGGAACATTGAAAGCTATGGAAAACAGGTGGGTTTTGAGATTTTGTTTAAAAACAGTGAATTGTGATTCCAGACGGAGGGAAGAGGGGAGGGAATTCCAATGTGCAGGGCCAGCAAAGTAAAATGCAGAGAAACGTGTAGACTGGAGGTGGGCGTGGGAGGGGGAGGGAAGGGCCAGACGGTTGAGGTGGAAAGAACGGGGTGTGTACCGAGGAGAATGGAAAGATAGAAGGTCAGACAAGTAAGAGGGAGTACCAGTGTGATAAACCTTGTGAAGAAGAGCCAGTAACTTAAACTGAGCGAAAAGAAACTGGCAGCCAATGAAGATTGAAAAGTAAGGGGGTGACGTGATCTCGAGGAGCAGAATATGTGACAAGACGTGCAGCAGTGTTCTGTATCCTTTGAAGCCTTACCACCTGGTTCTTAGGAAGGCCGAGAAATAGTGCATTAGAAAAGTCCACCCGTGACATAACTAAAGATAACACCAGTGTAGATAGAGCAGAGGGAGAAAGAAAAGGACGAATTGAACGAATTTGCCGGAGAAAGAAAAAGGAAGTTTTGGTAATATGGGAAATATGAGAACGAAAGGAAAGATCTGAGTTGAAGTAAACACCTAAATACCGAAATGTGGTAACCAACGGGACTGGGGAGTTGGAGAAAGAAGGGGCCAAAGGGGGGGGGGGATCACCATGAGTAAAACAAATAGCAAGAGTCTTAGTAAGATTAAGATAGAGACAGTTAGTAGTGAGCCAGCATGCAACAGAGGAAAGGCAAGAATTTAAAGGAGTGAGGTCAGGTAGGAAGGGGAGGTGTGATGGAGTAAGAGAATGTCGTCGGCATAAAAAAAAGCTGAAAGACCTGACTGTTGGATAAGAAGGGCAAGAAAAAGATTAAAAAGAAGGGGGGCAAGAACGGAACCCTGTGGAACCCCACAGGGGAGGTACCGTGGATCGGAGGGGGAAAAAGTAGACGAGGACGGAAGGACTGTGCAGGAGCGAGAGGAAAGAAAAGAGTGAAACCAGTGATGAACAGTGCTACAAAGACCAGCTTCCCGAAGCCAGTGAAGAAGAGGAGAGTGATCGACTAAATCAAATGCCGCTGAAAGATCCAAAGCAACCGCCACCGAAATGTCACCGCGATCGTGAGCTACATGCAGTGAATTAGTGAAAGCCAGGAGAACGGTGTCAACGCTGTGCCCAGAGCGGAAACCTGATTGACGGGGGTGAAGAAAGTTAATAGAATCAAGATGGTGAGAAAGTTGTGCAAAAACGAACTTCTCCAGAAGCTTAGATAGGAAAGGGAGATTAGAGACAGGACGATAGTTAGATGGAAGGGAAGGGTCGAGGGAGGGATTCTTCAAGAGGGGACGAACTAGTGCGTGCTTCCATGATTTAGGGAAAATCCCAGAGGAGAGGCTAGAGTTAAACATGGTGAGGATAGGGGGAAGGACACCCAGGGAGGGTGTGAGGAGCCAAGAAGAAGGAATAGGATCAAGCGAGCAGGAGGTCTTTCGAGAAGAAGAGATAAGGTGATGAAGTTCGGGTGCAGTAATGGGTGAGAAAGTGGCCCAGAAATGGGAAAGCTGAGAGACTGGCGGAGGCGAGGGAAGAGGAGGGGGAGAGGTGATAGGAGGCGGACATGAGGGCAGCGAGACTCTCAAGGCAGTGACCTTTGAGATGAAAAAGGAGACCAATTGGGTGGGCGATGGAGAAGACTGGGTAGAAGAAGTAGAGGTAGTAGATAAGGGAGTATGTAGAGAGATAAGAGAACAGAGGGTGGAATACAAATGACGAGTTTGGTTGGGAGCCTGCAGGATGGCATTAGAAAAGAAATCACGTTTGGCAGTGTGGAGTTGAGTGCGGTAAAAGGAGTGATGAGATTTAAAAATGGCCAGATTGGTGGGGGAAGGATCCTTGCGCCAGAGACGCTCGGCCCGTCGAAGGTGTCTATGTAGGAGTCGCAGACCAGCATGGAACCAAGGATGGGAGGGACACCGACGGGAATGACAAGGACGTAGAGGGGCTAAAAGATCGAGTGTAGCGGAGAGGGAGGAAGACCAGAAAGCAGCTTGGGAATTAGGTGAGAGGAGTGAGAAATCATTCGGCAGAAGCTCAGAAACAGGAGGAAATCTTTGCAATGTGAGAGGGGTGAGGGCTCGGGAAGAACGCATTGGGGATGATGAAGTAGGAGAGGACGAGACTCCTAAGAAGGAGCAGGACAGGGTGAGGTAGAAATGGTCCGTCCATGGGAGAGATGTGGCAGTAGGAGCTGATAAGGTTAGGGAGGAAGAAGCGGAGGACAGGAACAAGTCAAGGGTGTGACCAGCTTGATGAGTGGGGGTAGTGACATGTTGAATGAGGGAGAGATCCTGAAGAAATGAGAGGAAAGAGAGCTCTCTTGATGAAGAGGGGGAGTCCATGTGAAGGTTAAAGTCACCTGCTATGATTAAGTGGGGATAAGCTAAAGAAACATCGGTGATTGTCAGCAGGAGAGCGTCCCATAATGAAAGGCGAAGGGCAGGAGGGGAGTAGATAAGAAGTAGATGTATAGGAGGAGAAGTATGAAGACGAAGGAGAAGTGCCTCAGCACAGTGCAAAGATGGAGAGGAGATTGAGGTGTAGGATAAGGAAGGATGAAGGATGGCAGCTACACCACCACCAGATCGCCCCAAGCGAGGGACGGAGGCTGCAGAGAAGCCAGGGGGAAGACAACGTGCTAGGAGAGCGTCCTCGCCATCACGGAGCCATGTCTCCGTGAGGAGGGTGATTCCAGGAGCGGAGCGAAGAACAAGATCTTGAAGAAGGGATTTGTTCCGAAGAGACCTACAATTAAGAAGGCCAATAGAAAAGAAAGTCCGAGAAGAGCCAGGGGGAACAGAGGATGGAGAGGAAGAGGACGAAGAAAGGGGGCATGAATATAAATTTACGGTGCAGCGGGAGCGGTGAGTGAGACGTTTGGCAGGCTGCCTGCCCCAGAATACAGGGATAGGAGCCATATGACAAAAGGAAAGACAAGACGGGGAAATGTATGGAGAGGGCACGGCTGGGGAGGCTAGTCCAGAAGCAGGCCCGAATGTTGACAGGGGGTAGGAGGGTAACAGGAGTAACTCACCGAGTAGGGGAGTATTAAGGAGAACAAGAAGTACACCGAACCAGCTGAGGAATACAGAGGGGGTCTCTGTTGCAGGAGCGGTCCCAAGGAGCGCACCTAAGGAGCATGTCGTGCTCCTTAGGTGCGCTCCTTTGGTGTGTGCTGCGGCAACGAGCGCCGCAGGCGCTCGAGATTTATAGGGCAAGGCAGTGTACACCTTGCTGGACGCGGCCGCGTTCACGCGACCGCGGTGAGACCGGAAGGGGAGGACCCCTCGGGAGTACAGGAGACTGTCAGCCCACTCTGATAGGGCAATGGCTTGCTGGACGCGGTCGCGGAATGATATCAGGACTCATTGCTGGCCAGTTTAACAGTCCATTTGTCCCTTTAACCATTCTTGTTTTGGGTCATTGTCCTGCTGGAGTATTCATGGTCTTCAATCCAGACCTACAGTAGCTTTGACACTAGGTAGCACATTTCACTCCAAAATAGCTTGGTAGTCTGACTTCATGGATTCCTTTAATATGTTCCAGGCCTCCAGTTCGAGGCAGCAGAACAGCCCCACATTATGGAACCTCCACCAAATTTAATATAGGGTGCTTTTCTTCCTTAATGTGAAATTAGGCCTTACCTGCTAATTGCCTTTCCTTAAGTACCTCCAGGCCAGTCCAGTCCAGTTACATATGGGTAGTTGCCCTTCTCCAGCAGCTGAGGACTGAGCATGTCAAAATTCTGACCTGACAAGTTCTTCCTTCTGCTCCAGGAACCATCCTCCTACAAAGCAAGCAGCCTCCACTACCAAACTGACTAACACAATATGAATTATAGAACACCCCGCTAGAGTGTCATCGTGAATTAGGAACCAAGGCAGAAGGCAGAACCCCAGGAACTATGTACAGAATAAGGACCAGAAGTCCAGGCTGCAGGCCCTTCGAGACTCCCCACCGCTGCTCAGGGAGAACTGCGAGCCCCCCACCAGCTCTTCCTATCACTGAATGTCTATTTACAAATGAAACTCCGACGCGCCTCATGATTGCATACCCCACAGGGAGTGTCCTGGACTAGCCTGGCGGTATTCCAAGAAAGAATTAGTAGGTAAGGCTGAATTTCACCTTCCTAATCGTACCTCCAGACCAGTCCAGTTACATATGGGATGTAGAAAAGCAGTACGTAAATCCCAGAGGGACCAGCAAGTCCAGCCTGTAAGACTGATACCCCAAACTGCACATCCCCAGTCATCTGAACATAGAGTCAGTAGTGCCTCGCAAAGGTATGCAGTGAGGAACATGTCACTGCCTTGAAAATTTCTGCCGGCAGCACCAGACTGCACTCAGCCCATGAAGCTGCCTGCGATCTGGTGGAATAAGTGTGCAGCCCTGTCTGTAGCACCTTCTCTCACACTACGTAAGCTGATCTGATTGCCTGCTTCATCATCCAGTGAACAATAGATGCTTTCAAGGCTGCTGCACCCTTGCATGGACCCCCAAACAAGAAACAACCACTCTGATGCCTGAAAGGACTCCATCCTACAATTCGCTACCTGGGCATCACCCTCGACCAGCGGCTTGACATGTCAGCACATGTTACAAACACAGCTAAAGCAATCTATCACAAGATCCGATCACTACGCCATCTCCGCCCACTGCTTGATTTCCCTGACTACCGCTCAATTTTCCAAGCCTTAGTCATCCCACACCTTGACTTTGCCAACATTATCCTACTGGGACTCCCACAATCGACTCTTAACCCGTTACGCCTTGCCATGAACTCAGCTGCAAGGGCACTGTCAGGGCTTTCAAGATCAGACCACATAACGCCAGTTCTAAAGAACCTACACTGGCTCCCGCTGCGGGCCAGAATCCACTTCAAGGCTCTTGTCATGACGTTCAAGGCATGTAAGAATCTTACTCACACACCCATCAGCGATCTCCTCAACAGCACACCAGACAATAGAACTAGGAGATCTACTTTGTTGAATAAACTTGAAGTCCCAAAAGTGTTGGTAAAATGTAAGAAATCAACAGCAAGTAGAGCCTCCTCCATTGCTGCACCTATGGCATGGAACGCCCTCCCAGCAGAAATCCGGGCCAGCTCAAATTTGGCACTATTCCGTAAAGCCCTCAAACATCACCTGTTCCTACAATATTATCCTGACAGCATTCCCGACATTTACAAGGCCCCCACCTCACCTCCCTGCCTAACCGTCCCTCAGATCATCTTCCTGTAGATAATGGCTAACCACTATCTCTCCCACTGATCTCCTTGACCATCTAGCCAACCCTCTAGACAAAGGTCATATTTATTTATCTGTAAGAGCATTATAATTTTATAATATGTACATAGTTTCTCCCTCGTTTTTACTCCATGTTTACATTCCCTGTTCAATGTAAAAAACTTGATGTAACTTGCTTACATTCTTGTATGTTCTGTTTCAAATGTAAACCGCACTGATTATAATAGCGCGGTATATAAGAAATATAAATAAATAAATAAATAAAATCCTCTTTAGGATAACTGCACAAGACCCTATGTACATCGAGCAGACGCTGCTGCCTGTCTGGTCCAACAGTTGAAGCATTTCTCAAGCAGTGAGGAAAGATTTCAGACATGCTTGAGATGCTGAGTGATTTGAGCACAGCAGGCCTGGGGTAGAAAGCCCTTGACAGCTGAGTGTCTAGGAGAGCCCCTATGAACTCAAGGATCTGAGAAGAGGTTAGTTGGGATTTTGGAAAATTTATTACAAGTCCCAAGTGTTGAAGCACCTGAATGGTGCGCGAGAGAAAAGAACTGGCCTCTAGAGCTGCTGTTGCTCAAATTAGCCAGTCTAAGTAGGGGAAAACAAATATCCCCAGAGTCCTTAGGAATGCAGCTACCACTGCCATGCATTTTGTAAAGACTCTTGGGGCAGAGGCCAGGCTGAAGGGTAGGACCCTGTACTGATAAGGTTTTCCCTGGAAGAGGAATCGCAGGAACCTTCTGTGTTCTGCGTGAATAAGGATGTGGGTATATGTGTCCTTTAGATCTAGAGAACAGAGCCAGTCCTGACTCTGGAGATAAGGGAAAAGAGTGCCCAGGGAGATCTTGAATTTCTCCTGAAGCAGATACTTGTTCAGTTCTGAGGTCCAGGATGGGCCTGTATCCCCCCGTTTTCTTCAGGATAAGGAAGTGAGGAGCGTAGAAGCCCAAGCCCTGCTGAGAGAGTGGCACTTCCTCTATCGCACCCTATGCGAGAAGGGAGGTAACCTCCTGTAAGAGTGGTGAGGTCGAGAACTGAACTCTTGGAGTAGGTTGGGGGGGGGGCATACTTTGGAAATGCAGTTTGTACCCATCTCTTATTATAGAGAGAGTCCAATACTCTGATGTTATCAGGTGCCACCTGTGGGCGAAGTGACAGTCTGCCTGGAATGCTGATGGGATCTGGGATCTCCAGAGACAGGACGACTAAGTTCTCTAGAAAGAAGTCAAAAACCCTAAGGAGGTTGGGTCTGTTGAGTTGGCTGAGATCTGGGGGTCTGAGCCTCTGTTGCTTTAGTTGCTGCTGCCCCCTTTTGGGAGCATGGACTGGACAGTCTACAGTATGATAAGAAGGGTAGTACTTTTTCTTTTTGAAAAAAAAAAAAAAAAAGGCTTCTTTGTAGTCTTAGCTGGGTTGGCAGCGATTCTGGAAAGCCTGTTGAGTGGTATTTTTGGATTCCAGCTGAGAAGCTTTGTCCTGCCAGTCCTTGCCAAAAAGGTTTTCTCCTGTACAAGGGATATTCCCCAGCTTATCTTGAACCCATTGTTCAAGATCAGATGCCTGTAACCAAGCAATCCTATGTGCACCAATGCATATAGCAGAAGTTCTGCTAATATATTCAAAGCAGTCAAAAGTTGCCCTGTTCACAAATTTGGAAACATTTTGGGCATGTTTTACCAGGGTAAGGTAATCAGCCCTCTTGTCATCGGGGAGAAGAGGAGCCATTAATTCTAAATCCTTAGCTATCTCCCTAAGAAACATACCCATGTAGAGTATGTAAGAACTGACTGTAGCTGATAACATGGAGGCCTGAAAGCATCGACGACCAAAAGCATAGAGGATTTGATTCCCTGCCCTGGGGGGGGGGGGGGGGGGGGTGTTCAATGAATGTGTTTTGAAACTTTTGATTAGACACATTGCCAATTCCACCACCATGGAATGGTGTGGTAATTGCATCATCTGGAAACCAAGGCACTCAGTATTGAGCCTCCAGGAATGTGGAGAGATAGTTAAGGGTGTCTCCCACATTCTGAGCATAAGGTCATGAAGAATTCGGTAAATAGGAAGGATAGCAGCTTCCTTTGGGGCTGCAGGATATTTAAGAATTTCAAGCTCCTCAGCTCTCAGTTCCTTCTCCAAGGTAACTGTAATGGAGAGACCTTGAGCAACGTCATGGATAAAGTCTTGAAAAGACATCCTCTGGAGGGGACATACGATGTGGGGAAGGATCCGCCGGGAGAGTCCTCATCTCCCGGGTACCAGCCAATTCATCATCTGACGAGTCTGAATCAGACGACTCTAAATACTGATGGGCAGGGTGCTCACACTCAGCCAGTCTGAGATACCAGTCGAAGTAGGTATCGGTATGCCTTGGTACCGGTATGCCTCGGTACCGGTACTGGGCCCTCGATGCCAGACACAGATTCTAGTGCCGGCATGGGTGGTAGCGTGGAGAGCGGAAAAAAGATTGATGCCGACACATTCGGTACCGATGTTGGTACCGATGGTTGCGGAACAGACTGCAGAGGCTTTAGCAGTACCAAAGCCACTAATAAGGCCGCTAAGCTCCACTCAATGGCTAAGATACGTTGATCCATGGAGCCAGTCGATACTTGGGTATCAGTACCTGAACTGTGGGGCCATGATCCCTGAGAATGGCACCAAGAGCTCTCCTGAGATGAGGGCCTCGGAAGCATCTTAGGACCCCGCTAAAGCTTTGGTGGCAAGGACCTCCCGCCAGGGTTGTTTGGCCAGTTTGTTCCCCTCCAGGGCAATGCCTAAGGCTTCTTGATGCTTCCAAGGGTAGATCTCCTAAGACCGGCCAATCTTTGAGGAGAACCTGGGTTTTGATACCTGAGATCTATGGGAGGAAGATGAAGCTCTCGATAACATCGATGCAACCGATACTGCATCAGTGGTAAAGGGGGTGCAGAGTTTCACAGCTCTAGTCTGCAGGTCCCTCTGTCATCTTCCTACAGAGAGGGCACTCTGGCGGTTGATGATCCGGTCCCAAACATTTTAGACAGTAGTCATGGGTGTCTGTGGCCAAAATAGTACTGACACATTTGGAACACTTCTTAAAACCACTAGCTGGTTTATCCATCTTAGAAGAAAAAAAGGCCTAAGCCCAAAATGGCGCCGAAGCACCCCTAGGGACCTCAGGAAAAACAAAAGTTTGTTGATTTTTTTTTAGAAGAAGTTAGAAAATACCGATGTCTTTGGTACTAGCATCGACAGGAAGGCAGATGTGACCACAAAAAAAGAAGTAAATTTTCTGTGGTGCCAGGAATTGTTCCCTGTAGGCTCCGTGGAAAATGAAGAACTGAGGAGGGAGAGCTGGAAAGGCGGGAAGGCAGCTACACAGGCACAGTGGGATGCTCCCAAAAGCTTTCCTATAGGACGCTGGGGAGAGTTCCTGCGCAGGCTCCGTCAGTGCCGACATCACCCATATTTAAAAGACTACATTCCTGCTTGTTCCCAGAGATATATTTTTTCACTCAATGCGTAATCAAACTCATTCGTTACCAGAGGATGCAATAAAAGCTATTAGTGTAGATGTGTTTAAAAATAGGTTTGGACAAATTCCTGGAGGAAAGGTCCATAAACTATTATTTAAGAGGACCCAGGAAATCCACTACTTGTCCTGGGATGAGCACTATCGAACCTGTATGCCTTTTTGGGAACCTGCCAGGTTCTTATGACCTGGAAAGGCCACTGTTGTAAATAGGATACTGTACTTTATGAACCTCGGTCTGACCCAGTACAGCATTTTGTATGTTATGTTCTTAACATTTTGAAAAGTAGACACAGGAATCCAAAGGCCTTTGGAGATGGCCTTGTACCCTTTAAGTTTGATTTTTGATGACAATGGCTTTTCTGATTGTCTCAGGCACCTCGTCTACCCCATTGTTGTGTGTTTTTTATTTAACATTTCTTTATTCAGTTTCCACAAACATATACAACATACAAACATTTCGTTCTCAACATCAGTCTACAATGACCACACAACCAACAACCACAACTAACCAGTACCAATCCAATCCAGCGCCCCGCTCCCCCGTACTGCATTCTACAGACCAATTGCAGTTACCCACTATAGTGATACCACCAGTGAAGGTTATGCTACCGTTATTTTTCCGTGTATCTGTCTAGAGTGCCCCACTTCTTACTCAATTTACTTGAGCCTGAAGTTTTTATGATGTACATTTCTTCATATATTTTGTGCAGACTCAAATTCCACCAATATTCAAAATGCACTTTTTCAAGACTCTTCCAATGTATCAAGACTTATAGCCATGCTCAGCATTAGATCTAGTAGCTGGCTATCATGTTTCACCAGCCGTGGATCGATCACCATAGATTTGTACACCACTATCCTGTATGAGACAGGAACTTGTATGTTCAATATACTGGATATACGCTCCCATACCCTGCTCCAGTATACTCTTAGGTGCCTACAGTAAAACATATGCACCAACGTTCCAACATCTTCATTACAGGACCAGCATCGGTTCCCATCCTGTCATGGGCATTTCATTTTCTTTACCGGGGTTATATACGCCCAATGCGCTACAAAGTACATGGACTGCATTAAGGATGCTGCCCTGGTGACTCGTATCTGAGATCCCCAGAAAGTATTCCACATCTCTGGGCTCATACCATCTCCAGCATCAGCGATCCACACCGATTGTATGTTGGTACACTCCCGCTCTCCTCTGGATCGGAGCATCACTAAACACTGATATGGCCCGTGCGCTTGCTTGAATCTCGGAGCTTTTGCAACAGTGGCCATCCCACCCGCAACACTGGAGATACACCCGCTTTACCCAGGCAATGTCTGAATTGGCACCATTGAAAGTAGCTGGTATTTGGTAAGCCGAATTCGGCTTTCAATCCTTCAAAGGTTTTACACTCTCTCCCACATATCTGTTGTCCTATTGTCTCAATACCATGCTCTATCCACTTCATCCATAATACTGGTTTCCCACCAATGACAAACCGCGGGTTCAACCATAGAGGCATATCCTTTGAAAAATCTTCGTCTTCGATACATGCAGCAATCAGTCGACATGCCTGCTGTGTTGCCGTCACTACCTCATTATGTGGTTTATTCAGATCTCTTGTTGTACCTATCAGCATCTGCATCGGAAAATTCATGGCTTGCTCTACTCTCACCCATCTGGGCCCTTTCTCTGTACCATCTTCGGCAGCCCATTGAGAGCCCTGTTTTAACAATGAGGCTATATGCAGCCACTCGACATCTGGAAAGTGAACTCCTCCTCTTTCTTTGGGTAGCCGTAGTTTCCACACTGCAATCCGAAGGACTCTGTTACCCCAGAGGAAAGATACTAGCATACTGTTAACTTTCTTGTAGAACCCTTGTGGAAACACAGGAATCATACTTAGTATATAGCTGAGCTTGGGCACCAGCACCAGTTTTATTGTTTCCAACCTGCCCCACCAAGTGTAATGGCGTCCACTTGTCAACACACTCCTTCACAATTGCTTTACATGCTTCTATATTGAGAGCTATGGTCTCTTCCATAGTATGACCATAAGCCACTCCCAAATATAGAAAGAGTAGGGGACATGCAATGAAGCTACAGGGTAAACTATTTAAGACTAATAAAAGAAAATATTTTTTCACTCAACGTGTAATCAAACTCTGGAATTTGTTACCAGAGGATGTAGTAAAGGCTGTTAGTGTAGCTGGGTTTAAAAAAGGTTTGGACAAGTTCCTGGAGGAAAGGTCCATAAACCATTATTAAGAAGGGACCCAGGCTATCAATGTTTGAACCAATACAAGCATTGTGGAACCTGTGTCCCTTGGGGAAACTGCTAGGTACATATGACCTAGATTGGCCACTGTTGGAAACAGAATACTGGGCTTGATGGACCTTGGTCTGACCCAGTATGGCATATCTTATGTTCTTATGTTCAAATATCTGAAAGACATGTGTGCATGCTGAAATGGGTAATCTCGCACCATATCCGCATTGACATGCAAATTCATAGGAATTATTGTTGTCTTAGTCAAGTTCACTTTATACCCGATATTGTAGAGTATTTGTCTATAATTTGCATAACTGTTGGTAATGCTTCAGGCTACAGGAACAGAAGTAGATCATCTGCATAGGCGGACAACTTACATTTACCATCTGACAATTCAACTCCAGTGACACTATTATGCTGTCTGATAGCTATCGCCAGCAGCTCCAGAGCCAAATTAAAAAGCAGCGTCGATAACGGGCAACCTTGTCTGGTTCCTCTCTGCAGCCCGAAAGGATCAGATAGGCCACAATTAGCCGCTATTTGAGCTACTGGTTTAGCATATAACAGTGCTATCCTTTTGAGGAATTTCTCACCCATCCCAAACCACTGCAAAGACTTAAACAGGAACGACCATTCCAACAGGTCAAAAGCCTTTTCAGCATCCAGCGATAATCCTATGAGAGGTTCTGACATCTGCTGGGCTTTGATTAAGACGTGTGCAAGCAGTCTCCCATTATCTGTAGTAGATCTACCCTGCACAAATCCGCACTGATCTGTATGCACCAAGTCATGCAGGACCACTCCCAGCCTATTTGCAAGCACTTTAGCATATATTTTGTAATCAGCATTCAACAACGATATGGGTCTATAATTTTCTATCTTTTGGGGGTCTCTGCCCGGTTTCGGATGGATAACTACAATAGCTTCTGCCAGAGCACCTACTTCCGGCTCTTCATACAATCCACTATAGTAAATCTGCAACATAGGTGCTATCTGCGGTTGGTATTTATGATAAAATTCCAGTGGTATACCATCCAGCCCGGACGCTTTACCACGGGCCATCTGCCTAATCGCCTTTTGTATCTCTGCCACCGAGACGTCTTGCTCCAACTCCCGGGCTTGACTGATTGACAGCTTAAGTCCTGCTATGGTAGAGACAAATTCTTCAAAAGCTCTCTCATTGCAGGTTACTTCAGAGCGATACAATTTTTCATAGAACTCCTTGCAACAGTTCAATATTTGCTCATCTTGCACCAGGAGCTCCCCAGTCTTATTTTGTAACGCTGTGATGCGTGCCACATTCTTCCTGGCTTTAAGCCATTTAGCCAACAGCGATCCTGCTCGGTTACTCTCATAGTAGTAGGTACTCTGCTGGGCCCGAACCCCAAATTGTGCCTCCTTGCTGAGTATGGCATTATACTTGAACCTTAGTCTTTGAAGCCTTATCAATACCATTGGATCAGCTTTCTTCGCCAGCAATCGTTCCCCGGCTTTTATTTGCAGCTCTAGCTGCTCCCTCTCCTTTTTCCTAGCCTTCCGCCTCTTAATAGTAAAGGTTGTGATATGAGCCCGAAGTGTTGCTTTAAAACCTTCCCACCACCCCCATATTGAGGTATCTGCAGGAAAGCACAGTTACTTACCTATAACAGGTGATCTCTGGGAACAGCAGGAATTAGTCCTCACATATGGGTACGTCGGTACCAACGGAGCCTGCGCGGGAAAGCTCCCCAGCTTCCCAGAAGGAAGCTTTTGGGGCCTCCCACTGCACATGCGCGCTGCCTTCCCGCCTTCCTGACCAGCTCTCCTCAGTTCGAGTTTATAGCCGAGACAATAGAGAGAGGAAAGGAAGATACAACTCCTAGGGGAGGTGGGTGGGTTGTGAGGACTAATTCCTGCTGTTCCCAGAGATCACCTGTTACAGGTAAGTAACTGTGCTATCTCCAGGAACAAGCAGGAATAAGTCCTCACATATGGGGACTCCCTAGCTAAGATGCCTGGGAGATCCCGTTCCAAGGGTTCGCCATCTTCGTATGGATCTCAGGCATCCATCCTGGGAAGGTGGGCAGGAGTTGTTCAAGTATGGAACAGGTGTTTGAGGACAGCCTGACCAAACAAGACATCCTGGCGGGAGTCCTTGTCCAAGCAGTAATGGGCTGTGAAGGTATGAACCGAGGCCCATGTGGCGGCTCGACAGATCTGATCTATGGAGACAGAGTGAAGATGAGCCATAGAAGTGGCCAGGCTCTCACATTGTGAGCTGTGACATGGCCTTCCAGAGAAATATACTTGCTCTGGTAAGCAAAGGAAATACACTGAGCAATCCAATTGGAAAGTGTACGTTTTGAGACTGGACGTCCCAAATGAGAAGGATCAAAAGCCACGAAAAGCTGGGAAGACTTTCGATGTGGCTGAGTCCTGTTGAGGTAAAAGGCAAGGGCTCTTTTACAATCTAAAGTATGAAGGTTCCTCTCTGCACTGGATGCATGAGGAGCTGGAAAAAAGACAGGTAGATATACTTCTTGATTAAGATGAAAAGGCGAGACCACTTTGGGCATAAAGTGGGGATTCGTCCTTAGGACCACCTTATCATGATGAAACCTGGTATAAGGTGGATGAGCCACTAAGGCCTGTAGTTCACTAATGCGGCGAGCCGAAGTGACTGCAATAAGGAAAAGGACCTTCCAGGAAAGAAATTTCAAGGAGGTAGAAACCAACGGTTCAAAAGGTGGCTTCATAAGCTGACCTAGAACTAGGTTCAAGTCCCATGCTACCGGAGGAGGTCGGATGGGAGGCTTAGTTAGAGTCAGGCCTCTCATGATTCTTGCAACAAGCGGATGAGAGGAGACAGGTTGTCCATTTATAGGTTTTAAGGATGCTGCAATAGCACTCAAATGGACTCTTACTGAATTCGTCTTAAGGCCTGCATTAGAAAGATGCAGGAGATAGTCTAGTAGAGAATTCAAAGGAAGTGCTAGAGGGTCAAGACCCTGTTGAGCACACCAAATGGAAAAGCGTTTCCATTTGAAAGCATAGGAACGCCTCGTGGAGGGTTTCCTAGAGGCATGAAGGATATCTTTCACTGGTTGAGAAAGATTGAAGTCATGAAGGCTTAGGCCTTCAGTAACCAAGCTCTGAGGTGTAGGGACTTGGGGTTTGGGTGCCACAAAGTCCCTTTCTCCTGAGAGAGGTGGTCTGGCGCAGCTCCCAGGTCCAGGGAGGGTCCCTGGGAGAGATGCAGAAGTAGAGGGAACCACACTTGGCGTGGCCAGCGTGGAGCTATGAGGATCATCGATCCGTGATCCCTCTGGAGTTTGAACAGAGTCTTGGGAATCAAAGGAATGGGTGGAAAGGCATATAGGAATTCCTGACCCCAATGCAGGAGAAAGGCGTCGTTGGCCTGAGCTCCCTGACACGGAGTCCTGGAACAGAACCGGGGAAGTTTGGCATTCCACGGACTTGCAAAGAGGTCTATGTCCGGGGTTCCCCATTCCTGAAAGATTCTGCCTATCTGGTCCATATGTAGGGACCATTCGTGTGGAAGCAGAACTCGACTGAGTCTGTCTGCCCGAGAGTTTTGAACCCCTGGAAGATATACTGCCAGAAGATGAATTTGATGCTCTCTGGCGAAGGCCCATAATCTGAGAGCTTCGTTGCAAAGCGACAGAGAGCCTGTCCCTCCTTGTTTGTTTACGTAGAACATGGCCACCTGATTGTCTGTCTGAACTAGGACGGTCAGGTTGACAAGGAGGGTATGGAAGACTTTGAGGGCAAAGAAGATTGCTCGCAGTTCCAGGAGGTCGATGTGAAGGGTGGTCTCCTGCGGAGACCAAGTACCCTGAGTGGAGAGGGATTGTAGATGGGCTCCCCACCCTGTTTGGGAGGCATCTGTTGTGAAGGTTGCTTGGGGCAACAAAGGTTGGAAGGGGGCCCCCAACAACAGATTCTTGGTGGACATCCACCATTGGAGGGACCAAAACAGACGCTTTGAGGTGAGTATTTGGTCGGAGAGCGCTCCTGATGCTTGAGTCCACTGGGTGGCCAAGGTCCATTGAGCTGCTCTCATATGAAGACGAGCCTAGGGCACCATGTGTACCATGGAGGCCATGTGGCCCAGAAGTCGCAGCATTTCTCTGGCTGTCAAGTGACTGCTGGACTGAGCTTGGGAGGCCAAGCACAGCAGACGTTGGCCCCGGACTTGAGGTAGGTAGGCCCTTGCAGTGGTGGTGTCCAAATGGGCCCCTATGAATTCTAGAGACTGAGTAGGGGTAAGTTGAGACTTGGGAAGGTTTACCACCAGTCCCAGATACTGCAGAAGGTGCCTTGTGCGGTCCAGGGAAATCTGGGCCTCTGACTGAGATGGAGTCGGATGAGCCAGTCGTCCAGATATGGGAATACAAAAATTCCCAGACCTCTTAGAAATGCGGCAACAACTGCCATGCATTTGGTGAACACTCTTGGAGCAGAGGCTAGACCGAAGGGAAGTACTCTGTACTGGAAATGTTTTCCCTGAAACAGAAATCTTAGATATTTTCTGTGGGATGGGTGGATGAGTATATGTGTGTACGCATCCTTGAGATCTAGAGAACAAAGCCAATCCTGACTCTGAAGGTATGGAAGGAGAATGCCTAGAGAAAGCATTTTGAATTTCTCCTTGTACAGAAATTTGTTCAATTCTCTCAGATCTAGGATAGGTCTGAATCCCCCTGTCTTCTTTGTTATGAGAAAATAAGGGGAGTAGAATCCTGTCCCTTGTTGAAGAAGAGGAACCTCTTCTATTGCCCCTTGGGCAAGGAGAGAAGAGACTTCCTGATCCAACAGGTCCAGGAGAAATGGGGGAGAATTGAAGTGCCTCACCATGGTATATGGAGGAAGGTTGGAAAAATGAAGTTTGTAGCCCTCTCTGATGATAGAGAGGGTCCATTGCTCTGATGTGATTTGCTCCCATCTGGGAGCAAAGTGAGCTAACCTTCCGGGAATGGTGAGAGGCTCTGGTTGTTCTAGAGCCAGAAATGTTAAGTTCTCTAGGGGCAAGTCAAAACCCCTGAGGGGGTTGAGCCTGCTGAGGAGTGGTAGACGCTGCAGGCTTTGACTTTGCCTGTTTAGGTTGCTGACGTTTAGCAGCAAAGCGAGGCTGAGAAAATTGTTGGCCAGTATTTGTGGAAAATCTGGCCTTCTTGTAGTAAGGCCTCTTGAAAGACTTTTTCTTGGCAGGAGTAGAGGTAGACTTAGAAAGTCTATCCAAGGTAGCATTTACTGCATCCATTTGAGTGGCTTTAAATTTGCCAGTCCTTACCAAATAAGTTCTCACCTGTACAGGGCAGATTCCGTAAGCCATCCAGGACCCAGGGTTCTAGGTCAGAGGCCTGGAGCCAAGCAAGTCGTCGGGCTGCAATAGCAATGCCCGAAGCTCTACCGGCACCCTCAAAGGAATCAAAAGCTGCTCTGTTGGAGAACTTAGAAACATCTAGAAGCTGTTTCACCAGAGAAATGAACTCCTCTTTTCTATCCTCAGGGATAAAGGAGGCAAAATGTCGTATCTTTAGGGCAAGTTCCCTGAGAAACATGCCCATATACAGACTAAGAATTAATCCTGGCTATAAGCATAGTAGCCTGGAAAGTTTTCTTGCCAAAAGAGTCTAGGGTCTTACATTCTCGTCCTGGAGGGGTAGAAGAGTGCCTTTTGGTACTCAATCTTTTTCAGTGCAGACCTCACCACAATGGAATGGTGAGGCAACTGAGTCTTTTGAAAACCAGGAGGAGGGAGGACCCGGTACATGGTGTCCAACCTACGAGAATAAGGAGACAACGTTAGAGGAGCCTCCCATAAGTCCATCAAGTGTTCTTGAAGGATTTCATGGATAGGCAGGGTGACTGCCTCTTTAGGAACCTTAGGGTATCCTAAAATATCCAATTTCTTTGACCTAGGTTCTTTTTCAGAGGATGTGGTAATAGAAAGTCCTTTAGCTAGTTCAATAATGAAGTCTTGAAAGGACAAATCCTCTGGTGGAGACATTCTCCTCTTTGGGAAAGAGGGGTCTTCATGAAGAACTAGAGACAGCTCAGAGTCCTCAGAGGAGTTAAAATCCTCTGAAGAATCAGAGTATTCTCTATTTGCTTCCAACGCACGATACGCGTACCGATCGGTATCGACATCGGGCGTACCGGGTATGGGATCGGTATCGGGTAAAAACCCGGATCCGGCATGCGGAACCGATCTGCGTTTGGAAGTCGATGGTCTTGGTTCCGGTATGAGAGACGATACCGGAACCGGACCCGGTACTGCTGAACGTGGTACCGAGGGCATCGCAGCATTAATAAAAGCCAGCATGGCCTGCTGCATGGTCTGAACAGTATTGCTCATAGACGCCACTGCTGCCTGGATGTCGGTACCGGTATGGGCCGGTACCCCAGAGCAGTCCAACAGGTGATCAGTCGAGGCCGTGCCATCGATGTCAACCTGTAACCCCATAGATGGTGCTTTGGAAGCCAGAGCTTCCCGCCGGGGTTGTTTGGCTGGGGCAGGATCCTCAGACTCAAAAGAGAGAGCCTCTCGATGCTTTGAAGGAGATTTGCTCTTTGAAGACCTGCCCACAGAGGGTTTGGTTACCTGAGATCCATCCGGAGAGGAAGACCTGGATGACTGTGATGCTGGATTATCTGAAGCAAACAGCACATGGAATTTGTTGGCCCGGTTCTGCAACCCGCGTTTAGACATCTGGGAGCAGGATGGGCAGTCCGGAATGGAGTGGTCAGATCCCAAACACTTAAGACACCATTCATGGGTGTCTGTGACAGAAATAACAGCACTACACTTGGTACACTTCTTAAAACCAGGGGCTGGTTTCTCCATGAGGAGAATTTGTGTAGGCCTGAGGCCTAACCGAAGTCACCAAGTTGTGCAGAAGAAAGATTTTTTTTTTTTTTTTAAAGAAAAGAAAAGAGAGACCGGCGGTACCGGTTTCGGTATGGGGAAGGCAGGTACGCGGTCTAAAGAACAAACTAAAACAATAATTTCTTCAGCGGTGACAGGAACACGACCTGCTGGCTCCGCGGAAAAAGAGAAACTGAGGACAGCTGGTCAGGAAGGCGGGAAGGCAGCGCATGTGCAGTGGGAGGCCCCAAAAGCTTCCTTCTGGGAAGCTGGGGAGCTTTCCCGCGCAGGCTCCGTCGGTACCGACGTACCCATATGTGAGGACTTATTCCTGCTTGTTCCTGGAGATCATTGTATTTAAAGTAGGTCTCCATTTCTTTATTCAGGTAGGCCACAAAGGATTCATCCAGCAGCAATGACTTGTCAAACGTCCATATTGGGGGACCTTCTGCTGCTTCCCCACATCCAATACCAGGGACACTGCTGCATGATCAGACACCGTTGCACCTGAACATCTTGCAAGATATAAGCTGATGCTATTGCTTCACGAACCCATCTGGAAGTTGAAGCTTTGGCCGCCGCTTCACCTTTACGTGGCCCACCAAAGAGAGCGAACGGTCAGACTTGCAAAAGGACTCAGAGACCTTCAAGTATTGCTGAAGTACCCTCTTAATGTCTAAAAAAACGCAAACTACGGTCCGACGCGGTCTCCCCCAAAACACCCAAAATGGGAAAAAGACCGAATGATTCACATGAAATGGCAAAACTACCTTTGGTAGGAAAGACGGTATGGGACACCACCACTTTTTCCCTAGAAAAAGTCAGACTCTGTTCCCTACAGGACAAAGCCTGCAACTCAGATTCGACATGCAGAGCAAATGGCTACCAAAAATACTGTCTTCAAAGTCAAATCCTTTAGGGAAGAAGCCTGATGCAAAGGCTCAAAAGGCTCCCTTGTCAAAGCTCCTAAAACCAGGTTGAGATCCCACAGAGAAACCACCCTGCATGAAGGACAGACAGGATACCACTCTCAAGAAACTGACATCGCCATGGACCCCCAAAGGAACTCCTTGCACCTTTCCTCGATAACAAAAAATAGCTGCCAACTGCACCTTTAAACTGGCAGCCAATCCCTTATCGAACCCGTCTTGCAAGAAACTCATTGTCGGTACAGATACTGAGGCAGGACGAAACAGACGTTGAGCACACCAGTCCTCAAAAACATGCCAGACCCGCACATATGCTAAGGAAGTGGACCTCTTTCTGGCCAGAAGCAAGGTGTCAATCACCGCCTTGGAATAACCCTTCTTCCTTAACAGAGCCCTTTCAATGGCCAAGCCGTAAGCGAGAACCGATGTACCTGAGGCATTCGTAGAGGACCCTAAAGCAGCAGATCCTCCCTTAGCGGCATCCGCCACAGTTCCCCATCAAGCAGATGCACCATATCAGCATACTACGGACGGCGAGACCAATCTGTAGCTACTAAAAGCACTCTTCTCCGATGAGCCTCGATGTGCTGCATCACTTGTCCTATGAGAGCCCAAGGGGGAAAAACAGAGGAGACCGTGAGTGGGCCATTGTTGGAGTAAGGCATCTAGACCTTCCGACATTCATTCTCGTTGTCTGCGGTAAAAGCGACTGGCTTTGGCCAACCAAAAGGTTGCCATGAGATCCATAACCGGAGATCCCCACTTGAGGACAATCTGAGCAAACACCTCCAGATGAAGCTCCCATTCTCCGGGATCCACTCGAACCCAGCTGAGAAAGTCCACCATCACACTGTTCATTCCCACAATATGCGCCGCTGACAAAGCCTGATGCTGAGGCTCTACCCAATTGAAGAGACTTTCCGCCTCCATTTCCAGAGCCGCGCTTCCCGTGCCCCCTTCACGATTGAGGTACGCAACTGTCACAGCATTGTCCAAGAGCACTTGAACCACTCGACCCCGTAAGGTGGATTTGAAGGCCAGAACTACCGCTCGCAACTCCAGCCGATTAATGGGCCATTTGGCTTCCTGCTCAGTCCAGCAGCCTTGTGAAGAGCTCTCTGCAATGAGCTTCCCATCCTGCGAGACTGGCATCTGTTAAACACTGGCATCCACTGCAGTTGTTCGAGAGGCATGCCCGCCGCGAGATTCTGTGGACAAAGCCACCATTGAAGAGACTTCCTGACCCACAATGGACAGGGGAGGCGCTTGGACAGAGTCGTTCTGGTGAGACCATCGACAGAGCAGTGACCTCTGTAAGGGGTGCATGTGAGCTCTGGCCCATGGCACAACTTCCAGAGTTGCCACCATTATCCCTAACACGCAGGAGATAGTGCCAGGCTGATGCTGCAGGAGTCCTCAAAAAAATCACGCACCAGAAGCCACAGGCCCTGGGCTTGGAGATCCAGCAGGAAAACCGATCCCACACGAGTGTCTAAGCAAACTCCCAAATACTCTAAAACTTGCGTTGGAACCAATCGGCTCTTGGCCGTATTGATCATCCAACCGAGACTCTGCAGGAGCTCTACCACTCTGTCACTCGCATACTCTTGGCCCTGGGCTTTGCCCGAACCAGTCATTGAGATAGGGATGAACTAATACTCCCTCCTTCTGAAGAGCCGCCACCACCACCATAACCTTGGTGAAGGTGCACGGAGCCGTCGCCAGACCGAAGGGCAACACCTGGAACTGAAAATGCCCCCACGGTAGCGCAAATCTTAAAAACCTCTGATGATCTGGCTTGATCGGAAGGCCCATCTTTCTTTGGCACCACAAAATAGAGTATCGACCGATATTGTAGTGCTCTCGTGGAACCAGAACCACTGCTCTCCGCTGAGGAAGATAAGCCAGAGTCTCCCGTACCACAATCATCCTCTCTCGCCCCCTGCACGGCGACATGACAAAAGAGTCGACCACCGATCAGGCAAACTCGAGAGAATAACCTTCGCAAATGACCAATGACGAATGCCCACTGATCGGATGTTATCTGGACCCAGGCAGGAAGAAACTCCCGAAGTCGAACCCCTACCGGCTGAATTCCTGCCTGGGTCCACCTCACTTCATTATGCTTTCTGAAAAGCCGAGGAAGAGGGACTAGCAATCCTCTGCCTGCTCCCCAGAATCCTCTAAAAAAACTTTGACCTCGAGAGGAAAACTGTCCTCTGAAAATCTCCCAAAACAGGAGGTATGAAAACACCTGAAATCCCAAGGTTGCCCATGGGAAGGTAATGGGGCTCGACTGTTTTGGTTTATCCTCCGGCAAGCGACCTCCTTTAGAATCCCCTAAATCCTTGACCAGCTTATCAAGATCTTCTCCAAACAGCTTCCTCTTAGGAGGAGGGAGGGGTAGCCTAGTGGTTGGGGCAAGGTACTTCAGGCCGGAAGGTCAGGGGTTCAAATCCCACTAGAGGGCAGCAACCTTGGGCCGGAAGGACTGGGGTTTCTAGTCCCACAGATGCTCCTTGTGGTCTTGGGCAAGCCACTTAACCCTCCATTGCCCATGTTCCCTGTAAGTATTAGTGTGTGTGTGTCTCATATCCCCGCGTGTTAAATGTATCCCCCAATTGTGTTGTGACCGCTTTGATTGAAGGATAAGGCGGTATACAAAACTGTCTAAATAAATAAATAAAAGGAAGCTTGCTAAGACGCAACTTGGAGGAACTGTCCGCCGCCCAGTTCCTGAGCCAAAGATAGCAGTGTATGGCTACCAAGGAAGCCATGCTATTCGCCAAACCTCTAATAAGATCATATTGGACATTGGCCAAATATGCAGAACCTGACTCAAGTCTTGTCACATCAGCTAGCTGCTCCTACGTTTGCTGAATTGGCTGCTGCAGACACTACGACCAGCGAAGACATGCTCTTGCAACCCAAGCTCCACAAATAGAGGCCTGCAGAGCCAGAGCATTAACTTCAAAAGTTTGCTTCAACAAGGCGTCCACCTTCCGATCCTGTACGTCCTTCAAAGTCAAACTACCTTCAACTGGAATGGTAGCCTTCTTCGTGACCGCTGAAACTGCCACATCTATATGCGGAGAACGAAACACTTCCTGTTCTTGATCCGCCAAGTGATAGACATGATTTATGGACCTCACACCACGCAAGCCTGCCTCCAGCACATCCCATTCATCCTGAATCATCTGCTTAACCACACGGTGAACAGGAAAAACCGCCTCGGACCTTCGTACCACCTGAATGAGAGGATCCTCCAAACCTTTATCCTCCGCTGGTACCACCGACGAAAGGTTGAGAGCCTGAAGGGACTCCGTAATGTGTGCTGTCAGCTCCTCCCTTCGGAAGACCTAGATAATCCTTGCTTGATCTTCAGGTTCCTGAATCTCACCTTCCTTTAAATCCTCCATCCCAGCTTCCGGCTCCAGCTCCTCTGCATCCAGCCAGTCCGAACCAAGAGGCTGATCTTCCACTGACCGGGCCCTCTTAACCGGTCTACCATCACTACTACCGAACCTTTCGGTGGCCACTTGGCCTCCTGCCGCCCCAAATAAGAGAGGCATCCATGACTGCCCCCTGCTGCTGCAAACAGTAAGCCTGATAAAGGCAGCAGCACAAAATCTGGGGAGAAACCCTCGAAAGGTGCCCCAGACACCATGGGAGTGGTGGAATTACCAGACCAAGCCAAATTTGAAGTAGGAAGAGTGGACAGACTCCCCTTCCACAGAAGCAGCAGCACCCTGCGCCACCAGAGCAGTGCCTTCTTTATACCGATCCTGCATTTCTTGCTCCATAGTAAGCGCCTCAGATGCACAGCCACGACACACACCCGCATCCAAGACCAAGCCCCTATGGGTGCCACAAACCAGATATTGTGGCCGCGTAGGCATTAGCGCTACGGGATCAGAGAGAGACTGGATAGTAAAGGAAAGGGTTCCTGCAGACCATCAAAAAGGGCAACAAAACAAAACCGCGCAGAACCTTCTCTTTTTTTTCCCACTTTTCTGTACTGGCCCTTTAAGAGCTCCAAAATATTGAAAATTAAAAGTAACCAGAAAACTACAAGGATTAAAGAAAGCTGTCAGCAAAGAAAGAGCACTGAAGAAAAAACGGCAGGAAAAAGGCCCGCCAAGATCCTGAGCTCTGCTACCCCAAAGAACATGCTTCATACTCGGCAGCAGGCCTCAAAAAAAAAAACGCTCACAGGACTCTAGCAAAGACTTAAACACTCACCTCTTCCTCCGAGACCTTCGGATCCTCTCTGCACTCCGAAAAAAACAGGCTTCCTGTGAGCAGCACAGCTGAGAAAGGCTGTCAGCCACCGGCGGCAGCAGCAGAGAAACAAGGCCCGACAGTTTCTGACTGGAAACCTGCAGCACAGAAAACTGTCGGTAAGGAGATGAAAAGCCTGCTAAAGAACTCCCCTCCGTGCCAACAAGGAGGGGTGAGCAAAGGAGACAAAAAGAAACGGAAGGGAGAAAAGAGTCCTCTAAATCCCTTCCGATCCCCTATCAGCCCTTGCTTTTTTTTTTTTTTTAAACAAGCTTTAATGAGCTTTAAAGCTACAGATCAAACATTATAGGGAGGAAAAAATAAAAAAAACTAGCTAAGCTGCCTAAAGCTCCTTATCTGCTCCTCTAGTGAGCCAAGCACCTAGGCTCACTACCTCCAGCTGCATGGAGACTGGACACAGTGGGAGCTGGTGGGAGGTGCCAGCAAGATATTTACAGTGGTATCACAGTTCTGACATGCCCAGTCTCCATACTGCGGGGAAGAGGTGCACAACCCAGAGGTGAGGGACTGAAATGGTGGGACGATAAGGAAAACAAAGGATATTAGAATGCCTCTGTATTGTTCCAGGGTGTGACCGCACCTTGAATATTGTGTGCAATTCTGGTCGCCGTATCTTAAAAAGGATATAGCGTTATTAGAAAAGGTACAGAGAAGAGCCACCAAAACAGTAAAGGGGATGGAAGGCTACTCCTATGAGAGGCGAGGCTAAAAAAGTTAGGGCTCTTCAACCTGGAAAAGACACGGCTGAGGGGAGATATGATAGAGGTCTATAAATTAATGAATAAAGTGCAACGGGTAAACGCAGATCGATTGTTTACGTTATCAGAATATAGAAAGACTAGGGGACCTTAATGAAGCTACAGGGTAAACTATTTAAGACAAATAAGAGAAAATATTTTTTCACTCAACGTGTAATCTGGAATTTGTTACCGGAGGATGTAGTAAAGGCTATTAGTGTAGCTGGGTTTAAAAAAGGTTTGGATAAGTTCCTGGAGGAAAGGTCCATAAACCATTATTAAAAATGGACCCAGGATATCAATGCTTGACCCAATACAAGCATTGTGGAATCTGTGTCTTTTGGAGAAACTGCTAGGTACGTATGACCTAGATTGGCCACTGCTGGAAAAAGGATACTGGGCTTGATTGACCTTGGTCTGACCCAGTATGGCATATCTTTTATATAAAATAAACTAACTACTCTCCTAAGTTGTTCCTTCAGTGAGTCAGCACCCTGGCTCACCAACTCCTCTAGCTGCTTGGAGACTAAGCTAAATGCAGCTGGTGGGAGGTGCCAACTGTATAAGTACACTGGTGTCAAAGAGATGACATGCTCAGTCTCCAAGCTGCTGGAAGATGTGCACTAACCAGAAGTGCAGGACTGGACTGGAGGAACGATAAGGAATGCCCATTTTAAAATAAACACTCAACTAGGTGCATAACCCTTCTTTTCAAGATTAAAACAGAAATTAGACCTTACCTGCTAATTGTCTTTCCTGGAGATCTCTCCGGGCCAGTCCAGGAACAAGAGGGTTGTCAATCTTCTCTAGCAACTGAGGACTCAAAAACTGAAGTTTTGTAGAGCTGGTATCTGGCTCCCCCTGCTGGCTAACCTTCAGTCTATTCCTATAGAAGCAGTTGAAGAACAGAAGCCCAAAGCAAAGAAAAAAAGACATAAGTTGAAGCTATGTACTTACAAGCAGTGACTAAGAACATATATTGTACCTATGCATATAAGATATGCAACTCCATTTTTTTTTTCCCCAAGTGCATCTAACAAAAACCACCTCGAGGAAGCCCCAGAGACCAACCTGAGGCTAACGCAGTGAACCATAACCAACGAGGTGAAATGCAACTTATGCTGTCGTGCAGACCGATGGACCAATAGACGCCACGTACGCCCCCTAGGCACTCGCATCACTAAGAAAAACTGGCAAGAGACATGGGTGGGTCCTGGACTGGCCCGGAGAGATCTCCAGGAAAGACAATTAGCAGGTAAGGTCTAATTTCTGTTTCCTTCTCATCTCTCCGGGCCAGTCCAGGAACAAGAGGGAAGTACCAGAGCAGTATCTAACCACGGGAGGGACCCGCCAGGCTCGCTATGATGGCCGAAGCCCCAACCTTTGCATCTGCCTGGGCCCCAACATCCAATCTGTAATGCTTAGTGAACGTGTGGAGCGACGACCACGTAGCCACCCGACAAATATCAGCAGGCAGAACCAAAGCATATTCGGCCCAAGAAGTCGCTTGGCTCCGAGTAGAATGAGCACGAAGCCCCACTGGAGGCGGCTTTCCAACTGCTTGATATGCCGCCACTATCGCCTGTTTCACCCATCTAGAAATGGATGCCCTGGAAGCTGCCTCCCCTTTCCAAGGCCCCCCAAACAGCACAAACAACCTTTCTGTTCTGCGGAAAGGTTTAGTTCTTCTAAGGTATCTCTTGAGCAATCTATCTAAATCCAAGTTTTCCAGAACAGCATCAATAGGGAGACCATCCACGTTTCTAAAGGTTGGAAGCGAAATAGCTTGACTGATATGGAAAGTGGATATCACCTTTGGAAGAAACGAAGGTACCGTTCGCAAAAGGACTCTCTTCCGAAAATTGCAGATACGGGGCCCTACAGGAAAGAGCTTGGAGATCCGAAATGCGCCTAGCCAAACACAAGGCCACCAGGAAGGCAACCTTCCAAGAGAGCTCTCTGAGCGAAATGTCCTTAGCCGGATGAAAAGGCCGCGCCAAAGCCTCAAGAACGAGGTTCAAATCCCAAGGTGGAACCACGGGACGAAGAGGTGGACGAATATTCCGGATCGCCCTCAGGAATCGAACATCTGGATGAGCCAATAGTCGAGTCCCTTTCACAGTGCCCCGAAAACACGAAAGGCCGCTAAATGAACCCGGAGGGTACTAAGGGCCAACCCCTTATCCAGCCCATCCTGCAAGAAGGCCAAGACGTGTGCTACAGAGGCGGTGCACGGACGGAGGTTCTGGCCTGCGCACCAAGTCTCAAAAACTCGCCAAACTTGGACATACGCGAGAGACGTAGACCGTCTTCTGGCCTGCAACATAGTAGCCACAACCGATGCTGAATACCCTCTACGTATTAACCGGCGCCTTTCAAGCCGTAAGAGAGAAGCGATCCACATCCGGCATGAGCAGAGGCCCCTGAACCAGCAGGTTCGCTCGTGAGGGCAGCCTCCAGGGACTGTCTATGAGAAGGCGAACTAGATCTGCATACCACGCTCTCCTGGGCCAATCTGGCGCAATGAGAATTACTCGACCGCAATGACGTGCTATCCTTCGAACCACTCTGCCTATCACTGGCCATGGCATTAACACATAAAGAAGTCCCCTGCATGGCCACGGTTGAGCTAGGCCGTCGAGACCAACCGACATGCGCTCCCTGCGCCTGCTGAAAAACCGAAGCGCTTTGGCATTGTCGAAGGTGGCCATGAGGTCCATCACCGGCTGACCCCACCTGAGGGTCACCTCGTGAAACACTGCAGCGTTCAACTCCCATTCTCCGGGATCCACCATGTTGCGGCTGAGGAAGTCCGCTGTGACATTGTCTCGACCTGCTACATGCGCCGCCGACAGAGCTATCAGATGCTCTTCCGCCCAGGACATCAGCTGCTGGCTCTCCTCCAGCAACACTGCACTTCCTGTTCTGCCTTGCCTGTTGATATAGGAGACCGTTACCGCATTGTCGGAAAACACTCGTACTGCCTTTCGCTGGAGAAGAGAAAGAAACTCTCGAAGAGCCAACGAAACCGCTTTGAGCTCCAACAGGTTGATGGAACAATCCTTTAACTCTGGTGGCCAAACCCCCTGAGCAAAAGTCATCTGACAATGAGCTCCCCAGCCCGCGAGGCTGGCATCCGTAGTCACTAGCACCCAGTCTGGCTGGCGCAAGGGAACTCCCGCTCGCAAGTGAACGGGATCCAACCACCACTGAAGACTTAAGTTGACATTGGGTAAACTGGGCAACCTGCAGTCTAGAGGATGCTCTTGAGGGGACTACCTGGAAAGCAAAGCCTGTTGCAACGGCCGCATGTGGGCCCTTGCCCACGGTACCAGATCCAACGCTGTCGCCATGGACCCCAGGAGTTGTAGATAACGCCACGCTGTCGGTGCTTTGAGACGCAAGATGTTCCGCACTTGCGACAAAATCTTCTGCACTCTGCCCTCCGGCAGAAAAACCGCCCCTAAAGCGGTATGGAAAATTGCTCCCAAGTACAGAAGGCGCGTGACCGGCTGCAACTGACTTTTGGCTTGGTTTATCACCCAACCCAGCTGCTCCAGAAGGCTCACCACCCTCGCCGTAGCCGACAGAGTCCGACACGGATGGTGCTCGAATTAGCCAATCGTCGAGATAGGGATGTACGAGAACGCCCTCCCTGCGTAAGGCTGCTGCTACCACCATCACTTTCGTGAAGGTGCGCGGTGCTGTCGCCAGGCCAAACGGTAAAGCCCGAAATTGGAAATGTCCCATGTGCACCGCAAAGCGTAGAAATTTCTGGTGCTCTGATCTTATGGGGATATGAAGATAAGCCTCCGTGAGATCTATGGATGTTAAGACCTCGTTCGGTTGGACCGACTGAATAACCGAGCGAAGTGTCTCCATGCGGAAATGCGGAACTCTTAAGCAGCGGTTCACGCTCTTTAGATCCAGAATAGGTCGAAAAGACCCCTCCTTCTTGGGCACGACAAAATTAATGGAGTATCGACCGAACCCTAACTGGTTTGGAGGAACCGGAACAACCGCCTGCAGACGTACCAACCGCCGAAGGGTATCCGCAACCGCTGTTTGCTTTACCGCCGAACCACATGGAGACACCACGAAAGCATCCGCTAGCGGACGAGCGAATTCGAGAGAATAGCCGTCGCGGATAATTTCCAGGACCCACTGGTCGGAAGTGATGGTGGCCCAGACGGAAAGGAAGGCTTGAAGTCGTCCCCCCACCGGGAGTTCCGCCTGGACCAACCGTACTTCATTGGGGTTTCTTTGCCGTATTTTGCTGGGCTCCGAAATAACCTCTTCCGAAGCCTCGCGCCCCTCGAAAGGACTGACCCCTGGCCGCAAAGCGACCCCTTTGGTACAGGGCAAAACGGGAACCTTGGAATCTGCGAAAATCCCGAGAGGCACCCCTGTGCAAATTGCTGGGCTTTTGAGATTTTGGTCGGTCCTCTGGAAGTCGCCCGCCTTTAGAATCGCCAAGATCCTTGACAATCTTCTCCAACGCTGCCCCAAACAGCAGCGAACCCTTATATGGGAGCTTACTGAGCCGCACCTTGGAAGAGGCGTTCGCCGCCCAATTTCTCAACCAAAGAAATCTCCGAGCCGCAATGGACTTCGCCGAAATCCGCACCAGATCGTAGAAGGCATCTGCTAGGTAAGCTGCTGCCGACTCTAGTTTTGCGCCTTCGTCCTGCTCCGATCGGGAGAGAGAGTCTCCCTGGATCCAACGAATGGAGGCCCGGGAGACAAACGCTCCACAGATAGCCGCCCGCAGCGATAGTGCGGAAGAGTCAAAAGCCTGTTTTAACAAGGTTTCCAACTTTCTATCCTGCAAATCTTTGAGAGCCGCACCGCCCTCCACAGGAATAGTCGTTTTCTTGGTGACCGCTGAGACGAAGGCATCCACCTTAGGCATCTTCAGCAACTCTTGTTCCTCGTGCAGCAAAGGATACAACCGGCCAATAGCCCGTGCTCCCCTCAATGAAGCCTCCGGACATTCCCACTCAGATTCCACCATCTGTTTCATGACTGTGCACAGGGAAACACCTCTGCTCCGTCTTAAAACCCTGGAGAAGAGGATCCTCTAGAGCAGGGGTCTCAAACTCAAATTGCTTTGAGGGCCAAATGAGGACTTGTAAAGTAACCCGGGGGCCGCACAAGACGCAGGCCTAATTTGCATAAGGGACCTCATTTGCATAAATATTTGCATAATGTTACCATAAACTAACTTTTAGTAAACATGCCTCTTAATGAGCGTATGGATAAAGAAAGACTAAAAGATTTCTACATTACTATAATCCAGTGCCAACCGCCAGGCACATTAGGAACTACTACAAACACTACCCAATTAGAACCCATAGCAAACCCACCGTATCGTAACAGCACTACCAGGACTCACAAAGCACCATACCCTAACTATCAAAAGGCAACACTGCAAATATTAAACCAATACATTTCAGAGAATAACAATACATGACCTACTGGGGAAAGAGAACAAGTGGCAATGTCAAATAGGAATTACATAAACAGAATACCTCAGCTCAGTTACACATGCAGAACATACACCATCACCAAACAAGGAATCAAAATTTAGAAACAGGAAGACAATAATTAAACTGGGAACCCCAAAAGCCAAACTTGGAATGTACAACAACACTGTAGAAATAAAACTATAAATTAATTTCCTCTTGTATTAAATAAAGCACAGACGTTAATGATGCACATTTCCCAGAGCTGACATATTCCAGTTAATTCAAAATAAAGAGATATTTTTCTACCTTTTGTGCATTTTTTTTTTCAGTTGCAATTGTGCCAGCCACTTTCTTCTGGTTTCTTGGTGTCTTCTGATAACTCTCCATGGTCTGCTGTCCATTTGTACTTTCTTCTCTCTTCTAGTTTTTTTTCCTTTCTCTCTCTGCATCTGCTTTAACATACTAATCTTTTTCCTTTTGCTCTTTCCTCATTCCTATTTCATCCACTCAAATTTTACCCCTCCATTCTCAATCCACACTTACTCACCCAGTACCTGGCCAATTGTAGATTTTTCTTCCCTCCCACACAAAATATTTTTTCCCCTCTCCATTTTACTCTCCCAGCCCTATCCCATTCTAATCCTCCCCCAACATCAGCTCCCTTGTAGTTTCAGCCCCACCCAGCATCTGCTCCCTTCTAGTCCCCGCATCATCAGCCCATTCCAGTCCTATTCTAGCCCCACCATCAGCCCATTTCCTGTCCTTGCTCCCCCCAACTAAGCCCATTTCCAGTCCTAGCTCCCTCCCCTCACAGCCCATTTCCTTTCTAAGCCCCCTCCCCATCAGCCCATTTCCATTCCAAGCCCCCCTCCCCATCAGCCCATTTCCATTCCAAGCCCCCTTCCACTCAGCCCATTTCCATTCCAAAACCCCGTCCCCATCAGTTATTTGCAGTTCAAGCCCCCCCTTCTACTCAGCCCATTTCCAGTCCTAGCAACCCCCCAGTCCATTACCAGTTCTAGCCCCCCCATAGCCCATTACCAGTCCTAAGCCCCCCAACAGCCCACTTCCAGTCCTAACCCTCCCATCACCCCATTTTCATTCTTAGCCCCCCCATAACCCCATTTTCAGTCTTAGCCCCCCCCAATCAGACCACCTCCAGTCCTAACCCCATCTGCCCATTTCCAGTCCTAACCCCCCCCCCCCAATCAGGCCAAGTAAATAAACTAAAAACAAAACCCTGTCTGCTGCTGCTGCTGCCGCCGCCGCCGCCGTGGTAGCAGCACAATCAGCTGTTCGCGGTCCCTTCTCCTATGCCCGGAAGAGCCCCGAGTCTGCTCCTTTAGCGGTGAGCTTTTCAAGCCGCGAAGAGAAATATTCTCTTTGCATCTTGAAAAGCCCGCCGCTAAAGGAGCAGACTCGGGGCTCTTCCGGGCTGAGGAGAAGGGACCGCGAACAGCTGATTGTGCTGCTACCACGGCGGCAGCAGCAGCAGAAGACAGGGTTTGTGTTTTTTTTTTTTCCTCCGTCGCGGGCCGCACAAAGTTCGGTTGCGGGCCGCATGCGGCCCGCGGGCCGCGTGTTTGAGACCCCGGCTCTAGAGGCTCCTCTTGAGCCGCTGGCAAAGGAATATTCAAGGTTGATAAAGTTTGGGCAATAAGAGGACCTAACTCCTCCTTTCTAAAAACTCTAAACAAATTGGGATCCTCACTGGATCCTAACTCAGCCTCATACAAATCGGCCGCCCAGTCCAAACCGGAATCAGAGAGGAGTTCGCCCTCCTCCAGTCCCGGGAGCTCTGAGACATGCTGAGCAGCCTTATCTGCACTAAACTCCGGTCCGTGTGCCAATCTAGAGGAACCCTCACCTGGATCCAAAGAGGGAGGCTGATTCTCTAAGCTTTGTCCAGTTCCAGTAAAGCGTAGTTACTCACCTGTAACAGGTGTTCTCCAGGAGCAGCAGGAATCAGTCCTCACATATGGGTGACGTCGGCGCCGACGGAGCCCTCGCGGAGCAATTTTCCCCAGCTTTAAAAGAAAGCCTTTGGGAATTGCAGCGCGCATGCGCGGTCCCCTTCCCGCCCAAGGGTGCCATCTTAGCCAGTCAGATGACATAGCTAAAAGACAGCATAAAAATTTGCAAAAAAACTAAAGCAGAGAATTGCAACTCCAAGGGGAGGAGGGAGGGTTGTGAGGACTGATTCCTGCTGCTCCTGGAGAACACCTGTTACAGGTGAGTAACTACGCTTTCTCCAGGACCAAGCAGGAAGTCAGTCCTCACATATGGGACTCCCAAGCTTAAGGCTACCGGAGACCCTAAGCACAAAATGAGCTCCCTCTAGCTCAGCAGTACAGAAGGAAGGAATCTTCGCTGAATTATTACCCACCGGTAGCCCCCATCCGGGATGGAGGGTAGGAGTTGCTCAAACCTCGAAGAGATTTCGGAGGACTGCCTGTCCGAAAGCACTGTCCCTGCGGGACTCCCTCTCGAGGCAGTAATGGACCGCAAAAGTCTGGCTCGAAGACCAAGTAGCGGCCCGGCAGATGTCTGTCAATGGAACAGAGCGGAGGTAAGCCACTGACGTAGCCTTCGCCCGAACACAATGAGCCGTGACTCGACTTTCTAAGGAGAGTCCGGCTGCCCCATAAGCCCAAGCGATACAGTCAGCAACCCAGATGGACAGAGTACGCTTGGAGACCGGGAGCCCCAATTTATTGGGGTCAAAAGATACAAAAAGCTGAGCAGCTTTACGGTGCTCCCGCGTACGGTCAAGGTAGAAGTTCAATGCCCTTCTACAGTCCAGGGTATGCAGGACCATTTCAGCTCGGCTGGAGTGTGGCCTGGGAAAGAAGGTCGGAAGTACCACCTCCTGATTGATGTGAAAAGGGGAGACCACTTTTGGAAGAAATTTAGGGTGAGTCCGTAGGACTACCCGATTTTTGTAGAACCGAGTGTAAGGGGGATCAGACACGAGGGCCTGCAATTCACTTACGCGTCTAGCGGAAGTGAGGGCTATCAGGAATAAGGTTTTCCAAGAAAGAAAACGTAGAGCACAGGTAGCCATAGGTTCAAAAGGCGGACAGGTGATCCGCTGTAAAACCACATTCAGATCCCAGTCAGGTGCTGGCGGGCGCAGAGGTGGTTTAAGTAGAAGGAGACCTCGGAGAAACCTCGTCACGAGAGGGTCGCTGGAAAGAGGTCTGCCGTCCACCGGCACATGATGTGCGGAGAGAGCACTGAGGTGAACTTTGACGGAGTTGGACTTAAGTCCCAGATTAGAGAGGTAGAGCAAGTACTGCAAGATCACCGACACCGAGCAGGAGAAGGGATCCTGAGACTGCTGGGCACACCAAGTGGAAAAGCGACGCCATTTAAGGGCGTAGCATTTGCGGGTAGAAGGTCGCCGGGAAGCTAGGACGACCTCTTCCACCTCTGCCGGCAATAGAAGGGGAGCAAGGACTACCCTTTCAGCAGCCAGGCCATCAGATGTAGAGATCTGAGGTTGGGGTGTAGCAGGGACCCCTGATCCTGTGTTAGGAGATCTGGTTGAAACCCCAGAGGGAACGGATCCTCCACCGCTAGTTGCAGCAGGGGTGGAAACCACGGCTGTCTGGGCCAGCGAGGAGCTATCAGGATCATGAAAGCTTTGTCTCGGAGAACCTTGAAAAGAGTTCGGGAGACTAGCGGTATGGGAGGAAAGGCATACAGAAGGCTTTCCGACCATGAGAGCAGAAAAGCATCCGCCGCTACTCGAAGGGGATGCGGCTGCCGAGAGCAGAAGCGAGGAAGTTGCCGGTTGAGAGGACTGGCAAAGAGATCCATCGTGGGGAGGCCCCACTTCAGAAAAAGTTTCTGAACTACCAAGGGATCCAGGCGCCACTCGTGCGGCTGGAGGATCCTGCTGAGTTTGTCCGCCAGGCAATTTTCTTGGCCTGGGAGATAAACTGCCTTGAGAAGAATGCCGTGGCTGACGGCCCAAGAGCAGAGCTTCTGTGCTTCTCGACAGAGAAGGAAGGAGCCCGTGCCTCCCTGTTTGTTCACGTAGAACATGGCAACTTGATTGTCCGTCTGGACAAGGACGGACTGGTGAGAAGTCAGGTGGGAGAACGCCTTGAGAACCAGACAGATTGCTCTGAGCTCCAGGAAGTTGATCTGCTGAGCAGACTCCCACGTGGTCCAGAGACCTTGAGTACATGCCCCTTGGCAATGCGCTCCCCATCCTAGGAGAGAAGCATCGGTCGTCAGCACGTGAGCCGGCTGAGGTGACTGAAAAGGCATTCCGAGCACCAGGTTCGGCCGATGAAGCCACCACTGTAGAGAAGAGGCCAGCGGCCCGGAGACGCGCACTAAGTCGGCTAGGCCGCCCGTGACTTGTTGCCACTGCTTGCGAAGGCACCATTGAGCAGGCCACATATTCAGGCGGGCATTGGGGGTCACGTGGACGGTGGAAGCCATATGGCCGAGTAGTCTCAGGAAGCGCCTGGCTGAGACCAGGGACTGGCTGCGAAAACAGCCGGCTAGGTCCATGAGCCGTTGAGCCCTGTCGAGAGGCAGGAAAGCTTGTGCCTGAGGAGTGTGCAGTCTTGCGCCGATCAACTCGAGATCCTGCGAGGGGAGCAAAGTGGACTTTGCGAAGTTTATGACAAAGCCCAAGTACTGCAGAAGAGTCACAGTGCGGTGTGTGGCATTGGTGACTTCCGGAGAGGACGATGCTCTGATGAGCCAGTCGTCGATGTACGGAAAGACAAAGAGGCCGTGAAGCCGGAGATAAGCCGCCACCACCGCGAGACATTTTGTGAAGACTCGCGGTGCGGAGGATAGGCCAAAGGGCAGTACTCTGTACTGGTAATGATTTCCTGCCACCACAAACCTTAGGTATTGGCGGTGGCTTGGGTGGATGAGGATGTGCGTGTAGGCATCCTTTAGATCCAAGGAGCATAGCCAATCTCCCTGCTGGAGGTAGGGCAGAAGGATTCCAAGGGTAAGCATCTTGAACTTCTGCCTCACGAGGAACTTGTTGAGGTTGCGCAAGTCCAGGATGGGTCTGAGGCCTCCTGTTCTTTTTGGTATTAGGAAATACCTGGAATAAAAGCCTTGACCTCTCAGGTGGTGGGGCACCGGTTCCACAGCCTGTTCCTGAAGAAGACTTGCTAACTCCTGAAGGAGTAAGTCCCTGTGCAGAGGGAGTCGTGGAGGTTCTCCCGGGAAATAGGAGGGAGGGACCTGGTGGAAGTGGAGAAGATAGCCTTTTCTTACGACTTGAAGCACCCAGGCATCTGAAGTGATGTTGGACCACCTGTGGGCGAAGTGAACCAGCCGGCCTCCGGTGCTGGGAGGAACCAGCTGAGGGGGAGAGGCTATGCTGATGAAGTCAAAAACCCCCACCCTGCTGAGCAGGGGCCGGTGGTGCAGGCTTGGGGGCTTGCTGCCTACGGGACCCGTTACCCCGTCCCTTGGCCTGCTGGCCCTGTTGGGGAGCTGCGGCGGCCTGATATTGAGGGTAGTGTTTATAGGCAGCCGCCTTTCTCGGGTAAAAGGACTTCTTTCCCGAGCCCTTCTTTTTCTGGGAAGGGGCGGAGGTCTTCCTAGAAAGCCTAGTTCTGGTGAGAGTCTCCGTCTCGATTTGTGCAGCCTTTTCAGCCATGGGCTTGCCAAAGAGGTTCTCACTTCGGCAGGGGACATCGACCAACTTGTCCTGCACCCAGGGTTCAAGGTCAGACGACTGAAGCCAAGCCTGTCGGCGGGCACCGATGCCGGCTGCGGCCACTCGAGCCGATGCTTCAAAGCCATCATAGGCTGCTCGGGACATGAATTTGGAGCATTCCCGAATACCAGTTGTCAAGGCTAGGAACCTCCGCAAAGGTTCCTCGGACAGCCCAGCGGAGAATCCGGCTACCTCTTTAGCCAGGTCTCTGAGATACATGCCCATGTAGAGCTGGTAGGTCTGGACCCGACAAGCAAGCATAGAGCCCTGGAAACACTTCTTACCGAGGCCATCCAGGTTACGGGCCTCCCTGCCAGGAGGCACCAAGGAGTGCATCTTCTGGCTCTTAAGCCTATGCATGGCCGATTCCACTACCATGGAATGGTGCGGTAGCTGTGCTTTTTGGAAGCCAGGACTCTTGTGGACTCGATAGATGGAATCGACCCGCTTGCTTAATACCGGCGACGATGCCGGACTCTCCCACATGCGGAAGAGTAGTCGTTCCAGCATGGGAGGAACCGGTACAGTAAAGTGCTCCCTGGCGGGAGAGTCGTACTGAAGGGCGTCGAGCTCTTCGGCTCGAGGCTCCTCCTCGGGATCCGCAGGGATGGCCAAAGCCTTGGCCATATCCCTGACGAAGTCCGAGAACCGGGCATCCTCCGGAGGGGACTGTTTCCGAGGTTCGGACTCAGGTGAGTCCGAGGGGACACACCGAGTTCGAAACGAATCAGGTGACTCTTCCTCTTCAGACTCCCAGGCCGACTCTGAGGAGGAATCGGTGGGGTCGGCTCGGGCAGGCGGCGTCGGCTGCCCCGACACCGAGGGAGTCGGCGTCGACGACCTCGGTCCCGAACGGGAGGCCGAGGGTGACCTCGACCTCGGATCGACTCGAGCCCGCATGGACTCGAGGATCGGCTCGGTCTCCGGGGTCGACTTAGACGTCGACGTTCCGGCGGTCGGGGCAGAGGCGCCAGCGAGGCTAGCGATCAGTGCCCGCTGCTGGTCCATGAAGGCAGATAGTCTGCTCTCCAAGGCCGTCAACCTGAGTCCGACCTCAGGTGACCCAGCAGCCCCCGACTCGGGCCCCGACGGCGTCGGGCCCGACGTCGGACCCCTCGAAGGCGAGTCCAGCAGGACTACAGGACTTACCCGAGCAGGCAACTCCGACTCCAGACGAGGTCGCTTCGGGAGATGCTCCTTCTCCAAGGACCCGGGACGGCTATCGGGGCTATGCGACCTGGCCCTCGCGGAGCCAGGAGCGTCCACCGACGCCGCCCTCGCGGGTTTCACCTTCCGTCGATGGTCCCCGGAGGGAGAACCTCTGTCGGAGGAACTCCGGCGATGGTCAGAGCTGGAGTCTCTGGACGCCGAGGCCTCCGACGAGGTCCGGGTACGGCCGGGATCAGCGAAGATTCGTTCCCGCTGGTGCCGCCGACTCCTTAACGCTTTGGAGGACATTTTGCTGCAGGCCCCACAGATCAGTTCTTCGTGCTCTGGGCCGAGGCAGCGGAGGCAATTATCATGTGTGTCAGTGAGTGACATATTTCTGTCACACTGAACACACCGCTTGAAACCACTGGCAGCCATCGGGGGAAAAAGGGCCCCTGCAAGGTCAAAGGACCGGGCTGCCAGCGAAAAATCGAAAAACGAAACTGACAGAAAATCAGAAAAACCGAAAAATAACAGAAGGACTCGCAACGGCGTCGCGAGTCCGGGCAGGAAAAGGACCGGCGTCGAACCGAGAAAAAAAAAGAGATAAATCACGAAAAAATCAACTTTTTAGCGGGGACAAGACGGGCACGTCTGTAGGGCTCCGCGGAAAAAAGAAGACTGGCTAAGATGGCACCCTTGGGCGGGAAGGGGACCGCGCATGCGCGCTGCAATTCCCAAAGGCTTTCTTTGAAAGCTGGGGAAAATTGCTCCGCGAGGGCTCCGTCGGCGCCGACGTCACCCATATGTGAGGACTGACTTCCTGCTTGGTCCTGGAGAACAGAGCCCTTCACCTGAGCTTGCTGCCACTTTAAACAATAAGCCTGATGGAGAGCCAAAATAAAATCAGCAGAAAAAACTGATTCTAAGCCTTTCTGAGCTTCAGACAGAGAAGGTGGAGAAGGTGGTGGAGAAGGTGGTGGAGCTTCCCCCCCCCCCCCCCCCCCCCGTTCTTGTCTTTTGGACTTGGCTCTCCTTTTCACAGGCTTTTCTTGAGCCAAGAGAACGGAAGCTGTAACTGTAATGGCTGACGTTCCCGCCAATTCTAAACCGCCCTGAGGGCAGCCCTCTGAGGTACTTTCCATGAAGCCAAACAGAAGAAACGAAAAGAAATAAAGTACCCCAAAAACCGAAGAATAAATGACTCCCCGAAAGGAAAAAAGCAGCAAAAACTGAAAAAGAACCAGGCACAGTAGAAATCAGCGCAAGAGGAAATGCCGACATCAAAGAAACCCCGCCGAACATCGCGTTTTGCCCGACAAGATTAAAAAACACTTAACATACCTGAAAACAAGCTTGGAAGGCAGACTTCTGCCAAGTTACTCTCCCCCACTGCTAGTGGACGAGGAAACTTAAGCCCAAGGTCGGCAGGATGGTTTCTGGGGCTCCCAGCACCTCACTGCTTCCTCTGCCGGTAACCGGAGCTGCTGTGTAAAGCAGGCTCTGCCTTAGCAGCTCCGTTTCTGAAGTAAAGTCAGAGAACTAATTTGTGGAGGTGAACCCCGCTAGGGCTCTTTCCCCATTAGCACTGCTTGAAAGTAAAAAAATAAATTAAGAGAAAAATTCTCTCCTCTAAGGGTTTTCTCGGGAGCCAGCCAGGATTCCGCCCGTTCCAGTTGCTGAGGACTGAAAGACTGAAGGTTAGCCAGCAGGGGGAGCCAGATACCAGCTCTACAAAACTTCCGTTTTTCAGTCCTCAGTTGCTAGAGAAGATTGACAACCCTCTTTGTTCCTGGACTGGCCCGGAGAGACGAGAAGGAAGCATTGTTTGAATATAAAATTTAAATGAATGTAACATGAAAGATTACATTAAATAAATTATATTTTAAAAGCTCAAAAAAACTATCCGTACAAAATCTATATTTAGTGAGTGTCCGAGTCAGTACATACCGACGGACTCAGACTCCAGTAACCCAATAATTGCTACAGACAGACTCCACAGACCTGCCTGAGACCACCATTCATTACTGCAAAATGTTCCAGGCGTTTTTCCCTCAGGGTTAGTGATGCACAGTAACCCATACAAAAATACAATGCCAAGCTAGATCTTTGTAGCACCGAACACACCAGGCCTCACTACTGACTAACCTTTTAATTCTGTTTTTTTTTTTTTTTTTTTTTTAACTCTGGGCATTTGCAAGGCCCAAAGAAAAACAGCAGCTATTCCCCTCTAAAGCTCCATCACTACCCACTGGAGGTGAACCAACAGAGCACTGCAGACAACTGACCTATTGATGCTAGCATGGCTCAGGAGGCCCTGCCCTTGGTCTGAAGACAATAGGGCATGCCCAACTGCATTGCCTCCCAAGATCAGCCACTGCTGGACTAGATCTGGAAGCCAATGGACTGGGAGAAAATGGCAAACCTCGCCTAAGAAAACAGTAAACTCTCCCACAGGGTGCCCATCCTCCACAGCTCAACCACCGTCTTAGGCTGCCATAGCAGTATTTCCACGCTTGGAGACTGCATGTGTGGTCGACAGCCCAAACAGTGCTGGTCGTGGCACACAGTCTTACTCAGACCAGTCACAGCTTTGTGGTCTCCCCCAAAGCAGTGCAATCAGCTGCCCAAAACAGAGGGAGAGGGAGGGTGAGTAGGTGGGAGAGGAGGAGGAACCCAGCACGACCAACGTCTTTACCCTAAGGCCTTCTATACACTCCAAGAACTGAGAGAGGGTGGGTAGGCAGGCAGGGGAGAGCCCTGCACCCCCCAGCCCAAGGGCATCGTAGATAACCCCAGCTGTCCTATGCCCACTGGCCTACTCTGAGATGCCTTAAAGTCTATCTATTTTATTTCAGACTGCACAGGTTTAAGACAACCTCCATCTGCTGGCGACAGAAATACCTATTTCCTTTTCCCAGCAGTACAAATCTATTTTGTAAACTGCCCTGATGCTCCTTTGTACGAGCGGTATATTAAGTTTGCAATAAAGATAAAGATACTAGTGAGAGGCATGCTGCACAGGACCCTTATACTACAAAAACAGTGGTCCTCAGGTTTTCATCTGCTGGTAGGAAGGCATAAATCCAAGCGTCTGTTCTGAACTGCAGGACAATGAGGAAATAAAATTTAAAAAAAAAAAAAAAAAAAAAGTTAACACATCCAAAACAATTAAGTTAGTAGCACAGTTCCAGTAAGAAGAAATTAAATTAAATTACTTACCAACCATCGCACTAACCTCACCAGCCATCAGTAAGTCCACGGTATTGTTGTACAGATTGACATCAATAATACCCTTCCGAATAGTTTCTCCAACCTTTGCCCCCAATAATACTGAGCCAGTGGTTTCAAAAATGGAAGCCAAAATGCAGGCCTGGCGTAAAGTTACCACACCAGAGCCCACAGCTGTACCAAATGAATTGGCAACATCATTTGCACCAACAGAAAATGCCAAAACAAAAGCTATGATAAAGCCAACAATGACCATCCACAGGTATTCCTCCAACACCATTCTGATTCTCTTTGCTGCACTTGCTCCTTAAAAAAATAAAATATATTTTAAAAACCCTTAAATATAAAGAAAAAATATCCACAAGGCAGATGTGTAAACCGTATTCTCCAAAAAAGCGTGGGTGCACACAAACTGCTAACTGAGGCTTTTCTTAGTACTGTCAGTATAGTTCATTTGATTGTGTTCAGTCAATGGTGAAGAACATTCCATATTTTGCTCCTGATCTGGAAAGGTCAAGATGTTCCCTTCCTGCAACAGAAAATTAATATAAGCACATAGTTGTGTTAAGAAGTTTAAATCCAGCAATGAGATCTAATCTTGATATGTTATATTGCCCACTATACAAAGAAGAGCAGAGCGAGACTTGTAAAAATAAAGCAAGAATAAAGAAAAACGAACTAAATTGATCCTTAGTTGTCCCTTCAGCGAGTCCAGCACTTTAGCTCACTACCTCCTCCAGCTGCTTGGAGACAGAATACACTGGAGATAAGGGGCTGACCCCGGTCTATTAGTACTGGTGTCATCAAGAGATGACATGCTCAGTCTCCAAGCTGCTGGAAGAGGTGCACTACCCAGAGGTGTGGGACTTGACTGGAGGGATGATAAGGAATTAGGCTTATGCAGAGTCCATCAGTGTCTCAGGAGAATATCTGGAAGGTGGCTGGCTACCTGCTCATCTGAAAACCTTTATGAAGCACTTAAGATTGCATGTGGGGGCTGAAGCAGATGGCACTTTTGGCAAGGGAGTTCTGTATTGAGTCTTCCTCTCACCCTGGATCCTGATTGCTTGTGTACTTCCTACTCATCTGTACTTGTCGAGCAGAATACAGGAGAAATTTACACACATGTGGATTTTTATTTGTTTTTATCATTTCAAATCTGCTAGACCAGTCCAGAACGTGCTTTGGAAGACTTCCTACAGGTTTGAGTTCTGCTGCGGTTTTGTTGGCATTACCAGCTTCAGACCTTTACACAGGTTCCAGTTAGGGAAGAACCAAATACATTATGTTCCATATTATGATGCTTGCATAACATTTACAGTTTGTAGTTTGTCTTACTTATTGCTTGGGAAATGTCATATTGGCTTCTCTCAGTGCTGCACCAGTAGATAAGCACCTTTCAGTGATGTCATCACTTGATACAAGACTGCTTCCACCTGCTGGCTGAGGGGTATAACTCAGACTGGTCTAGTAGGATAAGGAATTATCTATTTGCCTACTGAAAGTAATTTCTCTGTGCAGCTAACCAGAGGAACACCTTTAAAATGATGAAATGGTAACCTTTTCATTTAAAGATATGCCTGAATAATCAAGCACCTACCCTACATATGGCAGCTGAATATAAACATTGCTTTGTGCATAACCTTTACACTATCCAAATGTCACCGTGTAGTCGATACAGAGTACAGTGCATTGCAAAACTATGTCCCCTCTGTTTGTCCCGTTTTGTCGCATTACAACCTGGAATTAAAATGAAGCTTTGGGGGTTAGCACCATGGTGATATACACAACATGCCTACGACTCTGAAGGTGCAAAATATCCTTTGTGACAAACAATTGAGACAAAAAAAAAAAAAAAATTGAAAGGAGTGTGCACATATATTCAACCCCCCCCCCCCCAAGTCAGTACGTTGTAGAGTCACGTTTTGCTGCAATTATAGCTGCAAGTCTCTTGGAGTATGTCTATTAGCTTAGAACATCTAGCCACAGGATTTTCACCCATTCCTTAAGGCAAAACTGCTCAGACTCCTTCAAGCTAGATGGGTTGCATTGGTGTACAGCAATCTTCAAGTAATGCCACAGATTCTTAATTGGATTGAGGTCTGGGCTTTGATTAGGCCATTAAAAGACATTTAAATATTTCCCTTTAAGCCAGCTTTAGCAGTATGTTTAGGGTCATTGCCCTGCTGGAAGATGAACCTTCGTCCCAGTCTTAAATCTCTGGCAGACTGAAACAGGTTTTCCTCAAGAATTGCCCTGTACTTAGAGCTATCCATCGTTCCTTCAATCCTGACCAATGAAAAACATCCCCACAGCATGATGCTGCCACCACCATGTTTCACTGTGGGAATGGTATTCTCCAGGTGATGGGAAGTGCTGGGTTTGCACCACACATGGTGTTTCTCATGATGGTCAAAAAGTTAAATTTTCATCTCATCTGACCAGAGAACTTTCTCCCATGTGTTTGGGGAGGAGGGTCCACCACATGCTGTTGTGCAAACTCCAAACATGTTTTCTTATTTCTTTAAGCAATGGCTTTTTTCTGGTCACTCTTCCATAAAGCCCCACTCTATGGAGTGTATGGCTTAAAGTGGTCCTATGAACAGATACTCCCATCTCTGTGGTGGATCTTTGCAGCTGCTTCAGTGTTATCCTTGGTGTCTTTGTAACATCTCTGATTAATGTCCTCCATGCCCGGTATGTGAGTTTTGGTGGGTGGCCTTCTCGTCAGGTTTGTAGTGGTGCTATATTTTTTCTATTTTGCTATAATGGATTTAATGGTGCTCCGTGGGATAGTCAGAATTTGGGATTTTTTAATTTAATTTTTATTTATTTATTTTAACATGCAACCCTGATCAAACAGGTCAGACAGTTATGGAGAAGTATAAGAGTACCTCTTGGTCTTCATGTTGCTTGCTTAGTGGTGTTGCAGAGTCAGGGGCCTTTCAGAACAGGTATATTTATACAGGCATCATGTGACAGATCATGTGATGCTGATTGCACACAGGTGGACCCTAATCACATAATTAGTTGACTTCTGAGGTTAATTGGTCACACCAGATCTTATTTAGGGGTTTCATAGCAAAAGGGATGAATACACATGCACTCAACCTTTTTAGTTTTTACTTTTTTATATATACAAGGTATTTTATTGTCATTTCACTTCACCACTTTGGACTATATTGTTAGGTCCATTACCTAACATTCAAATGGACCTCCATTTTCAAAAACCAAGGGGATGAATACTTTTGCGGGCTGGACAACTGAGAGTCTAACTTATTTTACACTACTAATAATCCCGACAGCTCCGACTTGGTAGTTAGGTTTCACTCCACTAGGGGCTTCACACTAAAATGACTGCTTTTAATTCAAGATGGAGAAACCATATTGCTGTCATCTACATCATGCTCTCAGCATTAATAACTATGTACAAACTTCTAATACAAATATTCCAAAAGTCAGTTTGATAGATCTAAAATAAAAAAAAACTATGTTAAAAGGGCTTGACAAATGCCAGGTTACCATGACTAGAAATTTCCATCCTGCGCCTAAGATTGTTTTGCTCCTTTGTTGCGGACATCACTACAAGCCCTTGGAGGAATAGGAACCAAATGGATGCAAGAAAAAAAATAAAGGTAGCGCAGGCTTGACCCTTCACAGTTAATAGGTTTACTGGCTAGCTGCATGGTTCCAGGCTGGAGCCAGTGTTGCGCATGCTTCTCTCAAGTCCTGGCTGAGAAGAGTGCACACACATTCCAGCATTTCCCCATGAGCTCTATGCTTATTTGGTTGTACTCACAGGAGGAAGAGTATTCCAAGCTTTACTTTTTACCACCTCTTCCCACTTGCTGGCTCTGAATGGATTGGTGGGAAGCTTGTTGAAAGACAGAAAGGACCTTTGGGTCAGAGAGAAATGACCTAACAAGCCTAAGGAAGAGAAGGTAGGCAGTCATCTTTGGGGTGGGAAAGGGTGCAGAGACAGGAAATTAGTCTGGGGCAGGTAAGCCTGGAGAAGGGAGATAAAGATTCTAAATGAAATAAATGATTGCTTCATGAAGCAGCTAGTTCATGAACCAACATGAGTGGAAGATATTTTAGACCTAGTCCTTAGTGGAAAATAGGATCTGGCACAAGAGAACTGTTGGGGACTACTTGGCAATAGTGATCATAAGATGATCACATTTGATTTAATAAATGGGAGGAAAGCAAGGAAATTCACAGCACTAGCTTTTAACTCAAAGAAAACTAGATTGCCAAAAGAAAAGCAGCCAGCACTATCAATACCACCAATACCACCACACCACCACACAGAAAATCCAAAACAAAATGGTTTACTCCAACCCTCTGCAACCTGAAACGACAGCTCCGCAAACACGAACAGAAATGGTGTAAAACCAAAAGCAGTGACAGACTCCACTATCCACAACTTCTGAATGACTATTGCACCACAAACAAGACAAAACAAATACCATACTAAAATACTCAACTCTACAATCAACTGACCAACAGAACTCAGACATCGTAAAAAGCTGACAAAAACGCCAACCAACGAAAACAGAGATCACTCACCACCCGACAACTGGGGATGCATTAGTTTGTAATATTGAGCCAAATAGAACTCCACCACCCCCTTCCTGACAAAGCCGACTACCCGGACCCCTGGATCTCCTTCACCAACATCACTAAGGAATAAACAGAAAACACACGATCTCTAAACACTACAATCTCACCCCTGGATCCCTGCCCAGTCTCATGGAACAAGGCAACCAAGAAAGAAGTCTGGCAAACTCACCAAAATCACACTATCAATCCTACAAGGCAACATGCCTACCTGCTTAAAATCATCCATAAGACCAACACCAGAAAAAAAAAAAAAAAAAAAAAAAGCCCACCACACCTACCCTGGACCCTTCTGATCCCTCATCTTACAGACCCATCACTAGCTTACCATTTACAGCCAAGATCTTTGAAAAAAAGAACCACCAAAAACGTCCAACACCCACTTCAAGACCATATTAGAAACATAGAAACATGACAGAAAGAGACCACATGGCCTATCTAGTCTGTCCTTCCATATCTACCACTACAACAGTCCCCTATTAACAGACAACTTTCTAGACACACAGCAATGTCGATGCCACCCAAACCATGGAGAGGAAATGCTGCTAACCATCCTGATAAATACACTAATTCAAGGCATACATCACATCAACCAAGGTTTCCTATTAATATCCTTAGGCATCTCTTCAGCATATGACACTGCCGGCTACCCTCATTGAGAGCTCCGGTCCAATCGGGACTGTGGGAGGAGGGGCAGCAGCAGCTGAAAAGCAACCCGCGATCGGCGGGAACTCCATTTTAAAATCCCTGCTCTGGCTGAGAGCACCACCGTCGCTGCTGCCGGCTACCCTCATTGAGAGCTCCGGTCCAATCGGGACTGTGGGAGGAGGGGCAGCAGCAGCTGAAAAGCAACCCGCGATCGGCGGGAACTCCATTTTAAAATCCCTGCTCTGGCTGAGAGCACCACCGTCGCTGCTGCCGGCTACCCTCATTGAGAGCTCCGGTCCAATCGGGACTGTGGGAGGAGGGGCAGCAGCAGCTGAAAAGCAACCCGCGATCGGCGGGAACTCCATTTTAAAATCCCTGCTCTGGCTGAGAGCACCACCGTCGCTGCTGCCGGCTACCCTCATTGAGAGCTCCGGTCCAATCGGGACTGTGGGAGGAGGGGCAGCAGCAGCTGAAAAGCAACCCGCCATCAGGCGGGCCCGTGCCTGTCGGGCCCGCGCCTGAGGGCCTCGCCAGAGGGCCCTTAGGCGTGGCCCTTTGGCGGGAGCCCACTCGACCTGAATAAAATACAAAAGCAACTTAATCAACCATAATCAGCCGAATAATCAGCAGACTGCTCCTGACATTAACCCCACAACAGAGCTCAGCGGAGGAATCCCTCTCTCCACTGCATCTCCCAGATCGCAGACCAGCAGCTGAAGCAGCAGATCGCTCAGCACAAGTGCTACAGCATATAACTCCGAGTGACCCAGCTACTCACTGCATCATCACCTACTCCTGCCTACTCTAGACAAAAATCTCTACCGAACTCAACCACTGCAAGTATACCACTTACAAACGCTATCTTAAAGAACTCTGTGTACAGATTAAAAACTTGCCACACCTCGACCTTAGGTTTATTCTATTGCTGTAAAGTGAAATTTAATGCAATCAAAATTGATCTTATACAATTGCACTTTTGAATTGCCTCACTGCTGCACAACACTTAGTCATTATCAGCAGCCTAACACATACTACTTCTGTTTTTTGCAAACAATCACCCAACTACTATGGTTTTAAACACCTCCCAGCTTCTTACTGTAGTCAGAATTTAACAATTTTTACACTACACTACTTACCACATAGCTACTTGCTGTAGACAGTATCTAGCATCCAACAGCTGCTGTTACTAAGTTCCACACAGATAATCACTGTCCTCAGTATCCGGCAATTGTGTTTAGTAGCTAGCAATTGTTACACTACAATTACTGTTGTCAGTAGTTTTTAGCATCTACCAATAGTTGCACTAAAGATACTGTTGTCAGTAGCTCTACATTCACTTTCACACACTCACAGTAAGCTGAGCCAAATACAGAAAATGCCTCACCCTAACATGCTCATACGAATATCATTCACCTGTATATTATTAGCAATAATAATAACAGATCTATCCCTATGCTTAAACCACAAAAATCACATGACTATACCTATAATACACACACATACTCGAAATGACTGCCACATAGGACATACTCATCAAAACTACTCAAAAATTAACTATCACAGACTAATACACATACAACAAACAAACACACTTCAAACAGATAAAATAATCTGTTCTAACTACTCTTCCTCCCTATCATGCATCCTCATTAATGCAAGATCAATGAAAAATAAATTACCCATATTTAATGACCTGATAACTGACTTAAAACCTGACATTTTATGTGTCACAGAGACATGGCTCACTGAAACAGATACAGTCTATCTAAATCAACTTAATAAAGAGAACTATGACTCATTCTACAAACATAGATCCAATAAAAAAGGTGGTGGAGTCCTAATGATGACAAAAAAAACATTAAACGCCAAGTCAATCCACTCAAATATCAATAATAACATAGACACATTATTTATAAAAATTGGCCCCATAAAAATTTGCTTAATTTATAGACCCCCAAACAATAAAACAGATGGCCTGGATTCTCTGATTGAACTTCTCAGTTCATCTAATGATCAAAATCCTGTAATCATGCTAGGCGATTTTAATCTGCCGTCACTAACACTAGATTCTAAATTATTCCTAGACACTATAGCAGACATAGAGTACCATCAAATAATTAAAACTGCAACACATATCAAAGGAGGTACACTAGATTTGGTTCTTCTCCCCAAGATACTCTTTAAGCTAGTTAACCCAAATTCCATTGAATGTACAGAGACACCTTGGTCTGATCATTCTATCATCAAAATAAATCTCACATATCCCATCCCCAGTGTCAATAATTACATAAGAAGTTACCCCACTACAAAATACAAAAAATTTAATGAAACAAACTTCCTTGACTCAACAATCCCCTACTTCTTATCAACAACTAATTTGGATGATGCTTGTTTACATAGAACAATAACTAATAACTGGAATGATACTATTAATAATGCAGCTAAAAATAACCAACCATATAAAAAGACCATATACACCAAAACAAATAGTTCACCATGGTTCAATAGCACTCTAAAACAAATGAAAAAAGAATTAAGAAAACTTGAATCGAAATGGAGGAAATCCAAGTTGTCTGTACACAAAGAAATATACAATAACTATCTAACAAAATATAAGGAAACAATAGACGGCACAAAGAAAAATTATTACGCAGCAATCTTAACAAAATCATACAATAGACCTAGAGAGTTATTTTCCATAGTCAGAAAATTAACTAATAATGAGCAAAATCCTAGCAACGAAATCACTGACATCTCAGTTCAAACCCTAGCTAATCATTATCAAAACAAATCTAGGAAACCTGCCATGCCCTCAGATAAGATCAACATCACCTATCAACCTGTAGATGAATGGTCAAAATTTTACCCCATGTCAAAAGCGTCATTAAAAACAATCATCTCCAACCTAAATACCACAACTTCGCATTTAGATCCATGCCCAGTATCATGGATAAAAAACACACTGCCAACTCTACTATCCTATATTCTCCCAATAGTAAACCTCTCACTCACCCATGGATACCTTCCACCCCCGCTCAAACATGCACAAATACGTCCAATTTTAAAGAACTCCAAACTAGATAAAACATTGCCAACATCATATAGGCCCATCTCTAGCATACCATTCTTGGCCAAAGTTATTGAAAAGGTAGTGCAACTACAGACACAGGAATTTATAGACTTATCTTACCCACTCGATGAACAACAATATGGTTTCCGGCCCTGCCATGGAGTTGAAACACTTCTAACAGTATTAATAGATACACTCTTAAAGGGAATTGACAATCACAAACAGGCGTTCATTCTCCTTTTCATCGACATATCAGCAGCATTCGATAGCGTGCATCACTCAATTTTGCTCAACGACCTAAGGCAGATAGGCATAAACTCTACCGTACATAAATGGTTCACCTCATATTTACATAACAGAACACAAAATGTAACAACAGGTTCTCAAACATCCAATACATACAAACAAGAAATAGGTTTACCACAAGGTTCAGCACTTTCAGCCCTACTTTTCAATATCTATATAAAACCGGTCTGTAACATCTTTAAAAAATTTGGAGTACAATATCACCTTTACGCGGATGATATCATGATGTACATACCTTTTTCGATTCCTAACCTACCGATCCAACTTCTATCAGACTGCTACAATGAAATCACACACTGGCTAAAAACCCAAAACCTCCATATAAACCATGCTAAAACTGAAGTCTTAATTGTAACAAAAAACCATTCATTCACTCCTCCAACCCACATAACACTACAAAACCAAGAAATTAAAATAAAAAACGAAATAAGATATCTAGGTGTTATCTTAGATACACACCTTACTATGGAAACCCACATTAGAAATATATTAAAGAAAATCTACTTCAAACTTAAAATCCTCAAACAATTACGCCCCCTTGTATTTATACAAGATTTTATCAATATAATACAGGCTACCATAACTCCCCACTTTGATTTCGCCAACTTAATACTTATAGGCATTTCTAAACAAAACATCAAAAGGATCCAACTTGCGCAAAATGCAACAGCTAGAATTATATTAAAGATAAACTCACTCCAACACATCACACCGATACTAGCATCCCTTCACTGGTTACCAATACAAAGCAGGATAACATACAAAACAATAACTACATTCAAAGCTCTAAATGACATGGCCCCGAAGACACTCTGTAACCTAATAAGCAAAGAACCACCTAAGCCCACTCATAGAAAAGGACAATCAAATAAACTTAAAATGCCGAAAGAATATATAAGAACTCACAAATTAACAAATAATAGAGCCTTTTCCCACATAGCCCCAACAACCTGGAACTCATTACCAGAGGACCTACGATCAATAACAGAGATAACGGAATTTAGAAAAAATTGAAAACATACTTATTCACTAAACACTATAATACCATAGAAAATCTTCCACCCAACTTAGATAAAGGCTAAACATAAACCTACCCAAAAGCAAGCTTATACTCCCTACTACAAACAATACATACAAAACTTGAATGTATAATTCACCCCATTCTTATGCATTGAAACCCTACTTGTATATAGTTACAACTGTCATAATCTGCCATGTTATAGGGACAGTACTTTTGTTTTAACTGTTATACAATCTGTGTTAGTTGAATTACTGAAGTATTCTGCTTAGTTTTTAAACCCTTTGTTGTACAAGTTAAGATGTTCTATGTAAAAAGTTATTATTGTTCTATGTAAAACAAGCTCTGCATTGTTGACTGTTGTTGATTGTACACCGCAACTGATCGCTGGAAGATGCGGTATATAAATAAGTGTTAAATAAATAAATAAATAAAAAGCGTAGTTACTCACCTGTAACAGGTGTTCTCCAGGGACAGCAGGAAGCAGTCCTCACTTATGGGCGACGTCAGCACCAACTGAGCCTGTGCGGAGCAATTCCCCAGCTTCCAAAGAAAGCCTTTGGGATTGCTGCAATACATGCGTGGTCCTCTTCCTGCCCAAGGGTGCCATCTTGCTCAGTCAGGTCCCTTAGTTCAAGCCCTACCTAGCAGATAGCAAGGGAAGGAAAAATCCAGCAACTCTTTAGGGGAGGTGGGAGAGTAGTGAGAAACGATTCCTGCTGTCTTTGGAGAAAACGTGTTACAGGTGAGTAACTATGCTTTCTCCAGTTACAAGCAGGAAGTCAGTCCTCACTTATAGGACTCCCCAGCTACAGGCTACTGAACTTGTAACCAAAAAACACCTCTGCGAGGACGTGAGCAGAAGCCATTGCCCGAAGTAGCCCGAGTCCTTGGAGCAAAGCCCTCGGTAGCCATGAAGGATTTGAGGGCAGGAGTTGCTTATACCCCAAACTAATTATGGAGTACAGCCTGGCCAAAGGCGCTGTCCTGACTGAACTCCCTCTCCAGGCAGTAGTGAGCAGCGAAGGTGTTCGCTGAAGACCAGGTTGCTGCCCGGCCAATGTCCTGCCAGGACACCGCATGCAACGAGGCCACCGAAGCCGCCTTGGCTTGGACCCTGTGTGTGGTGACTCGCCAATCTAAAGGGACACCTGCTTTCGCATGGGTGAAGGCGATGCAGTCCGCCACCCAAACGGAGAGGATGCATTTTGGTGACTGCCTGCCCCACTTGATTGCGATGGTAAATCACAGTCAGACTTGCAATGAGCCTGGGCGCGCTGCAGATAGAAGGCAAGAGCTCTCTTGCAGTTGAGAGTATGCAGAGTTGCCGATGCCTGGTTGGCATAAGGTCTTAGGATGAAAGTCGGTAAGACTAACTCCTGGTTGAGATGGAAATCGGAAACAACTTTAGGCAGGAATTTGGGAGGAGTACGGAGGACCACCAGATTCCTATAGAATCTGGTATAATGAGCAGCAGCCATGAGAGCCTGGAGCTCACTGACTTGGCGGCCTGGGGTCAGCACCACTAGGAAGACCACCTTCCAGGATAGATGTCGAAGCGAGCACGTCACCATCGGCTGGAAAGGTGGACGTGTAAGCTGCATGAGTACCACGTTCAGGTCCTATTCCGCTGGGGGAGGCTGGATGGGCAGCTTTGATAGCAAGAGACCCCGCGCATAAAGCGGGAGACCAAAGACTGCCCTGAGAGGGGCTTTCCCTCGACAGGGAGGTGATTTGCTGAGATGCACCCTGATGCACTCAGGAGGTGGAGGTACTGAAGGACCCATTGAGTGGGGCAAGAGAATGGGTTGATCTGGAGCCAGGAGCACCAGACTGAGCAGCGCTGCCACTTGAAGGCATAGGCTCATCTAGTCGAGGACTTCAACATGAGGAGGACCTCCTCTGGGAGACCCAGAGGGACTAGGGAGACCTGTTCAGCTGCCAGGCTGTGAGGGATAAGGAGGCCAGGTTTGGGTGCTGCACCTGTCTGTCCTCCTGCATTAGCAGGCCTGAGGCACAGCCCAGGGGGATGGGAGACTGTCGACAGCCAGAGCAGGAGCGAGAACCAGGGCTGTCAAGGCCACAAGGGGGCTATGAGAAGCAATGCCCAGTCCTGCTGAGCCTTGAGGAGGATCCTCACAATGAGAGGAATGGGAGGGAATGCATAGAGCAGGCTGGAACACCAGCTCAGAAGGAACGCTCTCCCTGCTCGGGTGTGGCATCGGCCTGCAGAAGCGGGGGAGCTGTGTATTCTGAGGATTGGAGAATAGGTCCATCGCCAGAGATCCCCACCGAAGAAACAGCCAGCCAGCCACCCCGGATCCAGCCACCATTCATGAGGGTGGAGGATTCTGCTGAGCCTGTCTGCTAGGACATTCTCCTGGCCCAGGAGGTAGGCCACCCTGAGGGACATCCCCTGACAGAAGGTGAAGGAGCAGAGGAAGACCGCTGATCTGGTACTCCCTTGACGACGTAGAACATCGCCATGTGGTTGTTGGTCTGCACGAGCACTGACATCCCCTTGAGGTGGTCCTCGAGGGCCCACAGAATTGCCTGGAGCGCAAGCAAGTTTATCTGCTGCTGAGACTCCTCGGGCGACCACTGCCCCTGCATTGACAATGCACCACATTGGGCTCCACACCCTAACAGGGAGGCATCTGTTAACACTGTCATGCTGTGGGGTCTGGAAGGGAAACACCCGGAGGAGGTTGCAGGGGTTTTGCCACCAACCCAGGGACAGGCGAAGGCTATGGGAGAACCTTACAGGGTCCCTGAGGTGACTGACGAACGGGCTCCAGTGGGCACTGAGGCACCACTGAGCTACCCAGATGTGCAAGCAGGTGTGGGGAACCACATGGATGGTAGAGGCCATGTGGCCCAGGAGGCAGAGCATAGTTCGGGCCATGACCCAGGTGGTGCTTGGGACCCAAGCTGCCAGGGCTCAGAGGCGGTCGGCACGATCCGCTTGTAAAAATGCGGTCACATCTTGAGTATCGAGGTGTGCCCCGATGAACTCTAAAGCCTGCATCGGTTCGAGGTGGGACTTGAGATAGTTGACCAAGAACCCCAGGCCTTCGAGTAGAAGCATCGTACGTGACGCCGCCCAGCGAGTTTCATCTACTGAGGATCCAGTGACGAGCCAATCAGAGATAGGGGGAAGACTGGTACACCATGATGCCTGAGACAGGCAGCAACTGCAGAAAGGCATTTCATGAAGACCCATGAGGCGGATGCGAGGCCGAAGGGGAGCACCCTGTACTGGAAGTGCTCTCCCTACACCCTGAAGCATAGGTACTGCCTGTGCTGGGGGTGGATCAAAATGTGGACGTAAGCGCCTTTTAGACCCAAGGAGCATAGCCAGTTGCCTTGCCGGAGGAAGGGCAGCAGAATGCCAAGTGATAGCATCTTGAACTTCTCCCACACCAAGAACTTGTTTAACCTTCGGAGGTAGAGGATGGGCCACAGACTCCCCTGTCTTCTTCGGGATGAGAAAGTACCGGAATAGGAACCCCGACCTCAAAGGTGTGGCGGAACCTTCGACCGCCTGCTGGGCAACAAGGGAGACTAATTCCCGCTGCAGGAAGACCTGGTATGCAGGGAGTCAAGGAGGCTCTGTCAGGGAGAAGGGAGGGGGAAGCCTGTCCATGTGGATGCGATAGCCATTCTGGCGGACCCAGGTGTCAGAGGTGATGGAAGCCCACTGAGGGGCGAAAGAGGACAGGCACCACCTCCCCCCACTGGCTGCTGAGACACCAGAGGGCGAGAGGCTATGCGGCTGGCATCAAAACCCCCGTGCAGGTTGTGGTGGAGCCGGGGGTTGGGCTTTAAGCCCTTTTGGCTTGCAGAGACCCTGGCCGAACTTTCCCTGCGCCGCAGTGGTTGGCGTGGGGGTGGTCGAATATGGCGGGTGGCCATGGTAAGGAAGGCCTTTAAATCGGGAAGAAAGCATAGTTACTCACCTGTAATAGGTGTTCTCCAGGAACAGCAGGAATCAGTCCTCACATATGGGTGACGTCGGCGCCGGAGCCCTCACGCAGAGCAAATCCCCAGCATTCTAAGAAAGCCTTTGGGAATTGCATCATGCATGCACGGTCCCCTTCCCGCCCAAGGGTGCTATCTTGTTCAGTCAAATGACATAGCTAAAAAGACAGCAAAATTAACAAAATATAATAGGACTGCAACTCCAGGGGAGGAGGGAGGGTCGTGAGGAATGGTTCCTGCTGTTCCCTGGAGAAAGCACAGTTACTTACCTGTAACAGGTGATCTCCGGGAACAGCAGGAATAAGTCTTCACATATGGGTATTGTCGGTACCGACGGAGCCTGCGCGGGAACGCTCCCCAGCATCCAATAAGAAAGCTTTTGGGAGCATCCCACAGCACCTGCGTGCTGCCTTCCCGCCTTTCCCAACCGCCTCTCTCCAGTTCGAGTTTTAAAGCTGAGACAAAGAGAGAGAGAGGGAAGGAAAGATAGAGATACAACTCCTAGGGGAGGTGGGTGGGTTGTGAAGACTTATTCCTGCTGTTCCCAGAGATCACCTGTTACAGGTAAGTAACTGTGCTATCTCCGGGAACAAGCAGGAATGAGTCTTCACATATGGGGACTCCCTAGCTGCAGATGCCAGGGAGAGACCCCAGAGTTGTGTGTCCTTGAAAAGGGCTCCACCTCCCCCCATGGATCTCTGGCATCCAACCAGGGTAGGTGGGTAGGAGTTGATAAGGAATGGAACAGGTGTTTGAGGACAGCCTGACCAAACGAGGCATCCCGGCGGGAGTCCTTGTCCAAACAGTAATGGGCTGTGAAGGTATGAACCGAGGCCCAGGTGGCCGCTCGACAGATTTGGTCAATGGACACAGTTTAGGTGAGCCATTGAGGCTGCCATGGCCCTCACATTGTGAGCTGTGACATGGCCTTCCAGAGAAAGGTTCCTACTCTGGTAGGCGAAAGAAATACACTGAGCAATCCAGTTGGACAGTGTTCTCTTAGAAACTGGAAGTCCTAAATGGGAAGGATCAAAAGCACCAAAGAGTTGAGAAGACTTTCTATGTTGCTGTGTTCTTTGTAAAAGGCGAGAGCTCTTTTACAATCCAAAGTATGAAGATTCCTCTCTGCACTTGATGCATGAGGTCCTGGAAATAAAACAGGTAAGTATACCTCCTGGTTCAGATGAAAAGGCGAGACCACTTTGGGCATAAAGTGTGGATTGGTCCTGAGGACTACCTTATGATGGAACCTTGTATAAGGAGGATTAGCCACCAAGGCTTGCAACTCACTGATGCGACGTGCTGAGGTGACTGCAATGAGAAAGATAACCTTCCAAGAAAGAAATTTCAAGGAGGTGGTGGCTAAAAGTTCAAAGGGTGGCTTCATAAGCTGGCCAAGAACCAGATTTAAGTCCCATGCCACTGGAGGTGGTCTAATGGGAGGTTTAGTTAAAAGAAGGCCTCTCGAATCTTGCTATAAGAGGATGAGAGGAAACAGGCTGTCCATTGAGAGGCTTGAGGGACGTTGCAATAGCACTCAAATGGACTCTTACCGAATTCGTTTTGAGGCCTGCATGGGAAAGATGCAGAAGATACTCTAGTAAAGAATTCAAAGGTATTGCAAGAGGGTTAAGACCCTTCTCTGAACACCAAATGGTAAATCTTTTCCATTTGAAAGCATAGGAACATCTAGTGGAAGGCTTTCTAGAAGCATGAATAATATCTCTGACTTGCTGAGAGAGATGGAAAACTTGAAGGTCTGAGATGGAGAGACTGGGGGTTTGGGTGCCACAACGTTCTGTCTTCCTGGGAGAGAAGATCTGGAGCAGAGCCCAACTCCAGGGATGGAGCTTGAGAGAGATGCAGAAGTAGAGGGTACCACACTTGGCGTGGCCAATGTGGTGCTATGAGGATCATAGAACCTTGGTCTCTCTGAAGCTTGAACAGTATTTTGGGAATTAGAGGAATGGGTGGAAAGGCATAAAGGAAGTCTTGACCACAGTGAAGGAGGAAGGCATCCTTGGCCTGAACTCCCTGACACGGAATCCTGGAACAGAACCGGGGAAGTTTGGTATTCCACGGACTTGCAAATAGGTCTATGTCCGGGGTTCCCCAAATTCGAAAAATCCTGGCTACCTGGTCCCTGTGGAGGGACCATTCGTGTGGAAGCAGAACTCGACTGAGTCTGTCTGCCCAAGAGTTTTGAACGCCTGGAAGATATACTGCCATAACATGAATCTGATGCTCTCTGGCGAAGGCCCACAGTCACAAAGCTTTGTTGCAAAGCGACAGAGCCAGTCCCTCCCTGCTTGTTTACATAGAACATGGCTACTTGATTGTCCGTGTGGATGAGGACTGTCCTGTAGCTGAGCAGGGAGTGGAACACTCTGAGAGCTAAGAAAATTGCTCTGAGTTCCAAGAGATTTATGTGTAGTGAAGTCTCCTGTGGAGACCAGATGCCCTGGGTGGAGAGATCTTGCAGATGAGCTCCCCAACCCATTGGAGAGGCATCTGTTGTAAGGGTTGCTTGGGGAAGTGACTGTTGAAAAGGGGACCCCAGCAACAGGTTTTGAGAGGATTTCCACCACTGGAGAGACCAAAAAAGGCGACTGGAGTTTGCTATTTTGTCTGACAGGCAACCTGATGCCTGAGTCCATTGGGTGGACAAAGTCCATTGAGCTGCCCTCATGTGAAGGCGAGCATATGGAACCACATGCACAGTGGATGCCATGTGGCCTAAGAGTTGTAACATTTTTCGAGCAGTTAAAAGGGGCTTTAACTGTATTTGGGAGGCTAACTGCACCAAGCGTAGGCAACGGGCCTGAGGAAGATAGGCCCTTGCAGTTGTGGTATCCAACAAAGCCCCTATAAACTCGAGGGACTGAGTAGGGGTGAGACTGGATTTTGGGATGTTTATTACTAGTCCCAAATACTGAAGGACATGCATTGTGCAGGTTAGACAAGTCTTAGCCTCTGCTTGAGATTGAGCTCGAATGAGCCAGTCGTCCAGATATGGGAAGATGAATATTCCTAGAGTGCATAGAAATGCAGCTACTACTGCCATGCATTTCGTGAACACCCTTGGTGCAGAGGCCAGACCAAAAGGAAGCACCCTGTACTGGTAGTGCTTTCCTTGAAAAAGGAACCGAAGGTACCTTCTGTGAGTTGGATGGATGAGGACATGGGTGTACGCATCCTTGAGATCTAGAGAACAAAGCCAGTCCTGACTCTGAAGGTAGGAAAGCAGAGCACCGAGAGAAATCTTGAATTTCTCCTTGAATAGAAATTTGTTCAATTCTCTGAGATCTAAGATGGGTCTGTAGCCCCCTGTTTTCTTTGGAATAAGAAAATAAGGGGAGTAGAACCCTGTGCCTTGTTGAAGAAGAGGTACTTCTTCTATTGCCCCTTGGGCAAGAAGGATGGCAATCTCCTGACCTAGAAGGTTGAGGAGAGATGTTGGAGAATTGAACCGTTTCACCATGGTGTGAGGGGGAAGGCTTAAGAAATGAAGCTTGTACCCCTCCCTTATGATGGAGTGTCCATTGCTCTGCTGTGATTTGCTCCCATCTGGGAGCAAAGTAAGTCAACCTTCCTGGGATGGTAAGGGGCTCTGGTCCTTCCAGAGCTAGAAAGGCTAAGTTCTCTAGTTGCAAGTCAAAGGCCCTGAGGAGGCTGAGGCTGCTGGGCCGTGGAAGGTCTAGCTGCCTTTGACTTGGCCTGTTTAGGTGGTTGCTGACGCTTTGCAGCAAAACGACCTGCAGAAGATGCCTGCTGACCATAAGCAGGATAGTATCTTCCCTTTTTGGAAAAAGATGTCTTTTTAAACAATCTTTTCTTAACAGGAGCAGAGATAGACTTTCAAAGTCGATCCAAAGCAGAGTTTTCAGCATCCGAGTGGCCTTTGCTTGCCAATCCTTACCAAAAAGGTTTTCACCTGTAAAAGGGAGATTTCCCAATTGATCTTGGACCCAGAGCTCCAAATCAGAAGCTGGTAGCCAAGCAATTCTGTGTGCCCCTATGGCAACAGCCGAAGCTCTGCTTACACACTCAAAAGAGAAAGGCTGCACAGTTGGAAAATTTGGAGACATCTTGGGCATGTTTGAGCCAAGTGAGAAACTCCTCTCGTTTATCCTCTGAAATGAAAGGGGTTAAAGTCTGCAGATGATCTGTGACTTTATAGAAACATTCCTATATAGAGACTATAGGAATTGATCCTAGCAGCTAGCATAGCAGCTTGGAAAACCCTTCAGCCAAAAGCATCCAGGGTCCTGCATTCACGCCCTGGAGGATTAGATGAGTGTCTTTTTGCACTCTCTCTTCTTCATGGCAGACTCTACCATAATAGAGTGGTGAGGAAGCTGAGTCTTGTGGAAGCCAGGACAAGGAGGGACACGATACATGGTGTCTAACCTGCGAGAATGAGGAGAGGTGGTGAGAGGTGTCTCCCACATCCTCAACATGAGATCATACAGAATCTCATGAACAGGTAAAGTAGCTGCCTCCTTAGGAGCTTTAGGATATTGTAAAATATCCAACTCCTTGGCTCTGGGTTCCGACTCAGGGGCCACTGTGATAGAGAGGCCCCTAGCCACTTCCCTAACAAAAGTCTTGAAAAGACAAGTCTTCTGGAGGAGACATTCTTCGTTTAGGTGAAGACGACTCCTGAGGAAGAAGTATCGATGCTTCCACAGAACCCTCAGACTCAGAGTCCTCAGAGGAATCGAAGTATCGCCTGTCTGGATGCTCCTGTAAAGCCCGATAACCGTATCGAGTGGGATCGACATCGAGAGTAAGCAGTACCGGTTCGGTACCGATGAGCATCATAGGACAGGGTACTGTTGCAGTCGACACCGAAGCCGATGCAATCGGTACTGGTACCGGGAGCGATGCCGGTACCGGAGCTGGTACCAGCAATGGGGATTGTTGCGGTACCGGAGGCGTCGCAGCCTGTATGAAAGCCATTAAGGTGCGCTGCATGGTCAGAACCTTCTGATCCATCGACGCCACCAGAGTCTGGATGTCGGTACCAGTGGGAGCCACCGGTACCCCAGAACACGGCAACAGGTGATCTGTTGAGGCCGAGCCATCGATGTCAACCTGTGACCCCATAGATAATGCTTTGGAAGCCGGAGCTTCCAGCTGGGGTAATTTTGCCTGTGCGGAATCCTCGAGGGCAAGCCCGGAGGCATCTCGATGCTTGGAGGGAGATCTGCCCTTCGAGGACCGGCCAGATTCATACTTGGTTACCTGAGATCCATGGGAGGAAGAGGAGGCCCTGGAAGACGTCGATGCTACCGAAGCTGCATCAGAGGGAAACAGGGTACTGAGCTTGGCTGCTCAGTTCTGCCGACCTCTCAGACATCATGGTACAGGACATACAATCCATGATGGAATGGTCAGGTCCCAAACACTTGACACCAGTCATGGGTGTCGGTGACAGAAATAGTACCGCCACATTTTGAGCATTTTTTAAACCCAGAAGCAGGCTTCTCTATGGAGGAAAAAAAGTTTTAGGCCTAGGGCCGAAAAACTGAAAATGCACAGTAGAGATAAAGCGGTTTTTTTTGTGTTTTTTTTGAAAGAAAGAAAAGAAAGACCGGCGGTACCGGTCTGACGTCGAAGAAGGCAGACGCGACACAAAAGAATAAAGGAAAAAATAAAGAACTTCTTCTGCGGTGACAGGAACATGACCTGCTGGCTCCGCGGAAAAGAAGAACTGGAGAGAGGTGGTTGGGAAAGGCGGGAAGGCAGCATGCAGGCGCTGTGGGATGCTCCCAAAAGCTCTCTTATTGGACGCTGGGGAGCGTTCCCGCGCAGGCTCTGTCGGTACCGACGATACCCATATGTGAAAACTAATTCCTGCTTGTTCCCGGAGATCACCTGTTACAGGTGAGTAACTACGCTTTCTCCAGGAACAAGCAGGAAGTCAGTCCTAACATATGGGACTCCCTAGCTATAGGCTATCAAGAACCCACAGCTGAAAATATGGCTGCTGCGGCTCTTCTAGAGGGAGCCTAATAGGAGTTCAATTGAGAACGTAACACTCCGGTAGCCTGACACCAAAGGGTCAGAGGGTAGGAGTTGACTAGACCTCGAACAGGTTACAGAATACCGCCTGGCCGAAAGCACTGTCCCATCGGGACTCCCTATCCAGGCAGTAGTGGGCCGCAAAAATCTGACCCAAAGACCAGGTGGTGGCACGACAGATGTCTGTCAGCGGAACAGAGCAGAAGTGAGCCACTGATGCTGCCTTAGCCCTGACCCGGTGGGCCGTAACTCGACCATGCAACGGAAGATTGGCCGCCCTGTATGTCCAGGCAATACAGTCCACCACCCAAGTGGACAAGGTACGCTTTGAGACAGGCATCCCCCAGCTTACTGGGGTCATAAGAGACAGAGCTGAGAAACCCTTCTATGTCACTGTGTACGCTCCATGTAGGCGGCCAAAGGAAGCACCACCCTATTCGTATAGAACCGTGTGTACAGTTTATCGGAAACCAGAGCCTGCAGCTCACTCACTCGTCTGGCTGATGTGAGTGCCACCAAGAAAAGCACTTTCCAAGAGAGGAAGCGGAGATGGCATATAGCCATTGGCTCAAAAGGTGGGCGAGTAAGCTGCTCTAAGACAAGATTCAAATCCCACTCTGTCGCCAGGTGGCGAACCGAGGGCTTCAGCAGAAGCAAACCTCTCATGAACCTGGACACCAAAGGGTGCACAGAAAGGGGCTGTCCTTCCACTGGAGAGTGGTGTGCTGACAAGGCACTAAGGTGGACTGACAGAGTTTGACTTGAGGCCTAAATCTGAGAGGTGAACTAGGTACTGCACCACCACTGACACTTGGCAGGAGAAAGGGTTTTTGCCCTGCTTATCACACCACACCTCAAGCCTATGCCACTTAAACGCATAGGTTTTCCTAGTCGATTGCTTTCTTGAGACTAGCAGTACATCTTCTACATTTTTAGGAAGGAGAAGTGGTGCAAGGACTACCCTTTCAGCAGCCATGCCATCAGGCTGAGAGACCTGAGGTTGGGATGCAGGAGAGTTCCCCACTCCTGCGACAGAAGGTTGGGATGTAATCCCAGCGGAATTGGGGCCTCTGCCGCCAGTTGAAGCAGTAGCAGAAACCATGTCTGTCTCGGCCATCTGGGGGCTACCATGATGACCAAGGCTTTGTCCAGAAGGATCTTGAACAGAGTCCTGGCCACCAGAGGTCTGGGAGGAAACACATACCTGAGTCCCACAGACTATGTTATTAGGAAAGCGATGGCAGTGGGGGTGTACTATTGACCACCAGGCCAGAATGAACAAATGATGAAATGCTCAAAGAAATCAAGGAAGCTAACAAACATTACAGCGCAGTAATAATGGGCGATTTCAATTACCCTGGTATCGACCTTATTCCAGGAATACTTCAATACGACTCCCACCAAAAAGTGCACTAACCTCTGATCTCGCCCACCAAGATCCATTGATCCAAAGCTGCACTAACCTGTCCATGTCCAAAGTCCGTCTCATATCAAAATCATCAATGCTGTCTCCCTGGTGATGGTCCCACCCTTATACTTAATTTCCCCACCCTTGCATGTAACGCCACTTTGACCAGGTGAAAAGCGGGATATAAATACAGTTAAATAAAATAAATCGACTGGGTCAGTGTCACGGCAGGACATGCCAGGGAGATAAAGTTCCTAGATGACAAATGACTGCTTCTTGGAGCAGCTGGTTCATGAACCGACCAGAGGGGAAGCCATATTAGACCTAGTCCTTAGTGGAACACCAGATCTAGTGCAAGAGATAAGGGTGTTGGGACCACTTGGCAATAGTGATCATAGCATGATCGTCTTTGATTTAATTAGTGGAGGAGGGATAGTACGGAAATCCACAGTACTACCTTTTAACTTTCGAAAGGGAGACTATGATAAAATGAGGAAAATAGTTAAGAAAAAACTAAAAGGAGCAGTTGCAAAAGGTTAAAGACTTACATCAAGCTTGGGTGTTGAAAAATACTATCTTGGCAGCCCAGACCAGCTGTATTCCACGCTTTAAGAAAAGTGGAAGGAAGTCCAAAAAACTGCCAGCATGGTTTAAAGGTGAGGTCAGAGAGGCTGTTGCCAAAAAAGCATCTTTCAGGAAATGGAAAAAAAAAAGAGCCAAACGACGAAACCTGGAACAGCACAAGCACTGGCAAGTCAAATGCAAGGCATTGATAAAGCAGGCAAAGGGAGAATTTGAGAAGAAGCTTGCTGTGGAAGCAAAAACGCGAAATAAAGATTTTTTTCAAGTACATTCATAGCAAAAAACCTGTGAGAGTCAGTTGGTCCATTAGATGATAGAGGAGCTAAAGAGGCACTAAGAGGCGACAAGACGATAGCGGAGAGACTGAATGAATTCTTTGCTTTGGCCTTTACTGAGGAAGATGTAGGGATGTTACCCATGACTGAAGTGTGTGATAAGGAAGCTTATCATAGCTCAGGTAGGAGCTATAGAAAAGATGATGTGACTCTGAACAAGCAACCTGTCAGTTCTGGTAGAAGTGAGAAAACAGAGTTTTCACATAAAAGACTACCAGTCCCAGAATGCACCAGCTTTCCAGCAGCCATGAGAGGGGCTGAAGTGAGAGAATGTGTGTGCAATCAAGAGAGCTATGAGGTAATCCCTAAGCACTCATCTCAAAGGGCAGGGCTTGATTCAACACAGCTGCGCTGTGTTAGGGAGCAGCACACATTAGGAAAGAATAAGAATAGAGATTATTCTTCAGATAACAGTTTCAGCAACAGTTTGAAGAACAGCTTCAGCAAAAGCCACGCAGATAGAGAGAGAAGGAAACTCTCTGGAAGGAAGAGAAGAAAGGCCATTGGAAGGTCTGGGAGATTCCAAGGCAGTACTCATACTGGGAGGTATTCCAAAAGCCAGCAGAGTCCATTGGACTGGATTCAGCCAGAGGAATGGAGTGGCAGAGATAGGAATCACCAGTGGCTACCTGGAAGAGAGAAGACTGCATGTGGAAGGGACTTTCAGACCAAGGCCAGAAGGTATGTGAGAGGAGATCCAGTGTCCAGGGATCAAGATTGGAAGGCTGGACATCAGAATTGGATTACATATTGGCCAGACTATACAGAGAGGAATAATGATAGCAGGAGAGGCTCAGGTATGAACACTGATCCAGACCCTATCTATAATAGAGAATGGCAGCAAGGGAATAAGCATTCTCATGATAGTGCCTTAATGAAAGACTCGTCTGTGCCAATGTATGATAATGACCCTATGCTGATTGATACAGCAGATGAAAGTACAGTTTATATGGACTGTTCTCTATCTAAATGCTATTACTAGCTTTCTCTGAGCAAACACATCAGCCATCACAAAGAAACCTAACTTTGTTCTTTATTTCCACTGCAAACAGCTCTTAAAGCAAGATTTGGGTTCACACAGTAGCAGCCAGCCAGCTAAAGGCTTACAGCTGGTCAATTGATAGTAATTAAAGCTGCACCTGATTGTGTGTGTGAGCAAGGGAGAATCACTGCTGAGATCTGCATGGAAAATAAGCAGAAGTTAACCTAACCAGCAAAGTTTATTCTTTTCTTTGTGCCTTGGTATTTGGTAATTATTTGCTAAGAAAACATTAGCTAATTGCCTGACAAGCTGAAGGTTGTTTTCTCGTTTACTTTGTGACTTTTTGTTATCCATTTTTAAACACTGCAAGCAAGTAACCTCATTTATAGTGCTATCAAGCATACATGTGCTGGGTGAATTAAACCCCATCAATAAAAGAAGTATTTTATTGATCTTACCACTTGGTTTCACAACTCAAATTATTGTCATCAGCTGTGTTTGGGAGTGAATGAACTACAATACCCACAATACCTTGCAAGAATCATATGAATATATGCATCGTCAAGATTGTGTAAGTTCTCACCCTAGGCAGCCGTCTGACAAGTGGTATGTAAAGGTGCGGAAGAATTGAAGGAAATATCCATACATCGGAAAAATGTATTATAACTATTAGAGAAACTGAAGAGAAGCAAATCACCTGGGCCGGATGGTATACATCCAAGGGTGTTGAAAGAACTGAAATATGAGATTGCAGACCTGCTATTAGTAATCTGTGAACTATCATTAAAATCATCTCTAATACCTGAAGATTGGAGGATCGACAATGTAACACCAATTTTTAAAAAGGGTTCCAGGGGTGATCCGGGAAACTACAGACCAGTGAGCCTCACGTCAGTACCGGGAAAAATGATAGAAACCTTCATAAAGAATAAAATTACTCGCATGTAGATAGTCATGGCCTAATGGGAGACAGCCAAAATGGCTTTAGACAAGGATGATCTTGTCTTACTAATCTGTTATGTTTTTTTGAAAGTGTGAACAAACAGGTGGACAAAGGTGAGTTGGTTGATATAATGTATCTGGACTTTCAGAAAGCCTTTGACAAGGTCCCTCATCAGAGACCTTTCATAAAACTAAAGAGTCATGGGATAGGAAGCAGTGTACTACTGTGGATCAAGAACTGGTTAAAAGATAGAAAGCAGAGGGTTGGGCTAAATGGCCAATTTTCCCAATGGAGAAAGGTGAATAGTGGTGTACCCCAGAGATCTGTGCTGGGTCCACTGCTTTTTGACATATACATAAATGACCTGGAAAGTGGAACAACGAGTGAGGTTATCAAACTTGCAGATGACACAAAACTATTTAAAGTTGTTAAAACACAAGAGGATTGTGGAAAATTGCAAGAGGATCTTGATAAATTGGAAGACTGGGCATCAAAATGGCAGATGAAATTTAATGTGGACAAGTGCAAAGTTATGCACCTAGGGAATAACAACCCAAACTATGGTTACACAATGCAAGGTTCCACATTAGGAACCACCACCCAGGAAAAAGATTTAGGCGTCATTGTGGATAACATGTTAAAACCCTCGGCCCAGTGTGCAGCAGCAGCCAAGAGAGCAAATAGAATGCTAGGTATCATAAGGAAAGGAATGGAAAATAAAACAAAAGATATTATAAGGCCTCTATATCGTTCCATGGTGAGACCGCACCTTGAATATTGTGTGCAATTCTGGTCGCCGTATCTTAAGGATATGGAGTTATTAGAAAAAGGTTCAGAGAAGAGCCACCAAAATGGTAAAGGGGATGGAAGGATACTCCTATGAAGAAAGGCTAAAAAGGTTAGGGCTCTTTAACCTGGAAAAGAGACGGCTGAGGGGAGATATGATAGAAGTCTATAAATTAATGAACGGAGTGGAACGGGTAAACGTAGCTCGATTGTTTATGTTATCAGAATATAGAAAGACTAGGGGACATGCAATGAAGCTACAGGGTAAACTATTTAAAACTAATAAAAGAAAATATTTTTTCACTCAACGTGTAATCAAACTCTGGAATTTGTTACCGGAGGATGTAGTAAAGGCTGTTAGTGTAGTTGGGTTTAAAAAAGGTTTGGACAAGTTCCTGGAGGAAAGGTCCATAAACCATTATTAAGAAGGACCCAGGATATCAAGGCTTGACCCAGTACAAGCATTGCGGAACCTGTGTCTTTTGGGGAAACTGCTAGATACGTATGACCTAGATTGGCCACTGTTGGAAACAGGATTGGGCTTGATGGACCTCAGTCTGACTCAGTATGGGATCTCTTATGTTCTTATGTAAAGCATCTGCAGCCATCCTGCATGGGTGTGGCTTTCTGGAGCAAAAGCGGGGCAATTGGTGATTGTGGGCTCGCAAACAGATCTATGGATGGTTGCCCCCCAGCACTGAAACAGCTGCTGGGCTATGTTGGGATCCAGTTGCCATTCGTGCGGCTGGAGAATTCTGCTTAGCTTGTCGGCTAAGACGTTCTCCTGGCCTGACAAGTAAACTGCTTTGAGATGCATACACTGCTTGACTGCCAAAGAGCACAGGTCCAGGGTCTCTTGACATAGGGTGCAAGACCCTGTGCCCCCCTGCTTGTTCACATAGAACACTGCCACCTGGTTGTCTGTCTGAATTAAGACAGGCTGGTGAGCCAGGGTTTGACAAAGTCTGTAGAGCTAGGCAGATAGCTCAAAGCTCTAGGAGGTTGATCTGTTGTGTGCTCTCCTATGGAGAGCACACACCCTGAGTGCAAAATTCCTGGCAATGGGCCCCCCAGCCCAGCAAGGATGCATCTGTAGTCAGCACAATCGTGTGCGGAGGAGGTTGAAATGGCACTCCCTCCAGTAGGTGATGTGGTTGAAGCCACCAGGTCAACAACCGCACCAGTCGTTTGGACACCTTGATCCCGTCTCCAAGTTTGCCTGTGGCCTGTGCCCACTGGTCCCTGAGGCACCACTGAGCTGTTCTCATGTGGAGGCGGGCATTGAGTGTCACATGCACCGTGGAGGCCATGTGACCGAGGAGGCACAGGAAGCGTCTTGCTGAGATCTGGGATCTGCGACTCACTTGCTGCACTAGGCCCAAAAGTCTCTATGCCCTATCTTCCGGTAGATAAGCCCTTGCTTGAAGGGTGTCCAGCCTTTCTCCTATGAACTCCAGCCCTTGAGTGGGAACCAGAGTGGATTTTGTGTTTACAATTGATCACAAACCCCAAGTGTTGTAGCAACTGGATAGTGCGAGACGTGGCCTGTTTGGCTTTCAGGGCTGACTGGGCTCTGATGAGCCAGTCGTCCAAGTAGGGGAAGACAAATACCCCTTGGTTTCTTAGGAAGGCCGCCACTACCGCTAGGCACTTTGTGAACACCCTGGGTGCAGAGGCGAAGCCAAATGGTAGTACCTTGTACTGAAAGTAGTTTCCTCCCACCACAAATCGTAGATATTGTCTGTGGTCTGGATGAATTAGGATGTGTGTAAGAGCATCCTTTAGGTCTAAGGAGCATAGTCAGCACCTGCTGCTGGTCCATGAAGGCAGACATCTGCGCTCCAAGGCCACCATTCTGAGACCAAGCTCAGAAGGCTCCGCAGCCCCCGGGTTGGGTCCCGACGCTGCTTCTCCAGGAGGAGAGTCCACAACGAGGACTGTGGTTACCTGCCTCGGTGTCTCCGGTTCCTTACGAGAGAGTTTCGCTGGGCGCTCCGACTCCGAGGATCTGGGGGGACTCCACGACCTGGCCTGTGAGGGACCAGGCCACTCTGAGCCATCCAACGCCGCCGCCCTCAGATTTCTTCCTCCGGTGTTCCCGTAAGGAAGACCCCCTTTCAGAGGACACCCGACGCTGCTCAGGATCAGAGAGCTCCCGAGATGGAGGCCTCTGATGAAGTCTGGGCCTAGGCGGGTGAGGGCTCAGGAAAAATCCTATCATGTGGCTGCTGCCTACTCCTTGAGGCCTTGGAGGACATTTTCCTACACGGGCCACAGACCTCTGGGATGTGGTCGGGCCCGAAGCAACGGAGGCAACAGTCGTGTGTGTCGGTGAGGGACATTAACTTTGTACACCGATCACACTTCTTAAACCTGCTGGAAGCCATCGGGGGAAAAAGGGCCCCTGCAAGATCAAAGGACAAGGCTGGCAGTGAAAAAAAAAAAAAAAAAAAAAGCGCGAACGCTAGTCATGAAGGACAAAAAATGAAAATTTGGGCCAGACTTGATACCGGTGTACCAAGCCGAAGGCGGGAAGGGGAACCGGTGTCGAACCGGTCAGACAGAAAAGAATTTTTCTGACTTAAGCACTTTTTTCATGAGGGAACTTGGACGACGTCTGTTGGAAAAAAGGAAAAAAAAAAAAAAAAAAAAAGAGACTGAGCAAGATGGCAACCTTGGGTGGGAAGGGGACTGCACATGCATGATGAAATTCCCAAAGGCTTTCTTAGAAAACTGGGAATATAATCTGCATGAGGGCTCCATCAGCGCCAACATCACCCATATGTGAGGGCCGACTTCCTGCTTGTTCCTGGAGAAAGACATTTTGGCCTGTTTCTTCCGGGAAAGAGTGGACGTCTTGCACGAGAGATGTGTTCTGGTGACAAATTCCATCTATCTCCGTGGCCTTATCTTCCATCGGCTTGCTGAAGAGCTGCTCACCGAGGCAGGGGATGTCCAGGAGCGTCTCCTGCACCCACTGCTCCAAGTCTGATGATTGGAGCCATGCCTGGCGACAGGCCCTGATGCCTGCGGCTGCCACCTGAACCAAGGACTTGAAACCATCGTAGGCGGCACGGGAGAGGTATTTTGAGCAGTCTGCGATGGACTTCAGCAGGGTACTGAACCTATTGAGGTGTTCACCCTCGAAGCCTGTGGAGATACCTCTGAGCTCCTTGGCCAGGTCGCAAAACATGCCCATGTATAGTTGGTATGCTTGAATGCGACAGGAGAGCATGGACCCCTGGTAGGCCTTTCAGCCTATGGCATCAAGGGTTTCTGACTCCCAGCCTGGGGGGGACCGAAGAGTGCAACTTTGGGCTCTCTTGCCTTCTCATGGCTGATTCCACCACCATGGAAGTGTGGGGGAGTTGGGTCTTTCTGAACCCAGGGCCATGCTGTACCTTGTACATAGCATTGAGGCGCTTACTTATGATGGGGACTGAGGCGGGTGCCTCCCACAAGCTGAGCAGCAGCCTGGACATGATAGGAGGGACCTGAACAATAAGAGACTCCCTATGTGGGGACTTGTACTGGAGTATGTCGAGCTCTTCAGCTTAAGGGCCTGGGTGGCCATGTTCACAGCCCGTGCCATGTCCCAAACGAACACAAGAAAGGTGGTGTCCTTAGGCAGGGAGAGGTCCAACGAAGGTCCTGGTGGGGTACGGGTTTCCGGGGAGGTGTCCCCATTGGACTCCCAGTCCGAGAACGCTGATTAGGAATCCAAACCAGGCAGGTCACCCTGTCCAGCAACCGGGGCCCACTTGGAGCCAGAGGCCCTGAAAGATCTCGCCCCCGAGGAATGGGAAGGCAGGCGAGCGAGACCAATGTTAAGGACCTTGGAGGCCCGCTGCTCTTGGGGGTTTCCTGGATGGATTTTGGCATCCCACGCGAGAGACCCACGGTCTCTGGGCACGAGTCAGCGAAGCTGGCTGCGAGCGCCTGCTGGGAAGCAATGAACACAAACGCTGCGTTCCAGCACCAGCATGCGAGACTCCATTGCAGGGGTGGGGCCCTGTGATGCCAACCCTGGGGTCACTGGGTCAGGCGTAGAGGAGGAGAGGGGGTCCTCACTGGGACGGCCCTCAGGAGACCAGGTGCCTTCACCGGAGGCCTCCGTATCTGTGTGGGGTACCTTGCAGGGCTGCTCGTTGTCTGACTCTCAGGAACACCAAAGGGGGCTGAGAGACCGAGCACGGGAGCACTCGTTGGGAGCCCCTGACGGACTTCAAGGCCACCTTCTTGCAACGCTCCACTTCAGGGGACCCCTGGTCAGAGTGTCACAGAGAGCATGGGACCGAGGTGGGGGATCCCACCGGGGAGAGATGACAGAGGGTGCCACCAGGGACTCCAAGGCGACCTTTCTGAAAATGTCTTTGGACTTCTGCTTACGAATGAGCAGAGCATTAGAGGATGTTTTCTTACAAAGCGAAAAGAGCTCCGAAACATGATTGGCCCCGAGACACCAGACAACAATAGGTGTCTGTAAGCGACATGTTCTTACAAACACATTTTTTTAATCCGGTGGCCAAAGAGGCAAAAATGGCCCCTGCGAGGTAGAGGGAAAAAAGGGCATGAAGCCCGTTGAGGCAAAAAAGGCAAAGAAAACAGTCCCTTAATAGCTCTAAAAAGGGAGAACAGGGGAAGGACGGATAGAGGACTGGGGCAACCAGAAAATAGAAGGCCAGTAGGCCAAAAACAAAATCCTTTTTCCGTGGAGCCCTCCGGATGCATGTCCTTGTCCCTCGGAAAAAGTGAAACTGAGCAAGATGGCACCCTTGGGCAGGAAGAGGACCAAACATGAGGCAGCAATCCCAAAGACTTTCTTAGAAAGCTGGGGAATTGCCCAGTGCAGGCTCCGTCTGTGCCGACGTCACCCATAAGTGAGGACTTACTTCCTGCTTGTTCCTGGAGAATCACCATATTCTCCTGCAATGTCTGTCCTCAAATGGTTCACATCAGACCTCACTGATCAGCACCAACAAATAAAGAACATAAGATATGCCATACTGGGTCAAAGCAAGGTCCCTCAAGCCCAGTATCCTGTTTCCAAAAGTGGCCAATCTAGGTCATAAGTACCTAGCAGTTTCCCCAAAAGACAGGTTCCTCAATGCTTGTATTCAGTCAAGCAGAGATATCCCAGGTCCCTTAATAATGTTTTATGGACTTTTCCTCTAGGAACTTGTCCAAACCTTTTTAAACCCAGCTACACTAACAGCTTTTACTACATCCTCCGGTAACAAATTCCAGAGTTTGATTACACGTTGAGTGAAAAAATATTCTCTTATTAGTCTTAAATAGATTACCCTGTAGCTTCATTGCATGCCCCCTAGTCTTTCTATATATTGATGACGTAAACAATCAATCTACGTTTACTGGTTCCACTCCATTCATTAAATTTATAGACCTCTATCATATCTCCCCTCAGCCATCTCTTTTCCAGGTTGAAGAGCCCTAACCTTTTTAGCCTCTCTTCACATAAGGGGTATCATTCCATCCCCTTTACCATTTTGGTGGCTCTTCTCTGTACCTTTTTTAATAACGCTATATCCTTTTTAAGATATGGCAACCAGAATTGCACACGATATTCAAGGTGCAGTCGCACCATGGAACAATAAAACAAAGGATATTATGATGCTTTTGTATTTTCCATTCCTTTCCTTATGATACCTAGCATTCTATTTGCTCTCTTGGCCACTGTTGCACACTGGGCGGAGGGCTTTAACATGTTATCCATGATGACACCTAAATCTTTTTCCTGGGTGGTGGTTCCCAACATGTAACCTTGCATCGTGTACACCAAAGAACAGCAAGCTGCCACGCGGGCAACAAGAAACCAGTCCAGAGACGTGGCAGGAAGTTCTAAAATTGCCTTTATTGCTCCACGGATAAAAAATGCCAAACCCAACACAGGCCGTGTTTCGTACACCACTTCCTCAGGGGTTCAGGGCTCACTAAAAAACATACCATATACATGTTAAAATGAAACCACAACAAATAAACCATGTATGATAATACCATGACACAAAAGGATAAATAAAATACATATCAATCAATAACAATAAAACCATAAATACATAAATAGTAATGTGATAAACCCTTGATAAAATCATTATGTTGTAATAAATAAATAACATAACAATATCAACTGCATCAGAATAAAAACAAGAACTAAGAATACATGTACACTAAATATATATTCTCATAAAACCAAAACTATGAAAACAAAAAGGTAAAAACAAAAACAAAACTAAAATTAAACTCCGGAGAGAAAGGAGAGAGAGGAGAACGAGCCATGGACAATAACCATTATGAAAAAGTTAGAGTAGAAAAGGAGAGGAGTGAATCAATGGGGTACATATGAATACCTAAAAAGGGGACATCTAAAAATGCTATAAACTATAAAACTTTCATAAAAACGTGTAATCAAAAAACCTACCACTGTGAACAGCCAATATAACTCATTGATTGGCAGGACCGTGGGAACCACCTGCCTCACATGCACGATGTAGGTTGAACTGTACTTAAATAAATAAATAAATGGGTGAATTAAAAATACTGAAATATACACAGACCATTCCCCATCACCTTGCATATTTTTTTTTTTGGGGGGGGGGGGGGAACTTGTGATATCCTTCAATAAATCAAAATAACCAACCAATTACCAACATACCCCATTCAAAGACAAGAAACCTTGCCTCAATGAAACTAATCATCACCTTCACACCAGGCAGGCATGTTACCAGGCGATCCTCACGTCCACCAGCCACACAGCTATCTACATGCCTAATGATTGAATCACCAACTATAACAGCTGTCCTAACCCTTCTCATGGGCACGTGGCCCTGGAGAAACATCCTCAGTGCAAGAGGGTTTTACATCACCTGGAGGACAGGACCTAGCTACAGGATCACTTCCTGCCACACCAGGGTGATGCTATGTCACGTGACCCCTCTCCTCCATGGCAACAGGGATGCTGCCAGACTGGAGGTGGGACTTAAGGACTATATCCTTGTAGGAGATATAAGGAAGACAGAGGTACATATCTTCCAAGTCTGCTACTCTTGCCTACAGAGATCGGACTCGTTCCTGAGAGCAAAGAGCTCCTTGCACCTTGTGCACATGTAAGACACCTCACCAACAGGGTGAAAATCATATATGTGACACTCAATGCAAAAAACTGGAAAGCCCCCATCTCGCTGCTGGACTGCTGTCTGCATCTTAGTTTTTAGATGTTTACGTTCTTTACTTACTAAGGGTTGCTGTGGATACTTATAATAATAAAAAGTATAACTAATACGTTTAACGTACTCTGTTCACCTGGTTTAAATTAATCTCAGGTCGTTAATGAATGCTGAGAATAAACAGCTGCACACGAGAGTGAATATGGCACCTCCTTTCCTTTAAGAGGTTTAAGCACCTATAAAGCTACAATTATCCCAGGGATGGGTGGGTGTCGGGGAGGGAGGGAGGGGGTAAAGAAGACTTATTAAAAGCTGGCTGCTACACAGTACCCTGTCCTGTGCTTTTAAGGTAATCTGTGACCAATCTCCAGGGGGGGGGGGGGTGTCCCCACAGCCCTTGCTTAGATAGGGGGAGTCTTGGGTTCTAAATTTAACCCAAAAAGCTCTCTTCTGTGTTTTAAATTTAAACTGAAAGTTCTTTGCTGCTACTAGGTCCTTACAGATTTAACAAATACAATGGGTTCACAGATTAATCAGCTTTAATCTAAAGAATTCCTTTTTCCCCAAGATTTAGAAAAATTCCCAGAAGTAAATACTTACAATTGCACATCTCCCTCCAGAAGTAGCAATCACCCTTCAAGATAGGCCAAACACCTCCATCCCATACTAACTTGAGTCCCCTGGGGATCCACTCGCTCCACTCTATTCAACCTATACCTTCAACCACTCTCTAGACTCATATTGCATTACCTCAACGTCCACATCTATGCAATGATATGATTTACAGGCCAAACACAAAGCAACCCTCACTTTCTGCCCACCAGGAATGTTTCACTGAGGTATCCAACTGGCTAAAAACCACCAACCACCTTCAAATCAACTACAAACAAAAACAGAGGCCCTCTTCATAACATACACCTACACTCCCCCCCACAACATTGAACACAGCAATACAAAACACAGATCCAAGTCAGATACCTTGGAACCACCCTTGGTCAACACCACCTCACATTTAAAGCCCATATCAAAATCCAGACAATATACTTCAAAGCAAAGACATTGCAACGCCTCTGACCACTCCTCAAGCCAACATATTTCTGTAATAGCTCACCTTGACTACTGCAAAGCTGTCTATTAAGGTCTACCACAATCCACACTCCTGCCCCTGCAAACAGCTCTCCACTCAACAGCAAGGACCATACAAGAAGCAACTAGACAGGACCACATCACACCTATATATACTCAAGCGGCTCCACTGGCTTCCACCACAGAACCAAACACACAAATCAATCATTCTAACTCCAACCCCTCCCTCCCACCTTCATATGCTACTTAAGATCTCCCAACCACACAGAGCTAGACAGACCTCCACCATGAACACCCTCATCTCCCACACCAGAACCAAATCCAGTTAGCAAGCATGTAAAAATGAGCCTTCCAACTATACACACTTATCTGGAACAGCCCACCAGACCAGCTAAGGATCAGACTTCAGCATCTTCAGACACCTATTCAGAGCATTTCAGCCCCATCGCATAACCTCTCCTCAGAAGGATAATACTAGACAATCTCTGTACATGGTCTTCATTTGTATATAGTTATGAGTTATCAATCTGCATGATGTATATAGTTTAATTCTTATTACTTTACTATTATACTCATTGTTATAATGTACTCATCTGTAAACCACCTTGACCCGGCGAAAGACTGTATATGAATACAGCTAAATAAAAGGGAGGCCATGATGGGAGGAAAAGCGTTAAACTAAAAGCAACTGCAAAAAAAGTTAAGGTTTATATCAGTCTCATGCAGGCAGCCCCCGGCAAATACCTGCCACTGAGACCGCCGCCCTCCTCCCCCACTGGGTTTGGCATAGCAAACACCATGGAGTTTGGCCAGCATAGCGGTAAGGGCCATAGACTGCTTGTTATGCACCCTGCCTGAGCCCTGCATCCTCAAAGACTTAAGGGAAACTAAAGAAACTAGAAACAAACTGAAAAGAAAAAAGTGAATAGGAACTGAAGCCCTTCAATTTAAATAATGCAGGCAGCCTTGATCTCCCCTGGAAAGAAAAACCGACAGGGAACGCTGACTAAGCCACAGCCTCTGAGAGGAGCTCGAGAGAAGAAAAATGTATGCCTCTACCTTTCCCGCGCTGCTTCTGCAGGCCCTGCCATGCGGCTGTAGGCAGCACTCCAAATCAGCATGTTCTTCCTGCTCCCGCTGCAAGATTCTGATGTCCAGCCCCTATTCCATGGCTCTAGACTGCAGACCATCGCAGCTATATTTCCCCTCGCACTCAGCCACTAGTCGCCAGCTTTGGCGCTGAGGGAGGGACCTGTCCAGGAAGCTGTTGCAGTGTGCCATTCGCTGGCTGCTTGGCAGCTCCTCACCTGGTGCTGGGTTTGGGAGCCGCCTCAAGACCCCGGGATGCTGCTGCCACCAAACACCCCCCCCCCCATGCTGCAAGTGGGGGGGGGGATATTCGTCATTACTGCCTCTCGCAGCCTCAAGGCTCCCTTTCGGTTTTGGGTTTTTTTACTAAAGCTAGCCAAAAAGCAAAAATAACTAAGGACAAAAGAAATAACCCTGCCAAACAGGAAAAAATCCTAAACCTATGTCTCCTCAGGGGGTCCAGCACCTTGGTTCACTATCTCCTCCAGCTGCTTGGAGACTGAGCGTACTGGATCTGGTGTACGGTGTCATCAAAAGGATGATGTGCTCAGTCTCCAAGCTGCTGGAGGAGGTACACTACCCAGAGGTGCAGGACTGGACTGGAGGGATGATAAAAACAAGAATTCCTTATTTTAAATTTGACACAGCTTTATTAAAAGCAGAGCCAAATGCTTTCCATTAAAAGCACTGGGAGGAAAAAAAAAATCTGAAGCATACAGTGCATGCAGATAAAAGGACAGCAAGTGGGAAGAGGGGTCTGGGCCCAACTTCCCAACCTCCCTCAGAGACCCCTTGGGATCCCCCTGCTCCTCTTCAGGCCCATCAAGTGCTAGTAACCTGTGGGAAACTGCATTGTACAAAGGATGGCTGTCTGCTCCAGGGGACATGAGCATACCTGGCTTCAGAGCAATCAAAATGACCACTGTTCTGTAATGTGTACTGTGCTGCTGCATGTGTCTCTGCACACCTCACAACTATTGGAAGCAGAAGATACTGGCTTCTGTCAGTGCTGCACAAGAGAATATGTCAAATGACATCACTTAAAGTTGCTCAAATCTGCCTCCACCTGCTGGTTGGGGGAACATAGCCCACTCATCTGAACTGGTCAAGCAGGATAAGGAAAGAATAATTAGGCTTTACCTGCTAATTAGCATTCCTGAAGGAACTCGTGTCCAGTCCCTCACCTCTGGGTTGTGCCCCTCCCCTCCAGCAGCTTGGAGACTGAGCATGTCATCTTCTTGATGACTCTTGAGTATATATATACCACTGGCACCATCCACCAGCTCCAGTATTGTAATAACAAAGCAGACTTAACGGAGAGACAATGAAGTAAAACAAAGAACCAACTGAAAACAACCTACGGTCCCCTTTCTCCCACCCCCCCTTGGCAGGAAACACCTGCCCCCCCCCCCGAAGGGGAGGCGGCTTACCTGTGAATCGACTCACCCCGATTCCACAGAACAAGGACAGACAGCCCGGCCATTCCGCCACATCATGTCTGCCCCTCCAGTGCTGAACTGCTGCCCAAACTTGAATCGCTGGATATTCACCTTTGGGCTGGATTCGCCAGTCCAAACTTTCATATGGAGACACTGGGAGGGATCAGGGACTGGAGTGTAGTTCCTTCAGGAACACTAATAAGCAGGTAAAGCCTAATTACCCTTAGTGTCCCTCCAGTCCAGTCCCTCACCTCTGGAATGTAGCAGAGCAGTTTGAACCATGGGAGGGCCTGCGAGACAGGCCAAAGAACTGTCTCCTGCTGCCTGTACATCTGATAGTGCTTAGAAAAAGGCATGCCAGGAAGTCCACATTGCTGTCCTACAAATATCTAGAAGCGGCACCAGACTGTACTCTGCCACGAGGCCGCCTGGCCCTGTGTAGAATAAACCCGTAGACCCACCAGAACGGGCTTGCCCTTCAAAATGTACGCCGATGCAATGGCCTCCCTAATCCATCTAGAAATGGAGGCTTTGGCCGCCGCCTCTCCTTTGCGAGGTCCCCCAAAGAGGACAAACAGCCGATCCGATTTGCGAAACACCGCAGTTTTCTTGAGCACACGACGAACGTCCAACCAATGCAGTTGCGCATCCGCCACCACCCCCCCCCCCCCCGTCACCCTTTCGACCCAGGGAAGGAAGGGAGACCGGTTGACTCAGATGAAACGCAGACACCACTTTGGGCAGGAATGAAGGAACTGTCTGCAGGACCACTTTCTCCTTGGAGAAGCAAAGAAATGGTGGTTGACAAGAAAGCCTGTAGCTCCGAAATCCACCTGGCTGAGCAGATCGCTACCAGAAACACCGCCTTAAGGGTCAAATTCTTCAAGGAAGCCCGCCCTGCTGGCTCATAGGGTTCCCCCATAAGGGACTGCAGCACCAAGTTGGATCCCAGGGCCCACACACCAAAGCCTGGAGGGCAATGGCATTAACATCAAAGGCCTGCTTCAACAAGGTATCCAACCTTCTATCATGGGCATCCTTGAGAGCTGCACTGCCCTCAACTGGGAACGTTGTCTTCTTAGGTCACTGCCGATACCGCTGCGTCCAGCTTTGAGGACCGCAGCAAATCTCCATCTTCCTCCGGCAAAGGATACAACCTTGACATGGTCCATATCCCCCACAGGTCGGCTTCTGGCAGCTTCAACTCCTCCTGGATCATCTGCTTGACCACCCGATGAACCAGGAAAACCTTCTGTGCCTTTCGCACTGCCTGAATCAGAGGGTCCGCCAAGGCCTCCTCCTGCACCAGAGGGCCTGCAGACATATTAAGTGCCTTTAAGGATTCTCTAATGAGAGCCGGCAACTCTTCCCTGCGGAAGACGAACAATTTGCGCCTGCTCCTCCTGGTCAGGAATCTTGCCTTCTTCTAACTCCTCATTTTTGTCTTCCATCTCCAGATCCCACGGATCACCTTCCTTCGTCTCTGACAGAGAGGGCAACAGCCCTCCATCCTCCCAAGTTGGGGCACTTTTCCGACTAACAGGAATCCCCTTTTTGGGTCAGCAGCTTGCTTCAGCGTCCGCTACTGCACCGGTGCGGGCCCCTTAGCCCCCTGCTGACGCAGGCAAAACGCCTTGTGCAGCAACACAAATTCCAGCAAATCCACACCCCCAGCCTGCCCCTTCCTCCACCCCCTGAGACGTGGAGGGACCAGGCTGTGCCAGGGGACCCGAAGACAGCTCATATTCTGGGGAAGCAGGACTCCCTGACCCACTTTCCCCTTGAACAAACTCCCTCTGCTCCTGAGTTATGGGCAACGAGCACTCCTGACTAATGCTCGACTGGATGCCCTGTTAAAGCGACACAGCCTCCAACGCGCATCCCCTACATACTCCCGCATCCAAAACCGTTCCACACCAGGTACCGCACACTAAACATTGCGGTCTCGCCAGCATGTTGCAGAAGGGTTCAGCTTTCCTTGAGATCCCCAAGCCAAGAAAGCTTCAAAATTTCAAAAAAATGGAAATTACACTTACCTGGTAATTGTTGTTCCTTGAGGAACTCCAGTTCAGTCCTCCACCACTGGGTTGTGCACCTCCTCCTGCAGCATGGAGACTGGACAAGTCAAATTCGTGACATCACTAGATATATCCTGCTGGTCTTCTCCCATCAGCCCCCAGTGAACTATTGACAAAGCAGACTTAAAAAGAGCAACAAATAAGTAGCTATAGCGTCCCATCTGAGGTGAAAGCAGCCCAAATTGCCGGAAATGCTCACGCGATGAAGGGGCAGCAAAGAAGCTGGTTCAAGTTCTGCATACAACTTTTTTTTTTAATTAAATAGTACAAATTAATACAATGATAGGGGAGAAAGAAAAACCCCAAAACACAACTATCCTAACAAACACTCCCTATCTGTTCCACTAGTGGGTCCAGCTCCTAGGGCTCACTACATCCTCCTGCTGCATGGAGACTGGACACACGGGGGGGGGGGGGGGGCTGATGGGAGAAGACCAGCAGGATATATCCAGTGCTGTCACGAATTTGACTTTTCAGTCTCTATGCTGCAGGAGGAGGTGCACAACCCAGTGGTAGAGGACTGAACTGGAGGAATGATAAAAAAAAAAAAAAAAAAGTTAACTACAAAAAGAACTCCGAGTTTCTGGACACTTTCTAGCAAAGCTACACAAAAGGCCCCCCCAACGCAACCGGCAGGAAGCACTCCCTACAGAAAAAAAACCACCGGTAAACGGCTCTAAAAGCACATGAAATGAGTATGCCTAAGCTCCTTCACCTCTGAGCTGTCTGGGGCCTCCTGAACCATGTGGTCGGCAGCTGAGCGGTCCACTTACCTCACACGGTCTGCCGACCCATGTACAATCCAGTGGTGCTCCTTGCTCCCTTCCCTTCTGAAGGGTTTCCTCTCCTCTTTCTGCTGCTGAAAGGGAAGCCTGCCACCTGACGCTCTTCCCCCAAAGATGCCTCCTCTTCTCGGCCCAGCAGAGATCCGATAAGAGTCGGGAGGGGGGGGGGGGGAGGAATCCTCCTCTACCCCAAGCACTTCCAGCTACCTCTTTCAACACTAAGAGGCAGGTTGGAAGGCAGAAAAATAGGGACTGCAGGCTAAATAATAAAGAGAAAGGAAAAGGAAAAAAAAAAAAAAAAAAAAAACACACAAACACACTTTTGCCCTCTCCTTAGTTGTCTCTCCAGGAAGCCTAACCCCTGGCTTATTGCTCCCTCCAGCTGCTTGGAGACTGAGCATACTGGAGCTGATGGGTGGTGCCAGCGGTATATATACTCAGGAGTCAAGAAGATGACTTGCTCAGTCTCCAAGCTGGTGGGGGGGGGGGGGGTGGCACAACCCAGAGGTGAGGGACTGGACTGAAGAGACACTAAGGAAAATGGATTTCCTGAATCCAGTAAAGTCAAATTTTTGTAGTAGACTAATTATGCCACCTCTGGAGGGTAGATGTATGCTGTCCAAGAAGACTGCCAGAAGCAAACGTTAAAGGTATGAAAGAACCATATGACCCCCACTTATGTAGGTACACTAAGATGACAAAGTAATCTGAATGCTCAAAGCCAAAAGGGAGAACAGCATAAAGGTTTGCATAAAAACAAAACCAGAAGTATTTTTTTTAAATTAAGAATGTGTGAGGGGCAGAATTCTTCATGGTTAGCACTAGTAGCAGCAAGGAAGTACATACTTACAGTGAAGAAGAGACACCCCCCCCCCCCATACACACACACCAATGAACAGTGGCAGGGAGTTATGGTAAAGACCACACAAGTGGAAAGACTATTGTAAGCTCTGATAAGCAGGGACTGTCTTACATCTATATGTACAGCGCTGCATACACCTTGTAGCACTATACAAATGATTAGTAGTAGTCTCCAACCTAATATTACTACTAAGTGCCTGCTAAAATGTATGAGTGTGGTTTGGCTTTTATACTAAATGTTGAAGGAGCAGAAGTTAACTGTTCTCAATGGACTGGAGGAGCAATAAGATTAAGTAGGAGAGTATGGGATGTGTGTGATAGGTAGGAGATATGCTGTGTGAATGTGGACAGGGGTATGTCTAGATACAAATTATGCAGAATAGATGCTGTGAAGCTGTAGTTTTGAGTTTGGGTTTTTTGGTAAGTCTTTATATTTTTTTTTTTTACTTTTCTAAATGCCATTAATTTATAGTACTGTTATAAGGAGAGATTTCAATCATACCCGATATTCTCCTTTCCTTAAATCCTGCTAGACCAAGCCAGATGAGTAGGTTATGCTCCCCAGCCAGCAGGTGAGCAACTTTCAATCTTGTGCAGCACTGAGAGGAGCCAATAGAACACTTCCAAAAGTAGTTAAATCAAACTCAAAAACTCAGAAAAACACTTCAAACAACGTTAAACAAAACAAGGCTCAAGGAATCCCAGGCACCAGGTGACCAGAAATTAGCATCTAGCACTTTGGATTTTATTCTCCCCATCTTTAATTTAAAAAAGCAGATTGCCGCAGGCAAACAAAAAGGTGTCTTAACCAAGATCTCATCTCCAATGGGCAGAACACAAGAGAGCTATGACTGCAGCAAAGACCCCTACTGTCTGCACACAGGAGATCACATCTCTGTGGGTGGAACAGGAAGAGAAGGCCGCAGTCACAGCTTGCAAGGCAGCAGGCTGCCCGTGGGGAAATGATCTCTATGGGCAGGAGAGGACAACCTATGAATTGACCCTGCAAAAAAAAGGACAGATGGAGAGAGGAACCTGGAAGGGGGAACAACATGGGGAAGAAAGAGTGCAAAGTGTCTGGGGGACAAAAGAACAATCTGTATATAAATTATACAATCTACTATATAAATCTAGCAATCTACTTCTGGTCATGATCATACCTTGACAAGAAAACCCAGGGGCTGCTGGGTCACCAGGAGTCAGCACAGACTTGAAGACACTTAAAAATCTTCCCTACCAATACCAGAAGTGGTATTGTCTGAGAAAACAAAACCTCTGGCTCTTACCTAACTTCTAAACATGTTTTAAATTTACATTCAATACTACAACCAACTATTAATTGTCTTTCCTTCAAAAAGGCACTAAGCATGGACCTATGTACCAGACGCAGCCTGCCTCCTTGCTCTCAACAAGGTGGCGAAGACTGCCGCAGAATAATCCTTCTTCCTCAGCCCCGCCCATTCAAAGGCCAAACCGTAGGCAGGCACCGATCCACCTGAGACATTGGTGGCGGACCTAGCAGCAGCAGAACATCCGCTACCGGCAACTTCTAGGAAATGCCCGTCGAGTAGGCGAATGAGATCAGCCTAGTACGGCCGTCTCGTCCAACCGGGCGCTACCAAGAGTACCTTTCCCCGAAAGTCTCGATACGCTAACTACTTGCCCTATGAGAGCCCATGGGGAAAGGGCAAGACAGACTTAATTGGGAGCTTACTGAGCCTCGACTTGGACGAACCATCAGCCGCCCCATTCCTCCACCAGAGACCTCCGGGTGAACCCCAAAGAAGCCAATATTAGCTAGCGCTCGAATTAAACCATAATGCACATTTGCCACATAAAGCAAATCAGGCTCTAGTCGATTCAACTCTAGTCGATTCAACTCCCTGATCCTTTCCTGTTCCAGGCGAGTAGACTACCGTAAACACTGCGACCACCTGAAGCATGTTCTCGCCCCCCCCAGGCTCCACAAATGGGAGCTTGTAAGGACAGAGCATTGCCCCCAACAATCGCTTCAGTGAACCATCTACTTTCCTATCTTACGCTAAAGATTGCTAGGGCTCTCTTCCATACAGTGAGTCCGCACCCCCTGGTAGTGCAAGGTGTGCACCCACCCACATAGTACCCAGGCCTGCCCCTGCTTAGCCTCAAAATGTCAATCAAGAAGAGGCGAATTCAGGACAGCCGAATACTTTTTTTTTTTTTCACAAAGACATCTCTTAACCAAAAATTCCTTCAGCATATGTTAAGAGAAGCTCTTTCCGTGCCAACAATATGAAGTAGAAAGAACTCCCAATCACAGGCATACTAATCCACGGCCTTCCTGCTAGCATAACACCCCATTCCGGCTGACTGCCCAAAGATGGACTTTATATTTTAAAGTTCAACTAGCCTCTGTATCGTTCCATGGTATGACCGCACCTTGAATATTGTGTGCAATTCTGGTCACCGTATCTTAAAAAGGATATAGTGTTATTAGAAAAGGTACAGAAAAGAGCCACCAAAATGGTAAAGGGGATGAAGGCTACTCCTATGAAGAGAGGCTACAAAGGTTGGGGCTCTTCAGCCCGGAAAAGAGACGGCTAAGGGGAGATATGATAGAGGTCTATAAATTAATGAATGGAGTGGAACGGGTAAACGTAGATCGATTGTTTACACCTGGTGTTAGGAAATACAGCTCTCTCATTCTGCAGTGGCAATTGAGTCAGCAATGAAGAAGCCGAGAAACTGCAGACAAGTTCCCATTATACCACCTGGTAAAGACTCCACTTTTAGACCACTGAAGCAAAAAAGCATGCGAGAGTGCATTGTGTCTTGCCAGTAGCTGATCGAATTTAAATGATTCAGTGTATGCAGGGCATTTTCCAAAGAACGCAAGGTCCCTCATCCAGGCTGCCTCCACATTCACAGTCTAAACCAGCAGCCATCTTGGCTGATGCCGAGCAGCGTGGAAGCCATCTTGTAAGCCCAGCATATGATGTATGCCTACTAGAATCTGAGCTGCTGATATTGCTGCTAGAGAACTAGCCTGGCTGCGTGCTTCTGGCCCCCATTAAGGTATTCGCTGAACACTAGCAGATACTCTGTACTGGAGAACCTCTGATAAATGGAATGGGAGCATGCATAGGTTGCAAAATAGAACTCTGGCCTTTGAAGCTATCTCCGCTGAACTGCCTTTTCCATATGTAAAATTAAACCACATATAGCCAAAATTAAGACATTTCAAATCTACCGTAAAATCTTATAATTTGGGCAAAGCCAAACTAAACGGAAATATTTTCCAATAAGAAACCACACAACTATAAAACCCCTCTCATGACCTAATGCTTATGGCAGAGCATTCCACATCTGTGGACTGGCCATGGCGCTCACCCAAGCACCTGTTACAACTGTCCAAGAGTTATCACCATAATTCCTTTTGACTTGAATATGTTTACAGCGGATCATAGCGCTATATCACAGCAGCTAAGCCAAAATATTACCCTGCCATATAAACAAACACTTTACAGGACCTTCTTGTAAATCAACATAGCTATGCCTTTTTTTTGTTTTTTTTTTTTTTTTTTTTTTTTTTTTTAATTATAGGGCTCCAAAAACCAAGTTTCCGCCAACTCCAATGAAATCAAAGCAGATCAGCTAAAATTACCCAAGCTGCTCCTACAGCTTTGCAAGAAGCTACCAGCCCCTGCTGCACCCAGCTTTCCTTCCCCCCTTATCCTGAGGGATTCAGCGCTGCAGGACATGCTGCGCCTGCCAGGGAGCTGAAGAGCGAAATAAAGAGTAGAACCCCTGGAAGTAAACAGTGTCCCGACCTTGGGGTTCAGGATGCAAAAGGCCACCGAATAAATCAACAGTGTTAGCTAAAAATGAACAAGGTTCTCTCTCACTAAAGAGTTTCTTTTTCTTTTTGAAATCCCACCGAAGTCCGTGGGACCCAAGCGTCAAACACAGCCCCTTAACGCTGTGCATTAACCATAACCAGAGAAATGAAATCCTGCTCTAGAAATAGATGAGAATTTCCTGGGAAGGGCATGCTAAGTGGAGCTATGAAACACACAGGCACACCCCCTCCCCCCCCGGGCCTTCCTGCAGTCAGAGAAATAGCAGTGGGATACACCGACAACCTTGCAAATGGAGGTCTTAGAGGTTGCTGCCTGTGTGAACCTGAAGAGTAATACGATTTTGTATTTTACCGCCCCCCCCCCCCCGGGATGGGGGCACTGAATACTATGTGCTTCATGAGCAGCGCTGCCATCCTTTAGGGCACCAGAGCCCAACAAACGATACAGAAGTTAAGAGCTTTAATTAACCCTTTGAAGGCCTACTTTAAATTTTTTTTTTTTTTTTTTTTTTTTTTTATTTTTTTTTTTTTTAAATTTAAATTTCTTTTATTTGGTAAATCTCAGGCATTACAGAAAATATAACACGATCAATACATTAACAAAATATTCATTCCCAAAAAAATAGTCCACAAAATTGGAGCATGTCTGTCACCCTAAACATAATAGTGATCTGAAACAGAGAGTGGAGAAAATTAAACATTTAACCCCTTTTTCTTAGCAAAAAACCCCAGAAATTAATTATTAAACAAACACAATCTGTATATCATCCTGACTTATGCAAAAAAGCCTCTAATTGAAGAGAATCAAAAAAGGTAAAAGAATTACCCTGGAAGGAAACAAAACATTTACAGGGATACTTAAGTAGGAAAGAGGCTCCCATTGCAAGCACCCGAGGGCGCAATGCAAGGAAAGCCTTCCTCTTTAGTTGGGTACTTCGACATACATCCGGGAACATTTGTACAACCTGACCAAAGAAGTTATCACGACGATGCTTGAAATACACCTGAAAAATCCTATCCTTATCTTTTTCTAAAGAAAAAGAAACCAATAACGTAGCACGTATTGGAATCTCCTCTACAGAAGTTTCCAAATATGCGGACAGATCTAAACTGTTAGTCCAGGCTCTCTTGATGTTGTTCCTCTTCCGCGAAGGGTTTCTACTCCTCCCAGCGCTGAACCCTTAACACAGGGTAAGCTTACCCCTCAAGTTGTTGAGGGGGGATCTCTCCCTATTTCGGCTGAACTTCCTGACTCATTTTTGACTTTGGTTACGTCTACTGCAATAATCCCCCAGCCCTTTGAATATAAGGTTACTCCTGCTGAGCCTAAACCTCCTAAAGAAGTATCGCTTTTAGATATCTGGCAGATAGTTTCCCGTACTGAGTTATCGTTGAAAACTTCTTTATTACAGTTGTCTAAATTTACCACTGAGACTGTTGCTATGTTATCTGAACATCAAAACAGGATTGCTTTACTTGAATCTCAAGATGTTAAGCTAGCAGGGCAAATATCGTCGATGCAGGGGGCCCTGACGTCATCAGTTCAGGACTCCCTGGTTTTGCATCGTCGTGATGAAATACTGGAAAATGCCTTGCGTATGAAAAATCTTCGTTTAATTAATTTTCCCCGCACTCATTTTCTCTCTCCAACTATTTTGTTTCTTAAATATTTGAGAGATGTCCTTAAGATTTCGGATCCGGAGTCTATTCCCATATCTAAAATTTATTATTTACCTTCTGGTGTTAAAGTTAGTCCGGCTCCTGAATCTGAGGCTCCAAATATTGACGGGGGAGAAATGGATCGCCTTTCTGTTCAAAGTTTAGATCTGTCCGCATACTTTAAAAAATTTTAATCCACATTCTGCAGCCGGGTTAATTTTTGCAGATTTCAGGAAAATTGTACCCGTCTTATTCAATATGTTCTAATAGTGATTTTCCTTCTGCTATGGTCATGTATTATATACCATTTGATAGGAATATTTAGTCAGTTGCTTGTTTAGTCACTAACCCCTGAGAGCCCATGAGGTGGCCCTGTGGTTATTTCTTCCCTGACTTGCAAAGAATGGTGGCCATAGACCGTAGCACAGGCACTTCTTGGTTGACAGTTAACTGTTATATACTTTTTTTTATATCCTAAGCTTTTCTAAACCTGTCCCTGTGAAACCACAGGCATTTGGGCAACTTTCACTATAGAATACACAAAGGCACACTTCCAGCCTGTCCCTCCTTCCAACTACAAGTTAGGGCTCTGCTCTTGAACCTAAAGCTGGCAATTTGCCTAATATCCCGGGACTTAACAGATGCTCCTCAGAGACATGATTAGGAGGGAAAGAACATGTGGTATCAGAGATCAATGCCAAAACTGCTGTTCTATAAAACTAAGAATAAACTTAAAAATAAAGAGGACTGACAACAGCCCCCTTAAGGCTGAGGAACCCCCCAAGCCTCAAAAAACCTACAAACAAAAGAAAGAAACACTTGGCCCAAAAATCTAGCCATTCTGCCTGTTGTCTTCCTCACACAGGCAGCTCCCTGCAACTCTCGCCATGCGGTCCAAATACCTAGAGAAAATGGCCGCCCCTTCGCCAATGAACTGTGGCGCCAAGAACAGCCGCCGCTGCAAAAAGGAGGCCTCAGCAGACTGAGAGCCCGAAAGCCTTACCTGCAGGGCCGAAAGCCATGCAGCCTGCTCCTACCGCCTTGAATTCCTCTGATCCTCAAGCCATGCTGATGCGCCTGGCAGCCGCGGCGAGGACCGCTCAGCCAGTTCCACAGAGTAAAATTAAAATCCCGCAGCAACGGAGAGGCTCAGTCTCACACAGCTTCAGTGTGGCTGTACGGGTCCCAGAGCTCTCTCCCGTACTGTCCAGCGAGAGAGATCCGCACCGGCGAATGCCTGCAGCAAGTGAAAATAACTGACAAGGAGGGAAGGCGAGAGCTGCTACTAATTTAAAGAGCCAGGCTCAAAATTAAAATTACTGTAAATAAGGAAATTTGTTCCTAATAACTAAAGGGAACTAATCCCTGATTGCCATTTAACTGAATTAAAAGTAAAATTAAAAGTAAAAATCAAAAGTAAAATCAGAATAGAATTTGTCACACTAAATGCCCCTTATCTGTTCCCCCCAAGTGAGCCCAGAAGGTAGGCTCACTATGTCCTCCTGCTGCATGGAGACTGGACACACTGGAGGCTGATGGGAGATAACAGCAGGCTATATCCAGTGATGTCACGACTTTGACATGCCCAGTCTCCAAGATGCAAGAGGTGCACCACCCAGAGGTGGAGGACTAAACTGGAGGAACGATAAGGAACTCCTGCTATACAAGCTTTTTCATTCAAGAGATATTTTCAGTAGTCAACAGGGAAGCAGATTCCTAAAGTACCTTACTAACATAAAAAAAACAAGCAATTACCAAAAGTGTGATACACATACATACAAAAGAGGAGGAAAGACCTAGTTATCCCTCTACATAGCAATTGCCTGCCAAGGGGAATTGCTTTGTAAAAACAGAGATCAGAAAAACTCCTAGTATTAAACCTTTGTCAACAATAACTAAGCTTAGCTTATTAGCAAACTTGTTATAGAAAAAGATTTTCAATTAATATCATTTTCTTATAATGCAATGAAGTTGTCTTGTCTTGACTCCCTGACCACCAGGAGACAGCAGTGCCTAGAACAGAAAGACTCTAAAGGCTGAAGAGATTTCTATTTGAAAAAGTTATAGTTGTGCAATTACACTTACCTGGTAATTGTTGTTCCTTGAGGAACTACAGTTTAGTCCTCCACCTCTGGATAGTGCACCTCCTCCTGCAGCTTGGAGACTGGGCATGTCAGAATCGTGATATCACTGGATATAGCCTGCTGGTCTCTCCCATCAGCGCCCAGTGAACTATTGACAGACTCAAAGGAGCAACAAATAAGTAGCTATCATATCCAATTCAACCTTAAACTCAAACTGAACGCATAACGTAACGTAATTAACAATTGAACCCCCTCTTTCTAAAGAAGGGAACAGGTTTTTGAACCTTCTGTATGCCGCTCTTTGCCTAGCCAAGGGCAAGTGAGAAAAGAATAGGGAGAAAGGGTAAATGAAGAAAGGAGACGAAGAACCAATGATAGAATCTACTCCCCTGTAGTCTTGTAGTTCTCCCAACTGAACACCCACCGTAAACCAATCCACCCCCAGGCGGGAATGAGGACTAAACTAGTTCAAGGAACAATTACCAGGTAAGTGTAATTTATATTTCCTTATCGTTCCTACAGTTTAGTCCTCCACCTCTGGGATGTATCAGAGCAGTAATCATTGGGAGGGACCTTTCCAGCCAGAACGCAACACCACCGATCCGAAACAGGCGTTTGCCGCCAGGACATCTAGGCGGTAGTGCTTACTGAAAAGCATGAAGAGAAGACCAGGTGTCCGCTCTACAAATTTCCACCAGTGGAACCAAACTGTGTTCCACCCAGGATGCCGCTTGCGCTCTAGTAGAGTGAGCTCTCAAGCCTGCCGGTACTGGACGACCTTGCAACAGATATGCTGACGCAATTGCCTCCTTAATCCATCTGGAAATGGAAGCTTTCGCAGCTGCCTCCCCTTTGTGGGGGAGCTCCAAACACGAACAGTTGGTCCGATTTGCGAAAAGCCTCAGAGACTTTTAAATACTGTTGCAGCATCCTTTTTATGTCTAAACGGCATAAACTATGGTCAGATATGCCCCCCTCCGCCGAACGGAGAGTTAGAAGAGAAACCGTTTGATTTAGGTGAACCTTTGGTAAAAAACGACAGGACTGGTCGCAACACCACCTTTTCCCTAGAAAAAGGCAAAAACGGTTCTCTACATGACAGCGCCTGCAACTCCAAAACTCGCCTCGCTGAACAGATGGCTACCAAAAACACGGTCTTTAATGTTAGATCTTTAACTGACACTTGATGCAAAGGCTCAAAAGTATCCTTAGCTAACATTCCTAAAACCAAGTTAAGATCCCACGGCGGAACAGTGACTCTACGTGAGGGATGTAGCTGGGATACGGCTTTAAGAAAACGCAACACAGCATGCGAACCTAGAGCTACTCCCTGGACTTTGCCTCTATAGCATGACAGGGCTGCTAACTGAACTCTCAAGGAACTGGCTGCCAGACCCTTATCAAGCCCGTCTTGCAGAAAACTTAACACCAGGGGAACGGATACTGTGGCCGTGCGCACCAGTCCTCAAAAATACGCCATATGCGCACATATGCCAAAGATGTGGACGTAGCGACAACTGCTGCCGAGTATCCTTTCTTTCTCAACCGCGCTCTTTCAATTGCCATACCGTAAGCAAGAATCGATCCACCTGAGGCATTCGAAGCAGACCCTGTAACAGATTCTCTGACGTCGTTAACCGTCAGGGAATGCCATCGAGCAACCGAATGAGACTGGCGGACCACAGGCACCTTGGCCAGTCCAGGGCCACCAACACCACCTTGCCCCGACGAGCTTCGATGCACTGCACCACTCGCCCTATGAGCACCCACAGAGGGAAGACAGAGGAGACCCGACGATGGCCAATGTTGTATCAGGGCGTTGATCCCTTCCAACATCCTTTTGCGCCGTCTGCTGAAGAAACCCGTTTTTGCTGACTGAAAGGTTGCTATGAGATCCATTATTGGCGGTCCCCATCTTCGAACTACCTGTGCAAACACGTCTGGATGCAACTCACATTCTCCAGCATCCACCTGGACCCTGCTGAGAAAATCTGCCGTCACATTGTCCTTCCCTGCAATGTGTGCTGCCGAGATCGCCAGTAGCCGATGCTCTACCCAAGAAAACAGAGCCTCTGCTTCCTCCTCCATGACCTCACTTCCTGTACTGCCCTGCCGATTGATGTAGGCCACCGTCGCATAGTTGTCGGACAACACTTGAATCGCTCAACCTGTCACCGCCTTTTCGAACGCTTGCAACGCTAGGAAGACCACTCTCAGCTCTAGCCGATAGATGGACTATTTGCTCTCTTGCACCGTCTATGTGCCCTGCGTGAAGAGGTCTCCGCAATGAGCTCCCCATCCCATCAGACTCGCATCCGTCATCAAGGGAAGCCACTCCAGCAGATCAAGAGGCATTCCCGCTGTCAGTGATTCTGGCAGCAACCACCACCAAAGGGACTGCCTGACCTGGAGCGGATAAGGGAGCCGTTTGTTCAGCAAGTCGGACTAATGAGACCAACGACGAAGTAGCGCTCTCTGTAATGGTCGCATATGGAATCTGGCCCATGGCACCACTTCCAAGGTCGCCGCCATTGTCCCCAGCACGCGAAGGTAACTCCATGCCTTGGGTGCCGGAGCGGACTGGAATTTGCGTACCAACTGCTGAAGCACCTGTGCTTGAGGTTTCGCCAGAAACACCGCTCCTGAGTGTCGAACGGAACTCCCAGATATTCGAGATCCTGGGACGGAACCAACCAGCTCTAGGTCGCATTGACCACCCAACCAAGACTCTGTAGAAACTTCACTACCGTGTCCGTAACTCAGATGCTCACGGCCTCGGACTTTGCCTGAATCAACCAATCGTTGAGATAAGGATAAGCCAAAATCCCTTCCTCTCTCAATGCCGCCGCTACCACCACCATGATTTTGGTGAAGGTCCGTGGAGCCGTTGCCAGGCCAAATGGCAATGCTTGAAACTGATAATGTCCCCAAGGCAGAGCAAACCGCAGAAAATTTTGATGAAACTGATTGGGATGTCCAAATACGCTTCCGTGAGGTCGAGGGAAGTCAAAAACTCTCCTCGTCGCATCGCCACAATGACCGATCTCAACGTTTCCATCCTGAAATGCGGTACCCGAAGACAGCGATTCACCCCTTTTAGATCCAGAATAGGACAGACAGAGCCATCCTTCTTTGGCACCACAAAATAAATGGACTACGGCGTGGGTCGCTACTCCACTAGTGGAACCGGCACAACTGCTCTTAACTGCAACAGATCTAACGTGCGATGGATTGCAAGTGTTTTCTGCAGGCCTTTGCAAGGAGACATTACAAACGAGTCTAACACCGGCCTCGCCAATTCCAGCGCATAGCCTTCAAGAATGATCTCCAATACCCATTGGTCGGATGTTATGTGGGTCCAGGCAGGAAGAAACTCCCGAAGCTGCCCCCCCCCCCTTATTGGTTGACTTCCCACCGGGACCCGCTGCATTTCATTGTGGTTTCCGAGATGTTGCTGCGGAGGCTGCTGCGAACCCTCTATTTGCTCCACGAAACCCATGGGTTCTAGAAGCAAATTGTCCTATTTGAAAACTCCCCAAGCGAGAGGTATGAAATCTCCTGAAATCTCTAAACGGTCCTCGAAAGGCCGGTGAGGATTTCCCTTGTTTAGGTTTATCCTCCGGAAACCTTCCGCCCTTGGATGCTCCTAAATCCTTAACCAACTTGTTTAGATCTTCTCCAAACAACTTCCCTTTAAAACAGAAGCTTGCTGAGACGCGATTTATATGAACCATTGGCCGCCCAATTCCTCAACCACAAGGATCTCCGGGTGGCTACTAACGAAGCCATGCTATTGGCCAGTGCCCTAATCAAATCGTAGTGCACATCCGCCAAATACGCAGAACCAGACTCTAGACGATTTAACTCCATTATACTGTCCTGCTCTAGCTGCGGAGCAAGGCACAAGTGCTGAGACCATCTGAGACAGGCCCTCGCTATCCAAGCCCCACAAACGGATGCCTGTAAGGACGTGTTAGCCTCAAATGATTGTTTCAATAAACCATCCACTTTCCTATCCTGTGCATCCTTTAAGGTCGCGCTACCTTCCACCGGAATGGTGGTCTTCTTTGTGACTGCTGAGATGGCCACATCGACCCGCGGAGAACAGAACCTCTCCTTGTCCTTATCTGCTAAGAGACAGAGCTTGTTCATGGTCCTGACCCCTCTTAATCCGGCCTCGGGCTGATCCTACTCTCCTCCTGGATCATCCGATCCACTACTCAATGAACAGGAAACACAACCTGGGACTGCCTGACCACTTGAATGATGGGATCTTCCACCTCCTCTTCTTCCACTGGTTGCGCCGTAGCGAGATTCAGCGTCTGCATGGATTCCGTGATAAGCGCCGCCAGTTCATCCTTCCGGAATTACAAATAATTTTTGCCTGATCCTCAGGCTCAGGGATTTCCCCTTTTTCCAAGTCGTCCATACCAGACTCGCGTTCTACTTCAGCCTCGCGTCACCCCAAATCTGGAGAGGACCAGTCACCAGACCTCGACCTCTTCGGGGCCCGCGGGGAAACACCCCCTGCTCTCCAGATCGGAGTTGCTGCATAGGATGCGGCAGCGGCAAAGGTTCAGGCACCTGCCCCTGGCACCTCAAACAAAACGCCTGATGCATAATTAACAAAATCTGGACAGAAATCGCCTAGCTGAGGTCCTGAGCCACCCGTAGGCAACATACCTCTGAGGCCCTCTTGAAAGGACTCTTGTGGCTCAACAATCAGTGCCTCATCTCCGGACACCGCCAGTGGATTAGGGCGTCTAAAACCCCAAAAATCTCCATCTGCTGCTCCACGGAGGTAGAGACAAACACAGCCACGGCAAATTCCGGTGTCCGCCACTGTGCCCCTGCGTGTACTGCAGACCACACACTGCGGCTGTGATGACATTGAGTGAATCCCCCCAAAGTGGACTGCCCAGAAAGACAGGTGCTGGAGAAGCTACACTTTTTTTTTTAACGCTAAGGGAATCCTCCAATAACAAAAGAATAAAAGTCTACAAAAGCCCCTTCAAACTAAAGGGAAAGGAAGGAAAATTGGAATAAAGTTGAAAGAAAACTGAAAGAAAAAGAATAGAGTTGAATTAAACTAAATGACCCCAAATTTAAAAAACACTAGAGGCCGCTTTTGCCATGTGACGTCCCCCAGCATGGGCCGCTGTAACTGCTGCCACGCGGTACTGAATGCGGGCCAAAAATGGCACCGATCTGCCATCGGCCTGAATTTGGCACCAAAATGCAGAGCCCCCCTGCAAAACCCGAGGGCCTTATCTGCGGCGCTGAAAGAGTAGCTGGAAAGCTGTACTCACGGTGACTAGTGCAGTCTTCACCGCGATACTGCCCGGCGCTGCCATGAGCTGCCGCCACCGAGAGAGCTGCTCCGACTGAGCCGCGTTGCCTGGAAGCAACACTGCTGACGTCCGCACTCCGAAAAGGATAGAGTGTGGCAGTATGGCCCCCGGAGCTCTCCCCCCATACCGTCCAGGGGGAGAGATCCGAAAACAGTGCGGAGAGTGACTGAGGCAAGGCAAGAAGGAAAAGGCAAGGCGGGAGCTTTTTTTTTTTTGTTTGTTTGTTTTTAAAGACACAGGACCTCAATTTAAATCCTTAAGAAAATTAGTACGAAGGAAAGCAAAATAAATAAGGGAAGTAAGTGAAAACAATTGATTGCCAATTTAACAGTTAGAAAAACCTAGACCCTGACTAAAGTGCTCCTTATCTGTTCCTCAAGTGAGCCCAGCACCTAGGCTCACTACGTCCTCCTGCTGCATGGAGACTGGACACACTGGGGGCTGATGGGAGAGACCAGCAGGCTATATCCAGTGATGTCACGATTCTGACATGCCCAGGCCACGGTTGGAAAAAGGATACTGGGCTTGATGGACCTTGGTCTGACCCAGTATGGCATATCTTATGTTCTCAAAAGACCCTGCGAGAACTCCTCTTGTCTAGACACACTGTCTTGACAGTCCCTACTGCAAAGGAGCACTCAAAAGTATCACCCTCGCCAGAGGACAGCTCTTGGGTTTTACGTATAACCTTAGACGCTCCCTTGGCCTATCTTCCAGTGAGTGAGTGAGCTTCGCCGCTTGGAGAGAAAGCGACTTAAGGGGGGACCTGCTCCACCACTGAATGGAGCTATTCTCAGAATAAGGTCAGTACTAGCAACTAGCCCATTCCATAGCTGCTATGGAGCTGGAATGAAATTAAAAAATGATCTGGAAAAGAAAGGAGTCTAGCAAGACTATTTCAGAGACAACAATTTAGAATTGTTAAATCACAAGCAAGTTGTAAGAACTGCAGGACGATCCTGTGAAACTGGTTATCAACAACAGAAAGTAGATGTTAAGGGCAAAGTAATGCATAGAGAAAAAAATCCTAACCACAGGTACACAATGCTGGGTTCCAAATTAGCAGTCACCACCCAGGATAAGGATCTTTGAGTTATTGTGGCAAATAGGTTAAAACTGTCTGTTTCGAGTGCAGTGGTCAAAAAAGTAAATTTGGAAAGGAATGGAAAATATGTATCCATCTGTGATGGGACCATAATTTCAGCACTGTGTGCAATTCTGGCTTAGAAAGGGTACAGACAGGGCTGGCCCATCCATTGAGCAAGAAATGTTTGCACAGGGCCCTGCGCTTCAGGGGGTGCCGCACCAACTCCATGCTGCACATGTTTGGTTTGCAGGGTCAGTCGGCCTCAGAGGGAGCTGGGGAGGCCCGAAGCCCCCAGCTCACCTCTGCATAGTGCCAGAATGAAGAGCAGTGTCCAGCAGTTGTGTTCTCCTGAGGTGTGCAGAGTGGTAGGAAACCAGAAAAGTCAATGTCCCTGTTTAATGTACATTACCAGGTTTAGGTTTCAATGTAAACTGCTTTGATTGAAATGATAAAGCGGTGTGTGTGTATAGATAATCATTTAACCTTCTGTGTGCCAGCAAGCTTCAGGAGAGCACAGCTGCTGGACTGAACATGTTGCTCTTCAATCCAGTACTGTGCAGAGTTCTGCAGGGGCTTCAGGCCTCCCCAGCTTTGCTTCAAGCTGGTCAGACAGGCATGGGGGCTCTTTGGGGCAGGGGGCTAGGATAGCACTGGAAATAGGCTGATGGAGGGGTGGCTTGGACTGGAAATGGGCTGATGGGAGAATGCGACTAGAAGGGAGAGGATGCTGGGTGGGGCTGGAATTAGAAGGGAACTGATGTTGGGGGAGGACTAGAAGGGGATGGGGCTGGGGGGAAAGAGGATGGAGATGGGAAAAGATTTTATGTGGGAGGGAGTAAGTGGGGATTGAGGACAGGAGGGTGAAATTTGAGTGGATGAAAAAGGAAGAAAGAAAGATATGGAGGAAAGATCAGTATGTTAAAGCAGATGTAGAGAGAATGGAAAAAACTAGGAGGGGACAAATGGGCAGCACACAATGGAGAGTTAGCAGAAGACAAGAAGAAACTAGAAAAGTGATTGGAACAATTGCAACTGAAAATTAAAATGCCTAAACAAAAAGGTAGAAATAAACTCAAAATAAAATATGTCAGCTCTGGGAAATGTGCATCGCTAACATCTTTGCGTTTCATTTAATACAGGAGGAAATCAATTTATAGTTTTATTTCTCCAATGTTGTCGTACATTCAAAGTTTGGCTTTTGGGGTTCCCAGTTTAATTGTCTTCCTATTTCTAAATTGTGATCCATTGTTCTTTCTCTGGTGATGGTCTATGATCTGCATGTGTAAATGAGCTGAGGTATTCTGTTCATGTAGTTTCAATCTGACAGTGCCAATTTTTCCCCAGTAGGAGATGTATTGGTATTCTGAGATGTAATGGTTTAATATTTGCAGTGTTGCGTTTTGATAGGTAGGGTTTGGTGCTTTGTGAGTCCTGGTAGTGCTGTTATGATACTGCAGGTTTGCTATGGGTTCTAAATGGGCTCTAAATGGGCAGTATTTATAGTACTTCCGAATGTGCCAGGCAATTGGCACTGGAGTGTAGTAATGTAGAAATCTGGCTGTCTGTTTATTGAGACTCATTTAGAGGCATGTTTACTAAAAGTTAGCACACTAATATTTTGCAAATGAGGCCCCTCAATGTCTCTCCACACATGGCCCTGCACCCCCCTTGGGCCGCCCCTGGGTACAGAGAAAAATAACTAAATGATAAAGGCACTAACCAGCTCACTCCACAATAAGGAAAGGTTATGCAAGATAGAACTCCAACATGGAGGCAGAGAACAAAACATTCAGGGCAGGATTAACCTTTAGTGGGTCCTAAGCAAGCCAGCAAATGACTATCTCCTACCCCATATACATTAAAAAAAAAAAAAAAAGCCCCGTTCCCTTTTGCTGCCTGACGCTGAAAAATCATGTGTGTGTCTCTGCCTGCAGCCCGGCACCATCATGGTTAACACTGCTCTCCCTGAGGACTTATACATCTGTCCCTTCCCTAGTGCGTGGCTGGTGGCATGCACCAAGGGGCATGTTATGCCCCTTGTGAGCCCCTTTGGAGCATGGGGCGTTATTCTAATGAAGTTTGCGCTCCTGTATGTAGTAGGTAGTTTTATGTATAGATTACAACACGATGCCTGGGAAGCGGAAAGTGAAAGGCAGTAAGACTGACAGGGCTGGGTCCTATGGACAAACACGTAGTAGTAAAGACTGATGTTTTAGAACATGCTAGGCCAAAGTCATCATCAACAGGTGAGGGAGCTTCTTTGTTTTGCAAGACTTCCCTATTGGGGTTGGTTCAATTTCTTCTGGAGGCCTCAGTGACTTGATTCCTTGCCCTACTCCTGTGCAATGTAATTTGGATCAGGTTTGTTCTTCTGTAGTGACTTCCACTGTTTCTTTACAGGATGTTTGGCAGGTTGTCTCACGCACTGAGGCTCTTCTTCCCACTATAGTTCCTCAGTTTTGTGTATTCTCCCAGGAGACTACTGCAAAACGTCAACAGGTGGATTCCAGGCTGGGGACCATGGAGAGAAAGGTCTCCGGCCTGGACTCTGTTTCTTTCATTAAGTTCAGCAGGCATGCCCTATATTAAGGATAGCCTGTTGATATACCAGAAGATGGAATCTCTGGAGAATATTTTTCATAGTAAGAATCTGCATTTTATTATTTTCCTCAGACTCATTTGTTGTTAACAGAGATTTTGTTAAGAAAATATTTTACAGAAATTTTGCTATTACCTGTTGCCAATGAGATTGTGATTTCACGTTTGTTTTATATTCCTGATAGAAGTGTGGATTTCCTCGGAACAGGAAGGGGAGGGATTCCTGGATATTAATCTGGAATTCAGTCTCATCTTTTCTTGAGGATTTGCATGCTATCATAACTACTAGAGCTACCTTAGTTTCCCTTTTGAATGATGGTGATAAAACTTTAATGAGAAGTTATTTGACATAAAAATGATCTTTTTTGTGGTGGGAAACTTCAGATTTTCCCGGATGTCTCCAGAGCTACCCAAGTCAGAAGGAAAGCTTTTTTGCTTCTTAGGTCCCGGATCTTTCTGGGACCTTTTACCTAAGATTTCCCTGTGTCATGTTACACTATTAGGTGTGAAATATGTTTTCCTTGATCCTTCTCACTTGGAGAAACTTCTGGTTAGTAAGGAAACGATTGCCCCTGTGGCTGAGGAAGGATGAGGGGTTTTAGAGACCATGTTCTTACATGATCTTTTCTAGGGGTACAGTTTTGCAGCTTTGTGAGGCTATTGTCTCTTGTTTTCTTCTATAGAATGTTTCGCTTATTTAGCTATTGCTCCCTTGATGTGGACTAATATCCATTTCCTTTTTGTTATTATTCTAGGAATAATTTATTTTGTATTTAGGGAGATTTTTCCTTTTCCTATGTGTTTTGTTGTATGATCTCAAAATCATCAATATATAATTTTAAAACAAACACACACACACACACACACACACCAGGACCCCACGTGGTTTTGACTGCAAAGAATCTGGCAAAAGGAAGCATCAAGTAAAACACTGCTCCTCAACACATAGTGAACAATGCACAGAAAATGGGGAGAAAAGACCCATCTCAGCCAGCTGTCATGACTCCAGTTCCCACCCCCATCTTTTTTTTACAGCTGACTTACCAGGGCAAAAATCTACCCTGAAAGCCATTGAATTACATATTTGAAAGAGTGCTTGCTAAACCATCTGGACTCTAGGCACATGCCTAAATTGTCTATGGCTTAACCCTGCCCTGGAAACATGATAAAGTCAAATCATAAATGGCCGGAATAAGTAAATAGAGAAAAGCTGTTTAGTGTTTACCCTTCCAACTAATACTAGACAAGAACACACACACACAACTGAATACGTAAATAAATCAAAGACTTTTCAATGAATGGCTAAACAGGTAGAAAAGGCGACGGCATAAGCTAGGATGCTTGGGTGCATACGGAGAGGAATGGCTAGCAGAAAAAAGGAGGTGATAATGCCTCTGTATAAGTCTTTGGTGCGACCTTGTTTGGAGTATAGTGTGCAATTCTGGAGACCGCACCTTCAAAAAGATGCGAACAGGATGGAGTTGGTGCAGAGAGTGGCTACTAAAATGATTAGTGGTCTTCATTATAAAGCATATGAGGACAGACTGAAGGATCTTAATATGTACACCTTAGAGGAAAGGCGGGATAGAGGTGATATGATTGAGATGTTTAAATACCTCCGTGGCATAAATGTTCAGGGAGAGAGCCTCTTTCAATTGAAAGCAAGTTCTGCTACGAGGGGACATGGGATGAGGGTGAAGGGAGATAGATTCAGGAGTGATATGCGGAAATATTTCTTTACGGAAAGAGTAGTGGATCCGTGGAATAGTCTCCCAGTGGAGGTGCTAGAGATGAGGACAGTAACTGAATTAAAAAAAGCATGGGACAAACACAGAGGATCTCTAAAGGTAAAAAGGGGACTGTTGTAGTTATGGAATGACAGACTAAATAGGCCATGTGGTCTTTTTCTGTCATCATATTTCTATGCTTTTATGTTTAAGCACTGGAATTGTTGCTAAAAGATGTGGTTAATGCAGTTAGCACAGCTGGATTTAAAAAAATTCAGACAAGTCCCTGGAAAAAAAATTCCTCAAACATTCGCCAAGTCAGCTTAGAAAAGCCACTTTTCACTGTTTTGAGCAATAAGGAATGAATTTATTCCTTGGGATCCTACCAGGCACATGTGCCCTGAATTGGTTGTTGTCTGAAGGCTCTATGAAGAAACTCTGTGCTAGATGTTATTGCTTTTTATGCACTAGATGGAACAATGTTATGTGCATGTTCTGTAATGCTAACACATTTCCCCTGCCATTCTTTTTCAGCACTCTTCAGCAAAGCCAGAAAAAGTTACAGGTGCAGTACACTACTTTAACAGGCATTCTTCACCAGCACTGACCAAATTACGTAAATCCTCCTCAAACCTCATGTTTGAATCTCAGCATTGAGCTCAGCCTTCCAGCCTATGAACTTAAGTGCAAATGCTAAGTTCAAATCAAGGGCCCCCAAGCAAAATATAAAAAAGGGCCCCCATGGGGCATGCAGGATCTACCTTAGAAGTGGCTGTAAGAGGAGCTGCCTGGGTGGGATTTATGCCATTGCCAATCACCCCTTTAAAAGGATTTAACTCATGGTGTGCTGCCATTAGCACAGGCATTCTTGCATTTATGCTCACATTAGACTCCTCCTTACACTACACTCACTAGGGCAGAAAATATTTTGCAAACACTGCACTAATGGCAGTGCACTTTGCTACATCAAGCTATATGCAATGAAACTTTGGTCTGACCCAGTATGATACATATGCTCCTATGTGAGCCATTTCCTCACTTAATGCTACACCAAATATTTCATATTTAAAAAACTATATCCACTGACAAAGCATAAGGAAGATACATTAACTAACTAGTTTCTAAACAGCAGACACCCTCCGATACTTTATAGTTCCAACCAGCACTTTAGTACTGCAAACAGCAGGCTTGGTTTGCAGTGTACTTGCAAGTTTATTTTCACAAACATTACATTATAAAGGATAAATGTGCAAATCAGGTAATCCCAAAACTTAAACCATCAAGTACACTCCTTCATGAACACCTGTGTTAAACAATGCTACTGTTCTTCCCTCAAACAGCTTTTCCTCACTGCATCTACAAAAGCAGATAAAATGACAATCATGCCCCCACGAAATCTGCTATGACAGTGCACCATGTACTTTTGCTATTAAAAGTGATCATTGTGCTGTATATATATGGTGCATGATTTAAGGATAATGCAACATTGCCACACCCCTTCTAAAAAAAAAAAAAAAGAACTGCAATAGCCTAAGCTGTTTTAAACACAAGTGGCTTTGATTTAATAGCACTCAAACAAAAAGAAGAAAAAAGGTGTTAAGTTTAAGTAACTCAGGGCCCCTTTTACTAAAGCCCATTATTTGTTTATTTAGACAGATTTGTATCCCACCTTATCCTTCAATCCAAGTGGTCACAATACAAATGGAAGGTTACAAATAACAGAGTAGATAAGACATTAACAAACAAAGAATTAATGTAATAAAATTGACCTAGTGGTAAAAACTATTGATTATATATCAAATCATAAGTTTCAGCAAATAGCAGGGTCTTCAAGGCCTTGCGAAAATCTTTCATATCAGTCATAATTCTAAGGTCCATTGGGAGAGAGTTCCAAAGTTTGGAAGGCAATAAGGAAGGAGCTTTTTGAAGATGCTCGTTTAGTCCTACAGTATCCAACAGGGGTACCAATTATGTTGTCATTATTGGCGCTGCTTCTTCTTGGTCTATTGATATCTCTAGTTATAATATTTTGTAATGCATCTGCTGATAGGTGATTGTAAATCCTAAAGATAATTAAAAGTGTCTTGAATTTTGACCTGACACTTAGTGGAAGCCAGTGCAATTGTTGTAGGACAGGGGAGATATGGTCTGCTTTTGCTGAACCAGTAATACGTGCAGCAGTATTCTGAACCATCTGGAGAGGGTGTAGAGTTAGATGAGGGAGGCCTTGATAAAGCAGATTTCCGTAATCTAGGAGGGGGGGGGGGTGATGAGAGCCTGACAAACGGTACGGAAATAGTCTTGATGGAGTAATGGCTTTAGGTTTCTCACAAACTTTAGACGATGATAGGCCTTGTTAGCAGTTTTAGCAATGTGAGATTTAAGGTTCAATGCCTTGTCCAAAATTATCAACTATAACACTAAGGGGTATGTTTACTAAACACTGCACAATTGCGCACCGCACAATAGCGCACGGCAATGATGCACTTAAGTGCTCTTAAGTGCCCCGCACACTTGCGCGTCACACTAACGGGCCCACGCACACTTGCGCGCCGCACTAACGGGCACGCACAAGTACGCGGCCCGCAAATGTCCGATAGAGGCGTGGAAAGGGCGGAGGAAGGTTCCTGAGGGGCGGAGAGACGGGGTTAATGGGCGGGGAAGGGGAGGGGAGGGGCTCCCCGCACATCAGCGGGGCCGAATTTACAAGCAAAAACTACCGCGAGTGAAACACTCGCGGTAGAGTGCATTTAAAGGGAAGAGAAACCATTTCCGTCAGCAATGTACAGGAAAACCGGGGAAAACCTGCAAAACGTGAGCAGTGTGATACATGTGCACAGAACAAAAGTGCAAATAAAAATAGAAAATGACCACAACAAAATTACTAAAAAGCGTAAGTCAGCTGGGCAACAGTGATATTAATGGGCAACACCACAAAACACTCCCAGGAAAGCCCCCAAAAAAAGAAATGATTTTTGGAAGGGTCTACGGAGCGGAGACCCTTCCAAAAATCATTTCCTTTTTTGGGAGCTTTCCTGGGAGTGTTTTTTATGGTTGCCCATTAATATCACTGTTGCCCAGCTTGGTTATCTTTTTTCCCCCCCTTTTTTCGCGGTCATTTGCAGGGTGTATTTGCACGTTTGCCTCCAGACAAGGTGAATGAGCCCACAGTAAAAATGTGCAGAGCAGGGTTTAGGATTCTGCCGGCCAGGTTTCCCATCCCCAGGGACTGCACTGTCTTTGTGGCCACAGTGTGGTGCAGCGGACAGAGCCAGTACCACTAGGACCAGAGGGTCACAGGTTCAAATCCCAGCTGGGGCTCCTGCCAACCCAGTCCCCATATTTTACCCACCACTAAACAGAGATAGTAAAGACACTCCGTTATTGCAGAGAACATAAGCATGGTTCCAACACCTGTATTTTACCTAACACCGCACACACACCATAACAATGGGCATTACCGACAGCCGAGTCCCCCAAATGCAGTCCTGGAGTGCCACAACTCAATCAGGTCACATGCTTTTCCAAGATAAGGACATGCCAGCATGTCGGCGGAAGGGTACAGGTGGTGGCAGGGGCAGTGGCTGCTAGCCACAGCAGACAGTGGCCTAGCCATGTGCAGGCTGGCACCGTCCACTGCAACAGACAGGCCCTGTCGGATGTACAGTCATGGACTTCCCAGGGAATTCAGCCAATCTGTGGCTACACGGTGGTGCAGTGCACACAGACAGTGTGTGCAAGAACAGAAGGTCACAGGTTCAAAGCCCAGCTGGGGCTACTGCCAATCCTGTCCACATATTTTTCCCACAACTAAACAGTGATAGTAAGGACACACCCTTCGTGCCAAGGACATATGCATTGGTAATATGCCTATCTTTTAACCCACCGAGCACAGACACCATGAACAGGGGCAGTACCTAGAGCAGAGTCTCCCAAATGCAGTCCTGGAGGGCCACACACCATTCAGGTTCCCTGCTGCCTCTAATACAAATGCCTGTGCTGCATAGCTAAGCACCACCCCCATGGCATGTAGATGTAGCTCATGCATATTCATGAGGGACAGCATGAAAACCCGAACAGTGTTTGGCACACCAGGACTGGAGTTGGGAACCTCTGCCGTAAAGCAGTAGCCAACAGGGGCAAACACACCCACACGCCCCATTGGCCAATGCCTCCTGGAGAGGCAGGACATTGGGCCCTGCGTGCATCTCCCAATACTAGCACCTGCATACCTTAGCAATGCCACCCTACACCTGGGTATACGGTACACAGCTCTCAAACGTCTGCTATGAGTACTGGCAGATAGACATTCCTCTGTTAAGCACAGTTTGCTCTTTGAGCTCCAACATAACAATCTGTCTGATGTCTGCGGTGCGTGCTTCAGGTCTGGTCTCTGATAGTGTTTACCACCCTGGGGAGTGACCCCCAACAGTACTGCATAGCATATCCATGCCTGTACTGTGCCCAGGACTGGTGTGGTGGGCAAGGCTGATAAGCCCCTCTATAGTAGCACAATGCTGGCATACGTGTGGGAGTGTGTGTCTGTCTATACCACGGGTCTCCAACTCCAGTCCTGGAGGGCCGCAAACCAGTCAGGTTTTCAGGGTATCCCTAATGAATATGTATGAGATATATATGCATTAGAAATAGCCTGCCATACTGACTGGTTTGTGGCCCTCCAGTGCTGGATTTGGGGACCCCTGCCGTACACCTCTGTCATGTATGATTGTGAGTGGGCAAGGTACAGATGTCCTCGACATCAAAAGGGTAGATAGAATGTGTCACATCCCTCCTCGTTTCTCACCACCACCAAAAAGTTGTCTAATAGACAATATTTTGGTGGTGGTGAGAAGCGAGGAGGTATGTGACACATTCTATCTACTCTTTTGATGTCGAGGACATCTGTACCTTACTCACTCACAATCTTAAATGACAGAGGTGTAAGGTGGGGGTCCCCAAATCCAGCACTGGAGGGCCACAAACCAGTAAGTTTGACAGGCTATTTCTAATGCATATATATCTCATGCATATTCATTAGGGATACCCTGAAAACCTGACTGGTTTGCGGCCCTCCAGGACTGGAGTTGGAGACCCCTGGTCTATACAGTGTGTTGGCTGCAAACACCTTCCACAGCCCACACTGCCAGCACTGTTGCCAGTATTGGCCTGCCAATGTGCATAATGAGCAGCAAGGTACCATGGGTATAGCTCAGACAGGGTGGGCTGGCCAGGATGCATCTGCACAGGGCATAGGGCACTGGCAGGGACATTGTAGTGGCCGGCCACCACCTACACAGACAGGGTGACCTCTGTATGTGCTGCTGGGGTTTCACTCCACCCTGACTGTGCAGTGACGACAGCATGGCTAGGCACCTCCATAGTGCTAGATAGTATTTCTCTCATGTGATATTTATGGGTTTCCTTTTGGGGCCCAGTCACTGACTTATCTGCTTGTGTGCGCTGCCATCCCAGTTCTGGATGCATGCATTTCCACCAGGACTAACTAGCAGACTGTTCTCAGCTGGTATGTGTCCTGATGGAGAACCTTGCAGGGTGCAGCAGCTGAAGGCTTGCTGCAGGAGAATATCTGATAGTGGTGGGGTACAGCTTAGCATATCCAGGCCTAATGTCTGTCTGATATTGTGTTATGGATGTGTATAGAGCTGCTTTGGATGCGCTGTAGGGTGTCTGTTCCCCAGCAGGACTGGGGTTGATGGTCCACTCTACTGCCACCATTGCAGGGAGGTAGAATATGGATCTGTTGATAGAAGACCCTGTTTTTCACCCGCAGCCGAGGGGGGGGGGGGAATGGTGGTACATAGCCCACCTAGGGGTCCATAAGGGGTTCCCCTGACTGAGAGACAGACAGATACCCAAGGTGTTTCTGCAGAAACTACCTATCTCAGATTAATACTGCTTTGGAGCTCCGGCATGGCCTCTTTCAGCCATGTTAGGTGTTGTGGACCTGGTCCTGGGCGCCTCATCGCACCCTCAGGGTGAGCACAGTACCCGCACAATGTGACGGTGTGTAGCTACTCTGTGCCAGTAAAACACCCGGTCAGTACCCCCTACCAGGCCGAGGTGCTGTGTGGGTGCACACGGACACTTCCCCCTACCAGGCCGGGGAGCTGTTGGGGTGCATTCCCATCTTGTGTTCATCTGTGGACAGCTGATTTGCATGTGCAGTGCATCATGGGTACGGGTGGCCTAACCCTATCCTGGTTACCACAGCAGACTGTCTGTGTGGTGATGTGAAGGCTCTCTGCAGCCAACCAGGGGCTTGCTGGCAGCTATAGAGCTGTAGCCCAATGGTTACTTCACTGCCTGTGAAGCCAGAGGTCATGGGTTCAAACCCACAGTGGGGTTATTTGATAGGGTTGTCTAAAGCATTTTTTAAATTTAATGTACATATGTTGATGCCAGCAATAACACCCTCAGCGTACTGTACCCATAAGGTGCCTCTGAGGGTGCTTTATAGGGCGCCCTATAGGGCACCTTATGGTTGCCGTCCATATAAGGTGCACTATACATTATCCTGTGACGCAACATATATGGTGCCCTATAGGGGACATTCTAGGGTGCCTTGGCGGACAGTGAACTTTAACATGTGCCTTATGGGCCGCCTTATGTTAACACGCTTTGTGAGTGCGTTTGCTAGTAGTGATAACTGAAATAAAAATAAATTGCCCCCTACAGCACTCATCCCCATAATACGTACTGCCTCAGTGAGCCTTCTTCATTGGGCACTGTGGGGGATTGAACCCCTGATTCCTGCACCATTGGTCAGTGTCTTAACCATTGTGCTGTGGCTCTGTTCCTGTGCTTGGACATCAGCGCACCGCCTTATGCCGCCCAACAGTGCACCGCCTTATGCCGCCCGAGATTAACAGTGCACCGCCTTATGCCACCCAAGATTAACAGTGCACCGCCTTATGCCGCCCAACAGTGCACCGCCTTATGCCGCCCAAAATTAATATGCCTCCTAAAGCACTTTTACCCATTAAAGTTAATGCCTCAGCCAGCCTTTTTTGTTGCGCACAATGGGGGATTGAACCCATGGCCCCTGCACCAGCAGTCAGTGTCTTAACCATTGTACTATGGCTCTGTTCCTTTGTGTGTGCACATCAGGGCGCCACTTAGCCTTCCCACGCACTATTGTGCGCCGCGCACATGTGCGATCGCTTACTCCCGGTTTTTTTCTTTTTTCTGCCTGAACCTCCCATTCCTTATATGGCACAGGCACACTAACGGGGCCTGCACAATTCCGGGATCTTAGTAAACATACCCCTAAGTGCCCTCTAAACTTTTGAGAAAGTGACTAGAGGAAACTTCTACTTTAATTCTTCCTTCAATTGCTTTTTTTGTTTTTTATACTTTTTTACTCTTTTTCTTTGTGTATATTTGTAAAAGATGAATGCAGGTCTCAGACTCACATTGGCATCGCTCTGAATTTTTCAGAAAGCAAAATTATAATTACACTTACCTGGTAATTGTAGTTCCTGGAGGGTCCAGTTTAGTCCTCCACATCCTGCAGCACGGAGACTGGACCAATCAGAATCCTTTTCTCAAGACATATCCTGCTGGAGCTTCCCTCAGCCCCCCAGTGAACTAGTAACAAAGCAGACTTAAAGAAAGATAATATTAAAGACCTTATCATAACTAAACCTCCCAACTGTTACAATGACCCCCTCCCCAAACGAGGAAGCCAATACCCTGCAGATTGCTTCTGCCGACAACCGGAGCCCGCCGCGAGCAACCGATCAAAGAGAGAGAAGTGACGGCGCCGAGAAATACGGAGAATCCTCGAAACCCTCACTGGAAGGGTTTCACGAACATGACTTAAAGGAATCACCGTCGCCCATAGAAGAGCGCGCGCCGGAGGAAAGGCAGTAAGATAGCAAAAAAGGGAGGGAAGGAGGACTAAACTGGACCCTCCAGGAACTACAATTACCAGGTAAGTGTAATTATAATTTCCTGAGCGGTCCTCCAGTTTAGTCCTCCACATCCGGGATGTATCAGAGCAGTTAAGAACGGGCGGGACCCTGCAATCCGGCGCGCAAGACCGCCGACCCAAAGCACGAATCCCGAGCGGCCAGCACGTCCAAGCGGTAGTGCTTGCTAAACGCATGGAGAGAGGACCAAGTAGCCGCCTTGCAAATCTCAACCGGAGGAACCAGAGAATGTTCAGCCCACGACGTCGCTTGCGCTCTGGTAGAATGAGCCCGCAAACCCAAAGGAACCGCACGGCCTTGCACTAGATAAGCGGAGGAAATCGTCTCTTTGATCCAACGAGAAATAGACGACTTAGCCGCTGCTTCTCCTTTCCGGGGACCGCCAAAAAGGACAAACAAGCGATCCGACTTGCGGAAAGGCTCCGAAACCTTCAAATAGCGTCGCAAAACCCGTCGAACATCTAAACGATGCAGACCCGCATCCGAGGCCGCCGCAGAGGTAGAACGAAACACTGGCAGAAAAACGGACTGATTCAGATGGAAAGAAGACACCACTTTCGGAAGAAAAGACGGAACAGGTCGCAACACCACTCGATCTTTAGAAAAAGACAAGAACGGTTCCCTACAGGAAAGCGCTTGCAGCTCCGAAATGCGCCTTGCCGAACAAATGGCCACGAGAAAGACAGTTTTTAGGGTCAGATCCTTGACGGACGCCCGCTGCAGCGGTTCAAAGGGCGGACTAGCCAAAGCTTGCAGCACTAGATTGAGATCCCAAGGAGGAATGAGAACCCTGCGGGATGGTCGAAGATGGAAAACGGCCTTCAGAAACCTTTGGACGTCAGGGTGCAATCCCAGAGAGACCCCTAGTACCTTACCTCTGTAACACGCCAAAGCCGCTAGCTGAACCTTCGAGGAACTGGCTGCCAAGCCTTTATCAAAACCGTCCTGCAAGAAACTGAGAATCATGGCAAGAGAAGCCGTCGCCGCCCGAATTCCACGGCGCGAACACCAGTCCTCAAAGATGCGCCACACACGCACATAGGTGAGGGAAGTGGACGATTTGCAAGATCGTTGTTGTTGTTGTTAAGTACCGTCGAGTCGGAGTCGACTCATGGCGACCCTCTGGATAGATATCCTAAATTGTGTTCGGCCTTCAGTCAGGCGGCTCATTGTTGACAGACTGGTACCCGTAGCTGCTGTTATTGTAGCGATCCATCTCATTGCTGGCCTGCAAGATCGTAGCATAGTAGATATAACCGCTGAAGAATAACCCTTCTTCCTTAAACGAGCCCTCTCAATGGCCAAACCGTAAGCGAGAATCGACCCACGTGAGGCATCCGCAGGGGTCCCTGCATCAGCAGATCCGGCAGGACGGGAAGCCTCCAGGGAAGCCCGTCGAGCAGGCGAACCAGATCCGCATACCAAGGACGTCTGGGCCAATCCGGAGCCACTAGGAGCACGAGACCGCAATGCGCCTTGATGCGCTGAATCACCCTGCCGATCAAGGCCCATGGTGGGAAAACGTAGAGAAGCCCGTCCGTAGGCCACGGCTGAATGAGGGCGTCTAACCCCTCGGACATGTGCTCCCTGCGCCTGCTGAAGAATCTGCCTGTCTTCGCCGTACGAAACGTCGCCATGAGGTCCATCAGTGGAGGACCCCACCGGCGAACTATCTGCGCATAACCCTGCGGGTGCAGTTCCCACTCTCCGGGATCCACCTGCACCCTGAGAAAATCGGCCATGACATTGTCCTTTCCCGCGATATGCGCCGCCGAAAACGCCGACAGACGAGGCTCGACCCACTGGAATAACAGGTCGGCCTCGTCCTCCAAAGCCACACTGCCTGTTCCGCCCTGCCGGTTGATGTACGCTACCGTCGCTGAATTGTCCGAGAGCACCCGGACCGCTTGACCTCGAAGAGTCGTCTCGAAGGCCCCCAGCGCTCTCCTCACCGCCCGAAGCTTGAGTCGGTTGATCGACCAGGAGGCTTCCTGGACTGACCAGGTCCCCTGCGCAAAACAACCCTCGCAGTGGGCTCCCCAGCCGAGCAGACTGGCATCCGTAATCACCGGCACCCACCGAGGCTGTTCCAGGGGAAGACCCGCTTGCAATGTGCAGGGGCACCTCCACCACTGTAGCGCCCGACGTACCCGGATCGGGCAAGGCAACCGCTTGCTGAGCGAATCCGTTTGGTGTGACCAACGATGCAATAGGGCTCGCTGGAGCGGACGCATGTGAAATCTGGCCCAGGGAACCACCTCTAGAGTAGCCGCCATTGTTCCCAAAAGGCGCAGGTACCACCAAGCCGAAGGAGCGGGCATCCCGAGGAAAGAGCACACGAGACCGAGCAAGACCTGGACACGCCGGGGAGGTAAGCAAACTAAGCCTCTCGCGGTGTCGAACTGAACGCCGAGATATTAGAGACACTGCGTCGGCACCAAGTGACTTTTCTTCGCATTGACCACCCAGCCGAGAGACTGCAGAAGCGACACCACTCTCTGGGTAGCCAGCACGCTCTCCTCCTCGGACTTTGCCTGAATCAACCAATCGTCTAGATAGGGGTGGACGAGAACGCCCTCCTTGCGCAAGACCGCGGCAACCACCACCATGACCTTGGTGAAAGTACGCGGAGCCGTTGCCAAACCGAAGGGCAGAGCTTGAAACTGAAAATGCCCCCATGGGAACGCGAAGCGCAGGAAAACGTTGATGCACCACCCGAATAGGAATGTGCAAATAAGCCTCGGACAGATCCAGAGAAGTGAGAAACTCCCCCTGACGCACCGCGACGATGACGGATCGCAGGGTTTCCATGCGGAAATGAGGCACGCGGAGACAACGATTGACGCCCTTGAGATCTAGGATGGGACGGAGGGAGCCATCTTTCTTTGGCACCACGAAATAAATAGAATAAAATAGAAACCCCCTAACACTAACTAGGGCAATCCAAAAGCACTAAGTGAGCCCAGCACCAGGCTCACACGTTCTCCTGCTGCACGGAGACTGGACACACTGGGGGGCTGAGGGAAGCTCCAGCAGGATATGTCTTGAGAAAAGGATTCTGATTGGTCCAGTCTCCGTGCTGCAGGATGTGGAGGACTAAACTGGAGGACCGCTCAGGAAATGCCTTATCGCATCAATGACCTTATAGCATTCCTCATTCAATTAAAGGAATGATGCTTTACTTTTTTATTCCATTAGACCTTTCTTCAATTTTATCAGATTCATAGAACAAATTGTTGTTAATAAAAGATTGTGCTTATCTTATCATACTGTTGTAGATTAAACTCCCCGACGCCACCAAGTGGGTACCGCTAAATGCGTTTCGAGTCCTTCTTCAGGGGGAAATTTGTTTTAACAGCACGATCTAGGAAACAACAAAGAGGTTATAGACCTAACAATGCCCAACTTGCATTTTCAATCAACAGTGTGGAAAATTATAACTGAATCTTCTACCTCTCATCATACTGCGGGATACTGCATTCTGTTCCACCAAACCATGTGAATCACGGAACTTGTTCGATATGCAGCAAAAAACGCCGCGCATGCGGGCCAGCTTTCCCAGAAGAATTTAAATGAAGATGATGTGACTACAAGCAACCAATCGGTCAGCTCCTGCTCCGTTCATGCAGAGTATCAGAATGAAGAAGATTCAGTTATAATTTTCCACACTGTTGATTGAAAATGCAAGTTGGGCATTGTTAGGTCTATAACCTCTTTGTTGTTTCCTAGATCGTGCTGTTAAAACAAATTTCCCCCTGAAGAAGGACTCGAAACGCATTTAGCGGTACCCACTTGGTGGCGTCGGGGAGTTTAATCTACAACAGTATGATAAGATAAGCACAATCTTTTATTAACAACAATTTGTTCTATGAATCTGATAAAATTGAAGAAAGGTCTAATGGAATAAAAAAGTAAAGCATCATTCCTTTAATTGAATGAGGAATGCTATAAGGTCATTGATGCGATAAGGCATTTTGCTTTCTGAAAAATTCAGAGCGATGCCAATGTGAGTCTGAGACCTGCATTCATCTTTTACAAATATACACAAAGAAAAAGAGTAAAAAAAGTATAAAAAACAAAAAAAGCAATTAAAGGAAGAATTAAAGTAGACGTTTCCTCTAGTCACCTTCTCAAACGTTTAGAGGGCACTTAGTGTTATAGTTGGTCTTTAACCCTCTGCTATTTGACCTAATTACTCGTGTTGTCCAAAATTATGCCAAGGTATTTGATTCCATTTTTAACTATGATGGGCCTACCTAGTAAATCAATAGCCAGTTAATTGTGAGTTCAAACAGGAAGTGACAGGAATTAAAGCAATGTCCACCACACATGTTAAAATGCATGTTAACCAGTAATGCTTAGATGGGGTGGGAAACAAACAGCATGTGAGCAAGGAAGAGCATTACCACTAGCGCCAGGGCTATTGTTGCATGCTCAACAGCAACCTGGCTCTTAACACAAATTTACCCAATTCCTCTTCTATGCAGTTAAGTGAATCCACCTTTGTGGAGTGCACCTGAGATTGGCCCCCATCATATGTTAGCTGCTGTAATTATACTGGTCATGCTCCCGACAGCTACTGCGGAGATTTTGCAATTCACATGGGTTTATTTAGTGTATTAGTTGCAAATTCTTAGCAGGCGTTAGTAAAAGGAGCCTTTTACTAAAGTGCATTAGGTTTTGGTATTTAACATGCATTTAGTGCTAAAACAGATGTATGTAAAGTGCAGTAGCTCCACTAATTGTTAGATACATGGAAACAAGGGGGGGGGACCACAAACACACCCCACCTGCGGCATCACTAGGCACAAAAAGAGCAGGACAGGACACACTGTAGAGTTGAGGATACTATTAGAAAACTACAGGTCAGTCTGACACGTGTTTTGGCCAATGGCCTTCTTCAGGGGACAGTGACCTCCCAAAAATAAATAAAACCAGTTTGAAAAATTAAACAATTACATGTAACCTGTAACTTAAATGTGCAAAACAATCATAACAAGAACCTAATGTCTTCTTTAAGACGGATATATATATATATATAAGTGGTGTATAAGACATTTTTGTGTGACATGTATGTCAATACATATTTAATAATCAATAGTAAAACTATAAATACAGCAAAGCCAAGACTAAAAACAGGACAATATTATTGCAAAGGACAACTGAAAAATGTTAGGGGCCAAAGGGCCTCTAATTACTCACCACCTGATGTAAAGCAAGAGAACTACTCAACACTATAAATACAGGTTGCTTAGGCGCGTATAGTTTTACTATTGATTAAATATTGACATAAATGTCACATAAAAATGTCCTACAATATATCAATATCTCCCTTAGGTTATTTTTTTTTATCATAACACATACACTATACATATGGCAACGAATAAGTATTTGCTGTGCATGTGTAATGTCTTACTTAAGACATTAGAATTTTGTTTTTATGATTGTTTTACACATATAAGTTACAGGATACATACAATTGTTGTTGTTTTTTAGTTGTTCAAATTGATTTAATTTTTTTTGGGCAGTCACTGTCCCTTGAAGGCAGTCATTGGCTGAAACATGTCGGGCTGACCTGTAGTTTCTATTAAAGTGTCCTCAATTCTAGTGTATCCTATCCTGCTCTTTTTTCTGACTGCTGGGTGCATGGCCAGCATATTCCTGACACATTCCATGGATGCACATCCTAATGCACGGCGCTACTGCAATGAATGCACTTAACCATTTAATTCCCACTCTCAGGCCCAACCCACCACAATGTGAAATTGGCACACGAATCAGTGTGCAGTAACAGTCATGTCCCCATAGTAACAGTTGTTGCACACGAAAATAGGAATATGCCCACACGCCAAGCATTTCTTGTGCCAATTTCACATTGATGATCATCAGTGGGTGGGTTGGGCCTGAGAGTGGGCATGAAGAGCATAACTGGAGTTAATGCAGGATATGTACAACATGCTATTAGGTAGTTAAGTATATTCATTGCAGTAGCGCAGTGCATTAGGATACGCATCCATGCATTAACTGCCAGGAATATGCTGGCCATGCACCCAACAGTCAGAAAAAGTAAAGTACCACATACGCCAATACAGTATTTAAAAAGCCGGGAAAAGTATGCCTCATCAAAAATAGAGTAAATTAAGGAAAGAATTCAGGGAAATCTCCCCACCACCCCATGTTGTGCAGATGAAAAAAAATGCAAAAAAGAAAAGCTTAGTAAATTGAGCCCTAAGAGAAAGATTTGCTTTTCGTTGCAGATGTTGCCGAGACCTCTCAGTGGGAGTTCCTCGGGTCTAGGCCTCCGCGCTGTTCCCTCCTCCTCAGGCGCTCCCGCTGATACCGGCACATGGAGCCCAGGAGGAACCGCCCCTCCTCTATTCAGGTATGCGCATCCCAATGGGCCCCAGTTTTGCCCGGTACCTTCTCCCCTTTATCAGACACCACTTCCACTGCGGCCCCTACTCTTCCCCAATCACCACCAGCAGCTTAACAACTAGAGGCGGGGGGTTAGAGAATTCCGGCGCCCGCCCCATCTCATACAATTTAAATGTTTGCCTAGCCCTTCGGCTACACAAAGAATGTGGCGTAAGGGGCACGCGCGCAGGAACTGTCCGCGAGACCTCGGGGAGCAACCGCCAGACCAGGGCGACGGCGGAAGGAGGAGGGGGGGGTTGAACAAGCCAACAAGAAACTGACCAGCCACCTCCGTCTTGGCGCACGCTACGAAAGAACAGAACGAAGGGAATAAAGACCGAGACCTGCTTAACTCAAGCGAAGAACCAGACTGCGTCTCACCCTTACTCCCTCAGCTCACCTCAACTCAGCACTCTTGTACTCTTTAATCTCTGGCTTGCTTCTTTCCACTGTCTGTCGGGTGCTGCTGCCTCCTCGCTCAACGTTCTCCCGCGCCCAAAAAAAAAAACCTAAAACAAAAAGGAAATAAAGCTGCCGCACCCCGCTCTTTGCTCTCGTGTCTTCTGGTGCGTGAAACGGTTTAGAAATATCCCTCGATCCCCATAGCCACAACAGGAAAAAGGAAACCGCTGCAACCGGAGCTCTCCGTGACAACTTCTCTTATAGATTCAGCAGCGCGCGGCGCGAGCCCAACCTGCAGGAGACACAGAAGCCGCGCTTGGTCCCGCCCCTCTCTCCTCCCTGCGTCCCGCCCTCCTAGTGTGGGGCGGAGCATCGCTAGCCAGACATAAATAGGAGAAGGCGCGAGACAGATTGTGTATGGAGGGTTACGTGATTTGCTCAAAGATTACTTATGAGAATCGAACCCTGATTTACATGGTCCGTAAGACACTGCTGTAACCACGAGGCTACTCCTCCACTAAGTCTAGAAAAGTATGTAGCTACAGCTTAGATTCTACTTCGCAGCGTTAGCAACTTTGCAGTCTAAGGTGATACTTTATTAGCCAAAGAAAAATAGAATGACTTACCTTAAGTCAGAAGCAGCAGTAGTAAGAGAGGTAGGATTTGAGCCCTGTCAGTAGGCTTTATGCCTGGGGTGGAATGGGTAAATTCCCATGGCTTTTTCTGCTTCTTTTTTTCTTTTTTCTTTTTTTTTTACTATTTCAGAAAGGACAAAGACTTTGGAACATGTCATAAAGTTACTGAATAGTACATTTAAAACAATTTAGAGATAATATTGTCTCATTAAATGGATAATTAAGCTCTGGCATTCGTTGTCGGAGGATGTGGTAAAGCAGTGTGGCTGGGTTTAAAAAAAGGTTTGGAAGTTCCTGGAAGAAAAGTCCATTAAGTTGGACTTGGGGAAAATCCCTTGCTTATCCCTGCAGTTCAGCAGCATTGAATCTAGTTACTTTTTAGGATTCAGCCAGGTATTTATGACATGGAATGCGAATGATCACTGCTGGAAATCAGATACTGGGCTTGATGAACCTTTGGTTTGACCCAGTATAGCAATTCTTATACTCTTATTTGAAAAGGTGGTAGCTTGTAAAAGTAGCATCCTTACATACTTTGGAGTTTGTAGTATCTTTACAATTAACCAAAACTGGGATGAAAATATTGATAGAAAGAGGGATGTGCCCTCTTTGTTCTATTAAAATAAATTGGCTTGTTTTTTTGGGGGGGAGGGGTTTCAGAATGAAACAAAAAGGAAAGTTCTGTACATTTTCTATAAAACAAATTTGGTACAGTCCCTTTCAAATACAGAACAACTGGGCTCATTCTTAAAAAAGAATGTCTGCATGCACCTCCTTCCTCCCCCCTGCCTTTCATTAAGGCTGTTAGTTCAGGATGGGAGGCAGAGCAAACATGGGGGAGAGGGACTGAACAGGTTCAAAACTTGCCGGTAGCTGATCTTGTGCATCATAAGATCACCATCAGAATGTTCTACCTCATGGTTTGATTCTACTCACTGTGCTGGTGGAGTCTGCAGTGGCAGAACATTGAATCAGCTAGAGTTTCCTGCTCTTATGTGGATGATCCAAAGATGTGATTCTCCTGAAATAAGAGAATCTCAGTTGAAAATTTCTCCCTCATGTCAGCTCTGCAAGAACAATTTTACCTACAGAAAGAGCAAACAATTGAACAATGCATGGTAAAATTACACACATTGTTCCACAGTTTGCTTACTGGACCACATTAAGTGGAAGCATTCCCAGGAGGGAGTTAGGATGGAATTGCGACAACATGCCTAGTTTTCTAGTTTTTAAATTTTAGTAAGTCTAACCCATAGTTCTGGAAATTTAAAAACTAGAAAACTAGGTGTGTTGTCGCAACCCTGTCCTAACTGCCTCTTGGGAATACTTCCACTTAATATAAATATTCTTTAAGCTACATAGGACCTCAAATCACCATTATCAGGTCCTATGTAGCTTAAATAATATTTATTTATATTTTATATGTGTTATTTATAAATAGATCCTACTGTATAAAATGGGACCTGCAGTAAATAGCATGCATTAATGTGTGTTAGCGTGCGGTAACATTGTAATTTCTTTTAGTAAATCTAGTTCTGTCTGTGTTCTAGTAGTGAGAAAAAAGTAACTGCAGAAAAAGTGAAAATGTTTTCTTAGGCAATTTTCAAAGTGAAAGCATTCATGTATACTTGCTTCTGGTGCAAAATCCATGGGTAAAAAAATATAAAAGAAATACAAAAATGATTTTAAAAATCATGCCAAAAGGTGACTAAAAAATGATCTAGAACAATCTTAGCAATATCGTTTCAATGTTTTTTCATATCCCATCAGGGTTTCCCAGATTTCATAAGCATCTATTAATTAAATAAATTTTATCATAAACTTCATAACTTCACCTGAGCAAACCATGTAGTAGTAGTTTGCAATTCATGTAAAAAAAAGTTTGTGCCGGGATAGGAGCTCAACAAAAAGCATCGGCAAAGAGAAGCTATTATTGCATGCTTCAACTATTTCTCCCCACTGATGTCTCTATCATCATAACTCCTTCTCTTTAAAAGGGCTCCAGAAATATAATGAATAATGCAACTTATCTTAAAATCTAAAATTAACGCATGTTAGGTACCTACAACCTTTTTATTTCTATGGGTGCAGCGGCACTTAACACGTGTTAATCTTTAGTAAACATGCCCCATAGTCAGCAAGAAGGTTTCACTCTCCATAGTGCTGCACTCTAGTGCTACTACGTTCTACCATCTGACCGGTTTCACCCAAATAGGTTTTTGGCAGGGAAAGGTCTTTGCTATAGCCATGCCCATCTCAATGAAAAAAGCCAACATATTATGGACATTGTAACAGTACACAGAATAACTTGCTGTTCAGGTCTTATAGAGATGGATTGACTTTTGAAATGTGGTCGAAAAGGGAAAAGCCTAAGCTATAGTAATTGTATCGAGAAGGGTCCTTTCTTGGATCTTGATCTGATTCCAGTGTAGCAATCTCAGAAATCAGGTTTGAAAAAGCTTAATCCTCAATAATGACCCAAACGTTGATTCATTTCTAATGTATTATTATAGCAATGTGATGAATGAAGGATAGACCTGGGATTTTAATCGTCATATAATACATCTAATTTCAGATGGCTTTCAGGGTGCCATTATATAGGAATTAGACAGTTTTCTCATACAGTAATTACAAATAATTGCCATAGTTTTCCTACTTGTAACTAATAAGAATCTGGTTTTACGTGGAGATTTACATGGAGATTTTGTTTTCCAATACAGTCACAGTAGGGAGGAAGCATGTGTTCAGCAATCTCCTGGGTAGCTGTCACAAAAAGCACTTCAGCTAATAGATATACAATAGTAATTAGTGTAAAGAGAGAAGAGGAAGAAAAAGGCATTATTGTTACCTTGATGTACAAGGTATGATCAAAAAGTAACAAGACTTGTACAATAACACAAGAAGTATAACACTGACAGTTACTGCACTTAGTCTCCTTCAAAGTAGTCCCCTTCCGATAAAACACACTTCCTCCAGCGTTCCTGCCACTGCTGGAAACAATTTTGAAATGCCTCTTTCGTTATGCTGTGTCAAATTTTGCTTAATGGTCTTCAAGTCATCAAATCTCCTTCCTTTCAGTGGTAATTTTGGTTTTGGAAACAAGAAAAAGTTACAAGGTGTGAGGTCAGGTGAGTAAGGAGGCCGACGGACTTGCTCGATTTGGTGTTTGGACAAGAACTGCTGGACAAGATGTGATGCGTGAGCTGGGGCATTATCATGATGAAGCAACCATTCACCATTCCTGTGCAACTCTGGCCTCTTACAACAAACTGCATCTCTCAAACGAGTCAGAACTTAGACATAGTACTCCTTATTGATGGTTTGGCCTTTTGGAGCATACTCATACTAAACAATACCCTGGTAATTAAAGAAAACTCTGAGCATGACCTTGACATTTCTCCTCACTTGATGGGCTTTCTTGAGTCTGGGAGAGTTTGGAGTCTTCCATTGTGAGGACTGAGCCTTAGTTTCCAGGTCATAACCATAAACCAATGATTCATCACCAGTAATAACTTTTTTGATGAAATCGGAGTCATTTTCAACTCATTCCAACAACTCTCTGACTGCAGGCAGTCAATCTTTATGGTCAGGGGACAGGAGTTTCAGCACGAATTTTGCAGACACACATCTCATCCCCAAATCAACAGTAAGAATAGATTGTACTGACCCAAAACTGATGTTCATGTCCTCAGCAAGCTCCCTGATAGTCAATCGATAATTTGAGCGTATTGCGGCACGCACTGTTTCAACTTTGTCTTCATTCCTGCTCGTGGATGGCCTTCCAGAACATTCGTCACTGTCAACACTTTGGCAGCCTTCTTGGAAACATTTGTACCAGTCAAACTCGAGCACGACTCATGCATTCATCGCCATACACTTGCTGCAACTTGTCATAAGTCTGCACAAATTTCCAAGTTTTTGGCAGAATTTAATGCAAATTCACTGTTCAGTTTTTTCATTCATCATAAATCTAGTGAACTGCTTTTACATGATACCAAATATCACCAGGTATGCTGCAGCTACACTACACTCTGCACATAACTAGGTTACTGCATGCTTAATAGCATCGTGGTGTGACGTATTGTTATATAGCTACACAACAAGTCTCAATATTTTTTGATCACACCTCATACACTGGATAGCACATAGGGCACTTAACCTAAAGACCTTAGTCACTCACTATGGCCTTTATTCTGCTAAATTTAGAGCTGTGCAAAAATGTATGCACAATACTACATTCTACCAAAAATATATATACTTTTTTTTTTTTTTACAGAATTAACCATATAGAGATAAAGGACTAGAATTATGAAAAGAAATTGTCAGTCCTGGAGTCAGGCATAGACAGCTTAGGCATTTGCCTAGGGTGTCAGACTTGTACTAAACAGGAGCTCGATTTCACTTGCTTTGGGGCTATGATCTCTGATCTCTGGGGGAGAAGCCTCTCTTTTCCAATGCTCCCCAGTTCTGCCTATGGGGGCCAACATCTTAAATCCAGTCCTGGGTGCTACTGTGTTACTATGCACTAACATACATTAACGCATGTTATTTACTGCAGGTCCCATTTATGCAGTGGGACCCAGTTAGCAATTACATGCATCAATGGCAATAGCGCACACTAATGCAATAGCGTATTTTAGAAAACGTAGCCCAAAAGCAGCGTGTCTAAGGTTAAAGAGTTATTAGTAGAGCAGAAAGTCCAAGATCCAGCATTTTCAGGTGCCCCCCTCTCAAACACTCAGTTTGCTGATCATGCCATCTTGTTAAACTATAAAAGAGATATAATAAACTTTTCATGTGGAATTATACCATGGGAAAAATTAAGAATACAAAAGACAAGCTACAAGCCTTTCTGTATTGAAACTAAATATAATTCTATTATACGAGAAAGCAAAACAATATCAGAAGTCCTGCCAAAAAAACAAACAAGGATTATTTAACCACAGCAAACTGAGCTAGGTCTGGGATTCTGAACCTCCTAAGGTATTGTCAAGATTCTCCTTCATCACAGAGGCAAGCACTATACGGAGTCTCCAAACCTTATCACCCAACCAGTGAAACAGCAGCTCAAAATATAACAGTCATGTCGTGTGGAAGATGTGTGGAAGATATTAATCGCCTCTATAATGAGATAAGTGTATGCTTCACTACTTCATAGGAATTTGGTGCACTGTGGCCCACTTGAATAAAAGGGTTCTCCCGACGGTGAGGGGAAGGCTGTCTTCCCTCCATCTCATGTCGATTGACCCCGACAAAAAAAGGAATTTTGGTATTGTGCCATTTTTGAGGATAGTGCCAGTGGTAGCTACTGGCTTGGATTTTCAATGACTTTTTTGGAAGGCTTGATGTTTATTTAGTCATTGATTTTGGAGGTTTCATTGTTTGGTTTTCAAAATATAACAGTGTCCGCCCAATATTCAAATGCACTTATGCTGTAGAAAGTGGTACTGACCCCACAAGTGTTTTTTTTGTTTTTGTTTTTTTGTTTTTAAATTGTGGCTACCTCTATGGTATTTACAAGTTTGGCCATTTTACTCAAAAAGCTGTCAGTTACAAATTTAGAAAAAGGAAGCAATTTGGGCACGGCCACTTTAAGAACCTGCAGCCTTGTGTTCCCCTCAATTATATTTCAGGGCTCTAGATTCTCCCTAAGATTTTGATAATGAAACATGGCAGTAATGATTACCCTAACACTGCCTCTCCCAGAATGATCTAATTTAAAACACATAATCCCACATCATATTTTAAAATATGGAACTTTGGGAAAGAGCAGATTACCTGGTCCCATTCTTGCAAGCTGGCATCTGTGAAAAGAGTGCCTGGCTGGGGTGTTTGTATGGCCGATGGGAAAGAGGAGTGGTGTAGGAGTGAGAGCTCCACCCCTCCAATGACATCAGCAGAAGAGTCAATGCTAACAGATAAAATTGAGTGTCTCTGTGGCACGCAGCTGTAGGCACATGGCCAAAGTGGCATGACCAAAGGGGAGTGCCTCTTCAGTACCAGGGGAGTATGTGGATTTAGTGAGGAAGAAGAAGAAGTGTAAAATGGCAGCTGATGGATAAACATGTACAGGGCAATATTCAGCCCACAGCAGTAGGTGTGTTTTTAAATAATAGCTACCATAGGCAAAACTTTCAGATATTCAATGGCACTATCCGGATAAATGCTGATATTGTCAAGATAGTGGCACTTTTCAGCCATTGTCCGGATAAGCTATCCAGATAGCACTTCGGACAGCTTTTCACTTGTCCTAATTTATCCAGATAGTTATCCAGATAGCAGCTCTGAAAATCACCACTATCCAGATAATTCATATCTCTGCCTTGGCCCTGCCCCAGGATCACCATGGCACTATCCAGACAGTGCTGCAGTGGTTTCTAATGATATTCAGTAGCACTATACAGATAGTGCCACTGCACAGTTGGCTTAGCAGCATTTACCTGGGTAGCAGGTACTGCAACCTGGCAAAAATACAATGTGTGCCTTGGAGTCAATGCTTACTCCTGGCAAACCAGCAGCTTCTGGATTTTCTTGGCAGTATGACTGGAAGTAGATTGGCAGTCCTTTCTTCCAAGGCAGTGGAGGGTTAAGTGACCTGCCCAAGGCTACAAGGAGTGCCAGTGGGAATCAAACACTGGTCACCAAGCCAGTGCTCTAACACTAGGCTACTCCACCACTCCACTACTGCTACTTGGATATATGCTTTTAAAGGGGCCCATAGTGCCAGTAGTAGGCTCTATGTATCTACCATCTGAGTATCAGGAAGTGTCTACCTCTCTTTCACTCTCTGGTGCTTCTTTGAGCCCCATTATTAGACCTCCTCCCTTCCACCTACTGAGAGTATTGGGTCACTGGGGACTTAAAGCCAGAGCCAATTTTACCAGTAGTGACATTTGGTCCAATCAGTTAAGCCTCAATGATTGCGAGTCAAGGGAATTATCTGTTGCCTAAACTAAACTAATTTCTCTTCCTGTTGATAGGGCTCATATGTGGAAGCCCTTTATTCTTTCATCAGAGCCAGAAGTTTCTTTAACTGATATCTGGAGGAAACTTTCACACACTGATTACATTTTGCAGGCATTTATTCAAGAAACAACTGTATTTTCTAAGGATACTATTACCAAATTAAAGGAATATAATGCTACAAATGCTGCACTGGATGCTCAAAGTGCTAAATTGGATGCAGAGTTGGTGTCATGTCAGGAAATGGGAGTACAATTGTGATCAACATTATTAGCACCATTGCAGTTCATCCCCTTAATGTCTAATATCTGGAAAAAACGTGGCCAGTGAAATGGCTTTGGACTATACATGCACACTTAAAGTTATGGTTAACATTATTGGCACCCTTGTACTTCAACCCTTTAATGTCCAATATCTCCTTAAAAATAGCTAGTGAAATGGCTTTTGACTATATATGTACACATATTTAACACATAAAAGAATCAAATAAAACAAGTCCAATTTAAAAAGGAAATAGTATGAAATAGTATAAAAACTGGGACATTACCAGGGCATGATTATTAGCACCCTTATAAGCAATTCATATCAGTTGAACAGAAGAACCACATTCTCATTGCAGTAAAATTATTGTAGATGCACCTGTGATCAATTATGAGTTTTCACATGATTTGGATCAACCAATGACTGATGGCTCTAAAGTTTCAAATGGCCATATTCACTCCCTGTTCCATTTTCACAATGGTGAAGACAAGAGAGCTGCCGGAGACCGTCAGAAAAGCCATTATCACCAAATATCAAACCTCAAAGGGGTACAAGGCCATCTCCAAAGATCATGGGATTCCTGTGTCTACAGTTTGCAATGTTATAAAGAAGTTTTCTGTCATGGTGCTGTTGAGAATCTCCCAGGACATGGCGGGAAGAGGAAAATTAATCCAAGAAGTCTTTGAATGCGAACTGTTGGAAAAACATCATGTATAACATCCAAAGATCATAAGGCTGATCTGGAGCAATCTAAAGTGGTGGTTTCAACCTGCACCATATGCCACGCACTAAACAAAGAAGAGCTCAAAGACAGACATAAAAGGCATTCCTGATCTTTGCCCAAACCCACCTTGAGAAACTACAATCTTTCTTGGAAAATGTTCTGTGGACAGATGGAACCAAATTTGAGCTCGCTGGAAATGCATACCAGAGATATATTTACAAGCAATAAAATGAAGCTTATAAGGATAAAAAACACCCTTCCTACAGTTAAATATGGTGAAGATTCCATAATGTTGTGGGGCTGTTTTGCTGCCTCAGGACCTGGAGGCCTGGAATGAATTAAAGGAATCATAAAGTCAGAGGACTACCAAGGTATTTTGGAGCAAAATGTGCTTCCTACTGTCAGAAAGCTAGGTCTGGGTCGAAGGTCATGGGTCTTCCAGCAGTACAATGACCCAAACATGCATCCGAAAATACAAAAACATGGTTAAGAAGGAAAAAATGCACTGTTTTAAACTGGCCAGCAATGAGTCCTGATCTCAAACCAGTCAAGAACATTTGTAAAGAGCTGAAATCTGCCATTGGTAAAAGGAATCATGACAACATTCATGAGCTGGAACAAATTGCAGTGGAAGAGTATGGGAAACGACCAGCAGACAGCTTTGTAGGAAGCTTATAGATTACTCCAAAAAACATTTGGAGGCTGTCATCACTGCCAAGGGTTGTGCAACCAAATATTGAAGGGTGGCATTAATCCTGTCCAGGTCATATTTTGTTTTTTGTTCTCAGAAATTACTAGTCACAATTGCACAAACATTGTTTTTTTGTCATATGCCTTTGCAGATACTATTGAAATATTATGATGTCATACAGTTGGAATGTTCCCAATTGTTTCTCAAGATATTGTATGGAACATACTGTCACACCCTTAGCCCCTTACAGACAGTATGGAGGGGCATGCTTGTCATAAGAGAGATTCACCATTCAGCCTTTACCTGACTGGCTGCCTTGTAATGCCTCATGGGAAAGGTAGTTCAGTCCGGAGGTACTTGGCTTTAGGTTAAAAAAAAACACATTTGTAGTTGGCTTTGAGTGGTAAGGCTTTTGACAGAAATTTATTTATGGGGAAAACGCTAAGCTCACAAATTAATACCTTTGGATTGTATCTCCAGGATTCTTTCAAAAATACATCAGGATATAACTGAACTCAAAACAAAACAGCTCATAATGTTTCTTCAGCATAAAGAAAAGTCCTTTCAACAGCTAATGCTACCAGACATGGCTAGCAGTGCTGTTTTAAAACAAACAGAAACAGCTTTTCCTAGAACAGGTTTCTTTTCTCAGTCCAGAACACTTCGCAGCTGTTTGTCTCCTTAAGCATAGGAAAACTTTCAACAAGAAGTTAAACTCTTCATAGGCAAACAATTCTCTATGCAAGGTTTTTAGGAATAGTGAAAACAAAATCAAAGCTTTTCTTACTTTCACCGTCAGCACGGCTTCAGGCTGTGCACTGCACTGGCTAGCAGCTGTTTAACAAGTTGTAATTAGACAGCTGCAGTTTGCTCAGCAAAGGTATTTCTCCTTTAATACAGGACTTTCACAAGTTATATACAGGCTCTCAGGGTTACCAGACTCTGGAGGTTTTCCTTACGGTTGACTCCCTTCCAAACCCTCTGTATTTGAAGATTGGCATAAAGAGCAATCCATGTATGAGTCTTCTTCTTCTACAGCCAGGACTTGTTCACCCAGTTGCATTGGCTCTACCTTAGTTTCTGGCTCAGAGGGCTTAGCTGACTGCCTTCCTTTAGGGCAAAGGCTGTCTCTTGCAACTCTGTAGTGCTCCAAATTAGACAAGCTTCCAATGCTCCTACCTGGGTCAAGGCTTGTACCAGCTTCTCCTCGCTCATGCTCTGGCCACCATTCACCTGAGCTTTCTCGTCCTGTCCTCCAACTTGTGTTCCTTGTTCCTGCTGTTCTTACTGTTCCAGCTCCATTCCTCTTCCAGTAAGCATTCCTACTCCTCTCTCTCTCTGGATAATCTGACCTAGTCTTAAACCTCTCAGCTCCAGCCCCACCCCTTCTCCTCTCAGGTGTTGGAGATCAAACCGCCTCGTGGCAGCTGAGCAATTGGGGAATTCAGTGACGTAAGGGTTCCTTACCCTGGGCCTGCATTCCCTCTCCTTTTCTCCACTAGGGGCATTCTACAACCTATTGCAGCTAGGAATTACCTGCTTTCTAGGTGTAACATAGTAACATAGTAAATGACGGCAGATAAAGACCAGTATGGTCCATCTAGTCTGCCCAGTAAGATGGCAGGAGTAAGATGGCAGGAGTAGGTGCCACTCTGTGCAGGCCACCCCTCCCCATGTCTTTGTTTAGGGGTGAACCCACCGCTCCATGCAGGACACCCCTATTTATTGAGAAGTTAGATGGTTCAGTTTATTTTGATTTTATTCTGTTGCTATAAATGTATCCATTGTGTCTGTCCCATGCTATTTTGAATTCTCTCATTGTATTTGCCCCCACCACCTCGATCGGGAGGGCATTCCAAGCATCCACTACCCTTCTCAGTGAAAAAGTATTTCCTGATATTGCCTTTCAATTTTCCGCCTTGCAGCTTCATGTTATGCCCTCTCGTTTTACAGCTTCCCCGTCTTTGGAAGAGGTTTGTTTGTTCATTATTTCTCTTTAAGTATTTAAAGGTCTGAATCATATCACCCCTATCCCTCCTCTCCTCCAAAGTGTACATATTTAGGTCTTCAAGTCTCTTCTCATAAGGCTTCTGACACAGGCTCCAAATAATTTTGGTCGCCTTCCTCTGAACAGTTTCCATTCTTTTTACATCCTTTGCAAGATACGGTCTCCAAAACTGAACACAGTATTCTAAGTGAGGCCTCACCAGTGACTTATACAGTGGTAGGTGTAAATGGAGTTTTATGTCTCTGACCTTATAAAATAGGTCCTTTGATAAGGGTGAATTCCTTCTTTATCTTTATCTTTATTATAAAACTTTTTATACCGCCTAAACCAAAAAGGCATACAGCGGTGTACAATAAAACAAAGGCTACTGATAAAACAGAAAGGAACGCCAATTATTCATAAGAGAGACAGCAAAGAATAGAATAAGGAAGTTAGACAAAAGAGATCAGTCAACTGTGGGCAGGAAGGGAGGGAATATCAAAAGCAGTACAGAAGAGGTGAGTTTTGAGGGAAGCTTTGAAAGTACTAAAAGATGACTCCAGACGTAAAGCCGTAGGGAGAGAGTTCCAAAGGCGGGGGCCAAGGAAGAAAAAGGCAGAAGAGCGCGTTGATTCAAGATGAGCCCTGGAAGGAGGTGGAAGAAAAAGACGGTTAGCGTGAATCGACCGAAGTGTTCTAGAGGGACAATGAAAGTGCACCAAGTCAGAGAGATAAAGAGGAACACCAGTGTACAAAGCCCTGTGAACAAAAATCAAAACCTTATATTGAATGCGGAAAGGGATAGGCAGCCAGTGTAAACGAATAAGAAGAGGAGTGATATGAGCTCAGCGAGAGGAGTTGGTCAGAAGACGAGCAGCAGTATGGTGGACCAGTTGAAGACGACGTAGCTGAGAAAGAGGAAGGCCGGCCAAAGAAGTGTTACAATAATCTAAACGAGAAACTACGAGAGAAAGAAGAAGTGTAGTCAGAGAGGAGAAAGAAAGGAAAGGCCGGATAGCACGAAGTCGACGCAGTGTATAGAAGGAACGCTGTAAAATAGAGGAAATGTGCTCTTTGAAAGTTAAGGCTGAGTCCAGAGTAACACCAAGATATCGCATAGAAGAAACAAGAGGAATAGGCCCAGCAGACAGGGAGGGAGTGAGAGTGGGAAGAGGAGCACCAGCAGTGAACCAGATGGCAGAAGTCTTAGACAGGTTGACATGCAAAAAGTTCTCAGAGAACCAAGAAGAAACAGCGGAAAGACAGGCATTGAGGGGACCAATATCAGGGGAAAGAGGGCAAGTGTGGTAGAGAAGAATGATATCATCTGCGTAGTAATACGCAGAGATACCGTGCTGTTGAATAAGTAAAGCAAGGGGGGCCAGAAAAATGTTAAATAGCAAAGGGGCCAATACAGAACCCTGAGGGACACCACAGGGCAGAGGTGAGGGAGAGGACGAAGTAGTACCTGACAGGACCGATCAAAAAGAAAGGAGTGAAACCAACGAAGAACTCTTTATTCCTGTCTCCTAGGTCATGATAAGCATCCTTAGCACAATACTTAAAATGCAAGGGTGCCAATAATGTTGACCACAACTGTTTCTGATATGAAGGATAGCTTGTTCTTGCATCATTAGGTGGAGTCAGTGGAAAATTTACTAAGCAGTATGAATTTGAAATTCCTGAATTTTCCTAAAACTAGGCTCCTTGCTCCAGCGATCTGGTTGAAAAAACTATTTTTGTGACGTTTTGACTCTTCCTGATGCCATATTAGTCTCCAATTTATATTATATTTCTTCTAGATCATTAATTGGGAGTGGGGATGAGGAAGGTGTTGATGTGTTGAGCTCTGAAGTTAATTTGGATTGATCAACATTTTTAGAGTCATCAGTTGATGAGATTCTCAAAGAAAGACATTTCATTTTGTGGGCAAATGATTAATGACTTTCCAAATATGGAAAAGCCACACAGATTTTTTTAAGTGCCATCAAGTCAATGCAGACTCCTGGCAAGGCAACCCAGCAGCCCCTGGGTTTTCCTGGCAATGTGACTTGCTGAAGGTCACAAGAAGTGCCAGTGCGAATCAAACCCAGATCTTTTAAAAGGGTGCTAGGCTAACCACTAGGCTGCTCCTCCACTCAGAAAGGCACACAGGAATGTAAGAAATTATTTCTTCAGTTGAGACCAGAGATTTTAGTCTTAGGTGCTACCTTTTTTTTTCTTAGGTATCCATGCAAGTGTTTGTTAACATATCAAGGAAGGAAGTATATCTTCCCTGGCCCACTCTAACACTAAGCTTTTCTTAAGGGTAAATTCTGAATATGATATTGCCTTTTTAGTTTTTGTGTAAGGAGGGGATGGGATTGAAGATTTATTTGAAGTAAATATTAGGAGATCATCTCTTTCTTTAATGTAGGCTAATGAAATTATGGTTGATTTTCTTGTTATTTTTCTATTTACCTGATACATCCTGTTGGATTGTGTGAATGCTTTCCTGATTTTGTAAGTACTGTAAAGTTTGAAAATATTAAAAAACAAAATGTAAAATAAAATATAGATAAGGACAATTTCCAAAAGCCATTTATGCAGGTAAATGACCTATTTGAAAACTGCTCACTATTCCTATGGGTAAAAGTATGAGCTGGTGGTTCCATGGGTTTGTGGGACTGTCAGAATATGTTGTTTTGACTACAACTAATCCTCACCACCCCCCCAAAGTGTCAACCTAGACAACCTGCATAGCCCACCTAATGATTGCACCAGCCCTGGGTTTGTGGCATAATAAGGGAGGGCAAAATATTTATTGGGCTATACTGTACCTATGTATTCAGGATGCATGGTGCCATGTTACATATTGATATCAAGGGAGTTATTTGCCCGGATAGGTCCTCTGGAGGTGTCAGACTATATTTTGATTCGGTTGATGTGAAAGAACGCCCTGGCCATGGGGATATGAGACAGATGGAAATTTCCAGTTTATCTTTATTCAGATACTCACTTTCGAGAGTTTCTTATCGCCAAGTGGAAGGAATTTTTGTGAAACTAATAAGGAGCATATTGAAACTCTCTCTATGTTCTGGGAGACTGCTAAATTAGTCCTGCGAGGAGATATTATTGCTTATGTATCCCGTATGAAGAAAATACTAGTTGCTAATACTTTGAAATTGGAGGTGCAATTGTGCAGAGACAAATGGAAATTTATTTCCTGCCCCATGCGGGCCAATCACAATGCATTTCTAGCAATCCAGAGAGTTCTCAGTATATTACCGCATGAGCATACAAAAAAAATGTTAGCTTATTATAAATTTAGGGGGACATATTCAGCGGTGAATAAAGCAACTGGCCGACGCCACTATAGATTAAAACTTGGTATTCAATGCCAGGACCATATTCTGGAGGCAGCATTGAATATCCATGTTGCCCGGATAGTAAATTAACTATCCAGTCAGCAGTGATATTGGGCCGCTGGCTGGATAGCTAAACTGGCTAAAGTTAGGCCAGCTTTTTTTTTAGCCCAACTTTAGCCAGTTAGGGTTAACAATCCAGCAGCTCCGTATCGCCACTGATCAGCTAATCCTCGGTGCTGCCCGCAGAATGCCCTGATGCTAAGTGGTTACCGGCAAGGCTTTCAGAGGCACTAAGAGGGAATATTCATTGGCACAAACCACATATGTGCCACTGATTATCCCGATCAGTGGGATAAATGCAGTTAGCAGATCTGCTAACCATGTTAATCCTTTTGAATATGCCCTCCTTAAACTTTACAAATTTCATAATTACCCGAGCCGGATGTTAGCAAATTTGACAAAAGTGTGGTTAGGTCCTAAAGGTATCTCAAAAGTGAAAGAAGTATGGGGTAGGGTTGTCAATGATCTTAGAGATATGGCAAACATCTTTTGGGACTATTATGCAACTTTATATTCTGTGGAGTTGCAAGCCAATCGCTAGCGGGTTCAAGATTTTTGGGGCCTCCTTGGGGCTCTCTGCTCCAGCAACAAGACTTGCATCAATTGTGTGCCCCTAGCTCCACGTTGGGGATTCAGACGATTCTTAAAATTCTGCTGTTAAATAAGGTTCCAACCAAATGGATTTAGTGGGGGATTTTACCATATTTTAAAGCTGTACCTTCCAGCTTTGCTGGAGGCTTTCCACAGTGATGCTATTCAACATGGTAGTTAATCTAATTTGACTAATTTGGCCCTGATTACAATTATACTGAAGGACGGCTGTGACCCTTTGTTGCAGTGGCATAAATCCTGCCCAAGTGGCCCCTGTGGGGCAGGAAAGTCCAAAGGAAGAAGGGGGTCCACTTGGAGCTGCTTCTGTATCCTCTGAAGTGGACTTCCCCTGCTTTGGGAGCCCTTTAGAAATTGTTGTTTGGGGACGCGTAATTTCAGTTTCTGTTACTGCCTCATTGCTTAAGTCCTACCAATCAATTTCTGTTTTAAATGTTGATTTAAAGATTCTGGCCAAGATGTTGGTAGATCGCCTCGCCCAATACCTTCCTTTGCTTGTTGCGGAGGAACAACTGGGTTTTGTGCAAGGTCACCAGGCAGTCCTCTTACCAACATCATGGCCACAAGGGTCATTATTGCCCTATTCTGACTATTACCCCGTGCATTCCATCCTGTCCTGGTCCCTCCCCAAGCAGACCCAGGCATCCACCTAAATGCTACCTGGGCCCCCAGCTTGCCTAAACTCAGGTACCCCCTGTTAGTATGTGGCCTGACATTACTTATCCACATGCTTCCACCAAAGTACCCCCTACCTTTTTTTATTCAGGCCCAGGCGCCCTGTATCAGATTTGGCTCTTTCCTACTCGAGCATGCCCCTTAGCTTATCAGTGAGGATCCACGCTGTGACACGTCTGCCCACTATCCAATTATACCCCAGAAGTATCCCCGCTATCCAATTATACCTAGCCTTGTCATGATCCCACCTTATAATTGCCTCCCTGGCCCTCTCCTTTGCTATGCCCTGCTGCAGGCATGGTCATAAGCCACTTTTCGTTGTACAATTTCTCTCCTGCTAATTGCTGAACCACCATAGCCAGTTAATGGGGTTGGCCAAAATCAGCTCTCAGAGAAACCCCTTCTCCTGAATATCCAGTATTTTGTTTTGTTTCTGCATCTTATTGGGATTTCCAGAGGTAAGCCACAAAAATAATAGTGGAATATCTTCAGCATAATTCTGGAACCTCGAACACAGTCTGGTAGTCCGTTTTTCTCAGTTGTGTAAAGGTATTAGCCTGCTGTATTTTGTAATCCAGTTCCACCTACCACTCCCTCCCTCCCAAGAACCAAGCAGAGGCAGTCTTCCCATGATCACCTTCATGAGCCCACTGGGCCTGCAGCATCAGATGTTGGTGGTGCTAGTGCAGAATGGAAATGTATGGCTCTCTGTCTTTGTGTCCTAACCATCAGTTCCCCAAGGCACTTTGCAAGGGCTAGAAGCTTTCCCACCTCTATTATGTATCTCTGGCTATTTGCGGCATAAAGGCAACTACTGCCCAAACACAGAAGGAGGGAGGTCTGACAATTGGTGACCTGTGAACCTGAAAGAAAATCTACCTTTTTTTTAAAAAGGCAGTTTTTTTGCGGCAGCTTTGATGGCTCCAGAATATTGGCACTTCCCCTGCTGTGCTTAGTGGAACACACTTCCCCTGAGGTAGGTAAGGGGAGGAGAAATGCTGGATACGGAGTAAAAACAAAAGCTACCGGTACAGCATATTGGATGAAAAAAAGCCGTGGTCATAAGCATCAAGTAAAGTGCCCATATCCAAACCAAAGTGCCTTATTGTCCCTGCCAGACCAGTCCAGACAATTGTGGATTCATCTCTCCCACCCGAAGATGTAGACAGTGACAAAATGTTTGGCTTCTTTAGTATAGCCTGGTGCAGCTGGGAAGTCCATCATTATTTTCTCTCTTCAGCAGATGAGCAGTTGTCTTGATTGTTTCACAACAAAGAACCGTTTCTGTGGCAGAGGTTCTAAGTTTATATGATTCCAAATTGGAAGCTAAGGGCTGGAGTATGGGGTGAAGAAAAGGCACTAGTCATGGGTGGCTGGTTTCCTTCAACAGGAAACCAACACTAGAAGGCTGTGTTCCTGCCTGTTGCACTAAAATCCCCTTTGTTCTGTAGAACAAGGAAATCTAGAGATATGGCAACAGGGTGCCAGAAGGAGCAGGCCCAGCCAAGCTCCACATTGACAGTGCATGTAAGTCTACGAAGCTTGCCTGGGAAAGCAAGGGGGCTTAAGGCTCACTACTCATGAAGTAGTATTGTAGGAATGGATAGGTAAAAGGGATACCAGAATCCTCAATATGTAATTGAAGATAGATGAATTTCTTGATACAGATCTCTAAAATGTGCTCAGAAGTTTATCCTTTCACCTACTTCCTCTTAAATAGAATAGGATATCATGATCATGAGTTCTCTGTAACTGTCTTTAAAATAGTTTGAGAACATTGTTAACACAAGCATAAAGAGTAAACATAGGCTATGAACTGTGCAACCATAGTTCATTGTACAGTCAACTATAGGTCACTGCTGGCACAGCATAATTTCTGCAACTCTGCAATTATAAATAATTCTGTCATAATCAAGTAAATTTCATCTAATACTTTGTAATCAGCTCTTACTCTATAAAATAATTCTAGTGACACCTTGTGTTATTTCATGTTTATGATTAATGACTATGTTACTTCCCTTTTTTCTTCAATAAAAAGAGCTTCAAGGGAGGAAGACTTTGAATCCAACAGAGGTGGAACCGTGCTGTGTCCATGGACCTTCTGTTGCTTTCCCTCTGAGCTCAAAGAAAGTAGCACTTTGTGTGTGATTGTGTTCTCTGTTACTCTCTGCTTATTTCTCACTGCTTGAGGGACCAGAGACCGAAAGAGCCGTGGTATTGTGGCCAGTTCATGGGTGTTCTTCAAGCATAACCATCATTCCAATGAGAGATGGATGGACCCTGACCGGCAAAACTCCTTGCATGCAGGGGTTAGAGCCCAGCTCACACCCAGATCTTGACTCACCTGATCTCCTTTTCTTTCCCCTTGTTTTACCCCTGCTTACACCTTCTGTGTTTTGTCTTGACTAGATTGTAAGCTCTATGAGCAGGGACTGTTTATTACATGTCTGTGCAGTGCTGCGTATGACTGGTAGCGCTATACAAATGCTCAGTAGTAGTAGTAGCAGATAACAAGGGTAATCTTCACTAGTTCTGGACAAGGACACCTACAGTTGTGGTCAACGTTATTGGCACCCTTGCAGTTCAACCCCTGAATGTCCAATATCTGCTAAAAAAAAGTGGAGAGTGAAATGGCTTTGGACTATATATGCACACATATTTGACACATACAAGAATAAAATAAAACAAGACCAATTAAAAGAGAATTAGAATGAAATAGTATAAAACCTAGGACATTGCCAGTACATAATTATTGGTACCCCTATGAACAATTCAAATCAGTTTGAACAGAAGAACCACATTCCCATTGCAGGAGAATTAGATACACTTTTGATCAATGGTCTGTACTCACATGACTTGAATCAACCAATAAATGATGTTTCTAATATTTAAAATGGCCACATTCACTTCCTGTTCCATTTTCACAATAGTGAAGACAAGAGAGCTGCCTGAGACCATCAGAAAAACTATTATCACCAAACATCAAACTTCAAAGGGGTACAAGGCCAGCTCCAAAAGATCTTGGGATTCCTGTGCTCCTTCTGTTCAAACTGATTTGAATTGTTTATAAGGGTGCCAATAATCATGCACCACAAAAAACACTATGTCCACTCAATATTATTCCCAAAAATCAAAAAGTAGACCAAAAATTGTACTAACAACTGGGGAACTAAATTTTTGTTGGACTATTTGTCATGAGGAATACTACATCCTGCAACAAATTTTCCTTTTTGATCGTTTTAAAGTTTACCAGAAAACCAGTGAACCATTCCTCAAAGTGTATACCAACACACCCCAAAATTTCACTTTCAATTAAAAATCCCCCATCACAAGGTGGTATTTTAAACTAAAAAGGAGTTCCCAAACTTCCTTCAATGTAACATATTTTCATATAAGATAGTTAAAAGTATATATCTTGTGAGTTCGATCCCTCTCAAGATCAACACCAGCTTCCAGCATAGTTTGTTTTAATATCTTCTAACACCAGCTCCCAGCGTGGTTTGTTCAAATGTAGAAATCTATGCAAATGTCTCGAGTTGATCTCCTCCAACACTGAACACAGCTCTGCGTTTAGAGCTGGCAGTATTCAAAGCTCTGTATCAACGCTCTGTTACAAAGAACTCAGACTTGCTGCCTTGACGTTCCACAAACAAATGATTCTAAAATAACCCAGTTGATTTTAAGCAACTTGACATCAATGAGGAAGACCCTGATAGGCAGAAAACCACCAATAGATGAAACCCACGAGATTCACAAAAGGCTCCACCAGTCAAGTTTCTGATTTAAACCAGTTGGAGATACAAGTTAAAAAAAATCCATTGCTGTTCTGACACCTGCAGTTTGTGTTCATGATCCCCCCCCCCCCCCTCGTGGATTCCATGGAACAAAATCCAAAACCCTCCATTGCAAATCTGCAAACATATGCTGAAATGTAATGCAATGGCTCACCACTGGTGCACTCAGGACCTTATTATGTGAATCTCATGGGTTTCATCTATTGGTGTTTTTCTGTCTATCAGGTTCTTCCTCATTGATTTATTTATTTATTTATTTATTTTAATTTCTTATATACCGCACTCTTCGACATCAGCGCGGTTCACAGAGAACACAACAAAAAACCAGAACAACAGGCTGTTTGGTGTTACATATAACAGGAGTATCAACTTGGAAAAACCTGGGAGAACTATTTACATGGAATATGCAATCTGTTAACTAGATAACATGCTCAAACTATGTACATGGATTAGCATGAATGTTGGGAGCAGGGAAGAGAGAAAGAAAGTGGTTGGATATGTAGTGGGACTATTATGTTAACTTCATGTGGGGTAGTATTTGTTGAATAGGTTGAATTTAAGGGCCTTTCTGAACTGGGCTAAGTTGGTTATGGTACGGATGTCAGAAGGGAGGGAGTTCCAGCATTTTGGTGCGCAAAACAAGAAAGCTCTGTTCGCTGTTGATAGATTGCATGTTGTTATGGCCTTTGGTAATGATAAGGAGTTTAATGCTGCCTGTCTTCTATTTCTGTTTGGTGGTACAGTTTGGATGAGCTCCGAAAGTGAGTTGGAAGATAGACCCTTGATGGCCTTGAATGTGAGAATCAGGGTTTTGAACATCAGCCTTCCGTGTATGGGGAGCCAATGGAGCTGTTTGAGGATAGGTGTCATATGATCACTCTTGGACGCTCCTTGAGGAACCCTTGCAGCAGTATTCATAGCGAGCTGTAACGTGCTCAAGGTGGATTGTGGGAGTCCTTGAAGAACTGAGTTGGCGAAATCAAAATGTGGTAAGATTAGTGCTTGGTAAATGGTTCTGAAGTCCTCTGGGTCAAGTAGGGAACGTAGGTGCTTGAGCGTGCGTATCTTGAAGTACACAGCTTTTACGATGTTATTTATGTGTGGTTTCATGTCGAGCCGATGGTCAAGTGTGACTCCAAGGTATTTTATCGCTTCCTTAGTGCATAGCTCAGCTCCCTTGACATTTATATGTGATGGTGGGGTGAAGTTGGGGTCTCTGGTGATAAAGAGAACCTCAGTTTTCTTGTGCTGAATGCGGAGGTTCTGTGACAGGAGCCATTCTGAGACTGCATTAAAGCAATTTGTTATAGGCAATAAATCCATTTGCTTTGTGGAAAATGGCATGTAGAGTAGGATATCATCTGCGTATACCATACATTTCACACTGAATGATCTGATGATATTGCAGATCGGCTGCATATAAATGTTGAACATGAGGGATGAGAGAGAAGACCCTTGCGGAACGCCTTGTTTTTGATGGAAAGGTTTAGATTCTCCTGTTGTGGATTTTACATATTGCATTCTGGTGTCAAGGTATGATTTGCACCATTCAAGTGCTGAGTTGCGGATGCCTTTTTCTTTCAGTCGACCGAGGAGAATCTCATGGTTTACCGAATCGAACGCTGCTGCTATACCCAAGAAGATTAGCACAATGCCTTGCTGTAAGTTGTCTATGGTGGTGAGAACATCATTGAATAGGGTGGTAAGCAGTGTCTCAACACCATGGAATTCTCTGAAGCCGTGTTGAGAATGGTCTAGGGGGGGCTGCGGAATCTATGTGGTCTTGGATTTGCCGTTGTGCCTCTTTCTCAAAGATCTTTGCTAGAAAGGGGATACTGGCTATAGGCCTGTAGGAGTCGGGCCGTTTGGGGTCTAGTTTCACGTTTTTTAGCAGAGGTCTAATGGATGTGAGTTTTAATGCAGATGGGAAGGAGCCAGATGTAAAGGAGAGGTTAATGATTCTTGTAATGAAAGGGCTAAATGTACTTCGAAGATCCTTTATCCAAAAGGCTGGGCACGGGTCGGTTTGTGCAGTCGTGGTGTTGAGTGAGGCGATTGTGTCTTCAATGTGTTTAGCAGAGGGTGTGGTAAGTGCAGACAGGGATGTTATACAGGTTGTTTCATGTACAGTGGTTTTTGAGAGCTCATCTGTTTGTAGAAGTTTTGATTGTAAGTAATCAGCAAATTCCTGTGGGTGGATATCTTCATTTTGTTCAGAAGATGGTTCCTTTGATAGTGATTTGACAAGATTGAAGAGGTCGCGAGGTTTGTTCAAAGATCTTTTGAGCATATCAGTGTGGTATTGCTTCTTTATGGTTGTGATTGCCTCGCGGTGAGATGCAAGGTGGTGATTGTAGGCTGCGTGATCATCGATGGAAAGTGAGCGGCGCCAGCGTTTTTCGAGTCTTCGTAGGTGGGTAAGGGAGGACCGTAGATCGGGGGAAAACCATGGAGCCAAGGTTCTTTTGCTTGATATGTTCTTTTTGTGTGGTAGTTGAGCAATGGTGTTGAGGTTGCTGTACCAGGCGGTGACAGACTCATCAAGGTTTGTGATAAGGAAGCTTATCATAGCTCAGGAAGGAGCTATAGAAAAGGTGAAGTGACTCTGAACAAGCAACCTGTCAGTTCTGGTAGAAATAAGAAAACAGAATTTTCTCATAAAAGACTACCAATCCCAGAATGCACCAGGTTTCCAACAGCCATTAGAGGAGCTGAAGTGGGGAAACGTGTGTTCAATCAGGAGAGCTATGAGGTAATCCCTAAGCACTCATCTCAAAGGGCAGGGCCTGATTCAGCACAGCTGCGCTGTGTTAGGGAGGAGCACTCATCTAAGCAGAATAAAGGTAGAGTTTATTCTACAGAGGATCATCATCATCTTCATGATCAACTTGGATATCCTCATCCTCAGTTTCATCTGGAGGATCATCAGAAGCAGAAGCCAAACCGGACGGACAGAGAGGGCAAGAAACCCTTTGGAAGAAAGAAGAGAAAAGCCTTTGGGAGGTCTAAAGGAGTTCATAGCAGTACGTATACTGGAAGGCATTCCAAGGGCCAGCATACACCATTGGACTGGGGAAAGCCAGAGGAATGGTGCTGCAGAGCTAGGAATCTCCAGACGGTACCTGTGAGGGAGACGGCTGCACGTGGAAGGGACCCTAAGACCCATGCCAGAAGGTATGTGAAGAGAGACCCAGTGTCCAGGGATCTGGATTGGAAGGCTGGACATAGGAACTGGACTACATACTGGCCAGGCTTGTCAGACGGCTGCCTAGGGTGAGAACTTACACAATCTTGACGATGCATATATTCATATGATTCTTGCAAGGTATTGTGGGTATTGTAGTTCATTCACTCCCAAACACAGCTGATGACAATAATTTGAGTTGTGAAACCAAGTGGTAAGATCAATAAAATACTTCTTTTATTGATGGGGTTTAATTCACCCAGCACATGTATGCTTGATAGCACTATAAATGAGGTTACTTGCTTGCAGTGTTTAAATGGATAACAAAAAGTCACAAAGTAAACCAGAAAACAACCTTCAGCTTGTCAGGCAATTAGCTAATGTTTTCTTAGCAAATAATTACCAAATACAAAGGCACAAAGTAAAGAATAAACTTTGCTGGTTAGGCTAACTTCTGCTTATTTTCCACGCCGATCTCAGCAGTGATTCTCCCTTGCTCACACACACAATCAGGTGCAGCCCTAATTACTATCAATGGACCAGCTGAAAGCCTTTAGCTGGCTGGCTGCTACTGTGTGAGCCCAAATCCTGCTTTAAGAGCTGTTTGCAGTGGAAATAAAGAACAAAGTTAGGTTTCTTTGTGATGGCTGATGTGTTTGCTCAGAGTAAGCTAGCAATAGCATTTAGATAGAGAACAGTCCATGTAAACTGTATTTTCATCTGCTGTATCAATTAGCATATGGTCACTATCATACATTGGCACAGACGAGTCTTTCATTAAGGCATTATCATGAGAATGCTTATTCCCTTGCTGCCATTCTCTATTATAGATAGGGTCTGGATCAGTGTTCATACCTGAGCCTCTCCTGCTATCATTATTTCTCTCTGTATAGCCTGGCCAATATGTAATCCAATTCTGATGTCCAGCCTTCCAATCTTGATCCCTGGACACTGGATCTTCTCTCACATACCTTCTGGCCTTGGTCTGAAAGTCCCTTCCACATGCAGTCTTCTCTCTTCCAGGTAGCCACTGGTGATTCCTATCTCTGCCAATCCATTCCTCTGGCTGAATCCAGTCCAATGGACTCTGCTGGCATTTGGAATACCTCCCAGTATGGGTACTGCCTTGGAATCTCCCAGACCTTCCAATGGGCTTTCTTCTCTTCCTTCCAGAGAGTTTCCTTCTCTCTCTATCTGCTTGGCTTTTGCTGAAGCTGTTCTTCAAACTCTCCTTGAAGCCAGGCTGGAGCTTGTAGTAACTGTTATCTGAAGAATAAGCTCTATTCTTATTCTGTCCTAATGTGTGCTGCTCCCTAACACAGCGCAGCTGTGTTGAATCAGGCCCTGCCCTTTGAGATGAGTGCTTAGGGATTACCTCATAGCTCTCTTGATTGCACACACATTCTCTCACTTCAGCCTCCCTCATGGCTGCTGGAAACCTGGTGCATTCTGGGACTGGTAGTCTTTTATGTGAAAACTCTGTTTTCTTGCTTCTACCAGAACTGACAGGTTGCTTGTTCAGAGTCACATCATCTTTTCTATAGCTCCTACCTGAGCTATGATAAGCTTCCTTATCACAGGCTATATAGAGAGGAACTCTAACAGCAATGGAAGCTCAGGTATGAACACTGATCTATGCCCTAGCTATAACCCTGAAAGACAGCAGGGAAACAAGTATTCTCCTGAAAGTGCTCCATTGGGAGATTCATCTGTGCCAATCCATGATATTGAACCCATGATTGTTGAAGAAGGGGGAGGGATTGCAGATGAAGGCTGTGTTTACATGGACTGTTCTCTGTCTAAACTCCTTTGGTAATGTTCTGTTACAAAGTACAGCAACCATCACAAAGAAATACAAATTTGTTCTTTAATCTACTCAGAAAAGCTCCTGGGTAGGATTTTTAGCCACGCAGTAGAAAGCAAGCCAGCTAAGGGGTTTCAGCTGGGTAACTGCTAGCAATTGAGCCTTACCTAATTGCTTGTGAGCTCTGAGGGAATCACTTCTGAATCTATCTGTGAAGATATAAGAAGTTAACCTGAAAAGAACAGTTTTTCTCTTCTTTGTAGATTTTGTTTGTTGTTTGATACACTGCTAAGAAAATATTAGCTAAAGCCTACAGAAAAGACCAGTTTGTTACCAACCAGGTCTTATTTCTTTTGCTTTGATTGCCTGACAAGTTCAAATGATGTTTTCCTGATTTTGTTTTTCCAAGTTTAACACTGAAAGCAAGTAACCTGATTTATGTGCTACCAAGCATATCTGTGTTGGGAGAAATAACCCCATAAATAAATATCTTATTGGCTTTACCCTCAAGCACAACTATTTATTGTGAGCAGCTGTGTCTGGTGTGAATGGACTGCATTGCCCACAATCCCTTGCCAATCATATTGATATATGCACTTGCCAAGACTGTGAACATTCTCACCCAGGCAGCTGTCTGACAAATGGCGTAGTTGGCAGGATTGCTTTTGCACGAAGGGATTTACTTGCTAAGGATTACAACTAAAGTTCAAGTTTAAAGCTGAAAAAAAAGTTTAGCAGGCAACAGGAGCTAGCACAGCAGGCTCAGGACGCTGCTATGAAAGCCTTAATGGACCAGCAGAAGCCAGTGCTTGATCTGGTGCAAGCCCTAGTTTAACTGCAGAACCAAAGTGGACCAGATGCAAGACCAGCAGTAAATACTGGTACACCACATGTGGACAGTGTGGGACTCAATCAATGAATTGGGGCATTTAGTTTTGGGAAGCTAACTCCAGATGATAATGTTGATGATTTTCTAGAGTCTTTTGAAAGAGTGGCACAAGCATTAGCATGGCCAGAGACCCAGTGGGCCGTAAGGCTGGCAGCCTCATTAACTGGAGAGGCGCTTGCAGCTTATAGAGCAATGCCAGCAGCCCAGGCTTTGAATTATAAGGATGTAAAGGCTGCTATTAGAGATCGCCTAGGGTTGTCTATTTCAGAGTATAGGCGAATGTTTAGAGCTACTACATTGAGAGTGGGTGAGACACCCAGGGCTCTGAGTCAGAGAATCAGAGGATTAGCTGTAAAATGGTTGGAGCCTGAGCAAAAGACGGTAGAAATGTTATTAGACATTATTATGCTTGAACAATTTATGTCTGCGGTGCCTAAAGATTTGCACACTTTCCTTATACAGCAAAATTGCCAAAATCTTGGAGAGGCAACCATGCTAGCAGAGAGATTCTTGGAAGCCACGCAGGCTTGCCATAGAATGGGTGGCCCTCTGAAGATTGGTGCTGAGGCAAGATGTGCTGTATCAGAAAAGAAAATAATTAAAAATGTTTCTGAAAATGAATGTACTGTATCAAACCAGATGACACAGTGGAGTAGAAAGAAATGTTTCAAATGTGGAAAATGGGGACATTTAGAAAAGGGATGCCAGACACACACTAGCTTAGTGGGTGTGGATTTAAAACAGCCCAAAGAAGGATTTCTTTTGATGGTTGATGTGCAAGGAATTACCACAAATGCTTTGTTAGACTCTGGGGCAGACCAGAGTATGATGTCAAAAAGGCTTTGGAAGAGGATAGAGGCCCAAGAAGGATTTGTGCCTAGAACCCCTGAAAGCCAAGTTCACATCAGATGCATTCATGGTGCTGCAACATCATATCCCACCTATAGGCTAAAGGTTAAGTGCCTGGGGGAACAAGAGGAAGTCCTGTTAGCAGTGGTGCCTAGGCTACCCTTTGATTTGGTTCTAGGAAAGGATTGGCCAAGATTTAAGCAGGGTCTAGTGGAAGGGCTAGGAAAGAAGGAGGGAGAAGGAATAATGGAAATAGCTCCCGGGCCTTTCTTTGGAAGTCCTCAGTCCCTAGCTAAAAAGATGGTTAAGCTTCCAGAAGGCCAAACTATAGGTAATAAGAGGGGCCTTGTATCCACCCGCTCGCAGGCTAAGGTAGAGAGCCAGCAGAAGGAGGAGGGGGAGCAGGCAGAGTTATTAGGAGACTTACCCTCTCATGATGATTTAATAACTCCATCATCTGGTAAAGTAAGAAAGTTGAAAGCACAAAAGCGGCGTGAGAGACTTTGCAGAGCACAGGGTAGGGCTGAGATATTAGCTGGTCAAAGTTTACCCTGGGTGCCAGCTGAGTTAGTGGCAAAGTTTCCTAACTTTCCACAAGAGCAGCGAGCTGATCAATCTCTCACCCGAGCTTTTAAGTATGCTCATGAGGTCAGGGAGGAGTTGCCCAGATTCAGACTAGATAATGATATATTATATAGAGAGAGTCAGGACTCCAGAAATGGGACCATACGTAAACAATTGGTGGTACCCACAACTTTCAAAGGGCTAGTACTTAGATTAGCACATGATCATCCAGTTGGAGGTCATAAAGGGATGCAAGGAACGCTGGATCAAATACTTATGCGTTTTTACTGGCCAGGTATTTTCAAAGAAACTGCCCAGTTTTGTGCTGCATGTCCAGCGTGTCAGCGAGTTACAGCGGCTCACCCACCGGTGGTGCCTTTGATTCCCATGCCAATTATCACAGACCCAATTGGTCGCATTGCCATGGATATTGTAGGCCCATTAGTCAAAACGCCCCGAGGTTTCCAATACATCCTAGTTATGGTAGATCAGGCAACAAGGTTTCCCTGGGTTATACCATTGAGGAATGTTTCTGCAAAAACAATAGCTTTAGAGCTAGTAAAATTGTTTTGTGAAGTGGGATTCCCAAGAGAGGTGTTGACTGACCGAGGGTCCAATTTTGTATCCAAATATTTGGCCCAGGTCTGGGATGCCTTTGGCATTCATCACGTGAAAACCTCAGTCTACCATCCACAATCAAATGGTTTGGTGGAGAGATTCAACCAAACTCTCAAACAAATGTTGAGAAGGGGGTTAGCAGGAGAGGTAAAAGAATGGGATATGTTATTGCCCTTTGCCTTATATGCCTGCAGGGAAAGAATTCAGGTGTCCCTAGGTGTAACTCCATATGAATTGATGTATGGTAGGGCTCCACGGGATTTATTAGATATTTTGAGGGAACAATGGATTGATCCTGAACCAGGAAGTCAGGAGGTGCCACAGTTTCTACGTGACTTGAGAGCACGTTTGAAAAGGACCTCGCAGGTTGCTGAGAGGAACCTGCAGGACAGACAAGTTCGCCAGAAAGGGTGGTATGATAGGAAGGCCAAAAGCCGCCAATTAAGCATTGGTGAAAAGGTTTTGGTTCAAGTAGCAGGTACAGCCCCAAAATTTGAAGTACAGTGGAAAGGGCCATGGAAGGTTGTTAAACAAGTGAGCCCAGTGTCTTATATGGTAGAAAATGCAAGAGGGCGTAGGCAGACCTACCATATTAATGTACTTAAGTCTTGGAAGGAGAGGCCTGTAAATAATAATGACCCTGAAGCCAGTCAGGAAGTAAGTGAGCTTCAAAAAGATAACACTCTCGTAGGTATTACGGACTGTAGGAAAGAGGTTTCACCAGTTACACCAGTCCGTAATAACTTAAGCAGGGGCATATGTGATAAGGAAGCTTATCATAGCCCAGGAAGGAGCTATAGAAAAGGTGAAGTGACTCTGAACAAGCAACCTGTCAGTTCTGGTAGAAATAAGAAAACAGAATTTTCTTATAAAAGACTACCAATCCCAGAATGCATCAGGTTTCCAACAGCCATTAGAGGAGCTGAAGTGGGGAAACGTGTGTTCAATCAGGAGGGCTATGAGGTAATCCCTAAGCACTCATCTCAAAGGGCAGGGCCTGATTCAGCACAGCTGCGCTGTGTTAGGGAGGAGCACTCATCTAAGCAGAATAAAGGTAGAGTTTATTCTACAGAGGATCATCATCATCATCTTCATGATCAACTTGGATATCCTCATCCTCAGTTTCATCTGGAGGATCATCAGAAGCAGAAGCCAAACCGGACGGACAGAGAGGGCAAGAAACCCTTTGGAAGAAAGAAGAGAAAAGCCTTTGGGAGGTCTAAAGGAGTTCATAGCAGTACGTATACTGGAAGGCATTCCAAGGGCCAGCATACACCATTGGACTGGGGAAAGCCAGAGGAATGGTGCTGCAGAGCTAGGAATCTCCAGACGGTACCTGTGAGGGAGACGGCTGCACGTGGAAGGGACCCTAAGACCCGTGCCAGAAGGTATGTGAAGAGAGATCCAGTGTCCAGGGATCTGGATTGGAAGGCTGGACATAGGAACTGGACTACATACTGGCCAGGCTATATAGAGAGGAACTCTAACAGCAATGGAAGCTCAGGTATGAACACTGATCTATGCCCTAGCTATAACCTTGAAAGACAGCAGGGAAACAAGTATTCTCCTGAAAGTGCTCCATTGGGAGATTCATCTGTGCCAATCCATGATATTGAACCCATGATTGTTGAAGAAGGGGGAGGGATTGCAGATGAAGGCTGTGTTTACATGGACTGCTCTCTGTCTAAACTCCTTTGGTAATGTTCTGTTACAAAGTACAGCAACCATCACAAAGAAATACAAACTTGTTCTTTAATCTACTCAGAAAAGCTCCTGAGTAGGATTTTTAGCCACGCAGTAGAAAGCAAGCCAGCTAAGGGGTTTCAGCTGGGTAACTGCTAGCAATTGAGCCTTACCTAATTGCTTGTGAGCTCTGAGGGAATCACTTCTGAATCTATCTGTGAAGATATAAGAAGTTAACCTGAAAAGAACAGTTTTTCTCTTCTTTGTAGATTTTGTTTGTTGTTTGATACACTGCTAAGAAAATATTAGCTAAAGCCTACAGAAAAGACCAGTTTGTTACCAACCAGGTCTTATTTCTTTTGCTTTGATTGCCTGACAAGTTCAAATGATGTTTTCCTGATTTTGTTTTTCCAAGTTTAACACTGAAAGCAAGTAACCTGATTTATGTGCTACCAAGCATATCTGTGTTGGGAGAAATAACCCCATAAATAAATATCTTATTGGCTTTACCCTCAAGCACAACTATTTATTGTGAGCAGCTGTGTCTGGTGTGAATGGACTGCATTGCCCACAATCCCTTGCCAATCATATTGATATATGCACTTGCCAAGACTGTGAACATTCTCACCCAGGCAGCCATCTGACAGGTTGAGTACTGTGTTGTCGAGGAGTGGTTGGGTGCTTGACAGTATAAGTTCCCTATTGAAAGGTCGAAAGCCTCTTGTTGCTCTAGATGTGTTGTCCGGTTTTCTGTTGTTGAGAAGATGATTGTTACTCAGAGGAATTTGTAGGTTTATAAGTTTATGGTCTGACCATGGTACATTGGTGATCGATTTTACAATGTTGCAGTTCTGTTCGGAAACAGAGTGGGGAGCAAAGACCATATCAAGAATGTTTCCTTTGGTATGAGTGGGCTCCGTGATCAGTTGTTGATATCCAAGATCTTCAATGGCATTGAGGAGTGAAGATGACTGGTTTTACTGTAATGATGGGAGATTGAGGTCTCCCATTATCCAGTTAGGAGTGTTGGGGTTGCTGGTATTGGCGGCCAGGTCCAATATGGTGGGAAGTTCATCCAGTGAGCTTGAGGGGGCTCTGTAGACTAGGTTGATGGAGCATTGTTTGTTCACTATGGTGATTATATCTAGGTTGCTTGTGCTATGAGAGCTGGTCATGTTGAAAAGGAGTTCAGACTTGGTGAGTATGAGTGCTCCTCCTCCCTTCTTGTTTTCTCTATGGGTTGTGTGTATAGAGAAATTAGGTGGAATGAGTTGGTTGATGAGGACATTGTCCTCTTTGGATAACCAGGTTTCGGTAATCATGAGTGCATCAAGATCGTGAAGGGTAATTATATCTAGGATTACAGGCCATTTTTTTCGAATTGAGCGTGCATTTATGAGGGCACATTTTAAGCTTTGTGGGGGTTGGGATTTGTGTTGCTTAGGGTTGTTGGTTTGATGTATTGCAATGTGGATGAGGTGGGAGTGTCGTATACGAGCTTCCCTATCTGGATGCTGGTAAGGGTTGCCTGACCATTGTTTTCCATGGTACTTGAGGATCGGTATATGATTGGTGGAGGGAGAGTAGGCAAGGGAGGTCCCTAGCCAGTCTGTGAGAAGGTAAAAACTGAGAAAGGTGATGAGGTGGAGAGACATTTTAGTTTCTTGGTATGGGATGTGTATGGGAGTCTCGGAGTCTTTGGAGGCAAGTTACAAGTTACAGTATAATTAGAAAAGGCTATATTACAGTATAAGTGGTACAATACAGTGGTACAATACAGTAACAATGACTAAAATGGGTTTGAGTTACTGGCGAGAATATATGGTATCAGGTGGAGGCTGTCACTGACTGCGGTATAGATAACAGGATTCAAGGACAAACTAGACGACTGTAAAAAGGCATGTGAATGCTATATAGACAACTGTAAGAGGCAGGCTAATGAGACAGTTGGTGTTTATGTAAAGAATTGATGGATATGGGTGACGTAGGTGATCGAGTGGGAATAGCTACTGACAACAGTATGATAACTACTGACAACAGTATAAAACTATGGTAAAAATATGACTTCTGACGACAGTATAAGACTATGTAAGGAGTATATGCAGTCAGTTGGTGATAGCTAGTGGTATGTTAACTGTTATGAGCGCAAATTCGAGGAACAGTAAAAAGCTTGCAATTTCTAGCAATATAGGGGGTTATTTTCATACGGAGACGCAGTTGAGCGGAATTTACTGGGTATACAGTTAGAGTGTACTTGCTGTGAGTTCATACGGTGGACGCGCTGGAAAAGGTAGAGAGTTCACCTTGCAGGGTCGGTGTGGAGCTTAGATTGTTGTCGTTGATGTTCATTGGGTTCTTCAGAGAGGGCCTCTGCCTAAGTGCCGTGCCAAAGGGCCCTCAGGCGCGGGCCCGCAGGCACAGGCCTGCCTGACGGCGGCTGCTTTTTAGTTGTGAGGCTCCGCCTCCCACAGCCCCGATTGGGCTGGAGGCTCCCTGAGCAGGGCAAGATGGCTACGCTCTGCTCAGGTGTGCTCAACCCCGATCGGGGAGCACGGAGCCGGTCGGAGAAGGAGGAGAGAAGTTGCTCTGGACGGCGGCTGCTTTTTAGCTGTGAGGCTCCGCCTCCCACAGCCCCGATTGGGCTGGAGGCTCCCTGAGCAGGGCAAGATGGCTACGCTCTGCTCAGGTGTGCTCAACCCCGATCGGGGAGCACGGAGCCGGTCGGAGAAGGAGGAGAGAAGTTGCTCTGGACGGCGGCTGCTTTTTAGCTGTGAGGCTCCGCCTCCCACAGCCCCGATTGGGCTGGAGGCTCCCTGAGCAGGGCAAGATGGCTACGCTCTGCTCAGGTGTGCTCAACCCCGATCGGGGAGCACGGAGCCGGTCGGAGAAGGAGGAGAGAAGTTGCTCTGGACGGCGGCTGCTTTTTAGCTGTGAGGCTCCGCCTCCCACAGCCCCGATTGGGCTGGATGCTCCCTGAGCAGGGTAAGATGGCTACGCTCTGCTCAGGTGTGCTCAACCCCGATCGGGGAGCACGGAGCCGTCAAGTTGTCAAGTTGTTTAAAATCAACTGGGTTATTTTAGAACCATTCGTTTGTGAAAGTAATGCTGTCAATGCTAATAAGCTGCAAAAATATATGAAGCACTTGATAATTAGCAACGTAGCAAAAACAAAGGCAGTTAACTGCAAAATGTTCTGCATATCAGACTGTATTGACTAGTTTGTCCTATCAGCTCTAAGATTGCTGAGATAAGCTAGCATAATGTTGAGCGTCATTGCCATTAAAGGGCAGTCTTACGATATTGGGGCTCATGAACTGTACAATAAAACAGGTATAGTTGGCTGGGTAAAGTTCTATGTGCCTTGATGTGCTAGGACTGCAGAGATGCCAAGGGTGAACGCAAGTGAGATTTACTGCCCCAGAGAGTTAGATTGAAGTCCAAAGTGTGAGGTTTTTTTTAGATGATGCATGCATCCACAGGATAATTCTAGAAATATTTAAATGTAGTATCGCTTTGCAAATGAAAAAGAGCAACATGAATGATATTTGCTTGTCTTTGGAATCTCTGAAAGGATACAGATATAGTGGAGGCAATATGGCTAGATTCTCTGGGTTAAAAATTGCTCTCCACTCAGTAGATGAAAATTTGCGTATATCAGTTTTTCAGCATCTGCATGTTTAGGTTCGAGGGGGGGGGGGGGGTCGGAATAGTGCATGAGGAGGCAGTACACAGGAAGGTGAGCTCAGATTTCTTCCTACTGGTTGGACCACTTGATTTTTTTTCTTAGGCTTGTCTTTTGAAAAAGCAATGAAAAGGATGAGTGCACAGCCTCTGAGGCTCTAATAAAATTGCCAAGTTACTCAGTTCCAGGAGTGAGACTTTTTGGCTGGTTGTGGTTGTAAATTTGCATTGCAATGCAGTATGGTATTTGTAGTTCATGATTTTACCCATTGCAACTAGTGCTGTAGGTCCTATAATGCATCAGGCTGAGATGTTCAGAAATCAAAGACTGGCTTAAAATCTCACTCCTGGAATTGGGTAACTTGGCAACTTTGCTCTAATGTTTGCAGGAAGGAGCTCAAGAATGTGAGAGTAAAAGAGCCTTCAAATGAGTGTGACACACTCCTAATGAATATAACTTGGTATCTCTGGGACTGATTAGTTTGGCCTGCCAGCTCCAGCATTTTGAATGACAATTGTCACCAAGATGCTATATAAAAGATTTTAAATAAATAAACAAACTAGCATTGCTTTGAGTGTCATTTGTTACCTATTATGAAAACAGTGCTGTTTGTCTAACGGTTTTCGTGCTGATGAACTGCAAATTGGGCATACCTCATTACCCAGCAGTGCCCAATACAGAAGTACACAGTTCTGTATACAAGAGCATACTAAGATTGGCTCATCAGTCATAAGTTCAATCCTGGCTGCTTTACCAGTGCTTAGATGACTTAGCATTAATTCCAGCTTCTTTGTCACCCAGTTGGACTAGTAGGGTGTGCTTTCCGGCTGGTAGGTGAAGGCGGGCTGGGGCAGCTTTCAATGATGTCATCACTTGTGTATGCACTGATGCAGCACAGAGAGAAGCCAGTATTGTCTGCCGCCAGCAAGTGGCAAGGGGTGTGTACTGGTGCAACAGGGCAGATAGGCTTGTCGCCCCAGCCCATATCACAGTCTTGTGGTCTGTCTGTTTGAGACCTTGGTCTAACGTTTGTTCGGAGCTTGGGTACATTTATTTTCTCCTCATGCTGGCAGTTGCCCTGTGTCCAGCGCTATTACCCACGGATTCCAGCACTGGTAGGCCAGAGAGCGGATAGGAAAACACTGAGGGGCCTCTGAAGAGGATTGGTAAGTCTGGACCCTGGCTCCCTTTTCCCATTATTGTCTTGTTTCTGTCTGTTCTGATTATAATTATAAAGAAAAAGGGTAACCATAAAATAGAGAAAAATAATTATTTTTCTCTATTTTATGGTTACCCTTTTTCTTTCTTTGGCTTGCTGTCTTTGTTTCTTGAATAAGGCAGCTTTAAAATAAAAACAAAAAACAACTCCTTTCAGATTACCGGTTCTGTTTGGCTCTTCTCTTTCTTTCAATTTACATATCCAACATATAACTAAAACCTGTCATTTCTTTGTCTATAACATCAGCAAAATTTATGCCCTGCTTTCTGAACACACTACCAAAATTCTTATCCACTCCCTAGTCACCTCCCGTTTAGATTATTGCAACCTGCTTCTCGCTGGTCTCTCCCTGAATCATCTCTCTCCTCTTTAGTCCATTTAGAACTCAGCTGTGAGGAAAATCTTCTGCTAGTGTCACCATGCTCACATAACCCCTCTTCTCAAGTTACTTCATTGGCTCCCTATCCATTTTCACATCCAGTTCAAACTTCTACTATAAGTACCTTCACTCATTACCTCTCCTCTCTTATCTCTCCTTACATGCCTCCTCGGGAACTCCATTCAACTATCTGTGCCCTTCTCTTCCACTGCCAACTCCAGACTTCATTCATTCTACCTTGCTACACTGTATGCTTGGAACAGACTTCCTGAGTCAGTGCATCAGGCCCATCTCTGGTCCTGTTCAAATCCAAGCTAAGAGTCCGCCTCTTCAAGGCTGCTTTTGGATCCTGGCCCCTTTTCTCTATTGCTTATCAACCATGCTTGCTAAAACTATTTCCTATCCTGTTTGATGTATTTATCTTGCATAAGTTGTAAGCTCTATTTACAAGGGACTGTCTCTCATGTATATATGTACAGTGCTGTGTATGCCTTGTAGCTCTATACAAATGATAAGAAGTAGTAGTAATTAATATGTAAAAGCTCTTGGCGGTGATGGAGTGGTGCTTGGGGACGAGAGATTCCCACTTTCTTAGATTCGATGCAGAGAAAACCTTTGATAGAACAGTGGTGTTCTTTGTAGTATTACTGCATTTTGGTTTTGGGAGGTTTCTTTCTTCAGGCAATGTGCATGCTCTACAATAATCCCACATTGATAGTCCTGGTGAATGGGGTGGTCTCCTCTAGCTTCCCATTGGTGCGAGGTACCCATTAGGGTTGCCCACTTTCCCCATTGCTCTTTTTGCTTCAGGGGGCGGCCATCTTGCTGACGTTGTCTCGGCAAGTCCCGCCCACTCAGCCTCGATTGGTCAGCGTCATGGATTACCGAGCTCCGCCCACCCAACGCTCATTGGACAGCAGCACAGGCTCTCCCCTACATGTCTCAGAGCCTCCCTGACTCTCGGCACAGACACGGGACCGTCGTCCCACACCGGCACCATATCCTCTCCAGCCCCACAGAGCCGCAACAGCGATCAGCGAAGTAAAGGGGGCAGTGTCCACGATCAGGGCCATCAACGCGATCGCTGCAGCACCGAGCACAGAGAGGGCAGTAGTCATCATCGGCGCAGACACCGGAGCCGGGATTGCAGCAGCCATAGGAGGCACCACAACTCCCGCAGCCCCGGCACCTCTGGAATCAAACGGAAGCGGCACACGCCAAGTCCCAGCCCTGGATCCAGACCAGGCAAGAGACTCTCTCCCCCAGCACCTTCAGTAGCGCAGCACTCTGGGGCAACCACCACCCCCACAGTGGCACTGCCCAACCAAGGAGCCATTCTACAGCTGCTCTCCAGCCTCGCGGAGCTCTTACATGATGGTGCCAAAAATACTGCTGCCCTGAACGCTGGTTCAGAAGGACCATTAGAATCTAGCCTCCCCACCACTAGTGCAAAACCTGTTAACCCAGACCTCGACCAAAGCTTTACCAGTGGCACCTCTGTGGATCCCGGATCCCCCATCTTTCCTGAGCCTAGAAAAGGGGGAGGAGGAACCCACACCGCTTGGGTCAGAACCCCCTGAGGCCAAAGCGGCCTCGGTTCAGAGTTCTGGGTCACGATCTACAGGGGCTTCCGCAGGCACTGAACCAAACCCATCCGCCCCGCCTCCTGAGGACCTCACATACCCCAAGTTTTTGCGCAAAGTGGCTGCCGCCCTCAACCTCACATCCCCAGATCCTCAGCGGGACGGCCCAGAGGTCTTCAAGTGTCTTGACGCCCCGAAGGCACCCATCACCTTACCAATACATCAGCGGCTCCTGGACGCACACACAAAATTATGGCAGAACCCGGCCTCCTCGCCGGCATGCCCCAAGAAACTAGATGCAAAATACCAGGTCCAGCAAGCTCCTGGCTTCGGAAAAAGTCAGCTGCCGCATCACTCCATAGTTGTATCCTCTGCCCTAAAGCGCGTCATGTCCTCCCGTAACCATGCCAACTCCCCTCCTGGAAAAGACCCCAAGCTCCTGGACGACATTGGGAAGAAAGTCTTCCAAGGAGCTATGCTTAATGCACGCATTACTGAGCATCAGTTTCAACATGTACTCTTTCAGGACGCCCTGCTGGCGACCCTCAAGGACACCATAACAACTCTCCCACCCGAGGAGAAAGCAAAAGCGCTATCCGTAATTGGGGACCTAAAGGAATGCGTGAAGCACCTCATCAGCACGATACACGATGCCTTTGAGGTTTCGACGCGCACAGCGGGCACCGCCATCTCCACTAGAAGGCTAGCATGGCTGTGAGCGTCAGGCCTGCATGAAGACACTCATGAGCGCATCACCGATGCGCCCTGCAATGGAGAGTCACTCTTTGGGGACAAAGTTGTGGACACCGTCAACGATATCAAGGAACACTGCTCCACACTACAAACCCTCGCCGAGGATGGCCTGGAGCGCCAGTCCAATACCAAAGGGACATATAGCCGAAAATCCTACCCTACCCACAAAGGATACCATTCATACCGCAAATGGCAGCAGCCCCGCTATAAGCAGACAGCCTACAGATCCTCATATGTAGCTCCTCATCAGCAGAAGCACCAACAGGACAGAAAGCAAAAGAAACAACCGCCCCAGTCAGGCAAAAGCACACCGTCCTTTTGACAACCAGCCCACGGAGGAACAGACAACCCTTCCAGTTGGGGGACGGTTGACCGCTTTCTGGGACTCCTAGCAGCTTATTTCCTCAGACACGTGGGTCCTGGGGATTATTCAGGAGGGATACCGTCTGCACTTCCTGTCTCTCCCTTACCAGCGCTCCGCCCAACCACCACCCTACGACAGCAAAACACCCCTGCCGATGCACCTAGAATTACTGCACCTCCTGACAACCCAAGCTATCGAACCGGTGCCTCCGGGGCAGACCAACCTGGGATTCTACTCCAGATTTTTCCTGGTACCGAAGAAATCGGGAGGGATGCGCTCTATCCTAGACTTGAGGAACCTAAACAAGTTTATCATCAAAGAGAAGTTCCGCATGTATTCTCTGGACTCCATCCTCCCTCTCCTACAGCCCGGGGATTGGATTGTATCCCTGGACCTTCAAGACGCATACACACATGTCCCAATACACCCTCAGGACAGAAAGTATCTGCGCTTTCAAGCCCTCGGAGGTCATTATCAATACAAGGCCCTCCCTTTCGGCCTCTCACCAACACCCTGGGTGTTCATGAAGTGTGTGGCCGTAGCGGCAGGACACCTGCGGAAACAGGGCATTCAAGTCTTCCCATACCTCGACGACTGGCTTCTATCATCACTATCACCGGGGTAGACTCTATGGGCCATCAAATGGACTATCCGCCTACTCACTGCCCTCGGATTCCTGGTGAACCACCAGAAGTCGCAACTTGTTCCCACTCAGCGTCTGGAATTCATAGAGGCCAACATAGATACCGTGGAGGCGAAGGCGTTCCTCCCAGCACAGAGGGCCGAGAAGTTGGCCTCCCTAGCCACGGCAGCTTCCCTTCAGACAGCTTCAACAGCCCGGTCCCTCCTATGCCTTCTGGGCCATATGGCCGCCACCACCCACGTGTTGCCTCTAGCACGACTACACATGCAAACTCTTCAGTGGCGCCTATGCTCGTGCTGGAACCAGCGCGCCCAGCCGCTCTCAGCAACATCATACTCGACCCCCGCACCAAGAAGAGCCTTCGGTGGTGGACAGTCAAGCGGAACCTCACTGTAGGGAAGCAATTCCAACAACCCGTTCACCAGGTCACCATCACTACCGATGCATCCCGGACGGGGTGGGGGGCCCACATGGACCACCTGCGCACGCAAGGGGCCTGGACAGTGACAGAGGCGGGCCTCCACATAAATCTTCTGGAACTCAGAGCCATAAGGTACGCGCTACATGCCTTCCAGTCACATATCAAGAACAAGTCGATTCTGGTACAGACAGACAACCAGGTGACCATGTTCTACATCAACAAACAAGGAGGAACAGGCTCCCGACCTCTGTGCAGGGAGGTGCTCAAGATCTGGGCGCTAATCCTAACGAGCCACTGCTGGATCAGAGCGTCCTATCTCCCAGGTGACCAGAACTCCCTGGCAGACAGGTTGAGCCGGCAGCTAAGCCCACACGAATGGATCCTGAGTCCCCAGGCCACCGCCCATATATTCAGCCGCTGGGGCCTGAGTCCCCAGGCCACCGCCCATATATTCAGTTGCTGAGGCCAACCAGAGATCAACCTCTTCGCTACATACCAGAACAAGAAATGCACCCTGTTCTGTTCCAAACATCCATCAGCCCACAGCGTGGCATCGGATGCCTTCGCCATGTGCTGGGGGGAGTGGTCTCTTGTATACGCCTTCCCACCCACCCCCCTGATCTCCAAAACACTGTAGAAGTCATCCAGGTCAGGGCCAGGGTCATCCTCGTGGCTCTGTACTGGCCCCGTCAGATGTGGTTCCCGACTCTGCTATGCCTCTCGCAGGAACCACCCCTCCGCCTCCCTCTCCACCAGTCCATGCTAACCCAAGACGAGGGACTCATGATGCAATCCAACCTGGGGGCCCTGGCGTTAACGGCTTGGAGATTGAATGGATGACTCTCTCTTCGATGTGCTTTTCGGAAGAGGTACAACACATAATCCTGGCAGCCAGGCGACCGTCCACCAGGAAATCCTACAGTCTCAAATGGAAGTGGTTCAGCCTCTGGTGCGCCCCCAGGGGGCTTAACCCCTCCGACTGCCCAGTCCCATACGTCCTACAGTACCTCGCCTCCCTCTCGGAACAGGGACTCAAAACAAACTCTGTCCGGGTGCACCTATCTGCCATTGCAGCATTCCACGAGCGCTCGGCCAACAGAACCATCACCTCCCTGCCTGTGGTGGTAAGCTTCATGAAAGGGCTGAACAACCTACGGCCCCCAATATGGGCCCCCGCCCCAGCTTGGGATCTAAACGTTGTTCTCCAGCAGCTGACCAAGGCACCCTTCGAGCCTCAACGTATGGCCACCATGAAGCATCTAACATGGAAAACCCTGTTTCTGGTGGCCATCACCTCTGCACGCAGAATCAGTGAACTTCAGGCGCTGGTGGCGCACCCACCCTATATCCAGTTGTTGCAGGATAGAGTCACCCTTCGCACTCACCCCAAGTTCATTCCGAAAGTGGCTTCAGAGTTCCACGTCAACCAAACCATCGAGTTGCCCACGTTCTACCCTGAGGCTCACTCCTCTCCAGAGGAAGAGAGGTTACACACCCTCGACTGCACCAGAGCCCTCCGAACCTATATCCTCAGGACAGGTCCTCTCCGGAAGGGCTCTCAACTGTTCGTATCCTACGATCCCAACAGGCCAGGGCGCCCGTTCACGAAGCGTACCATGGCCCAGTGGATCTCGGGCTGCATCGGCCTCTGCCATGATCTGGCAGGCACACACACGGCCCCGAACGTTGGGCCACACCAGCTCAGGGCACTGGCAGCCACTATCGCAAATCTGCGCTCCATCCCTCTAGTCAAAATCTGCAGAGCCACCACTTGGTCCTCCGCCCATACCTTCCAGAAGCATTACTGCTCGGACTTGGACACGCATGCGCACTGTGCTTTTGGACAGGCGGTCCTTTCCACCACCAGTGGACCTTGAATACCTATGGCCACATTGGCCTTCCTATCAGTAACTAGCTTCAGCCATGTTGGCCTTGCTGTATGGCCACGTTGGCCACTCATTCACTGAGTATATTAATGACAATCCTTCGGCCATGTTGGCCTTCTTATTCAGCCATGTTGGCCGTTGTTCATGTGTGATAACGTTGACCTGTCTTGTGTGACAATGTTAAACTGTCTTTTTGCGGAAATAAAACCTATTCGACTTCACCTTGCCTCGGCCTCCCTCTCCACTGCTATTCCGTGCTACCGCACAGCTAGGGAGGCACCAGGTGTGGCTGACGAATCCTGCTTGTCCTAGGAGAAAGCGTAGTTACTTACCTGTAACTGGAGTTCTCCGTGAACAGCAGGATGAGTCAGCCACACATTCCCACCCACCTCCCCGGACCGAGTTTGGCCTCCGCACGCCCCTAGCCACGGACACGCCGGGCACAGCTAGAGACTCACTGGCTGGCTAGGGGCGGGCTAGTGGGTTGGGCCTCTGGCTCATGCTCAGAAAGGTTTCTGAGCTCTGAGAGCACTTCCGTATATTGCGCCGTCGGGGGACATCACCAGGTGTGGCTGACTCATCCTGCTGTCCACAGAGAACTCCAGTTACAGGTAAGTAACTATGCTTTCCCTGCCACTGGTTCTCCCATGCTACCTGCTGAGGTAAGAAATGTAAAATTCTGTTGGTATTTTAGATTTATGTATACTCGCCAAAGTAGTAGTGGGAGATGGGAGTCAACTACTGTTAGCAGTTAAACTATAAAAGTTGAAGGAGCTATATGCGGAACGTGCGGATTTGTAAGTCTATGCATGGACATGTATTCTCATGTAATACATATAACTGTTCTACTCCAATAAAAAGAATTAAAATAAGAAAAAAAGGACATAGTTCTTGCTGGTCCCATTGGCTCCTCTGGGGAAGGCTTCTCCTTCCACTTTTCTAGGATTTATATCTCTAAACCCCTTTGACCCCAGTCACAAGACTATGTCCATTGGTTTTGATCCATGGGTTTTGATCCAGAGTAAGCCTGATACAGGTTATGATTTGATCTTTCATTAAATAAGCATCACTGTCCTCAGGTTGCTAACTTGAGTCTCTTAAGTTTTCTACCCTTATTTCAAGGTTTCCAAACTGCTCTTCTATAGCTGCTATTCGCTTGTGACACTGGAAAGAATGATTCAATACCGAGTCAATAAGAGAAAGCAAGAAGGACTTCTTCCAGAAAGCATCCAAAGTTATTTCTGCTGGTTTTGTTTGGATAGTACTGGTCTCCTGAATCATCTCTCTCCCCTTCAATCTGTTCAAAACTCAGCTGCATGGTTTATCTTTCGCCAGTGTCACTATGCTCATGTAACCCCTCTTCTCAAGTCCCTTCACTGGCTCCTTATCAGTTTCCGCATCCAGTTTAAACTTCTACTAGTGACCTACAAGTGCATTCATTTTGCAGCTCCTCCCTATCTCACTCTACATCCCTCCTCGGGAACTCTGCTCCTCTGATAGATCCCTTTTGTCTGTGCTCTTCTCTACCCCTGTCAACTACAGACTTCATTCATTCCATCTTGCTGCTCTATATGCTCGGAATAAACTACCCAAGTCTGTGCGTCGGGCTCCTTCTCTAGCCCTATTCAAATCCTAGCTAAAAACCCACCCCTTTGAATCCACGTTCCGATGCTTAGACCAGTCTGGTGGTGATCTGCTCTATGAGCCCCCTAAGGTGTGCAGGATGTTCCTGGCCTGCTGCATGCTGCATAATTATGCCCTTCACAGGAGGCAGCCAGAGCCCAATGTGGCAGAGGATGTGCCATAGGACGAGGATGATGATGACATGCCACCACAGCAGTCATATGGTACAGCATACCAGAGAGGTGTGGCGGCACGGCTGGACCTCCAGTAGACACATTTTGCATGAGGTAAGCCTACCCTGCTATGGTGGTTGGGATGCCTAGGGGGGGCCGGATGGGCATTGGAAGGGGTGGGTGGAGTTTACTTGGTACCTCATGTGGCAGGGCATCATTACAGATCCAGAGCTCTGGGGGCACTGGCCCTCATGGGCACCACAGGGTGATGGAGGCAGACATCTGACATGGCCCTGCCTGGATATGGGTATGAGCATTAGCCAGCACAGGTGACATGCGACTGTTCCACTCGTGCCCCTGCACCAGGGCACTATGCATTGGGATGGGTACTGATCAGACCCCAAGAGCTCTTACACACATGCTTGTGCCCCCAGGGTGCCTGAAACTGTGGCATGGGATGGCAGGCACTGCATGTCCCAATGCACATGCCACAAACACGTGTCCATGCTCCCGCTGCTTCTCATGTGTGCACCCCACTGTCCACTAACCCTGGCACCATTTCTGTGTCGACCACCTGCTGGACTGTCCTGGCCCCCCTGCCGTGGTCATCACACCCATCTGCCCATACCTCCCCTGTGGCCCACCATCGATGTGCCCCCACATGGGGTGCATCCCAACCTACACATGCCCACACCTGTCCCTGCGGGATCAGGGCCACATCCCCTATCCACATGAGGACACATTCTGAGCTGCCCGTTCAGCCCCCTGTGCAGACAGTTAGAACGAGACCCCCCAGAGGTAGACCCAATTCTGCTCCTGCGGGGGCTAGATATACCCACAGGATCAGCATCAATACCTAAGCATGGGGGCTGGGCCTCAATTAGGATCGGCCTGCATGCTCAGCCACATGCCTGGCTACCTCAGTCGCCATGGCACCATGGCTCCATTCGGGCCACGTATGCCAGTCACCGCCATTTAACTCATTCCCTGCAGCCGGGTCCTCAATCTGGCTTCACATGCCCAGGGTCCAGCTGCAGGGAACATACTCAGCCCCCCTACCTTTCTTGGCTGGACTCTCTGCACCTCTGCAGTAGACTACATCCCCCATCTACGTTCACGGCCCCAGTCATACAGGGCCACCTTCTGAAATGGGCCTGCACTTCTGGGATCGTGAACTGCCCATGCTCCACCCTCTCTCCACCACAGCATCACCCCTTCCTGCCCTTGTCCAGGCCTCCCCATACATATGTGTTCATACAGGGGGGCTATTGCCATGCCTGGTGGAGGGGCCAATAGCAGGATGGGCACCCCAACAGGGCATCCATCCACGCTAATCATGGAACAAAATGACCCCCATAGACATGTTCACCCTCCCACCACCGTCACACATCCTGTGCTTGCAGGCCCCATTGCCACAGCACACGGCCATGACACACAATGCTGTCCATACAGTGCCAGGATGCACCCATATCACCCCTGCCACTTCCTCTATCCCCTCACTGTATCAGGTCAGCATGCTAGGCCTACCCTGGGGCCTCAGGAGTACAGGGCGCCAGGGTTGGCAGGGATCACTCACACTCCCCCACACTCAGATCTACCATAGCTGGTGGGGCTGCACTGGGTGCCTGTGCATGCACAAACAGGACAACATCCCCTGCATCTTGAGGCATCTACTGGAACCAACAGTAAGGATAGCCAGGGGGACCAGAGATTGGGTGAACAAAGCTTTATTTTCACACATGGGTTGTCCCTGTCATACACATATGGCTGTACTGGCCCCAAGACAGACCTGTCTAGCTGTTGCACAACCCACATGTCCATTGTGGCCTATGGGGTACTGTGCCCACAGCCCTGGGGACCAGGTGGAGATGTGAGGGCCTCTGTGGGGGGGGGGGGGGGGCTGGAATATGACTGGAAATGGGGATATGGGGATCCCATTTCCAGTCATGTTCCAGCACACCTCCTGGAACAGGGCCTGGAGGTCACCACCGATGCCCTGCAGGTGCTGTGCAATGAGCTCTAGGGTCCCCACATGGACAACATGACCCTGGTCCTCAGTCCCCTCTGTGTCTGTGGCATGCTGCAGGATTCTGAATTATGCAGCAATGACCTTGACTCATTGCGCAGCACCAGAACATGGCACATGGTACACGGGGCACTCACATCCCCACCTTCCTTCCCATGCCCTTCTCTCCCTCACACCTCTCCCCCTGCTCAGACCCATCCCCTCTTTCCTCCTTGCTCCTTCTCTAGCCCTCTATCTTCCCCCTGGTCATTCACATTCCCATGAGCAAGCAGGGTCATGTGTGCTGTAAGGCCCTGAAGTGCACACGGTATGCTTCTGTGTCCCTCACGATGTGGAAGCATTTATGGACACAAACAGTGGTGCACTACAAGAGTGTCTGTGTTTCATCCCTCACAGGTCTGTCCCTTCCACTGCCTGTGTGTTATCTCCCCACCTGCAGATGCTGGAGCTGGACCCATTGTGCTGACACATCCAAAGTGCTACCTCTCCTGCACCCCCTGGCCTCCTGCTTCATGTATGCCTGCAGAGCATACTGGCCGGGCCATGGATTGGGGGCCATGTGGATGGTGGTTCACTGCCCAGATGGACTGCCAGACCTGTTCCCTCTAGGACCTGTGCTATATGCAGCCCGATCAGAAGTGCCCATTGTGGCCATTGGATGCTGCTCTCAGGTCTGTTTTTGCTACCTGTGCATGGTACCATAGTTTCTGGGGTGTGGGGAATATTGTGACATTGTGCTATACCTTTCCTCTGCATATCTGTCTATGCCTGCCTGTGCTGGGCCCATCACCACTGACAGTTTGCATGTACGCCTCCTGCCGGGGTGTGACTCTAGCCTACTAGTTTGGCCACTGTCCTGGGTACTAGGGGCTGGGGTTTGGTCCCAACCTGCTTGGCTTGTTTTGGGTGTGCTGCTGATGTGCCACCCACACTTTCTCTGTTCTGGGTTGTAATATGTCCCTGTGGCTTTCTCGGGGCACTGTCTACACATGGTTTAGGTTTGCAGCATTCATGACAGTCATGACCATCACTTCTGCATAAGGGTATGTTGTGTCTGGTCCTCCCATCTCTGCTTTACTGCTGCTGCTGAGCACTCTACCACAGGTCTGCATGCCTTTCTTTGGACACAGCAGAGTATCAGGGCAACTTGGGGCTCGCAGCTGCTTTGTGCTCTCGCTGCCTTTTGCCCTGTGCTTGTGACTGGGCACTGCAGCCTGTTTTTAGGGCTCTGGCCTAGTGATTGGTCAGTGGCCTGAGTGCAGGAGGCCATGGGTTCAATCCCTTCCTGCTCTGCTTGTTTTGTGTAGTCCTTTCACCTCACACTCCACTGCCTGTGGCACATTCCTGTTGCCATTCTTGGCTGTGCTGTACTGTCTCCCTTTTGCACAGTTTGGGCTGGCATGCTCTGGAAATGTTGCTACACTGTTACATGGGGTCAAAGGGTGTGTAGCAGCTCTTGAACTGATGTGCATCTTTAGGGGGAGAGAATAAAGTTCCCTTCTCAAGTCTTGCTGAGTATCTTCACGTGGTGATCCCATTGTATAACATCTATACCAAATCTCAGCAAAGCAACACTACCATTAAAGTATGTTAGGAACGCAGGAGAAAAATACATACTGGCTGCATGTCACCTGTTACATATGTGTGAGATAGCTGGTGTGCTTCACAGTGTTCTTTCTTTGTGGTTTATTCAGTTCTCTGCCTCAGTGGTATTTCATCCTCAGCATTGCACATTCCACAGGGACATTGTGGTGTGTGTGTGTTTCTATGTTTCTCTATTGGGTCATTTGTCCCTGGTATCTGCTTCACCAATATACTCTTCTCTGAGGAACAATGTATGTGTGCACTGACTGGGTCCTCCACACCCTAGCGCAGTAAGCAGGGAATGCAGAAAGCTGGCAGACATGCAATGAATAGGGAGTGACAGAGATTGCAGTAAAATGGGGGTAGAGGGGAGGCTGGGCAAGGGCAGGAAAATGAATATTGCACCAAGTTAGGGGAGTAGACCCAAAGCAAAGTGGTCGTTTCCTCCAGGAACTCATCCAAATCTCTTTTAAACCCAGCTACACTAACAGCTTTTACTACACCTGCTAGAAACGAATTCCAGAGTTTGATTATGCATTGAGTGAAAAATTATTTTCTCTGATTTGTCTTATTGCATGTACTCTAGTCTTTCTACTTTTTGAAGGAGTAAACAACCGATCTATGTTTACCTGTTCCACTCCATTCATAATTTTATAGACTTCTATCATAATCTTCCCTCAGCTGTCTGTTTTCTATGTTGAAGGGTCCTAACCTTTTAAGCCCTTCCTCATAGGGATATCCTTCCGTCCCCTTTACCATCTTTACTAACAAACAGTGGCGTTCCCTGCCCCCTCAGCACAAGGGTCTGGCAAACCCCTTATGCTGCCGGCACCTTCCACGCTGCACTGCTGGCACTTCCCCCACAGAATGCAGCACTGCTTGCCGCAATGCAGCTCCCCAACTGGGCCTATGGAGACAATGTGGCAAACTTACCAAATAGCTGACTTGCCGGGGTGCCTCATGCTCCGTGACCTGATTGCCTTTCTCTCCCAACTGAAATCTCAAAATTCACGAGACTTCGGTTGGGAGAGAAGAGCAGCCAGACCACAGAGTGCGAGGCATTGCGGCAAGCCAAATTTTGGTAAGTTTGCCATACTGCCTCTGTGGGACTGTCAGGATTTCACCGCCCGCCTGGCCGGCACCCAGGGCAGCCCTCACCCACTGCCCTGCCCTTGCTATGCCACTGCTATCAAATAATTTTATGGGGAGCATATTCAAAAGGATTAAAAAGGGTTGCATACCTGCAAAGCACATTAATCTCACTGAACAGGATATTCAGTGGTACATTCCCATTTTTTACCACTGAATATCTCATCCTAAGCCATCTACCACAATGCTAACTGCCTCGCCCTAGGCATGCACTATATTAGCCGAGGAGTCTGTCTGAAGAAATCAGACAGAATCCTCAGCTAGCAATTGTAATGAGCAGAACTGTAATGTATGGCAGAACTTAAGAGAAAAATATAAGATTGTTAAAACCCACCCTCAAAGTCCTGCCCAAGGATATTGGAAGCCCTGCCCCCAAACATCACCTCTTCCTCTTGCATTACCCGGAAGACAGTACCATAATAGCCTCATCAGTAGTATAATGGGTACACTACTTGTCAAACTGATTGACAGGTGAGATAAGGATGACAGGAGCCAATCAGCGTTCACTTCCGGTGTATGTCCCACCTTAGGCCATGCCCCCTCCCATAGAAGTGAATGGTGAGTTATCCCCGCCCACTCCTGCCTCCAAACTGTTGACAGGTACCAATCAGCGTCCACTTCCGGTGCATGTCCCGCCTTAGGCCACGCCCCCTCCCATAGAAGTGAATGGTGAGTTAGCCCCGCCCACTCCTGCCCCCAGGCGTGGCCACCGCCCCCACTTGACACGCCTCCACCCCGCCCCAAGGATGACATCATCCAATAAGCATCCACTTCCGGGTTTGTGCCACACCCATGCCCCGCCCCACAATATGGCATTAGCCAATCAGCACCCACTTCCGGGTTTGTGCTCCACCCACAGCCTCCCACCCTCAACCACGCCCCTGCCTACATCATCAGAAATGACATCACCGGAAACAGGGCGTCATCAGAAATGGACTGTCCCTTTTTGCTGACATCACCGGAAACAGGGTGTCATCAGAAAAGGGCCGTGTCCTTTTTCCGATGACCTCAGCGGAAGCAGAGTGACTGACTCCGGAAATGTGTTTTGCTTCTGGTTAATGTTTACATCTGCAAAAAGCAGGAACCCTGGAAAACAAAAAATGCCTTTCTCTCTCCCACTGCCCCAGTTCTTTTTTCTCACAAAAGATTCTTAGCAAGCACAGCACAGGAGGGCTTTTCACAGAGGCACAGACAGGGTAGAAGCTTTTTCTTTGAGTGGGCGGGGGCTAACTCATCATTCACTTCTATGGGAGGGGGCGTGGCCTAAGGCGGGACATACACCGGAAGTGAACGCTGATTGGCTCCTGTCATCCTTATCTCACCTGTCATCCTTATCTCACCTGTCAATCAGTTTGACAAGTAGTGTACCCATTATACTACTCTCATCAACTAGCTAACCAATGCAGTACAAATGATGCATCAATACTAGATTATACAGATGTAAATAGTTACCCAAGTTTGGATCCAAGTTCGAGTACCTGTTAATTGTAAACGCAGATCAACCAATTGAAATGTGTAAGTTTTGTTGTTCCATGTAAACCGCACTAATGTGGAATAGCGTGATATATAAGAGAATGTAAATAAATAAATAAATAGTCCATATTTCCTACTCCCTCTTTAGTGCAGCATCTCACCTTACCTGGCTTCCCCCTGCATGCCCAGCATCTCCTCTTTTCTTTCCCTCCTGAGATGTCCAACATCTTCCCTTCCCTGTCTGCTTCTCTCTCACCATGTCTAGGATCACCCCTCCCCCCTCGTTGTATCCAGGATCATTTCCCTCCCTCATCATCACTCTCACCCTAACTCGGTTCTCCTCCCAAGCCATGGCTGCAAGTACACTCTGCTTGACAGCAGGCTTCAGAGCACCAGCATAGGCTCTAGGCCAGCTTCACCTCCCCTTCCAATAGGATATTTGTTTCAGGGGACCTCGATGAAGCTTGCCTAGATCATCTACGAGTGCTCTGAGGCCTGCTACCACACAGACTTTACTTGCAGCTGTAGCAGCAATTTGTCAGGAGACACACTTGAAATGGCCCCAAGTGCTCCCCATAGCTTTACTCAGAATACGCTCAGCCCCTGTAAAGTCAACAGGATTTTCCCCTTTTGAAGTTTTGTATGGTAAACCCCCACCAATAGTGCAGGGAGTCAAAGGAAATCTAGCCCAGATTGGTTCAGAAGTAACCAGACAAGAACTCCTAGCTCTTAGTTTTGTTCTGCAGACTCTCCATACGTGGATCCAAGACCAGTTGCCTATCAACTTGACGGAACCCTTGCATCCCTACCAGCCTGGAACTTCGGTGTGGATCAAAGATTGGAAGAAGATACCGTTGGAACCCCATTGGAAGGGACCGTACACCGTCATCCTGTCTACCCCAACTGCAGTAAAGGTAGCCGAGATCGACGCCTGGATCCACCACAGCCGAGTCAAGCCCGCCGCCGATCCTGAACCAGAGCGGTGGACAGCAGAGCAGCACCCTGATGTACCCTTGCGAGTTACTTTGAGACGGCAACCAGCAGCATAGACACTTCATCACAAGTGCTTTGCAGTAGCCAAGTCTTTCGAAGAGGATTGCTGTTTTCCATGCAGCAACAGTTTCGTTTCAACGAACCCAATTTGCATGTGTGATTTGACACACTACTTTGAGACTACATTGACTAAGCCAGACTTCACAAGCCAACTGAATTGCTAAGTTGGTCAATGTGTGCTGGACATCTTGAGGATCTTCAATCAACACTCAGCACCCGTTAAATTGCTTCATTAGCAAACGGGACGAAGAATAATAGACCGTCGTGATCAAGATCAGCAAGCTGAGGATTCAGAAGAACTCCAATCAACATCAACATGTATCTTTGCTTCTGCTTTGCCTTGGTTGCCTTCTTTGGAGGTTTCGAACAGACTTATGCTCTACCTCCATGCACAGCTTGTATTACTTCTACTAGAACTGGACTGAAAGTAACTCAGACTTTGCTTTACCATTCTTACTATACCTGCAAGGGAACAATAACTCGGTGTATCTATAACACCACTGAACTAAATGTTTGCACTCATGGCAAAATTAAAGCATGCTATAATCCGCATCAGAATCCATCCTATTACACGTTGGAAATAAGATGGAAGGATGCAGATGGACCTATATTAGCTGCTACACCACCACTTAAGGACATTACTAAACCTGCTGTTTTGAATTTTGATGCATGTAATGCTATTAATAGAGATAGTCAGTCCACCTGTGGTACATGGGAGAAAGCGACAAAACCGAATATGCAGTCTAGGAGGACAGCAAGTAACTCATCAATTCCTTTACATGCCCGAATGTCCAGTACCCCTACTGGGACGAGATATGCTAGCCAAGCTTCAAGCCCAAATATCTTTCTCCGAACAAGGAGAAATGCAAATGACAGTGAATTCCCAAGCCAAACCAGCAGGAGTAATGCTGCTGACAGTACCCCGAGAAGAAGAGTGGAGATACTACATTGATGATTCGATTCAAGATACCTATTTTGAACAAACTTTAAAGAACATTCATGCACCACTTGAAGTGTGGGCAGAAGGCAGTCCCCCAGGCCTAGCCAAGCATATAGCACCAGTGATTGTAACCCTCAAGCCTAGCGCTACACCAGTGCACGTCAAACAGTACCCTCTCCCAAGAGCCGCAATTGAAGGCATTCATCGCCACCTACAGAGATTGCTTGAGTATGGCCTACTGAAAGTATGTCAATCCCCATGGAACACCCCACTTTTGCCAGTGAAGAAACCTGAGACAGATGATTATCGCCCAGTGCAAGATTTGAGAAGAGTAAATGATGCAGTTGAAACTATACATCCAGTTGTGCCCAATCCTTACACTCTTTTAGGATTGATACCCGCTGAAGCTACCCATTTCACTGTACTGGATTTGAAAGATGCATTCTTTTGCATAAGATTAGCCCCTGTAAGCCAAATATTGTTTGCATTTGAATGGCAGGACCCCATCTCTGGAAGAGGGGACCAACTCACCTGGACAAGATTACCCCAAGGATTCAAGAATTCACCTACCATCTTTAGTGCTGCACTAAATCAAGACCTTTCAAGCTATCCAGTAGCCCCGGGGAAGAGAGTACTTCTCCAGTACGTGGATGATCTGTTGATAGCTGCCGTATCAGAAAGAGAATGTATATTAGCCACCAAAGATCTCTTGCAGTTACTAAATGAAGCTGGATATAAAGTTTCCAGAGCCAAAGCACAACTATGCCAAACAGAAGTGAAATACTTGGGTTTTCGTATTACCCAAGGAAGCAGAAGATTAGGCAGAGAAAGAAAAGAAGCAGTATGTAGAATTCCAACTCCAACAACCAGAAAGCAAGTCAGAGCCTTTCTGGGAGCGGCAGGATATTGCCGAATCTGGATACCCAACTTTGCCCAAATTGCCAAACCACTGTATGAAGCCACAAAAGGAGAAGAGAAGTCACCACTGGAGTGGGGACTTGAGCAGGATACAGCCTTCCAGAAGTTAAAAGAAGAACTGATGTCATCACCAGCACTTGGACTACCAGATGTCCACAAACCTTTCCACTTGTTTGTACATGAAGCACAGGGAAATGCCTTAGGCATGTTGACCCAGAAATTAGGAAATTGGGAACAGGTGCCACGGGATGGAGGAAGTGTACAGGTAAAAAGGAGCCAGGGTATAGTACTGCTACAGCGGCAGACTACTATTGCCCGTATTGGGAATGTGTTTTTTATGCTACCTGGAACACTGGTATAACTGATGAGAAAATAGATAAACGGATGGCTACTCTAACCAAGCCAACCACAAATGATAAATGTCAGAAAGATGCTTGTAACCCCTTACATTTGCGTGTACATAACCCTCATGCATGGAAACAAGGATATAAGTTTGGTTTACGTATTGCAGGAGGAGGAACAGATCCAGGGACCATTGTGTATGTTAGATTGAATACCCAAGCCCACAAGTCATCTAAATATCATATTCATAATACCTTTTATGAAGCTATGCATGTAAATAAGTTTGAGATCCCTCACCCTTCACAGAATTTGTTTCTAGAATTAGCCGGAGCAGTAGTATCTAGTCTTAAGATCACAGATTGTTATTTCTGTGGCGGAACCCAAATGGGAGACCAATGGCCCTGGGAAGCCCAAGAATTGAATTACTCCATGATTTACAACCAGACTGAATTACACAAGACAACCAGTGAATGGGTGTTAGCGCACTCAATCGTTGGACGTCTTTGCTTTGCCAGAACTGGACCCCAGTTCACCCAAAAGGTAGGACAGCTGGTCTGTCTTAGCCAGAAGTACTATAATGCCACGACTAAAAAGACAGCATGGTGGCTAGGAGAACCGAATAAGGCAGCAGCAGCGACAGGGGGACAGGAAGAGGGGGAATAATTTTGGGCACTGTGAAGGGATAGGGAATGAAAAATGCTGGACTACTGGGGGTCAGGGAAGTGCTCCACCTGCTGCCTCCTGACTTTTGCTGCCCTAGCAGATGCTTAGTCTATCTAGTGGTAGGGCCGGCCTGCTGCCTTCTGAAGACGAAAAGGAAGTGAAACTGTGGAATGGGAGGGGGAGGTGGGGTGGGGAGGGGAGGGAGAAGCCAGTGATGCACTGTTATCCTCCAAGAAAAAAAACACATAGGGCTGGATATGTCAAAAAAATCGAGCTCCTAAATTTGTATCATATTTTCAGCAACACTTAGGAGCTTAAGATTTTAGTAGACAATTAATCCTAATTTAGAAGTTTAAAATGTATGCTCCTAAATTTAAGCCTTCCATTCATTTGCCTAGATTTATAAGCCTAATTTAGGTGCCTAGTGCTGAAAATTAGTGCTAAGCTCGAACTTCCTTTCCCTGCCCTAAAACCACCTCTGTTGCCACCCACTTTTTATGCTCCTAAAGTTAGGAGTTTAATGACATTTTAAGAAACTATTTGGAAACTCAGCCCTATTAAATTTTCAAAGAGGTCAATTTAGGAGCATAACTCTCAAAGTTAGGAGCATAAATCCTTTGAATATTAGGCCCATACTCATTCACTTTTGCACATTTAATACTTTTCACACTTTTCCTTCTCATCCTCATTGAGCACTGGTGAGTGAAGGATAGTTAGGAGGGGAATACTGCTCTGGGCTGAGGATGAATGATTACTGGGTTAAAGAGGAGAAGGGTAAAAAAAAATGACCCTAGCTCCCTACCATCTTCCTCTGTCCTTGTGATCCTGATCCTTTACTCCAAACCCACCCCCATGAATTTGTCTGTGTCCCTAGAACCTTCAAGTCTCAACCCCAAATCCCTGGTGATCCCGAGTCCCCCATGACTATTGCCAATGCCCTCTTCTTGGAAGATTTCCTACTCCAGCAAGTAAGGGAATAATGCAAAAATCAAGGACATGTGGCTGCCCCTGTTTCGGGGGCCAGAGATAATCTTTAACCAATGGTGGCTCTGTGCCATTTCCACAAGGAAGATGGAAAGGATTTACACTACCTGCTATGCTTTATTTCCATGGTGGGGGGGGGGGGGGGGGGAGGGGGGGTGGGAGACAGAACTGATTTAAACTGATGCTGTGCATACTTGGGGCCCAGAAGAAAAGGTGGGAGAATACCCTTCTAGGTTTTTCTGCAAATGGGCCAATATTCAAAAAGGTTCATTCAGTTAGCGGAACCTGCTAATTGGATAAACCTCACTGAGAAAGATATTCAGAGGCTCTGCAAAGTGCTGCTGAACACCTCCTTTAACCGCCACAACACTGTCTACTAGAGAGTGTTGGGGGGAGGGTGGTCTGTAGGCAGAGCGAGGGCAGTGCCAGGACTCAGGGGCAGCCCAAGGGGGGTGCAGGGCCATGTGCGGAGATTCATTGCAGGGCCTCATTTGCACAAGGAACCTCATTTGCATAAATATTTGCATAATGTCCTTTTAGTAAACATACTTCTTAATGAGTGTCTGGATAAAGAAAGATTGTAGATTTCTAAATTACTATATTCCAGTGCCAACCGCCAGGCCCATTAGGAAGTATTGTAAACACTGACCATTTAGAATCCTTAGCAAACCCAACGTATCATAACAGTACTACCAGGACTCACAAAGCACTAAACCTTACCTATCAAAAAGGTAATACTGCAGATATTAAACCAATACATCTCAGAGAATACCAATATATCTCACTGGGTGAAAGAGAACAAGTGGGGCTGTCACATAGAAACTACATGAACAGAATACCTCAGCTTGGTTACACATGCAGAACATAGACCTTCACTGCACAAAGAACAAGGGATCACAACTTAGAAATAGGAAGATAATAATTAAATTTGGAACCCCAAAAGCCAAACATGAAATGTACAACACTGGAGAAATAAAACTATAAATTAATTTCTTCTTGTACTAAACAAAAACGCAAAGATGTTAGCGATACACATTTCCCAGACCTGACATATTCCAGTTAATAAATTCAAAATAAAAAGTATTTTTCTACCTTTTGTTTGGGCATTTTATTATTCAGTTGCAATTGCTCCAGTCACTTTCTTCTGGATTCTTCGTGTCTTCTGCTATCCATTTATCCTTTCTTCTCTTTTAGATTTTTTTCCAATTTTTTTCTCTATATCTGCTTTAACATACTGATCTTTCCCCTTTTGCTCTTTCTTCCATTTCTTTCCTTATTCCTTTATCATCCACTCAAATTTCGCCCTTCCATTCTCAATCCCCACTTACTCTCCCAATACCCGGCCAATCGTAGATTTTTCTTCCCTCCCACACAAAATATCTTTTCCCCTCTCCATCCTCATTCCCCATCCCCTTCTAGTCCTCCCCCAAAATAGCTCCCTTCTAGTTCTAGATCCACCCAGCATCCGCTCTCTTCTAGTCCCATTCTCCCATGCCCCCACATCAGCCCATTTCCATTCCTAGCCCCCCATATGCTCCCTTCCAGTCCCATTGCAGCCCCCATCAGCCCATTTCCACTCCAAGCTCCCCCATCAGCCAATTTCCAATCCTAGACCCCCATCAGCCCATTTCCAGTCCTATTCCAGCCCCCATCAACCCATTTACAGTCCTAGTCCAGCCCCATCAGCCATTTCCAGTCCTATTCCAGCCCATCAGCCCATTTGCAGTCCAAGCTCCCCTCATCAGCCTATTTCCAGTCTTAGCCCTTCCCATCATCCCATTTCCAGTTATATTCCAGCCCCCCCATCAGCCCATTTCCAGTCCTATTCCAGCTCCCCATCAGCCCATTTCCATTCTAAGCTCCCCTATAAGCCAATTTCCAATCTTAGCCCCATCAGTCCATTTCTAATCCTAGCCCCCTCATCAGCCCATTTCCAATCCTAGCCTCCCATCAGCCCATTTCCAGTCCAAGCACCCCAACAGCCCATTTCCAGTCCAAGCACCCCCATCAGCCCATTTCCAGTCTTAGCCCTCCCCATCGGCCCATTTCCAGTCCTATTCCAGCCCCCCATCAACCCATTTTCAGCAAAGTTCCCCCCATCATCCAATTTCCAATCCTAGGCCCCCATCAGCCCATTTCCAGTCCTATTTCAGCCCCCATCAGTCCATTTCTAATCCTAGCCCCCCATCATCCCCTTTCCAGTCTAAGCTTCCCCATCAGCTCATTGCCAGTCCTAGCCCCCATCACAACCCATTTCCAGTCCCAGCTTACCCTCCAATCACAGCCCATTTGCAGTCCAAGCTTCCCCCACATCACAGCCATTTCCAATCCCAGTTTACCCTCCCATCACAGCCCATTTCCAGTCCTATCCCCCCCAAATCACAGCCCATTTCCAGTCCCAGCTTACCCTCTGATCACAGCCCATTTCCAGTCCTAGCCCCCTCCCCAATCACAGCCCATTTCCAGTCCCAGTTTACCCTCCCATCACAGCCCATTTCCAGTCCCAGCTTCCCCCCATCAGCCCCTTGGCAGTCCTAGCCCCCTCATCACAGCCCATTTCCAGTCCCAGCTTACCCTCCCATCACAGCCCATTTCCAGTCCTAGTTTACCCTCCCATCACAGCCCATTTCCTGTCCCAACCCCTCCCCCAATCACGCTGGCGGCTGTGCAGAGGCAGCCAGGGCCTCGCGCGGGCTTCCCTGGCTCCCTCTGAAGCCATCTATTTGTGCGAGTATGAAGTTTGCGCGGGGGCCCCCTGAACAACATTCTCGCACAATGGACGGGCCGGCCCTGCAAGGACTTACCCAGTCAGCAGTGGTCATATAAAGTTAGGACACAAAAAAGGAGGCCTATCTTCATTTCATTTATCTCTCAGCTATCATATAGTTACTAGACAAGTTACATAAAAACACACACAATATTAATATTACATTGTTACTTATAGCATCACATACATCCAAAGCAATCAATAAATTCCCCAAGACTGATAGCCAACATTAATGAAGTCTGGTTATCTGGATAGTGGCTGAATATCAGCACTATCTGGATAGCCGGTGGCAGTCACCGTGGAAACCAGATAGTCAGCGGAGGCCACTATCTGGGCACTTTCACTGAAGTGGCCACCATAGGCTGAATATCGGGCCATAGGGACTGAATGAGCAAGAGTTTGAAGCTTACGAGCAGTAGTGTCTGTCAGTTATCAAGACCAGGGTTGAAGCTTTGAAGATTGAAACATGTGAGCAGCAGTGCCAAACTTGTATTAATGCACCTCCTCTTTGTTTTTTGTTTTGCCCTGCAATTGCTTCAGAATTGCTGCATTCTCTACTGCTCCCTGCAGACCAGAAGAGGAACTGGATTAGGGAGCTGTTCTCTGCCCACCATAGTTATTCCATTTCCTCCTCTTCCTTGTAGGGGAAAGGAGCGGGTGGAAGCAGATCACCTGTGATGCTCTGCCTCTGGACTCAGGTGGCAGAACTGCATTCTAAGCCATTTCCCCAGAATTAAGCCCTGGTTTGACTCATATATGCAGCCATGCCACCTCCTCCCCATGAGGGCCAACAATGTAGAACATCAGCTATGGGGAAGGGTGAGTGCTGTGATCTTCCCCTGTCAGTGATACTGTCAAAGTTCACTGAAACACTCAGCTGACACTGCTGCCCTCTAGTGAGGCCTCTGTCAAGACACTACATCTTGGTCATCATGGAATGAGACTATGACAAATTGTTTTTCTGAAAATCAAGGGGCATGTTTGCTAAAGGGTGCACGGGTAGCATGCATATGAGTTGCGAAACTAGCGTGAAGGCCCACATTAATTTTAGCGAGTGTGTGCATTTGTCCTTCTGCCGTTAGCTTATTGCTAATGCATGGCACTGCACTAACCGGCAACATAACACTATCCATTGAGGTGCCATTAAGTGCACCCACGCTAATGGGAACAGTCACAGCAACATACCCAAAACACTCGTGCTAACCACAAGGCACTGTCAGGGCCCGTGTTTTGCCCCTGACCAGTCCAGTCCTTGCCCAAACGCATGCTGTGCAGTTAGTGCAATATTTTTAATATGGGGCCCTACACAAATTCTTATCGCAGTATGCTTATTAGGTATCAAACTCCACATTAACGGTTAGCGCCTGTTAGTAAACATGCCCCTAAAGGAAGTTAGGGCCCGATATTTAAAGGATTAATGCAGTTGGCAGATCTGCTAACCCTTTGACCAGGATATTGCCACTGAATATTCATGGATGCTGCCGCTGCATACCCCAATGCTAACCGGTTAGTATCAGGGCATTTGGTTGCGGCACCCGGTAATAAATGGGCAGTGGTGATATAGAACTATTACTTGGTTATCACAATGCAGCAAAATTTAGGCTCTGTAAAGGCTGGCCTAACTTTCGGGGCTGAAGCTAACTGGGAGAGTGACGCAATAACGTCGCTCCTCGGTTAGCTTCATGGCATTCTGGGGAAACCCTAATATGACCTGTAATAAGGAAGCTTATCATAGCTCAGGAAGGAGCTATAGAAAAGATGATGTGACTCTGAACAAGCAACCTGTCAGTTCTGGTAGAAATAAGAAAACAGAATTTTCTTACAAAAGACTACCAGTCCCAGAATGCACCAGGTTTCCAGCAGCCATTAGAGGAGCTGAAGTGGGGAAACGTGTGTTCAATCAGGAGGGCTATGAGGTAATCCCTAAGCACTCATCTCAAAGGGCAGGGCCTGATTCAGCACAGCTGCGCTGTATTAGGGAGGAGCACTCATCAAGGCAGAATAAGAATAGAGTTTGTTCTACAGATGAGAAGCATCAGCTTCTCCATGATCAGCTTCATGATCACCTTGGATATTCAGAGAATTGTCCTCAGTATCCTGAGAATCAGCTTGAGTTTGATCATCAGTTTCATCTGAAGGATCAGCAGAAGCAGAAGCCAAACCGGACGGATAGAGAAGGAAAGAAACCCTCTGGAAGGAAGAGGAGAAAAGCCTTTGAGAGGTCTAGAAGAGTCCAAGGCAGTACGTATACTGGGAGGTATTCCAAGGGCCAGCATAGACCATTGGACTGGGGAAAGCCAGAAGAATGGTGCTGCAGAACAAGGAATCACCAGAGGCTACCTGTGAGGGAGACGGCTGCACGTGGAAGGGACTCTAAGACCTATACCAGAAGGTATGTGAAGAGAGATCCAGTGTCCAGGGATCAGGACTGGAAGGCTGGACATAAGAACTGGACTACATACTGGCCAGGCTATATAGAGAGGAACTATAGCAACAATGGAAGCTCAGGTATGAACACTGATCTATGCCCTAGCTATAACCTTGAAAGAAAGCAGGGAAATAAGTATTCTCCTGAAAGGGCTCCATTGAAAGATTCATCTGTGCCAATTCATGATAGTGACCCTATGCTTGTTGATGAAGGGGAAATAATAGCAGATCAAGATATTGTTTATATGGACTGCTCTCTATCCAAACTCCGTTGGTAACTTTCTGTGATATAAAGCACAGCAGCCATCACAAAGAAATATAAATTTGTTCTTTATTCCACTAAGAAAAGCTCCTGAAGCAGGATTTGACTCCCACAGTAGAAAGCCAGCCTGCTAAAGGGTTTCAGCTGGATAACTGATAGCAATTGAGCTGCACCTAATTGCTTGTGAGTTAGGAGAGAATTACTTCTGGATCTGTGTGGAAAGTAATCAGAAGTTAACCTTACAAGAACAGTTTATTTCTTTCTTTGTGGCTTTTTGTTTGTTAGAGATATGCTAAGAAAACATTAGCTAATTGCCTGACAAGTTTGAAGGTTGTTTTCCTGATTTTGATTTTTAACTTTGTTTTACCAAGTTAAACACTGCAAGCAAGTAACCTAATTTATGTGCTACCAAGCATATCTGTGCTGGGAGAAATAACCCCATAAATAAAGAAGTATCTTATTGGTTTTAACACTTGTGCACAACTAAATTATTGTCAGCAGCTGTGTCTGGTGTGAATGAACTACATTACCCACAATACCTTGCAAAAATCATATAAATATATGCATTGTCAAGACTGTGAAGATTCTCACCCAGGCAGCCGTCTGACAGACCCTGGCATTGAATTTCTGGGTCTAAAGTTTAATGGCGGCGGTCACCGTCATGATCGGGTCCAAAGAGAATCAAATTAACCAAATATTACTCTATAGTACGCGAAAATTAGGATTCAATACTTAAGAAAAATTAATGGCCTGATATTCAAAAGGATTTATCTGGGTAGCACCATCTGCTACTTGGATGAACCCTGGTGAGAGGACTATTCAGCAGCACTATCCAGAGAGCACCACTGAATATTTCCTCTGATTGCTGTAGCACCGTCCGGACAGTGATGAGGAGCAGGGGCGACCCAAGGGGTGTGCGGGGGCCATGTGCAGAGCCTCAGTGTGGGGCCTCATTTGCATAAATATTTGCATAATGTTACCATACACTAACTTTTAGTAAACATGCCTCTTAATGAGCGTATGGATAAAGAAAGACTAAAAGATTTCTACATTACTATAATCCAGTGCCAACCGCCAGGCACATTAGGAACTACTACAAAAACTGCCCATTTAGAACCCATAGCAAACCCGCCGTATCCTAACAGCACTACCAGGACTGCGGCGCTCCTGCCCGGCCTTGGGGCTAAAGACAGGAGCGGCGGTCTGATGCTTCGTGAGGAAGGAGAGTAACCTGTATCCAGGGAATGCTGGGTATTGTAGTTCCTGCTCCTCTCGCTCCGAAATAAAGAGTTGTAGTTATGGGGTTTCCAGTATATTTATTATAGTAAAGGATATTGTTCCATCACATGGCAAATAAATGCAAACAAAATAGGTGCTTCAAATGCTAACAGGAAAACTTAGAATAAAGGCAACTTAAAGTATAACTGCTGCTTTTCACTTCTAAGCAAATTACTCACTTTGCCCCAAGAGGTCAGTTAGATTCACTGCAGCCTCTTTCAGCCACTGTTACCTTCACAGTGCTGGGGAAAATCAGGTGCACATAATTAGAGCTTTCTCAGCAAGGCAATACAACAGCTCCGTAGCATTCAATTCACATACGGTAAAAAGCAGTTTCCTTCAGCTTGGCATCTCTACACAGCAGACCGTGCAATCCATGCTCTCACAATCTGGTAAGTCTGTATTATCTTGTGTTAATTCTTCAAGCTGTATGGAATTACTGGCTTCTGGTAACACTGGCTGTCTTCTAGCTTGCAACTCTAAAAACTGCTTAAAACTCTGTAGGAGCAATTCAGCCTGCTGTTTGTGAGATAGGGAATTGCTATCAGCTATACAACTTCCCTCTGGCTTAAGGCTGTTTATTTTCTCCTCTCTTAGATTAATTGTGTCAGAGTAACTGCTAGTCCCTTTTGCTAATGTTTCACACACAGGAGAGTTAGCTTTACGTTCAGCCTGGAAACTTTGTGGCAATTCACTTACTTGTTGCCATGCCGTTCTGACTTCAGATGGCTCCAACGTTCTCCAGCTGTTAGAATGTTTGTTGCTCTCTGGCTCAAACGGTACTTCACAGAATGATTGTTTTCTTTCTTGTGCCTGCCTTGAAGGCTTCCTTTCCCAGGGCTGTGCCTTCCAACGGTTATCTATTTCAGGGCTAGGTCCTCTCTCCTTGGGACTTCTACTCACTGCCTCTGAATAGAACTTTGCAGGTCTCCTTCCAATGCCAGGTTCCCAAGTATCAGCATACTGTCTTCTGGACTTCCAATCATTCTCCTTCTTAATCCTCCTCTCCTTCTTCTCCTTCTCCTCCCTCTTCTTCTTCTTTCTCTTCTCTATCTTAATCTGACTAGCAAAGCCATGCTCTGGTATAAAACCACGTTCTCTCTTGGACACGCCCCTTCCAAGGGCAGGGTGTGCCCAATCAGGACTGCAGGACTCCTCCCCTGGGCTGGTATCCATGCTCAGCTCTGTGGAATAGAGTCTCTCTTTCTTCCTTGGTTTCTCAAATAGGCATAAATCCTGCTGAACCTCAGGATTTTCATCCGTCTCCATAGGCTCAGGAGGGGGCTGTTCACCACAGGACTCACATAGCACCATACTCTACCTATCAAAAGGCAACACTGCAAATATTAAACCAATACATTTCAGAGAATAAGAATACATGACCTACTGGGGAACGAGAACAAGTGGCAAATGTCAAATAGGAATTACATAAACAGAATACCTCAGCTCAATTACACATGCAGAACATAGACCATCACCAAACAAAGAATCACAATTTAGAAACAGGAAGACAATAATTAAACTGGGAACCCCAAAAGCCAAACTTGGAATGTACAACAACACTGTAGAAATAAAACTATAAATTAATTTCCTCTTATACTAAACAAAGCGCAGACGTTAATGATGCACATTTCCCAGAGCTGACATACAGTCAAACCTCGCTTAACAAACACCTTGCATAACGAGTGATTCGCATAACGAACAAAACAAAATGTAAAAAATGACTCCCTTAACGAGCAATGTTTTGCATAACGAGTGACGAGGAGACAACGTGACGTCACATGCAGGATCCAGCTTGCATCTCGGCTATCAGTCTGTGTTTAGCATTTGTTTAGCGCTTGTTTAGCTAGCATCTTACTGTCGCTTGTGAAAGTTGTATTCAGACACATTATCGTGTATTTTTTTTAGTGCAAAGTTTAAGCATGCTTACATGTTTGTCCCCAAAGAAAATGCTGCAAGAAGATAGGGGTAAGAGAAGAAAAATCACCATAGAAGTCAAACGCCAAATCATTGAGAAGCGAGAACGAGGTGTGAGCGTGACTGACCTAGCATGCATATACAATCAGTCTACATCAACGATTTGCACTATTCTCAAAAACAAGGATAAGATTAAGGAGATCAATGTTTCAAAGAGTGTCACAAGAATTTCTACGCAACGGCCACGTATTCTCGACGATGTTGAAAGATTGCTTCTCATATGGATCAACGAGAAGCAAATGCAAGGCGACACTATTAACGAAAACATAATTTGTGAGAAGGCGAAACTAATTTTTGCCGACCTTATTAAGAAGACCCCAGGATCATCAATGGATGAAGAAGAAGCATTCAAGGCAAGCCGTGGGTGGTTTCGAAAAGTTTAAGAGAAGAATCGACATCCACAGCGTTGTGAGGCATGGAGAAGCAGAAAGCTCAGACATAAAGGCAGCCAAGAACTTCATCAGCGTATTCAAGAAGCTTGTGAATTCTGAGGGTTACCTGCCACAGCAGGCTTTTAATTGTGATGAGACGGGTCTCTTCTGGAAAAAGATGCCGAAGCAAACTTATATCACAGCAGAGAAGACATTGCCGGGCCACAAGCCAATGAAAGACCGTCTCACGCTGTTGTTTTGTGCAAATGCAAGTGGCGATTTGAAAATTAAACCACTGCTCATTTACCATTCGGACAATCCATGAGCCTTCAAAAAGTATAAAGTCCAGAAGTGTCATGTGGAGGTCCAACAACAAGGCTTGGGTGACACATGACCTTTTTACAGATTGTATCAATGAAGTGTTTGGTCCGTCTGTAAAAAAAATATCTGCTTGAGATGAATTTGCCACTCCGTACCTTGCTTGTTATGGACAACGCCCCTGCACATCCTCCAGGCCTAGAATATGACCTCCTTGAAGAATTTAAATTCATCAAGATCCAGTTCCTGCCTCCCAACACCACTCCTTTACTGCAGGTCATATCAAATTTTAAAAAGCTCTACACTAAAGCATTCTTCGAGCGTTGTTTTGAGGTAACTGAAGGAACCAATCTCACTCTCAGAGAGTTTTGGAAAGACCACTTTCATATCATTGTCTGCCTCAAGATGATCGACAAGGCATGGGAGGGGTCACCAAGAGAACCCTTATTTCTGCATGGAAGAAGCTTTGGCCGGACAGCGTTGTCAAACGCGATTCCGAGGAGTTTGAGCAAGTGCCTGTGGAGCCTATAATCGATGAGATTGTGTCTCTCGCCAAGATTATGGGGCTAAAGGTGGATAGCAATGACATTGATGAGCTAGTGGAAGAGCATAGCCAGGAGCTGACCACTGAAGAGCTTGTGGAGCTGCTTTCTGTGTCACAGCAAGAAGTTGTGGAGGAGATTTCGTCAGGGAAGGAGGAGAAAACAGCCTCAGCAGAGCAACAACCTTCCAGTGAAATAAGGGAGATGCTGAAAGCATGGGAAACTGTTGCATCATACGTGGAGAAGCATTACCCCAATAAGGCAGTAGCTATGCCCACTACAAATTTATTTAACGATAATGCTGTGTCTCATTTTCGTCAAATTTTGAAGCGTAGGAAAAAACAAATGTCTCTAGACAACTTTCTTGTAAAAAGGGATGCATTATAAATAAATAAATTACATTATTATAAATTTGATTTTTTTTCGGAATGGAACGCATTATCCTATTTTACATTGATTCCTATGGAAAAAATTGTTTCGCTTAACGAGTGTTTTGCATTACGAGTAAGATGCAGTAATGAATTATGCTCGTTAAGCGAGGTTACACTGTATTCTAGTTAATAAATTCAAAATAAAGAGATATTTTTCTACCTTTTGTGCATTTTTTTTCAGTTGCTATTGCTCCAGCCACTTTCTTCTGGTTTCTTCGTATCTTCTGCTAACTCTCCATCGTCTGCTGTCCATTTGTCCTTTCTTCTCTCTTCTAGTTTTTTTCCATTCTCTCTCTACATCTGCTTTAACATACTAATCTTTCTCCTTTTGCTCTTTCCTCATTCCTATTTCATCCACTCAAATTTTACCCCTCCATCCTCAATCCCCACTTATTCTCCCAATACCCGGCCAATTGTAGATTTTTCTTCCCTTCCACACAAAATATTTTTCCCCTCTCCATTTCACTCTCCCAGCCCCATCCCATTCTAATCCTCCCCCAACATCAGCTCCCTTCTAGTTCCAGCCCCACCCAGCATCCGCTCCCTTCTAGTCCCTGCATCAGCCCATTTCCAGTCCTATCCTAGCCCCACCATCAGCCCATTTCCAGTCCTAGCTCCCCCATCCATTTTGGGTCCTATCCGAGTCCCTCCATCAGCTCATTTCCAATCCCAGCCCCCCATCAGCCCATTTCTAGTCATTTCCTACAAAATGGACCAGAAAAAACCCGAAGCAGTCATTAACCAGAAGGTTTAAATGTAGATTTTTTTTAAAGTGCCATCAAATCATTGCTGACTCACAGCTCCTGGGCAAGTATGACTGGAAGTAGATTACCCAAGGTCTCAAAGAGTGTCAATGTTATTTATTTATATTCTCTTATATACTGCACTGTTCTGCATCAGTGTGGTTTACATTGAACAAACTGAAATTACATTGAACAGGGCATTATAACTTGGAGATAACTATTTTACAGGGAACATGGGCTATGGAGGGTTAAGTGGCTTGCCCAAGACCACAAGGAGCACCTGTGAGACTAGAAACCCCAGTCCTTCCAGCCCAAGGTTGCTGTCCTCTAGTGGGATTTGAACCCCCAACCTTCTGGCCTGAAGTACCTTGCCCCAACCACTAGGCCACTCCACCCCTCCAATGGGATGCAAACCCTGATTTTTTTGGGGGGCTAGGCTGTTGCTCTAACCACTAGGTACTCCTTCACTCTTTTCAAGCTGTATTTAATCCTTATTTTAATAATCAAAAATACTTTAACATTTCTGCTAGATCAGGATTTAAAGTTAAAGCAGTCTCATTCAGAATCAAATGAAAAAATTTTCAGAGCATGTATATGAGTGAATGTGAGCTCAGTTTATTTTGTTGGGAGCCTTCTGGAGGTAATCTTTGGTTACATTTCCAGTTGAGCTTGTCATGGTCTCCTCTGGTCTCACCTGTTTTAGCTGTGTGACTCCTACTTTGTGGAACTTGCTTCTACATTAACCACAGTTAGAACCCTCCCATTCAAAGTTTAAATCCAGTGTGAAAACTTGGCTGTTTTAGCAATCTTATTCAGGTGGTTAATGCTAATTTTTATTATTATTGTCCTATCTGGGTACAGCTGGTTTTAACTATTATTGGTTTGAAAATGTTGATTACTTATCACTGGTTTTCGAATGTTGATTGTGTTTCCCTAATTTTTCCCTGCATGTCAAGTCTTTTGGTTATTATTGTGCAATCTCTTTTCCTCTTTTTTTCATGTGTTTCCATATTGTATTATGCTTCTGTATTTACTGTTTTTAATGGTTTCTATTTTATCTGGATTTTGTAAACTGATTCAAAATAATTTTATTGTGAGATGCAGTAACACAGATTATGACTAAATAACTAAATAGCTGCATTAACTTTGATATCCAAGGAGAGCTGGGAGCCTAACCAGTCTCCTAAAGTACAGATCTTAGACTGCAATATTACTACTACTACTTATCACTACAAGGCATAGGCAATGCTGTACATATACACATAAGAGACAGTCTCTGCTCAATAGCACTTACAGTCATTGCCTGCAATAGTAGGACCAAAACTCAATCAATTTATCTTTATTGCCCACCCACAATACCATGCTCTTTAGGATTCATTTTCAGGCAGAGTGTCTATGAGGACCTTACACACGATTCTCAACGTCATATGGATGCGGAAATTGGACAGCGAAGTATAAAGACAGAAAGAAAATCGATGTCTTCGAATTATGTGCTGACAAAGAATACTGTGTATACCATGGGCTGCCCGAGGAACAATCAGTCGGTTAGAGAAGATTAATCCTAAATTATATTTAGAAGCTCAAATGACAAGATTTTGACTTTCATACTTTGGACACATCATGCAAAGAGAAAGATCATTAGAGAAAGACAGCATGCTTGGCAAGGATGAAGGTCAACGCAAAAGAGGAAGGCCAGCAATGCGATTGATTGATACAGGAAGAGCAGCTATGGATGCTGCTCTATCAACAATTAGCTGCCTGACTGAATCCTGAACAGTTTAGGACAACTATCCATAGGGTTTCCATGAGTCTTTACAGACTCAATGACTCTTAACAACAACAATATACTAATCATTCAGAGATGATCTCCAGTTTGGAATAAATATCCAAAGCAGAACCATTCTACAGCATATCGATTTAAATATCTGTGCACGTAAGCCTGCTGCATTTGCCAAAAAGTTCAGAGGTCCAAACGAAAAAATCACCAAACAATACCCCCAAAAAATTTATCTATAATAAAGAAATTTTTTTGTCGGATATCACCGCAGCAAAGCATAGAAGGAAACCAATGCTCCCAAGCGGCTCAATCCATTTTATTATCCAAGAAGATATTCTAAAGTGTTATAAAAGACTTAGCTCAGTCCAATGAAGTTCTTTAAAATCCTCGCATGAAATTCCTTGAAGTCCTTGCACGACGTGCACGTTTCGGGAAAGTGTTTCCTGTATCAAGTGCTCTTCAGTCCACAATTCCAACAACCGTCAAAAGACGCCGGAGCCAAAACCAGCTGATTCTTGAAGGGTAAGGGAAACTCAAACAATGGCTCCCAGGCCTGTAAATCACTACCAAATCCACCAATGAAGGCAAACAGGGCCACCCCACTAATCAGGGAGGGCCCTGTGCCACAGAGGTGGATGTCACATTACTGTGTGCCACTCAATGTCCTTATTTAAACCATTATTTTTTGGGGGTATTGTTTGGTGATTTTTTCGTTTGGATTTGTGTTTGTATCACTGAAGAGTGGATTTTGTTTGACAAAAAGTTCAGAGGTGGCAAGCTTTGAACTTATGCACATGCACTAGGCCCTGCACCACAGTGACTGTCTTAGGGGTATGTTTACTAAAACCGTTAGGGTGCGCTCCGCGCTAGTGTGCGGATGCCATATAAGGATTGGGCGTTTCAGTCAGAAAAAAGCAAAACCGGGATTAATCATGCGCTAATGTGCACTGCGCTCATGTGCGCCCTGCACATTAGCGCATGAGAAAGTTGCACGGGAAGCATAAGTGACGCGCTGATGTGCAAGCACAGGAACAGAGCCACAGTACAATGATTAAGACACTGACCAATAATGCAGGGATCATGGGTTCAATCCCCCACTGTTCCCAATGAAGAAGGCTGGCTGAGGCATTACCTATTATGGGGAAGATTGCTTTAGGAGGCATTTTATTTTTATTCTAATTATCTCTACTAGCAACCGCACTCTCAAAGCGTGTTAACATATGGCGCCCCATAAGGCACATTTTAAAGTGCACTGTCCGCCAAGGCACCCTAGAATGTTGCTTATAGGGCGCTTTATATGGTGCCGTATGAGGTACCACTGTTTTTGATGGCAGCACTGTGCAGTTTAAGGAATGAAAATCATAAGTAGGTGCGCTGACATGCAAGGAGGAGCAGCAGTGTAGAACAATGGTTAAGACACTGTCCAATGATGCAGGAGTCATGGGTTCAATCCCCCACTGTGCCTAATGAAAAAGGCTGGCTGAGGCATTACCTGTTATAGGTAATATTGCTGTAGGGGGCGTTTTATTTTTATTTTAAATAGTGCTGCCAGCAAACACGCCCTCAAGTGCCGTAATTGAAGGTGCCACATAAGGCACCCTATAAGGCACTCCATAGGGCACATTATAAAGTGCACTGTCCGCCACGGCACCCTAAAATGTCCCCTATAGGGCACCCTATAAATTGCTCCACAGGATAACGTATAGTGCACCTCATATGGACGGTAACCATAAGGTGCCCTATAGGGCGCCCTATAAAGCGCCCTCAGAGGCACCTTATGGGTACAGTACGCTGAGAGTGTGTTTGCTGGCAGCAATAATGTATATGAAAAAGAGATAATGCTTTGGGCAGCCCTATCAAATAACCCCACTGTGGGTTTGAAACAACAACCTCTGGCTCCACAGGCAGTGAAGTAACCATTGGTCTACAGCTCTATAACTGCTAGCAAGCCCCTGACTGGCTGCAGAGGGAGTGCACGTCACCACACAGACAGTCTGATGTGGTCACCAGGATAGGGTTAGCACACCCGTACCCATGATGCACTGCACATGCAAATCAGCTGTCCACAGATAAACACAAGATGGGGTATGCACCCCCACAGCACCTCGGCCTGGTAGGGGGAACTGACCATGTGCACCCCCACAGCACCTCAGCCTGGTAGGGGGTACTGACCATGTGTGTTACTGGCACAGAGTAGCTACACACTGTCACATTGTGCAGGTACTGTGCTCACCCTGAGTGTGCGGTGGGGCGCCCAGCACCAGGTCCACAGCACCTTCCATGGCAGAAATAGGCCATGCTGCAGGTCCACAGCAGTGCTAATGTGTGAAGTAGTTAGTTTCTGTAGAAACACCTTGGATATATCTGTCTGTCTCAGTCAGGTGTAGCCCCCATGGACCCCCAGGAGGATTATGTACCACCACCCTCCTCCTCCAGGACTGAGGGTGGTAAACAGGTCCTCCCATCAACAGATCCACATTCTAGCTCCCTGCAATGGTGGCAGTAGAGGGGACCATCAACCCCAGTCCTGCTGGGGAACAGACACCCTACAGGGCAGTCAAAGTAGCTCTGTACACATCCATAACGCAATAGCAGACAGACATTAGGCCTGGATATGCTAAGCTGCACCCCACCACTATCTGATATTCTCCTGCAGCAAGCCTTCAGCTGCTGCACCCTGCAAGGCACTCCATCAAGACACATACCAGCTGCAAACAGTCTGCTAGCTAGTCCATAGTGCATGTTCCTGGTGGAAATGCATGCACCCAGAACTGGGATGTCAGCATACACAACAAGCAGATAAGTCAGTGACTGGGCCCCAAAAGGAAACCCATAAATGTCACATGAAAAAAAGACTATATAGCACTATGGGGGTGCCTAGCCATGCTGTGGTCACTGCACAATCAGGGTGAGAGTGATCTCCCAGCAGGACATGCTGAGGCCACCCTGTCTGTGTAGGTGGTGGCTGGGTACTAAAATGTCCCAGCCAGTGCCCTATGCACTGTGCAGATGCATCCTGGCCAGGCCACCCTGTCCGGGCTATACCCATGGTACCTTGCTCCTCATTATACACATTGGCAGGCCAATACTGGCAACAGTGCTGGCAGTGTGGGCTGTGGAGGGTGTTTGCAGCCACCACACACTGGATAGACAGACACCCACACCCACACCTATGCCAGCATTGTGCTACTATAGAGGAGTTTAGCAGCCCTGGCCACCACATCAGTCCTGGGCACAGTACAGGCATGGATATGGTACGCAATACTGTTGGGGGTCACTCCCCAGGGTGGTAAACACTGTCAGAGACCAGACCTGAAGCACACACCACAGACATCAGAAAGATTTTTATGATGGAGCTCAATCAGCAAACTGTGCTTAACATAGGAATTGCTATCTGCCAGTAATCATAGCAAACGTTTGATAGCTGTGTACCGTATACCCAGGTGTAGGGTGGCATTGCTAAGGTATGCAATTGCTAGTATTGGGAGATGCACACAGGGCCCAATGTCCTGCCTCTCCAGGAGGCATTGGCCAATGGGGCCTGTGGGTGTGGGTGTGTTTGCCCCTGTTGGCTACTGCTTTATGGCAGAGGTTCCCAACTCCAGTCCTGGTGTCCCAAACACTGTTCGGGTTTTCATGCTGTCCCTCATGAATATGCATGAGATACATCTGCATACCATGGGGGTGGTGCATAGATATGCAGCACAGGCATCTTTATTAGAGGCAGCATGGAACCTGAATGGTGTTTGGCCCTCCAGGACTGCATTTGGGAGACTCTGCTCTAGGTAATGCGGCTGTTTATGGTGTCTGTGCTCGGTGGGGTAAAATATAGGCGTATTAACCATGCATATGTTCTCTGCAATAAAGGTTTGTCCTTACTATCATGGTTTAGTTGTGGGAAAAATATGTGGACTGGATTGGCAGTAGCCCCAGCTGGGCTTTGAACCTGTGACCTGTTCTTGCACACACTGTCTGTGTGCACTGCACCACCGTGTTGCCACAGATATGCTGCATTCCCTGGGGAGTCCATGACTGTACATCCGACAGGGCCTGTTTGTTGCAGTGCACGGCACCCACCTGGACAGGGCTAGGCCATGGTCTGCTGTTGCCACCAGCTGCTGCCACCTCCACCACCAGTACCGCTCCATCCTTAGATTGGAGACAGCATAAACCCTGAAGGATTTGTGGCCCTCCAGGACTGCATTTGGGGGAATCTGCTCTAGGTAATGTGCATGTTTCTGGTGTCTGTGCTCTGTAGGGTAAAATAGAGGTGTTTGAGCCATGCTTATGTTCTCTGCAATAAAGGTTTGTCTTTACTATCATGATATAGTTGTGGGTAAAATATGGGGACTGGATTGGCAGGAGCCCCAGCTAGGGCTTGAACCTGTGACCTTCTGTCTCCAAACACACTGGTTGTGTGCACTGCACCACCGTGTTGCCACAGAGACAGTGCATTCTCTGATGATACCATGACTGTTTGTCTGGCAGGGCCTGTCTGTTTCAGTGCATTGCACCCACCTACACAGGGCTAGGCCATGGTCTGCTCTGGGCAGCTGCCACTGCCCCCCTCCACCTCCAGTACCCCTGTGCCACCATGCTGACATGCCCTTCTGCTGGTGGTGCTGGTGGTATGCAGTCTCAGGCCATCCTGTGTGTGGGTAGGCGGCTGCCTATGGTGTGGGTTCTGGGGTAGGGGTACCTGCATATCTGTCCGCACGTCCCCCAATCACCGCCTGCCACTGTTCTGTGCCCTTGGAGGTACCTGCTGGGTACTATCCCCTGTGACACTGTGATAGACACGCTCATGCCCATGTTGGGCCCTCATCAGTTGCTGTCTGGCTGCTGTACAGTTTCAGCATTCCTAGGTGCCACCTAGGCATCTGCCTAGTCCGCACTGTGCCCCAGCTGCACCACAGCATATGCCGCCTGCAGCCCTCTGTATCCCCTTTCCCAGCATCTGTCCAGTTGCCCATTCTGACATGCCCGCCCTGCTGCTGTGGAACATGGGCATGCCATAGGAAACCTGTCCAATGGAGGTCGTAACCCTGATCAGTGCTATTTCACTGTGGGATCATTCACCTTGTATGGGGACGGAGCGTAGATCCTTCTAAAATTCATATTTATTTTTTGGGGCTTTCTTGGGAGTGTTTTTTGATGTTTCCCATTACTATCACTATTGCCCAGCTTGCTTATGATTTTTTTATATTTTGTTGGGGTCATTTTTAATGTTTATTTGCCCTTTTGTTCCATGCACATGTATCACACTGCTCACGTTTTGTAGGTTTCCCTGGTTTTGCTGTACATTGCTGACATAAATGGTTTCTCTTCCCTTTAAATCGGCTCTACTGCGAGGTTTTCACTCGTGGCATTTTTTGCTTGAATTTCAGCCCCGCTCATGTGCGGGGAGCCTCTCCCCTCCCACTCTCTACCCATTGACCCCGTCTCTCCGCCCCTGGGGAGCCTTCCTCCTCCCTCCGGGAGCCTTTCCACGCCTCTATCGCACATCAGCACGCCGCGCACATGAGCAGGCACTTTAGTACGGCGCGCACGTGTGCGGGGCACAAAAACGCATCATTAGCGTGCGCTAAGGTACCTTAGCGCACGCTATTGTGCGCCGCGCACTTGAGCGCAGTTTAGTTAACATACCCCTTAATGTGGTCAGGGCAGAGGTAGTGTGGGAGGCAGTGGCAGCAACACCAACAGCAATGAGGAGAGAGGGTTTGCTTGAATCTACAATGTAACCCATTTAAGAGTAATAAGAGAAATTGATCACTCAGCGCGTTATCGAACTCCAGAATTTGTTACCGGAGGATATAGTAAAAGCTGTTACTGTAGCTGGGTTTAAAAAAGATTTGGGCAAGTTCCTGGAGGAAAGGTCCATAAACCATTATTAAAGAGGACCTAGGAAATCCACTGCTTGCCCCAATACAAGCATTGTGGAACCTATGTACCTTCTTGAGAACCTGCCAGATACATGTGACCTGGACTGGCCACTGTTGGAAACAGGATACTGGGCTTGATGAACCTTGGTCTGACCCAGTATGGCATTTTTTATGTTCTTATCTCTGGCAAAAGAAAGGCAAGAAAGGGGAATTGTTGAATGGGGGTGTCGGGAAAGCAAGAATAAGAGAGATGTTGGACATGGGATGAGGTAGAGAAGGGGGGATGTTGAACATAGGCAGTGTGAGGGAGGGGACATGCTGGGAATTATGTTGTTAGGAAAGGGTAGAAGAGATGCTGGACACAGAAGGGGTAGGATCTTGAACTGCCACTGAGGGGGGATGCATGACTGTGCAGGGAAATAGATTTAGAAAATTTTAAGGGGCTTGTTTAAGGGGCTTGATAACAATCGGAAACTGCTACCGTGGCTTTGTAAACAAGCCCCTAAGAGTAAGTTGAAGACTCGTTTATTGATGGAGGTGGTTGGGGAGGGTGGAACTGGAAGTGTGATTCTGATTTGCTAAGTTTGTTGAATATTATGTTTGACTGTATTTTTATTTTTGTACACCACTGAGAGCATTGGTATACAAATTTAAATAATTTTAAATAAATAAGGTTTGCCTAGAGCAGCGATGGCGAACCTATGGCACGCGTGCCAGCTGTGGCACGCGAAGGCCTTGCAGCTGGCACGCGGGCAATAGGTCCGCAAAAAAAAGAAAAAAGCTGTCTCTGACTGCTGCCGCGGACGCGGCAAGGGCAGAATGCAGCGTCCCGCGGGGCCCCCTCCGCCTGCTAAGCCCCTTTAGACGCGAGGGACTGATGGGAAATTTCCCATTAGCCCCTGCGGGCTTAACAGAGACGCGAGGGAGACGCTCTCCCTCGCGAATCTGAAAGCCCTTGCAGAGGGGCTTCGAGGGCGGCGGGGGCCCCGCGGGACATTGTAATCTGCCGCGGCAGCAGCCAGAGCCTGCTTTTTTTTAAAAAAAATTTGCCGGGGGGGAGGGGGGGGGGGTTAGGACTGCTAATGGGCTGGAGGGGGGGGGGGTTAGGACTGCTAATGGGCAGGAGGGGGGGTGTTAGTACTGCTAAGGGGCAGGAGGGGGGTGTTAGGACTGCTAATGGGCAGGGGGGGGTTAGGACTGCTAATGGGCAGGAGGGGGGGTTAGGACTGCTAATGGGCAGGAGGGGGGGGGGGGTGTTAGGACTGCTAATGGGCAGGAGGGGGGGTGTTAGGACTGCTAATGGGCTGGGCGGGGGGGGGGTTTAGGACTGCTAATGGGCTGGGGGGGTTAGGTCTGCTAATGGGCGGGCGGGCGGGCGGGGGGTTAGGACTGCTAATGGGCAGGAGGGGGGGCTTAGGACTGCTAATGGGCAGGAGGGGGGGTGTTAGGACTGCTAATGGGCTGGGGGGGTTAGGACTGCTAATGGGCGGGCGGGCGGGGGGGTAGGACTGCTAATGGGCTGGGGGGTAGGACTGCTAATGGGCTGTGGGCTGATGGGGGCTGTCTGGAAATGGGGTGATGGGGGTTTAGGGCTGGAAGTGAGTTGATGGGGGGGGCTAGGACTGGTATTGGGTTGGGGGGTTGCTAGGACTGGAAATGGGCTGATGCAGGGACTAGAAGGGAATGGATGCTGGGTGGGGCTGGAACTAGAAGGGAGCTGATGTTGGGGGAGGATTAGAATGGGATGGGGCTGGGAGAATAAAATGGAGAGGGGAAAAATATTTTGTGTGGGAGGGATAAAAATCTACAATTGGCCGGGTATTGGGAGAGTAAGTGGGGATTGAGGATGGAGGGGTAAAATTTGAGTGGATGAAATAGGAATGAGGAAAGAGCAAAAGGAGAAAGATTAGTATGTTAAAGCGGATGTAGAGAGAGAGAATGGAAAAAAAAACTAGAAGAGAGAAGAAAGGACAAATGGACAGCAGATGATGGAGAGTTAGCAGAAAACATGAAGAAACCAGAAGAAAGTGGCTGGAGCAATTGCAACTGAGCTGAGGTATTCTGTTTATGTAATTCCTTTTTGACATTGCCACTTGTTCTCTTTCCCCAGTAGGTCATGTATTGTTGTTCTCTGAAATGTATTGGTTTAATATTTGCAGTGTTGCCTTTTGATAGGTAGGGTGTGGTGCTTTGTGAGTCCTGGTAGTGCTGTTAGGATACGGCGGGTTTGCTATTGGTTCTAAATGGGCAGTGTTTGTAGTAGTTCCTAATGTGCCTGGCGGTTGGCACTGGATTATAGTAATGTAGAAATCTTTTAGTCTGTCTTTATCCATACACTCATTAAGAGACATGTTTACTAAAAGTTAGTGTATGTTAGCATTATGCAAATATTTATGCAAATTGACGTGCTGGCACTTTGAGGAAATTCTTTGGTTTTGTGCGGCAGTTTGGGCACTCGGGCTCAAAAAGGTTAGCCATCACTGGCCTAGAGTGTCACAAACCCTTGGGGCAGTCCTGTTTGGTATCATTCCTGGTTCTTCTTCAACCATGAATGCAAATAGATATAGGGAGGGGGTAGTTTATATAGGAGACTATTACTACTATTACTAATCATTTGTAGTCCCTGTTCATCAGACTCTGAATGGTTTAAGTACACTATTGTAAAAGAATGTATGCATTAACAAAGAATGAGGAAAAAAGGAATTAAAGAAAAAACATCAACAAAATGAAATGATAGAAAAAACTTGCACACCCTTATCTAGGTTAATTCAGAACCAAAATAATATTGTGACTAGTTCTTAATGGGTGGTGATGTCGAAATTACTACTATATGTATTTTCAAGGTAAAGATGTTTAATGAAGACAGTGTCTCATGTAATCCTCAATGCTAGATTGTGATCGGCATAGATTCTCCATTAGTCATTGTTGGAGAGCAGCCATGTGGCATTAAAAGTGGTTACCAGGTTACTGTCCTGGCAGGCCCTCTTTCAGATAGAAACAGACTGTGTGGAAGTAAACCTACATGATCATAGTGTAATATCATTCTTGCACCATGACCAGTGTTATTAGGAATGCTCTGCTATTGTGTATTATGGATACCTAACTGGTTATTCCACACTTTTCCCTTTCAAGAAAGCACTCTCACAATAGTGACATTTTAATAAATTATTTAATTGTGTGAAGTACAGAGTTGCCAAGTTACCCAATTCCAGGAGTGAGGCTTTTTGTCAGTTCTAGCTTTAAATTTGCATTGCAATGCAGTATGGCATTTGTAGTCCCCGATTTTACCCATTGAAATATGTGCTGTAAGTCCCATAATGCAACAGATTGAGATTGTCAGAAATCCAGGACTGACTTAAATTCTCACTCCTGGAACTGGGTAACTTGGCAACTTTAAAGTAGAACCGTGATATGTAAAATGTATATTCTTTTTGTTGTTATTGCTGTGTGTTAATATTCCACTGATTGCTGTAAAATATCGCCCTGCAAGTTTTTATTTATTTAACGTTTTTTTTAATACTGTCTTATCTTGAAATCAAGGTGTTTTACATTATAACTTCAATTTTACAGAGAGCTTGCAATAGTTACAGCTAACAATTTAAACATAACTGGACAGCTTTATAGCATGCAAAGGGATGGGGGAACTGGGAGTATTAAAACCTGAATTATGTACAAGTATGATTTAGCAGTGACAAAATGCAGTCATAGTGGAGGTCAAAGTGTCATATCAAATAGAAGGCGCTCAGAAGTTTTAACTTGGTATGCTCCTGATATTTTTCATATATGTGTAACAGGGCACCAAACTGCTTCTGTTTTTATAATGTGGAAATTTCTGGAGTCCCTGCTCCCAATTTGGCCTGTGTCTAAATTTACATGTGCAAGATGGACCTGTATGTCTGTGAACTAAAATTTGTTGTTCCCATTCTGTGTTTTGCTGCTTATTCTGGTTGGAGTTGGGAGTTGCTCTCAGGTCCTGCTGGGCTAAAGGGCAGTGTTCTGTCCCCACAGCTTGTGTACATGTTTATATTATATTTTGTATTATGCTGATAGCCTGTAAGCAAAAGCAAGCAGCAGCTCCCTGCAAGATTCATGTAATCTTTGTTCCATATCATCCTGCTAGACCAGTCCAGACAAGTGGGCTGCGTTCCTCTACCAGTAGATTGGTGGAGACACAGAACCAATGAAAAGCCCAAGTTTCAATGTCATCACTCCCCTGCCTCTATTTGCCTCAGCCACCAGAGGTCCCTCCGTATTTCTTTGTCTCCAGCAGATGGTGGTTGGATTTTCTCCTTTCTGTAGAAAATCTAAAGAATGAGAGGAAGAGATTGATTAAACACTCGCAAACGACCACCTTAAGCTCTAAAAGGGTGACCCTCTCACTTGAGTGCGACGTGGGAGGCTCCCCCCATCACAGCCCATTTCCAGTCCCAGTTTATCCTCCCATCAAAGCCCATTTCCAGTCCCAGCTGGGTAGAGATGCTCAGCCGACCGGAGGCTCTGTTGACTGTGCTGTGAGCTGCTCTTCATCCTCAAAAGGGTCTGTAGAGGGTCTGTTGAGGTGCCTGTGTGAGAGGAGGGCTTCCGGACCCCAGATTGTCTTCCCCGGAATTCTTTCCTTTTTACAACAGGCCTTGCCCTTCTGGCATAGAAATTCTGACCCTGCAGCCTCTGGGTGCTCCTGGGCAAAGTCTCATGCCAGGCAGGTGAAAGTAGAAACTCTGTGTGCTTACCTGTGACTAAACATCCCCAGCGAGGGGCGCTCCCTGGAGATGGAAAACAGCTGGGAACTATCCGAGATACTAAATATGCCTTAGACGCTGATGGGCTCTGTGGATGAGGAAGTGCTTCCACGTTTAGAAGATTATGCAGAAGCTGGCATGATCCACCTATTCCAGAAGGAGGAGCTGGAAGCATTGATTACCAGCTTCTCATCCACCTTTGAACTTGATGGATGTTTCCAATATGGAGCAGGAGCCAAAGGTATGCCTGCTTCTTCAAGGGCTCCAGAAATTCACTACTGTCTTCCCGTTCCCAGAGGTGATCAAGGATGGGATCTGGTCAGAGTAAGACCTCTCCGACTCCCTACCAAAAGGGTTTAGGGTGTATAAGAAGATCTCCGCTCTTCCGGAGGAGGAGCGCATTGAGCGATTTAACATTCCCAGAGTGGATGTGCAGGTCATGGCGGTTACCAGATGGACTTCCATTCCTGTGGAAGACTGATCAGCCTTAATGGATTTTCTGGAACTCAAGGTGGATTCCTTGCTGAGAAGCCAGTTCGCCTTGGCAACGGCTATTCTACAGCAGGCGGTATGCACCACCCTGACATCTCAGGCCCTGTTCCAGTGGATTCAATGTCTACCACCTGATGATACTACGCTTCTTTTGGAGTCAGCTGCGACCTTCCTTTCTGATGCCATGTATGGCCTGATACGTTTGAAGGCCAGGGACAGTGCCCTGACAATAGTGTCACAGCATTGGATTTGGCTCTGGCACTGGGCAGTGGACACATCCTCCAAAGCCAGGTTGGCTCAACTGACCTTTAAAGGAAAGCTTCTATTTGGAACAGAGAAGCTAATGAAAGATCTAGGCGAGATGAAATATTACCGCCTCCCGGAAGACAGGTCCAAAGGTCCTGGGAAGAAGGCTAGTGCCCCTTTTTCATCAGCCTCCACTTGTCCACCAAGAACGCAGTGGCTGGATTCCCGAGGATCTTAGGACTATCGCCCTTACCAATCTGGAAAACCTTTCTTCCCCTCTACTTCCAGCCTTGGGTTCATTCCCAGTTCTTTCGTGGAGCGTGTGGGCCCAGGTATTCAGTCCCTTCCAGAGATGGACCCTCCCGAGATGCGCAATGAAGGTTGGGGGCCCAACACCTGGTTCCTCTGGTGAGCGACCGGCTTTGCCTTTTTTTCAGGAATGGGCCAGGTCACCAAAGATCGCTGGGTGCTAGACACCATTCAGTTCGGCTATATCCTGGAATGCAAAGAGCTGATTCTCGATGATTTTGTCATTTCCCCTCGTTGGTCTGTGATCCAGGTGCTGCTTTTCAGACCACGTTGGACAAGTTGCTACACTTGAAGGCATTGGTATCCATCTCTCCAGATGAGTAGGGCAAGGGCAGATACTCTATTGATTTTGTGGTGCCAAAGAAGGACGATTCCTTCAGGTCCATTCTGGACCTCAAGAGGGTCAACAAGCATTTGCTTGTCCTGTGCTTCTGGATGGCAACCTTGTGGTCCGTGATTCAAGCCGTGCACTGAGGGGAGTTCTTGGCATCTGTGGATCTGGCCAAGGTGTATTTTCATATCCCAATCCGGGAAGATCAGCAGAAGTGTCTGCATATTGCCATGCCTGGTTCTCACTATCAGTTCGCTACATCACCCCAAGGATGTTCTCCAAGGTCATGGTGGTAATAGCTGTGGTGCCAAGGGATCTGTGTCCATCCATATCTGGATGACTGGCTCATATGAGCCTGTTCCCTCTCAGAAGTGTCTTGGATGACGTCCCGAGTGATGTCCTTTTTGGAATGCCTCGGCTGGTGATCAATCAGGAAAAGAACCAGCTATTGCCTTCCCAGTCCTTGAGTTTCTGAAAGCACATTTTGACACTCAGGTGGGCAGAGTTTCCTGCCAGGGAAGACAGTCAGAGAATGTTGGATTGCCTGACACTATTCTGTGTGCAGCAGGCCCCCAGAATCTGGGATTATCTTTAGCTTCTTGGATTGATGATGATGACCATAGCGATGATGCCTTGTGCACGTGCTCACATGTGACTGCTCCAGCAGTCCTTGTTGACTCGATGGTTCCTAAGCTCTCAGGAGTATGAGTACAGGCTTCCGCTCCCATTGATGGTGAAGGCCAGCCTGTGGTAGCGGCATCAGGCCTGTCATCTGAGGAAGGGCATACTGCTGGACAATTGCTCCTCGATACTGCTGATGACAGATGCCAGTCTTTCGGGCTGGGGAGCCCATTGCCAAAACCATATGGCCCAAGGCCTTTGAAACCGCAGGGAAGTGGTGTGGTCTATCAACCGCCTCGAGGAAAGGACCATCAGGATGGCTCTTCTGCGTTTTCGGCCCCTGATCGTGGGCCAGGCAGTTTGAGTGTTTTCAGACAATGCCAAAATGGTGGATTATGTCATTCAGCCAGGCAGCATAGCTTTGTTGGCCCAGCACATTGCTGGGGTGGACACTGTGGAAGTGAATTTTCTCAGCCAGCACTCTCTGAGTCCTGGAGAGTGGGAGTTGTGTCAGGAGGCGTTTCAGTTGATTCTGTGCTGTTGGGGTCACTTTGAAAGGGTCCCGATGGCAACCTGCTCTAATGCAAAGGTTTACTGCTTCTTCAGTCACCACACAGAGACAGGGTCCGAGGGCTTCAACGTCCTGACCAAGTCTTGGTCAAATCAGTGGCTGCTGTACATGTTTCCTCTGTGGCCCCTGGTAGGGCATGTGATTCAGCCTATAGAGCACCACCCGGGCAGGTTTGTTCTGGTAGTATCAAATTGGCTGTGGAGAGTGTGGTTCGGAGACCTGATGTGGCTCCTACAGGTGCCTCTTCTTTGGCTGCCTCCGTCTTGGGGGCTATTGCAGCAGGAACCAATCATCCTGGAGGACCTGGCTCCCTTTTCGCTTACAGCATGGCTCTTGAATGAAGACTGCTAGCCCATAAGGGCTACTCTCCAGCAGTAATCTCTACTATACCTGGTGCAAGGAGGAGTCCTACTAAGCTAACTTATGTACAAATATAGTGCCTCCTTGAGGACTGGTGCAGTGCAAGGCACTTGGTTCCTGAGACAACAAAGGTGTCCTCCTTTTTGGCCTTTCTGCAGGATAGCCTAGAGAATGGCCTCTCACTTAGCTCCCTGAAGGTTCAGGTGGCAGCTCTGACCTGCTTCCATGGCCCGGTGGTAGGTAAATCTTTGGCTTTGCACCCTCTTTGGCCTTGCACCCATGTCTCCTGTTTTCTCCAGGGAGTTTGGCGTCTGCATCCTCCCTTCCTGAGATCTTTGTCTGGTACTCAGGGCCCTAATGGTGGCCCCTCTTGAGCTGTTGAAGTATGCTGCCTTAAAGGCTGCCTCAAGACTGTCTTCTTAGTTGCAATTTGTTCTGCAAGGCGGATCTCCAAGCTGCAGGCTCTGTCTTGCCGAGATCCTTATTTGTCTTTTTCAAAGGAGGCCATTTCCATTCAGCCTGTGTCTTCTTCTTGCCTAAGGTACTATCTCCCTTCATGAGAACCAGGTGGTTTGCTTGCCCTCCTTCTCTAAGGAGCAGTGTCAGGGGAAGGATAAGGATCTTCGCTTTTTGGATGTCTGGAGGGTGCCTCTCCGGTACTTGGAGTTTACGACTTCATGTCGTAAGTCAGAATATCTTCTTGTGCTGTTTGCTGGCCCACGCAAGAGTGAGACAGTGGCCTGGTCAACTTTGGGGTGCTGGATTAAGGAGGCTATTGCCTCTGCATATCTGTTGTAGAACTGGCCAGTTTCGGAGGGTTGCGTGCACTGTTCCCTCTAAGCTGTGCGCGTGTGCGCGCGCACACACCTCGCCGAGCGAGCGCACATACTTTACAACAGAGCGCACAAAAATTACGGCTCTGATTCTGATAGAAAACAACACAGACGTCTTAAAATTTAAAAGTTATGATTGTAATTACTAGAAATTTCCCGCTTCATTTAGTAATCGTCTATTTAAAATCAATGTGGTGTACATACTGTATTCTGACGTGTAGTCAAATTTTAAAGTATATAACTCTGAGTGTCGTTATGTGGCGCACAAAATTTAACCTTCCTTCAAAAGCTGCACACAGCTGATATTTTATGCGCACACAGCCTACAGAAAATTAGAGGGAACATTGGTTGCGTGCCCATTCTACCCAAGGACAAGCATCCTCATGGGCGGAGCAGAGCTCAGTAGCACCTGCAGACATTTGTCGGGCAGCAATGTGGAAATCACTTTCCACTTTTGTCAAGTCTTCCTGCTTGGATTTCTATGTGTGGGCAGACATGGCCTTCAGTTCGAGTTTTGCGAGCCCAATGGTGTTGTAGCTTTGGTATATCCCACTTGTCTGGACTGGTCTTGCAGGACTATATGGAAGGTGAAATTTTACTTACTAGTGTCCTGCTAGACCAGTCCAAGGCCCTGAAACTGTATTTGCTCTGCTCTTCTGCTGTGATACCGTTGGGTCCACTATGATTTGTTATACTTGAATCTGCAGGTTCATCTTCTATGGACAGCCTTCTGTTTATGCTTTCCTGTACATAATTCTAAACTGCTGATTACTCCTTGTTGCTCACGATTGAGGTTGTGTGAGGTTTGCTATGTTTTCTCCCATATGCTTTGGGACAAATACTGAAGGACCTCTGGTGGCTGAGGTGAATGGAGGCATGGAGTGATGGAGTGATGTCATTGAAACTTGGGCTCTTTATTGGTTCTTTGTCTCCACCAATCTGCTGGTAGTGGAACACAGCCCACTTGTCTGGAATGGTCTAGCATGACTTAAGGAAATGCTTCTTATTGGTTAAATGTTGCATGTGACCCATTCACTCCAGTCTCCGTGAGCCTTGCCTGGTTTCTATGCTTTAGCCCAAGGTAAAACCTTTAACAATACTGGATATCTTCAGAGACCACAGTCCTTATGGGTATTCCTTTTCACGCACCCCTCCCCCCAGGGGTAACAATCTCCAACTTAGTCTTAGAAAGCAAGAACTCCGTAGCCTTTTTCTCTCTCTTCATCCCTGAAGATTATGTCATTTGTTCACTCAGTGCTCACTCCTTCAGCGGTCTCTCAACATCTATTTCTTCAGTTAACCCCAGCATCCAGACATAATCGGTCACTCGAGTCAATAATCCATCTAGTCAGCAATCATACAGTAAAGCAGCCACAGACAGACTCTCTCTGTTTGTATTGAATCAGAATCGGCTGTAGCACTCTGTGTTTCAACTATCTATCGTAAACTCCTTGTTTACTAATTTGTAATAAACTGTTGAAAATGAAGAACTGCATCTTCTCTCATGGATGTTGGGCTGATTTAGCTTAGGGCCCGATTCTGACATGGACGTCCCGGCCCACTGTGCGTCTGGTCGGAACCGGACACACAGAGTTAGCCGGGATTCTGATCCCATGGGGCACGTCTAGCCCCGCGTGATCAGAATCGCAACCAGGCCTGTACATGCAGGCTGGGACCTCGATTCAGATCGGCCTGCACGTACAGGTCTTCCCCAGCTAACCCAGGGCTTTAGAGTGGAGCCGCGGTGCCATGGTGTCCGGTTGCCATGGCACCGCAGCTTCATTCAAAAGCTGTGATCCCTGGCCACCGAAAAGAATTTTCATTCCCCGCAGCCTGACCCCTGATCTGGCCTCCCAAGGCCAGGCTTGGGCTACGGGGAATCTCCTTTGCCCCCTGCTGCCTCTTTCCAGCCCCGGGCCCGCCCATTCCTCCTGACTAGGGCAACTTATTCCACTTCAGAGGTAGAATAAGTTCCCCGTTCAGGCCGCCGGCCCCAGACGTACAGGACCGACATTGGAATTGGCCCTATACTTCCGGGGTCAATGACTGCCCACTGCCCACCCTAACTCCGTCCCTGATCCGAGCCTTTCCCGCCCTGTCTAACTTCCCTGTACAATGAGCAGGGAAGTTAGTCGGGGTCAGAAGGGGGCCCAAATAGCAGGGATGGACATCCCAACAGGACATCCTTCCCTGCTATTCGTGCCTCGGAATGACCTTCTTACTGTTTAATAATGCACTGGAATATGCATTATGAGAACAGTACAGGCAGCAGAGCCCTGTGGGGACACAAAGCTCTTGAGGAGCAACAGGGAGCTGCCTCTCTTCGTTGCTGGCTAGGCCTCGTCACAGACAGGGAGTCTCTCCAAGCCAGCTAGGCCTAACCAATCAGTGAGGAAGCAGACACATAATAACCGCCTGTCCCTTCCATCCCCTGCCTGTGCATGTTTGGAGCTCAGCTGTCACTTTGCATTCTTCTTCCTTGGACCGGCACTTTGGAACTCACTACCAGCTTCACTCCGTGCTGAATAGTCCTTCCCAAAGTTTAAGGCAATGTTGAAGACCCACTTCTTTTGGTCTTGCTTTTGACCGCTCTCCAACCCCGGACCAGATCATTTGTTCTTAATTTGCCTGTTTGCTTCTATATGCGTGCTTTCCACACTATCTCTGTGTGCCCTGTCTTCTCCACTTTCCTGTCTATGAAATGGCTTTCCTTTCCTACTTGCTGCAGCCCATTTATTCATTGTAAACCACACTGATGCTCCTGCCTGGGCGGTCAATCAAATGTAGGAATAAAGATAAAGAAGAAGGATCCAGGAGGTAGTCAATCCAACTACAGAAGGACCTGCTTGTTTAAAGCAGACTTTAATTTAAAGGAACAAATTTAGATTTAAGATTTAATTACTCGCCTTTGTAAATCTCAGTTTAAGGTCATTTGCAGGCAGGTATACAAGTTATTTCCCTATCAAAATAGATTTGCAATTGAGGTTTTACCAGGGGCAATGGAGGGTGAAGGGACTTGCTCTAGATATGTTGGTGGGAAAAGACGGAGTTGAACTCTGGCCTCCCTGCTTTTGCATCTGATGCTCTATGCACTACCAGGCTACTCCTCTACTCTGTGCATGAGTTCTACTATTTTTCCTTGAACCATGTTTACTTCTTTGAGCCATAAGCCCTGTATTTCAGCAGACAGAACATGAAAATCAAGAAAAGATTTATCTATGTGGGCTCACAAAAATAAACTTGTTTCCATCATTTTTTCAAACATTTACAAAGATGTTTCAGAATTAGTTCAGTACCGATGGCAGAGACCTCCCGGTGCATTGTTAGAAAATTATTTTTAAATCTCTGCTTGGAGTGTCTTAATTGATTTTTTTTTTCAAGTTACTTCATCTTATTGTACAAAAGCGGACCAAAACGGTGTTAAACAACTTGTTTTCCTGGGTCCTTTCCAGGAGATAAGTTATCCTTTCAAATGCTTTTAGCTTGCGGAAATCTACTGGCACCTCCTAGTAAACCCCAAATAACTCACATAATTACTTTGGATCGGTTTGTTCCAAAACTGAACAGTTTTCTGGGATACTTAATTCAAATGGATGGTTTGTCAGGCAGTACATTTAAGTCTGGGACAATCCATACATACAATCAAAAAATCAGTCACTGGAAATCTGCACCATAGGGATGAGCATGGAAAACATTTTTAGTTTGGTTTCTTTTCAGATCAATCAGCCTTTGTGGTTCATTTTTTGATTCCAAAAACATCATTTCATTCAAGTCCATTTCAGTCTATTCATGTGAATGGGACACACAGTTCTGCACTTTTAACAGTGCGCGTTTCCGTTCATTTATTGAAACTTGCTTAAAACTTCCTGGCAGACATCTGCCACAGAGGCAACAACACTCCAAGGCATCCAGAGTGGCACAAAGACCAAAAGAGAGGCAAAGGACACCCACGGCAGCATGAAGGCTCTGAGCCACTATGAAGAGGACAAAGTGGCACAAACAGTGGAATGAAAAGCCATAAGGCTCTTAGCAATCTGAACATAGTTATGTTGCTGATATTCTTCAAGTACGTGTAGCAGGGCATCAAAATGCTTCTCTGTTTTTGAGGACATTTTTGGAGTCCCTGCTCACAAGTTGGCTTGTGTCTAAAGAGATATAATAGAAGATGGGCCTGTGTGTTGTGTCAGCTAAAAGTAGCTATTCCCATTCTGTGTTTTGCTGGAGAGAGGGGTAAAGTAACACCAGCAATGGCATGGAAATCCCAAGATAATGGGAGAGGGGTAAAATGGCACCCGCATTGGTGCTTTACCTAAATCCTCTGAGCATGGGGCAAAGAAAGTATAGGTTAGGGTCAGACTTTGGTGGGAAAATCAGCCAGTTTGAAGAGTACCTGAAGGAGTATCCAAGTATATCCATAGACAGGTTTGCGTGGGACTGTAAAGAGCATGCTTTCTAGTACATTACCAGAAACATCACGTGATAGGACTTTGGGCCTCTTCTTTGACAGGAATACTGGAAAGCAGCCTAATCATTCATCTGTACTGTTGCCAAGGTTGTCACAAAGAAGTTACTAATGACCAGTCCCTAACACAGTTGCTAGGACAATGGTATTGTAACATGTGAAATTAATAAACAGTGGCATGAGGATCACAATATATGGGACAAGGGGCAAAGCAGTGCCAACACTAGTAGGAATACCCCAAGGCATCTGGAGAGGGTTATGACTGGAATCTCTGTTTCTTTTTCTCTCTCTGTTTCTCTGTCTGTCACTTTTCTATACAAACAATGGTGTTCCTTTCTCCCTTTGTCTTTCACCTGCAGCCAGTATTGATTGTACACCGCCATGACGCTCGTGCCTGGGTGGTATATCAAGCATCTAAATAAAGATAAAGCAGCATCATTATTGGCATGGTGACTCTAAGGCAATGGGATAGTGTCACAAAGGAGTTGCTACTGGTCAGTAATGATTCTTCCTTTGACGAGTAGGAGGAATAGACAGGATCAGGTAGTGGAGGGGTCTCGGCATGTTTGTAGAAGGCCAGTAGATGTACCTAAAGTTCATGAGACTTTGGTATCAACAGAATTTCTTTTAGAGGATGATTCTACTGAGGATAAGATGGTAAGCTGGAATCAGACAATGGCACAAGCTTTTGATGCAAGAGCATCAGTGAAGCAAAAATTGCATAAAAATGATAGGCAAGGCCAAGTTTTTCTATGAAATTATAAGACAGGAAAACAATAGGTCATCGCCTGAAACGATTGTTGAGGAGATAGGGAGAGGCAGAATTTAGATTTGATTTCATTATGTTAGGGTATATTTATTCATTGGCTGAGAAGGTGATGCAGGATTCTTATTCAAATTATATTTTGTGAGTTAGGAACATCACAAAAGAACTTTTTATGATGTCACATAAGCTTTTCTGAGATAAAATATTTATGGAAGATAAGGGAGGTTGTTAGAATTCAAGCTTCTTTCCCTCCTTTGAAAGGAAGGCAGAGAGGAGATGAGGAATAAGGAAGGCAGGCCAATCAATTTAGCTTCAGGGAATCTTGACTATCAGAGGAAATATCATCAAGTGACGGTTGGGGGGGGGGGGGGTTCCAGTTTGGATTTGCATTTTAAATTTATTACTCACCATTTCCAAATCCAAGCTCAAGGCAAATTACATTCAGGTACATTAGTTATTTCCCTACCCTATGGGCTCACAATCTAAGTTGTACTCTAAGGACATCCAGATGGCAGATAAAATTTAATGTGGACAAGTAAAAAGCAATGAAAAGCAAATGAGATATTGCTCTTTTTATTGTTTCATGTTTAAAATGAAAGGAAAGAATACAGGAAATGCTGTTGAAATTGTCTGGTTTGTTCCCACAGAAAGCATATCCTTACTTTACAAGTAGTGCTTTTAGCAAAAGAAAGGTGTTGGTAATTAGATAAAAGGTCATCCATAGAGGTATGGTAGAGGAGGCAAGATGACCACCACTGCCTTGTGATTACCACAGTAGCCCCATCCTTGTAACTGACTAAAGAGTTTAGTTACATTGTGATCCTCCCCCTTACCCCCCTCCGCTCTGATGCAGGAGGCAGAAGAGAGCAGCACACTTTCCTGTTGGTGGCTTCTTGGCCATGTTCTTGACATGGGCAAAGCATCAGGGAAAAGGGAGGTTAAAAGAAAGAGAAGCACCCAGGGTCAACTTAAAGGACAATCCAGTGAGGCACTGCCTCATGTCTCACTTCTTCAAAATGATGGAGAACACAGTCCTTCACTCCTGCTGCTATGAGCTGCTTCTATTGGCATTGCCACCGACCCTGTGACATTTTTAAAAGGAGTAAACAGGCACTTCCTGTTTCTTGTGAGAGACAGGAAGTATCTCTTTTTCACTTTTTAAAATGCTGCAGGGCTAGCAACAGCACTGGTAGAAACAGCGTGCAGCAGCAGGAGTGAAGGACTATGCTCCCATCACTGTGTAAAAAAATTATTTCGGGGCAGAGGACGTGGTTAGCTGGCTGGTTGGGATTGATGCTGGGGATGGCTCTGGGACTGAAAGGAGGTTGATTCTGGGATGGAAGGGGGCTAAATCTTGGAAGAGGGGACTGGAACTGGAAGGTGGTTAATGCTGGGGAGGGGGAGGCTGGAACTGGAAAGGGACTGATGCTGGGAATGGGAAACTGGGATTGGAAATGGGCTGACACACTAGTATGGAGGGAGTAGGAATTGAAAAGGGACTAATTCTGGGGGAGGGGGGAGCTGGGACTGAGCTAATGCTTGGGAGATGGGACTGGTTGATGCTGGTGGGACTGGAAGGGAGATAATGGGGAGACTGGGAATGAAAGGATTTGATGATAGGAGGGGCTGGGGATGATGGGATGACAGGGACAGGAAGAGAGATATTACTGGGGTTGATGCTGGGAGGTTGGGAATGGAATGGGTTGATGTTGATGCTGAGGGGGGGACGACTGGAAGGGGGCTAAATTTAGGGCTGGGGGACTGATGTTTGGATGGTGATTGGGACTGATTATGTATGTTTTAATGTAAACTTCATTGATGTTTTATGTATTGTGGTATATAAGCATAATGAAATGAAAATTAAATGAAATGGACTCATGCTGAGGGATTGGGCTGGAAGGGGGCTGATGCTGAAGTTGTGGAACTGAGACTGGACGGGTGCTATTGTGGGTGATGATGCTTGGAGGGTGGCTGGGGCTGATGCTGGGGGCTACTACTAGAAGGGGGCTGATGTTGGCAGATGTTGTGGTCAGTGTGAGAAAAAGGGCAAATGTTGGAGCATGGGAAGAAGACAGATGGATGGGGGAAGAAATAAGGGCATATGCAGGGGAAGGTGGAGAGGGAGGGGGAAGAGGGATGGGTGCACGGGTGAAGAGAAGAGGAAAGACAGGGCCAATGAATATTGGAGAAGGAAGTAGATGGGTGGATGCTGGGGAAGGGGAGAGGGAAGGAGGGCAGATACTAGGGAAATGGGGATGTGGAAGAATAGGTACTCAGACTTTGATGGAGATGCTAAGATTAAGTGGAAAAGCAAAAGATGACAGACTAAGAATGGCTGGGTTTTGGGAGTGTTAATAATAAGGACAAGGTTTGGGTGGGATTGAGAGTGAAGATTCAGGGAATGGGTAGGGTGGAAGGGTGGGGACAAGGATTAGCTGGGGGGCATAGTGTAGAGTAAGAAATTGATCAGTGGTTAGGAAGACAATGGGAACTAGGTTACTAGGTGAGGAATATGAGTAGAGCTGTGAGAGTGCATAAATATGGGGAGGTGGTTTGCAGAACATGGAGGGACTGGATGGCAGCTGAACATGAGAGCATAAGAATTGCCATACTAGATCAGACCAAAGGCCCATCATGCCCAGTATCCTGTATCCAACAGGGGCCGGGGGCACTGCCACCATTATGCGAACTAGGCAGTCACCTAGAGCATTGGCCCTCCAGAGGGCACTCATTGCTGCACCTCTCCAGGGCCTGCAGTGGTGGCAATGGAACTCAAACTGCATTATGGTTTATTTTCACTTAATATATCACCCTTCGAGCAGACAGGAGGGCGGTTTACAATAAAATTCCAAAAACTCAGAAAGTATCAAAAAAGAACTACAAATCATACAGGAAAGAAGTAGAGGGAGAGAGGACATAGAAGGTAGGCACAGAAGGAGACAGTAGATGTGCAGAATAGACCGTCATATAGTGTTAGAGAAGGGTTAGAGGTTGTGAGTCACAGGTACTGATACACTCTCATACAGTATATGAGCCATCATTAAAGGCTATATTAAATAATTGCATCTTTAAAGCAGATTTGAAGGCCTTATAGGAAGGTTCCATACAAAAAGCAAGGGGAAGGGCATTCCATAAAGTAGGGGCTAAAAAGAAGAAGGCTGTGCGCCAAGTACTTTCCAGTCTTGCACAGGAGGACGGAGGAACATTTAGACGATTGTCATGGATTGAACAAAGAGGAAGCAAGATAAGAGGAGGTGTTGGTGGATAGAGCCTTATGGGTCAAGAGTGAGAATTTTGTAATTGATGTGGTTCTGGATGGTGAGCCAGTGCCGCTGGACAGAAGTGGAGGATAGGATCTAGATGAACATTATTCTGAATACTGTAAGTAGGGCAGGATAGAAATGAAGAAATGAGGAAAACCAGGCAAGAACAGTATCACAGATGTTAATAGAGGCCCTGCAGGAAAGCAAGATTGCATAGTCGATTAGGTCGAAAGCTGCAGATAGGTCAAGGGACACAGCAAGGGCAATTTTTCACCTGTCAAGGACACCATGCACTTCGCTAAGAAGTGATGTGAGGATAGTCCTGGCTGGAAACCAGATTGATAGGGTGAAGGGTATTTGTTTTTTTAAGGTGACTCCAGAGTTGAGCCTTTAATGATGGCTCATATACTGTATGAGAGTGTATCAGTACCTGCGACTCACAACCTCTCTCCCTCTACTTCTTTGCAGTCTAAGCCCCCCTCAGCATCAACCCCATCTCAGCATCAGCCCCCCTCAGCATCTAAGCCCCCCCTCAGCATCAGCCCCATCTCAGTTATTTTCAAGATGAAGGGGATGTTAGAGACTGGACAATAGTTAGCTGAGGCAGCAGTATCTAGTGACTTACAGCTAGCATCGCGCATAGGAGAATTGGGGATATTCAACGGCACTGTGCTGTTGAATATCTGCTTAGCAGGCATTTACATGGTTAATTTGCTGCTAACCGTGTAAATGCCTTTTGAATATTGTGCCCGTAATCTCCTTGTCCGGGATATTCAGCGGCACTAACACGAGTACCTGCTGGGGGTGGAATAGGGACAGCACTCGGTCATAACCAGGCAATATTGAGCCGCTGCCCTGTTATTGCAAAGTGGCAAAAGTCAGGTGCAGCAAAGGCTGGCTTAATGTTCACTGCTGAAGCTAATTGGACAGCAGATGAATATCACCATTGTCCAGTTAGCTTCATTGCTGTCCAGGCAACCTGGATATTTAATGCTGGGACCCAGATATGGGCCCAACATTGAATATCGAGGTCTAATGTTCAGCGGCGGCAGCTAGCCACTTTAGCAGCGCTAACCACCACGCTGAATATCAGACCCATATCTTACAAAATATGTGTGTATCTGCATGCCTGTCTCAAAGCAAGTACATATGCTTACTTTCCAAGGACATTTCTAAAAACACACATGTATATATTTTGACTTTTACAAGAGGAGCCAGTTGTTTGTGATCCTGAAAAACATTGCTTCTGCCTCCTAGTTTTGTGACTCTATCTGTGCTCTTATGATGCTTTTCCTATTTTCTTTTTACATATTTCTGACTTCAGTGAATTACTTTCAGAAACTAACATAAAGTAACATAGTACACGTAGATACTGACAGAAAGAGACCATTATGGTCTATCTAGTCTGTCCAGTAAATGGCTAGAGTTGTACTTGCCACTCTGCAGGATACTCTTCTCTATGCCTTTGTATAGACTAAAGTTGTAACTGCTGCTTCATGTAGACAACCCCTCTATGCCTTTGTTTAGGATTGTATCTGCCACTATGTACAGTCCCACTCTATGCCTTTGTTTAGGGTTATTTGTTTCTCTTTGATCTTTTCATTCTGAATGCAGGAGAGAAAATGATGCTCTGCTTGTGCTTTCTTTTACTTTCTTGTTGAGCTGCTGCCATCCTCTGCAATGGGGTTTGGGAGAAATGAGGGAAGGATATGCTTGCTTAGATGCTTGTCAAAAATTTCAACATGATTGGCAAAGTAGCTCCTGTTTCTCTTTTCTCCCCCTCCCAGAGCGGCTGTGTCTAGCCGCATAGTCGCTATTGCAATGATGCCAGAAATTAATGTTCATGGATGAAGATTTGGTTCATTCTACCCCCACAGTTATTCAGTTCATTTAAAGGTATAAGAATCAAAAATGCCCTAGTCATCATGTTTAGCATTTATCTGAAAAAAAATGCATATCCTTAGCATGTGCTTTGTCTAGGTACCTGTTATAATGTTTCTCACGTACTCCATATGTCTTTGTGCTTTTGTTTGAGAAGATAGCTATCAATGTAAAAAGAAATGTGAAATGTTCAGCCCAAATGCTCAGCACAGATATATAAAAATTGTGAACTCAATTCTGGCTTTGAGCGGCTTGTAAATTCTTGATATAATGTTGTGAGAGGGCAAGCTTCATTCCTCCATTACTTGGATTTTTAGCAGTTACATTCAGACAGATGATACAGGGAATCAATGTAGTGAATCACTCACTGCACAGGGCCGATCAAGCCTGTTTGTAGACATTAGCTTTTTTCTAAGTACTTCAGGAAACGTTTTAGTTGTGTGACTATGTTGGTTGACAATAGCCAAGTAATAAAGGTTGGTTGAAGGCAATTAGATGTGGTTTCAGAAATGTTTGTTTAGGAACCTGCATGTGAATACATGCGCCAAATATATTAGTGGTCCACCGTCGCATGTCTGATTATCTGATATGGCCAAGCGAGACATGCAAGTTGCACCCCCGTTTTGAAATACCCCAGTCGACATGTCCCAGTACCCGTTTCTGAGGCCATGCAATTTGGGGATGTCTGCATTTGTGAAATGACTTGCCCAAGCTCACAAGGCATGTTCATGGCACTTGAATCCTGGCTTTTCTAGTTCTCAGCATTAGTGACAGCTCATATAGATAATACATGTTCTAAATATGCTTAATTTATCATTGAATTACCAAAATCTAGCAGATCTGAAGCCTAGTGGCCATTTGGCAACCTACCAAAAAAGAATGCTTTTAGACACATCATTTTATGGTTGCCATTAACCACATGATATCTCCTACAATGCTGCTGAACACTCATGTTCACATTATATTCACATTGCTATCAAGAAGATGCTGGACTGGGGGGCCTTGGTTGACTGGTAGCCAATACATGCATATACACTATTTCCAGAGCACTGCAAATGCTGTTCTGTTTAATATGCCGTATTATTTTTGGTGCATTACTTTGTTTTCTCTTGGCGCATAATTTCCTTGAGTGTATTCAGTGTGCTTATTACTATCAGTCACAGTGGTACTAGAGAGGAGGCAGCTGCACCAGAGCCACACAGTAACGACGTGCTGCCCTGCTGTGTTGAAAAGTACTCCCGTTGTTCCTTTACTGCTGACATAGGTGTTGCCCCTACACCATGGAGTTCAATTTGCCCCACCCCAGCCCTGCCCTAGCCCTCCCCCAGCTCTGTCCTAGCCAATCCCATTCCAGCCCTGCCCACTTGAGCACTTTAGCTTCCTCAGACAGCTGTGTCATAGACTGCCTATGTGTTCTACTAACTATTGATGTGTCCCCTGCAACTTAGCGACATCCACCTTATGTCTTTGTAACTGAGAGAGAATTTTGGCTCTTTTAATCGGTGAATGGATGCCATTGACGTTCCAAGGAGCTATCTTTCTTGCACTTATAGGACACAATTAATTAAGTTGCTGCACACAAACACTATAATCACCTAGGCAGCTGCTAAACAGACTTGTCTTGCACACTAACTTCTGGCACGTAAGGAGAGTGAAGTTGAACGGATCCCAAAATGTTCCCTGCCACACACACCACCACCACCAATCAGGGGCACTTGGAACTCCACCCCAGTCATCAAAATTAGTGAAAAACAAACTCCACAATGTCCCTTATTTATTTTCTCTTATATACCACACTATTCTGCATCAGTGTGGTTTACATTGAACAAACTGAAATTACATTGAACAGGGCATTATAACTTGGAGATAACTATTTTACATGGAACATGGGCTATGGAGGGTTAAGTGGCTTGCCCAAGACCACAAGGAGCACCTGGGGGACTAGAAACCCCAGTCCTTCTGGCCCAAGGTTGCTGTCCTCTAGTGGGATTTGGACCCCTGACCTTTTGGCCTGAAGTACCTTGCCCCAACCACTAGGCCACTCCTCCACCCTTCACTCCTCCACTCCTCCACCCTTCACTTTCTCTTATTGCCCATCACTCCACCCACATTCATACACCACACAATCTTCAACATCCTTACTCCCTCTACCCTTCCACTTTAACTTCCACCAGAAAAACCCAGTGCCTCCCACCTCTAGCCATTTCCTCCCCCTTCCCATCCCATATCCCCCCATTAAAATGTCTTTATCGAGCATCTCAACCCAGCTAATCTTTTAGGTCCCCCTTCTCTATTTCAAACTCAGATCCCAATGCAGAGGCATCATAAACAGACAAAAGTATAAGAAAAAACTGCATGTCTCTCATGTGCCAGTCAGTGATGAAAGAGCTCCACAGAACTCCAATGAAGAGGTGCCACACATTATACTTGTTACCACCTGTGCACATCATGTCCTAAGAATGTAAGTCTGATGCATGCACAAACATTACAAACAGCGCAACTCTGCTTATTTAGACACCAGCCAATCACAGTGAACAAGAGTTCAACCACAGCAAGATAGGAACACATATGACCAGCTATTACAAAAAAAGAAAAGAAAAAAAAAAGTGAATAGCACAAGTCTTCAGCTCAGACACCAGCTTCAGAAATTGAAAATGTCCCTTATATGTGCAAGTCCATCCCGACTCCTGCATGGTCTAGCGAGAGTCAGAGCCAAAAACAGAAAAAAAGAAAAGGCTTTATCCACACAATGAGATGTCAGACAAAAGTAGTTCTAGGCCAGGAAAATGCATGTTCCTTTTCCTTCAAAAGACCCCAGCTTAGTCCAGCAGGGCCTTCTCAGAAATTGGTCAAACTGCATCAAGAAATACTTACCAAGGAACTCTTTTCCCTCCCAAAAGCCAATGCAATTGAATCATTCCTATGCTAAGCTTGGGCCTACCAAAAAAAGCAGTCTTAACTCCACTTCCTGAGCAATTGTATAAGAGCCTGGAAACACTGTTCAACATGCATATAAATCTGCTCCCTTATTTGGCACTCTGCAGTGTTACAGCTTATTTTTACAGCTGGGGTTTTAATATTTCAACCTACAACCTTCTGGTTCCAAACTAGAGACTTTACAACTGAGTTAAAGTGGCTTTTCCCTAGATGAGATAATAGGAGCACTCTATCTACTTCAGGCTGGTCGCTCATATTCATCCCCTTATTGCTCCACTCTGTCATATACTTTCCTGCTGTTGAATGAGACAACTATCCAGTATAATCCCCATTTGAACTTCTGTCTAGAGTCAGGTTCAAGATCCTATTACTGCTGCCTCCATATGTGATAGATCTTCATGAGATGACCAAGTTACCTCCTTGGCCTATTTAGTGTGGATGCTTTGGACATATCAGTTTTCCCCTTTTTGTGCCACATTACCTCTGTGGTGGCGAGACTGTGGTAGAGCCTGAGAAAATGGTGAAAAAACAGTCATTTTCCTCTGAGCAAGGAAATAGTTCAGGGAGTTTTAGGGTTAAAACTCCAGCTAAAGAAAAAAACTGCATTCACAGAGCTGTTGATAGTGAGCCACGCCCCAGCTCCAAGGTAACCAGGGGAGGTGACGAGGATTACCCAGGGGTGGAGCTTGAGGCTAGAGGGCATTCACACTCATATAAGTTCAGGGAAGCAGGAAGGGAAGGGGAATGAAGGGAGGAGAACACGAGGGAAGGAGTGATCACCAGGGAAGGTGTGTCCAAGAGAGGAGACTCTTGCAAGGAAGCAGGAAGTAAGGAAACCAGGAGGAACCCTGTGAGAGAAAGGTGTTCCAGCAGCTGCCTCAGGAGGAATCCCTATTGCACCCAGCATTCAGGAAGCTCTAGTTCTGAAGGTAGTTCAGCTGGTAAGAGAATTACAGCTGGCTGGGAGGATGGGAGAGTTTGCCCTGTGGAAAATGCTGGTTATGAGCTACGTACGGGAGTGTCCTTAGGAGAGCCGGTAAGAAGTGTGTCCTCTTCAGCAAAGTCTGGGAAGAGACTGGGTGCTAGAAGAAAGGTGAGCACATTGGAAACCTTACAAAGTTTGATAATGGATAAGGATCTCCTCAAGCCTTCCAGTGTCCCTCAGCGTAGAGAGGAGTCTAGGTGGGGAAAGGTTTTTAAGTTGTTACAGAAACTAAAACCTGCAGTTCCAGACGCTGAGTCCAGCCAGGTGCCAATTGACTTAGTTGATGAGAGCATGCAGATAGATGAATGTGCTTCAGATAATGTTTCCTCAGTTTCGGAAATGGACTGCTCATTCTGTGTGTGCCAGAAGTGAGAAAGCTCTAAGGTTTTAAAGTTATAGAAAACCAAGAAGCTTATCTAAGTGCTTAACCTACTGGAGAATTATGCAAATGAAGTGCTAACATTCTTGTGCTAGCCAGGAAGATTCAAAGGACTGATTTGAATGCTTGCAGCCTGGAAGCAAATGTTTAGCAGCTTGAAGGAAAGGAAGCAAATGTTTAGCAACTTGTAGAAAAGAAGTGAAGTGCTGTACAGAGCTCAGCTGAAGTAAAGGTTTGTGCGGAACCAAGCCAGGAACCTAAAGCTAAAATCTTTAATGAAGGAAAAGATTTACTGCTGTGTTAAACAAGCTGAGAAACAGTGCTGCTGTGTTTGCTATAACAGTTTGCTATGAAGTTTTTGTTACCTTTTTCAACGGAGAAGCATCCAATTTATGTTGTTGTAATTGTGAACTGCTGAAAAGAAAAGTTCATTGGCTAAGAAGAAAAAAAATAATAAATTTCCTGTTTGCCTTGAAAACCCCGGCCATTCTTTATTACACAACTACACTACCCAGCAGCCTTGGCTCTGGGAACTCAACTAACCAAAAAGGGACATTAAGAGGTACGCCCTCTACTCCTAGGCAACCGCCTAGCCAGTAGGAGGTGCGACACCTCTCTTATGAAGACAGGCTAAGTCAGTTGAGGCTCTTCAACTTGGAAAAGAGATGAATAAGAGGGATGAGAGAAGATTATGGAAGCATGAGTGAGATGGAATAGTTAAATAGATGATGGTTGTTTTAACCTTTCAAAACAACACTAAAACAAAAGGATATGCCATGACACGAACAAACAGCAGATTAAAGACAAATTATGGAAAGTGCTTTTTCATGCAGCGCATAATTAAGTTGTGGACTTTATTGTTGGAGGACATGGGCAAGGTGTCTAACATAATAGGGTTGAAAGAGGTTCCTGGAGGAAAAATCTATAAAAAAATATTAGCCACGCACAGGTTTGTCCCTCCGTCTTTTTTTGTGATTTCCCATGTACTTATTACTTGGACTGGCCACTATTGGAGACAAGATAATGGGTTTGATGGGTCTTCATCCGATTGAGTATGGCTTCTTATGTTCACCAAATCTTTCATGTTGCTCTGGTTTGCATTTCTGGATCATAGTACACCTCTTTTCTCTTTCCTTTGTCATTACTCATTTTAGGGGATGGGGCTGTGGGGGGGGGGGGGGGGGGTGAAATAGAACTTTAGTTCTCCCTCTCCTGAAACTCTGCTCATGGACTTCCTCCTTTTTCTTTTCTTGACTTTATTATTACTAATCTGTTCATATCTTTGGGCTGTCTGTTGTCTTCCTTCTTTCTCCTTCTGGTTTGGCTACAGAAACCAATGTCACTGAAGTGACTTTGCATGTCAGGAAATGGATAGCAAGATTCAAGCATATTGTAGTATGGCTTATACATACCATGGCTTTGAATCAGACTAGCCCCAAATGCTTCTTATGCTCACTATTGCCCAATTTTCCTTTACATATTTGGGCCACAGTGCAGTCTCTGATCAAGCTTTGGATCTCTTTTTAAAATTTGCTTGGCTTTTCCAAATAGCTACATCCTATGGCTTCCTTTGTGGCCTTGAACTGAGTGAATCAGTCTCATGGGTTTTCATATATGGCCTTTCTTACTCACAATGTGGTCTGTCCCTATCACATGGTCTCTCCCAGTCATGTCTCTGTATGACTCTCTCACATATACATAGTCTTTCATTTTCTCATTAATCACGATCTGTCTCATTCACTGAAAAATCTGTTTTCTCACTCTCTTTAAATGTGCATTATTTATAGATATACAGTACATGTGTGTGTGTGTGTGTGTGCGTATGCATATACACAGGGTGGCCCAAAAAAAGTGAGAACATCTCGTAGCATATAAGTTATTTAAAAATTCAAAAAGACAGATGTAAACGATAGATAAATTTTAAAAAAAGATGGCGACCGGAAATTGTCGCAATAAAGACATTATATAGCTAAAAAAGGTAAATAAGTAAACTATTTAAGCTTTTAATTTACGAGATGTTCTCACTTTTTTTGGTAACACAAAGAGCAGGAGATGTGTAGTGGTCTCTGGATACTTTATTTAAGTGGGGTACTTAAATAAAGTATCCAGAGACCACTACACGTCTCCTGCTCTTTGTGTTACCTTGACTGTTCTAGCAAGGGCGGTTCTGCTCCTCCTTGTGTTTGACTCACTTTTTTTGGGCCACCCTGTATATATTACACATACAGGGGAGGCCCAGGGGTTCTTGCCGCCCTAGGCATGCCTGATGTGCTGGCCCAACGCACCGCCTCGCCACCCCGACATCCAGCCTCTCACTGGGGGTTGATGGGTAGCACGGCAGTCACTTCTTTGAAGCCACGGCAGGCCTTAAAGAGCATGCACACACTTATGGCCTACTGCTCCTACCCCCTCCAACTTACTGTCAGAGGGGGCAGGAGTGGCAGGACGCAAGTGCATGCGGGCGCATGCTTTCAAGACTGCCATGGCTTGAAAGAGGTGATTGCTTCACTGCCCATCAACTGCCGATGAGAGGCTGGATGTCAAGGGGCAGTGTGGCAATGGCATGTGGTGCGGTAGCGATGGCACATTGAGACTGTCTAGGATTAAGCCGCCCACCAATGTCTGCCACCCTAGGTGACTATTTAATTCACCTAGCGGACGTGCCGACCCTGTACACACACATATATAAAGAAAGAGCAGGAGAACAGAATTATAATATACATATATAAATATATATATATACCCACACACCCTAACAGACAAGACAACCCTGGGCCAGTTTTCAGTGGTGCTGAATGTTGTTGTTAAATGCCATTGAGTCAGTGTCGACTCATGGTGTCCTTCTGGATAGTTGACTTAAACTGTGTTCGGTCATCAATCAGGTGGCTCATTGTTGATAGAGTGGCACCCATAGCTGCTCTTATTGTATCGATCCATCTCATTGCCGGCCTTCCTCTTTAGCGTTGACTTTCTACCTTGCCAAGCATTATGTCTTTCTCTAACGATCTCTCTCTTTGCATGATGTGTCCAAAGAATGAAAGTTGAAGTCTTGTCATCTGAGCTTCTAGGGAAAGCTTAGGTTTGATCTCCTCTAGTACTGACTGGTTTGTTCTTTGGGCAGTCCATAATATACACAGTATTCGTCGCCAGAACCATAATTCAAGGACATCAATTTTCTTCCTGTCTATATTTTTCACTGTCCAACTTATGCATCCATATGACATTATTGAAAATACCATGGCTTGAACGAGTTGAATCTTTGTATGGAGAGAGACATCTCTGATCTTGAGAATCTTGTCTAGGTCCTTCATAGCCATTCTGCCAAGAACAATGCATCATCAGATTTCTTGACTGCTTGTCCATTATTTATTGTCAACTCTTTCAATTTCATCTCCATCAATGATGAACTTATTGATTTTGCCAGTTGTCAGGATCTTTGTCTTCTTTACATTAAGATGCATTAAGGTACATTTTAAGACTATGGGGTATGTTTACTAAACTGCGGTAATGCCATTTGCGTTAGGATCCGCGGTAGAGGCAGAAATACCCAAATAAGGACATGGGCAGTACATCGTTACCGATAACGTGCGTTACAAGGCGCCATAAATTAACGAGCGTTACATGGCACGTTACCGCGCGTTAATCTTAAGAAGGCGCGCAGACATAGAAACACAGAAACAGAGCTGTAGCACAATGGTTACTACACTGACTGATAATACAGGGGTCATGGGTTTGATTCCCCCAGTGTGCCTGATGCATAAGGCTGGATTGAGGCATAAGGCTGGATTGAGGCATCACCCTTTACGTTTAAGTAGTGATTGTTGAGGCATTTTCCTTTTATTTTAATTAGTGCTGCCAGCAAACACACCCTCACGGTGGCGTAACCTAAGGTGCCGCATAAGGCACCCCATAACGCACGCCATAGGGCACATTATAAAGTGCACTGTCCACCAAGGCACCCTATAATGTCCCCTATAGGACACCTTATAAGGCGCTTGACAGGGCACCTTATAAGGCGCCCTATAAGGTGCCTTATGAGGCATCTTAAGGTTACAGTACTCTGAGGATGTTTTTGCTGGCAGCACTAATGTACATTAAAAATAGACAATGCCTCAGACAGCCCTATCAAATAACCCCACCATGGGTTTGAACCCATAACCTCTGGCTTCACAAGCAGTGAAGTAACCAGTGGGCTACAGCTGCTAGCAAACCACTTGCTGGCTGCAGAAGGACTGCATGTCACCACACAAACTGTCTGCAGTGGTTACCAGGATAGGGTTAACCCACCCATACCCATGATGCACTGCACATGCAACTCAGCAGTCGACAGATGGGCACAAGATGGGGTATGCACCCCCACAGCACCTTGGCCTGGTAGGGGGAACTGACCGTGTGTGGTACTGGCACAGAGTAGCCACAGACCATCACATTGTGCAGGTACTGTGCTCACCCTGAGGGTGAGGTGGGGCGCCCAGCACCAGGTCCACAGCACCTTTCATGGCTGAAATACACCATGCTGCAGGTCCCCATCAGTGTGTGATAGGTAGTTCCTGCAGACACACCTAGGATACATCTGTGTCCTTCTGTATTTCTGTCATGTCTAGCCCTTATGGGCTATGATGCACCCAGAATAGTGCATATCCTGTGTTGGTGCCATGGTTACATGATGTAGGTGAAGGGGGGGGGGGTGTTTGGACCCATAGGCAGATTATGTACCACCACACAACCCGCCCTCTGGGGCTCAGGGTGGAAAACATGATCACCCACCAATAGATCCACATTCTACCTCCCTGCAATGGTAGCAGTAGAGGGGACCCATCAACCCCAGTCCTGCTGGGGAACAGACACCCTATAGGGCAGGCAATGCAGAGCTGTACACATCCATAAAGCAATAGCAGACAGACAGTAGGCCTGGAAATGCTCAGCTGCCCCCACCACTTTCTGACCTTCTCCAGCAGCAAGCCTCCAGCCGCTGTACCCTGCAAGGTGTTCCAGCAAGACACATACTAACTGCAGATAGTCTGCTAGCTAGTCCATAGTGCATGGTCCTGGAAGAGATGCATGTACCCAGAACTGGGATGTCAGCATACACACCAAGCAGATAAGTCAGTGATTGGGCCCCAAAAGGGACCCATAAATATCAAATGAGAGAAATACTATATAGCACTATGGGGGAACCTAGCCATGCCGTTGTCACTGCTCAGTCAGGGTGAGAGTGACCTCCCAGCAGGACATGCTGTGGCCACCCTGTCCGTGCAGGTGGTGGCCAGCCACTACAATGTCCGAGCCATTGCCCTATGCTATGTACAGATGGATCCAGGCCAGGCCATCCTATCCTGGCTATTCCCACGGTATCTTGCTCCTCATTATGCACATTGGCAGGCCAATACTGGCAACAATGCTAGCAGTGTGGGCTGTGGAGGGTGTTTGCAGCCACCACACACTGGATAGACAGACACACACTCCCCACACCTATTCCAGCATTGTGCAACTATAGAGGTGTTTGGCAGCCCTGGCCACCGCACCAGTCCTGGGCACAGTGCAGGCATGGCTATGGTATGCAATACTGTTGGGGTCACTCCCCAGGGTGGTAAACACTGTCAGACACAAGACCTGTAGCACACTCCACAGACATCAGAAATGTTGCTATGATGCAGCTCAATCAGCAAATTGTGCTTAACTTTGGAATTGCTATCTGCCAGTAATCATAGCAACATTTTGATAGATGTTTACTGTATTCCCAGGTTTAGGGTGGCATTGCCAAGGTATGCAAGTGCTAGTATTGGGAGATGCACACAGGGTCCAACATCCTGACGCTCTAGGAGGCATTGGATAATGGAGCCTGTGGGTGCAGGTGTGTCTGCCCCTGTTGGCCACTGCTTTAGGGCAGAGGTTCCCAACTCCAGTCCTGGTGGGCCAAACACTGTTCGGGTTTTCATGCTGTCCCTCATGAATATGCATGAGATATATCTGCATACCATGGGGGTGGCGCATAGAAATGCAGCACAGGCATCTTTATTAGAGGCAGCATGGAACCTGGATGGTGTTTGGCCCTCCAGGACTGCATTTGGGAGACTCTGCTCTAGGTAATGCGCATGTTTATGGTGTCTGTGCTCTGTAGGGTAAAATGTAGGTGTTTTGGGCATGTTTACGTCATCTTCAATAAAGGTTCTGTCTGTATTAGCACATTTTAGTAGTGGGTAAAATATGTTGGCAGGAACCACAGCTGGGACTTGAACCTGTGACCTTCTGAATACACTGGTTTTGTGCACTGCACCACCATGTTGTTACAGAGTCAGTGCATTTCCTGGTGATACCATGACTGTTCATCAGACAGGGCCTGTCTGTTGCAGTGCATGGCACCCACCTACACAGGGCTAGGCCACGGTCTGCTCTGGGCAGCTGCCACTCCCCCCTCCACCACCAGTATCCCTCTGTCACCATGCTGACATGCCCTTCTGCTGGTGGTGCTGGTGGAGTGCAGTCTCAGGCCATCCAGTGTGCGGGAAGGCGGCTGCCTATGGTTATGGGGTAGGGGTGCCTGCATAGGTGTCCACGCTTCTCCCCAGCACCGCCTGCCAATGTTTCATGCCCTTGGGGTAGCTGCTGGGTACTATCCCCTGTGACACTGTGGGAAACACAGTCGTGCCCATGTTGGGCCTTCAGCAGTTGCTGTCTGGCTGCTCTGCTGTTTCAGCATTCGTATGGGCCACCTAGGCATCACCCTAGTCCGCACTGTGGCCCAGCTTCACCACAGCATGTGTCGCCTGTGGCCCTCTGTATCCCCTTTTCCGGCATCTGTCCAGTTGCCCGTTCTGACATGCCCACCCTGCTGTTGCGGGACATGTGCACGCCATAGGACACCTGTCCAATAACAAGGGAAAGCCCTGATCAGCGCTATTTCACTGTGGGCTCATTCACCTTGTATGGGGACGGAGCATAGACCCTTCCACGATTAATATCTTTTTTTTGGAGCTTTCTGGGGGGGGGGGGGGGGTTGATGTTTCCCATTAGTATCACTATTGTCCAGCTTGGTTATGTTTTTTTTCCAGTTTGTTGAGGTCATTTTCAATGTTTATGTGCCCTTTTGTTCTGTGCACATGTATCACACTTATCACTTTTTGTAGGTTTCCCTGCCTATGCTGTACATTGCTGACACTTAAATGGTTTCTCTCCCCTGCAAATGTGCATCTAACGGCAGGTTGTAGCGTTAGGATTCAGCTCTTCAGATCAGCGCATTAGTGTGAATGGAGCCTCTCCCTGCCCACACTCCGCCCAGTGACCCCTTCTCTCCGCTCTCTCTCCATCTTCTGCGGTGTTTTACCACGCCGCGGAACGTCTACGATCGTTAAGTAACGTTAACGCGAGTTAACGTTACTTAACGATCGTTAACGTTACATAACACGCGTTATGTAATGTTACCGCAGTTTAGTAAACATACCCCTATGTTTCTTGATCTTGAGAAGCAAATGTTTCATATCGTCTTCACTTTCAGCCAATAATGTGGTATCATCAGCATAGCAAAATTGTTGATGAGTCTTCTATTAATCTTCACACCTCGGTTGTTTTCATTCAGGTCTGCTCCTCTGATGATTTGTTCTGCATATAAATTAAAGAGATAGGGGGAAAGAATGCAGCCTTGTTGTACTCCTTTGCTGATTTTAAACCATTCTGTTTCTCCTAGTTGAGTTCGAACTGTTGCTTCTTGATCAATGTGAAGGTGTGCAAGAGAACTATCAGATATTCTGGTATACCCAAGCTTCTTAATGTGTCCCAGAGTTTCTCATGATTTACACAGTCAAAAGCATTGTTGTAGTCAATAAACACATATGGATATCTTTTTGGTATTCTTTTGTCATTTCAAGGATCCATCTCTCATCCGCGATGATGTCTCTTGTTCCTTGTCCTTTCCTGAATCCTGCTTGCACTGCTTGCAGTTCTCGTTCCAGGTATGGTTGTAGTCTCTGCTGAATAATCTTGAATAGAATCTTGCTGGCATGTGGGATCAGAGCAATTGTGCGATAATTTCCAAAGTCAGTCCAATCACCTTTCTTCAGTATTGGTATAAACAAAGATCTTTTCCAGTCAGTTGGCCATGAATTTGCCTTCCAAATGTCCTGGCAGAGCCTTGTAAGTATGGTAACAGCTTCATCTGATTGATGTAATACTTCAGTGGGAATGCCATCAATGCCTGGTGCTGAATATATGTATTAATTTAAGTGTTAGTGATGCCATTTAAATTAATACATTTATTCAGTGCTGCTATATGTATAGTCAGCAGTACTGAATTATGTGGAATTCAGTAACCACCACCACTGCTATACATTTAGCAGGCCTAAATTAAATGCATAGATTATCAAGACAGTGGCTGAATATTGTTGCTACCTAGATAATTTTGCAGCATCACTAAGGTTACCAGATTGTTTTGTAGGCCAATGTGGGACACTTATGTGAAGTGAGGTGAGGGGGGGAGAAAAAGGGACACCTTAGTTCCAGGTTTGAGCAACAAAGCATGAAGGAGGGAAAAGTCATAACCTTGCCTCTCCATCCGTCCCATGACAGGAACAACCTCACGTCCAAGCAGACAAATTGACAGAGAACTGGAAACAGTGATGCATTTCCTCCATGCTGTGCAAAATATAAAGATAATGGATGCAAATTCCAAAAAACTGACAAAGTCAAATCACTACATTGAAAAGACATGTTTTTTTTCTACCCTTCCCTATCCCCATTGCTGGAATCTGGGAAAGGAGGCTGCCAAACAGGTAGGAGTCGGATACAGCTCGAAAATTGGGGACAATCTCCAACAAACGGGGACATCTGGTAACCTTAAGCACATCCTCACTTCTCCTTCTCTCCATACAGGTAGTAGCAGGCTGCTTAGAGGGGTTTTCATACACATATAGTAGCCAAAAAGCCTCAGGTAATGGAGTTATTATCCACTGTTGAATGTATAAATCCATTTGAGTATCATGTCCCTGACTTCTTTACTGCATTGGGCCTTGCTCCAGCTTAAAGATGAATCTAAGCTAGCATCTGGAATGCATTACTATTACTATAGTCAACAGTGCTTTTGCTGAGAATGAAAGAAATGCTTACTTTTTGGTCCCTATGATTGAAAAGAGTATTTTGCACCAGGACAGGCCTATAGAAAGAACAAAATGGCCGATATGACTGGAACAGCAGCCTTATTGTTAAAGTGTTTCCTCTTTAAGATTAGATGCAACTGAAAATATCATTACTGACTTGAAAGATTAATCCAGGCTAAAGCAGAAGATGAAAAACTCTCTACTGCATTAAAAACTAGAGAAAAAGTTGATTATTATGTCAGTTGTTTTAATGGATGCAGTTGGCAAAAATGTTTTGAGGCTTAGCAGATCTTTCAGCAAAATGTCTTGCTTTGCTTGATCTTAGCTTTCATACCAGAGTTACTTTATTGAATGAATATTAAGAAAGGCTTGTAATCACTGCCATTGAATGCTGGCAGTGTGACTGCTCTGCCTATTTGTACATAGTTATATCACTGCCAGTACCATTCTCAACAAATTCTTTGTACGAGCTAAAGCTGCTTTTGGACAAAGGCCTGCCTGAAAGGAGCACTGGAAATGCAAGGCTTTCCATTTGCTATTCCAGATGAGTCCACAGTTTCCTTTATTTCACAGAGTGACTCAACATACTGCAAACAAAACCACAGAACAGCACAGAAGGTTTCAACCTTCCCTGGACTAGTAGCATCTGAATGACCGTTTTTCCAGGCCTCCACACCAAATTTACATGATGGTTTATATTGCTTAGTTTTATTTTTTTCAAAAGTTAAACCGAATACTTAATAGCATTGTAATTTACCATACTTAAAAAATATATCTGGAAAGATGTCACAAAAGTGTCTCTTAGTTATATTAGTGTTCCTACAGACAATGAGTAGAAGTTAGTGAGGAACAGTATGTACGGGGCCCTCGGTCTCTACCACAATTCTTCAACAGTAGTAAGGGCTGCATATTTCAGTCCTTGACACAGAATTGATTAGTTCTTGGGAATCATTATGAAATTGGCCAATCCTTGCAAAATGGCCATGGTAGACTGTGGACCAGGCCAAAGATGCCGTGCTGCCAGCAGTGGTGGCCCTTCTTCTCTGTTCCCATGCCTCTCCTTGCTAAGACCCTCTCATGTCACCAAGAATCTTTGAAGAGCGTAGTGGCAGTACAATGAATTGAGCAACATCCTCCTCCTCTCCTCCCCAGGACCCGAATGTCTTGCTTTGTATGCATGGGAGATGGATTAGTAATGGCATTGCGAAGGGAGTCATGGAGGTGGGTGGCAGTGGCAACTGTGATTGAGGGGCTGAAGAAAGAAAGTGACCTGCAAAATGTGAAGATGGAGATGGTTCAGGAAGTGCCTGAGGAGCAGAGTGACAGTATCATGCGGGGGTGGGGGTAGTGAGAAGTTTACAGGGAGGGCTATTGGTTGTGTGTGAGGAATTCAGAGAGGGTTTGGTGAGTGCATGAGGGGATTGGAAAGGGTGTGGATTCAGTGGAGGGAAGAAGGAGAGTGAATGAAGGGATTAAAGTATGATAGTGATGGGATGCAAAGGGTGAGGGATTAGAAAGGGTCTGAGAGGGTGGGTAGAGTAAGTGAGGGAATTTGAGGTTGGAGCAGGGAGAGGCAGGATCAGAGATGGGGCTGTGAGGTGTGGATGACAATCACAGATGGCAATGGTGATGTAGGGTGTGAGTAGCGATTGAAGGTGGTAGATGAAGAGAGAGTAAAGGGGTTTGAGTGAGGGGTTGGGGAGGCTGTGGAGTGTAAAGGGATTGTTCCTCCTTCTCCTGATTCTGGAGCTCCCTTCTCACTCCAAGATCCACTCTGTCTCCTCTACCTTTTTGTGATCCCTTCCCCTGCTTCCCTTGCCTCTCTTTCTTCTGCTCCATGCTTCTCCTCCACTCTCTGCCCCTACACCTCCATCCGTCCTTTCATCCCCTCTCCCTCTACCTATTCTACCTGCGATCTCTCTCCTTCGATCCCTCCAGATCCCTTCCCTTATTCACTATCCTGCTCCTCTCTTAGCAGCATAAAACCCTTTCCCCTAAGAAGAACCAAATAAATAACTTAGGCACAAAAGAAATGCTGAAAAGAATATTTTTCTATTTTTTATTACATAATTTAATATACAATTCTATTGTAACTCTTGCTTCAGGTGGAGCGGGGCGGGACAGGCGATCTGGGCTTCCCTATCTTCCTCTGAGTCACCAGCTGGGCTTCCTCTCGGGATACTAACCTCCCGTCCTGCTGGGCAAGGGAGAACAAAGACACCACCCCTCCCTTCGTAAGGTTACAGTACATTCCCACGATAGGTTTCCTGGAGTTTAGAGTGAGCAGCTGTCACTGGAAATAACTAGTTGAGGTTATTGCTAAGAGAAGGAGTGAGTGTGCAAAGGCATGGAACAAGAATAAGGCATTTAACCAAATGTATTTGAATGTCAGAGTAGGGTAGGTGAATAGTGAGTAAGAGCTGTAGAACCAATTTGGTTAAAAGTACAAGAAGAAACACTAGCAAATGCAATGCAATATGATCAACCGGTTCAGAATAATAATAGTATCACCAATGTACAACCACTTCTTTATACTTGGACACACAAAAGTAACAGACCCAAACCAAACATTCCCTTTTCTATTTCACCGCTGGGTGCCTCTCTTGTTCTTTCAGCTGGGTGGGTGTCTGTCCATAGTGCAGCTCCAGGTCCCACAAAGGTCTGGGCAGTCACATCCTCGGGTTCCTTGATGCATCTAACTAACTATAGAAATTAACAAAGCACCTCTCTAGGCTGTAACCAAAAATAGGCCTGCCCTTGGTATATGTACTGACTACTGTATACTAGCTAAACTGGAAATAAAACAAAACTAGAGTATTCTATCTAGCTGGAGTTTCTAAAACTTGTGTCCCTAATAGCACAGAAGGTTTCAGTGTGTTTGGCTGCTGCTCTTCTTGAGTGGATGGGACTCTGAGAACCTAAGCAGCTTGCCACTGCTTCAAAGACTCTTGCCCAGCTGCTATCTCTCTGGTCCCCTCCAGGCTCTGCATTTGTCTGTTAGCAGGCTTTGGAGGCAATTGCTCTTTCTCAGTCCAGCCTGGCTATAACCCCCCCTTCCTCCCTACAAGAACTGACACTTTTAGACTGTTGCCACTCAGCTTCCCTTCACAGCTGGGTTCAAACTCCTGGGACAGTCCTTCGCTAGGATCCTACACTGCTTGGGTCATTTTTAACTCCTAGGCTCACTGTCTCTGGCTCTCTGATAAGTCCTTGCCTTCAGCGACCACAGCCCCCTCTCTCTCTATCATCTGTTGTAGGGATCTTCTGCAGTTCTTTTGCTTCCTGTTCTGCACTCAGTGCTTACCTTATTGCTCTGAGATTCTGATCTATTAGCCACTCTGACAGCCTTCTCCTCAGATCTGCCTTTTACTACCAGGTGCTTCACTGCAGGGCCGGCCCATCCACTAGGCGACTGCCTAGGGTGGCAGACCTCTGTGGGTGGCACAGAGACCAAAGGATTGCAGAATCGGAGGCAGCATGGGTTTACCAGAGGCAGGTCTTGTCAGACAAATCTGATTGATTGAGTTGGATCGAGGGAGAGTCCTAGATGTGGTGTACTTAGATTTCAGTAAATCTTTTGACACCATTCCGCACAGGCGACTTATAAACAAATTGAGCACCCTAGGGATGGACCCTAATGCAACTGACTGGGCTAGAAATTGGTTGAGTGGGAGGCAACAAAGGGTACGGGTAAATGGAGCTCACTCTGAGGAGAAGGAGGTTACCAGTGGTGTGCTGCAGGGATCTGTCCTTGGTCTGATTCTTTTAACATCTTTGTTAGTGATATTGCGAAAGGGCTGTCAGGTAAGGTTTGCCTCTTTGTGGATGATACCAAAATCTGCAATAGAGTAGACACACATGAAGGAGTAAATAACATGAGGAGGGATCTAGCTAAGCTTGAAGAATGGTGAAGAATTTAGCAGCTGAGATTTAATGCTAAAAATGCAGGGTCATGGGCTTGGGCTGCAGAAATCCAAGGGAGTGGTATAGCATAGGGGTGAAATACTTCTATCATGGCGTAAATGCACAGGAGGAGAGTCTCTTTCGATCGAAAGCAAGTTCTGCTACGAGGGGACATAGGATGAGGGTGAAAAGGGATAGACTCAGGAGTAATATGCAAAAATATTTCTTTATGGAAAGAGTGGTAGATGTGTGGAATAGTCTCCCAGTGGAGGTAGTAGAGACGAGGACATTTTAGGGTTCATTCTGTTCCGGACATACACTCCCTCTATATGTCCGGTTTGGGATGTCCATCCCCACTATTCAGAATAATCCCCTATCTGAATTCAAGAAAGCATGGAACAAACACAGAAGATCTCTAAAGGAAAAAAGGGGACTATTGTATTTGATACGGAAGAGCAGACTAGTTAGGCCATATGGTATTTTTCTGCTGTCATGTTTCTATGTTTTATGTGTCAAATATGTGTGCATATGTATGTCATCCAAAGCCATTTCACTGTCTACTTTTCTTTAGGAGATATTGGATATTAAAGGGTTGAACTGCAAGGCTGCCAATAATGTTGACCACAACTGTAAGTATTGAATCATGAGTGAATACTGAAAGATAGTATGTAAACTGAGAGGCATAGGGATGGGCTCTAAGATGTTTAACTGGGTTAGAAACTGGTTGAGCAATAAAAAACAGAAATGATATTCATTTCAACAAAAAAAAGGGCTGCCGGGGTGGTGCCTTAGAAATCAGTCTTGGTGCTAGTTTTGTTTAATATCTTTCTAAATGAAATTGCAGAGGACTTGGTAGGAGAGGTCCAGTTGTTTGTAATGTTGTTTTTGCAGATACGATTAAATCTGAAACACTGTGCACATTCCTAATCACAAGAGAAATTGAAGAGCAATTTAAGAAAGCTTGAGGAGTGATCAAATGCTTGCAAGGTTTCAATACAACCCCTCCCCCCCCCAAAGAAACCCTGTAGAATCTGCCATTTGATACACAGGAATCTACGGGAGAAGTCTGCAATGAAAGTGAAATACTGATGAGACTAACAGGAGAAAGACATCAGAGCACTACCTATATATAATCTCAAGATAGCAAAACATTTGCAACAGGGCGGTGGACAGGAGCGAACTGAAGGAAAATAGCCTGGAGGATTTTGTCTCATACCAGCCCATGGGGTATTAAATGACACTGAGTCCCACAATACCCCCAATTTACATCAATAAACTTTATGGTTAGATGATATGTGCTGATGTCAGTAGGCTTGACTACAGAAAGGCACAATAAGATACAACAAAAGCAATGTGTGCCTTTGAGATCAACGCCGACTCCTGCCGACCCAGCAACCCCCTGGATTTTGTTAGCAGTGTGACTGGAAGTAGATTGCCAGGTCTTTCTTCCGAGGCAATGGAGGTTAAATGACTTGCCCAAGGCCAAAAGGAGTGCTTGGTTGCTTGATTACTAAGTCAGTGCTCTAACCATTAGGGTACTCCTCCACTCCTCACAGCATAAATAAACTGAATCAAACAGCAACAGTCCTTCAGCCCTTCATATGAAGAGGCAGCACTGAACTGCAAAGGAGAAATTAGACCTTGCCTGCTAATTGTCTTTCCTTGAGTTCTCTCCGGGCCAGTCCAGGAACCTTAGGGTAGTCAATCCCCTTCAGCAGCTGAGGACTGAATTCACAGAGTCTTTGCTGACAGACCAACTAGCTCCCCCTGGAGTCTGAGACTCAGTCTACTATTGTCAAAGCAGCTTAACCTGACCTACGGACTATTAACTGCAACTAATCTGAAATAAACCCAAGCAAACCAAAGAAAGCAAAAGAACCCAGTGCTTGTCCTAGAAATTTTTTTTTTTTTTGCTAACTATGCCATTTAGACAGACTTAGACGCCACTCTTCTGTCCACTGAAACGGGAAGCCCCGTACTCCAACCAGTGAGAATTTGAAGACGCCCTGAAACAAATCCAAGTAGCTTGACTGCAAGACTCTTTCCTTGTCCAAGAGAGGTAAACCAGCGATGAACTCTTCAACCAACAAGTGGCCTCGCCAGCAACAAACCGCCCCTTGCACTTACACCGCAAATGAACTGGGCAGGACCTGGACTGGCCCGGAGAGAACTCAAGGAAAGACAATTAGCAGGTAAGGTCTAATTTCTCCTTCCTCTTCGTCTCTCTGGGCCAGTCCAGGAACCTTAGGGTAGTACCAAAGCAGTACCTAAAACCGGGAGGGTCCTGAAAGCCCTGTCAAAATGGCTGAGGCCCCCACATTTGCGTCCCCTCGAGCCTGAACATCCAACCGATAGTGCCTCGCGAAGGTGTGAAGAGATAACCAAGTTGCTGCCCTGCAAATATCCACTGGGGGAACCAATGCACATTCCTCCCAAGAGGCCGCCTGACCCCTGGTAGAATGAGCCCTGAGGCCTTCTGGGGGCGACACCCCTCTCGCCTCATAGGCAGCTCTAATGGCCTGTTTCACCCAGCGAGCGATAGAGGCCTTAGTGGCCGCCTCTCCTTTACGAGGCCCGCCAAAAACCACAAACAATCTATTTGACCTCCGAAATGACTCCGTTCTCCAAAGGTACCGCCGCAACACTCTGCCCAGATCCAATTTTCGCAGGGTACAAGGCAACTCACCCCCTTCCGGGTTCCGAAACGTCGGCAATGAAACTGACTGATTCAAATGAAACATAGACACCACCTTCGGCAGAAATGACGGAACAGGCCTTAACGTTACCTTCTCCTCCGAAAACTGAATGTACGGCTCCCTACAGGACAGAGCCTGCAGATCCGAGATTCTCCTTGCTGAACACAAGGCTACCAGGAAAGCGGTCTTCCAAGACAGCTCTCTGAGCCTCACTCCTGCCCTGGACTCAAAGGGAGACCCTGTCAAGGCCTCCAAAACAAGATTTAAATCCCAAGGCGGGACTACCGATCTCAAAGGTGGTCTTATATTCTTCGCTGCCCTGAGGATGCGTTGAACATCCATAAGCGAAGACAAAATGCTCCCCTGCACTCTTCCTCTATAACAAGCAAGGGCCGCCAACTGAACCTTGAGCGTGCTTAAAGCTAGGCCCTTCTCTAGTCCCTCCTGTAGGAAGGACAAGATATCTGGTAGAGAAGCGGAGAACGGCCTAATGCTACGCTCCTCACACCAAGCTTCAAAAATGCGCCAAATGCGGACATATGCCAGTGAAGTCGATTGTCTCTTGGACTTCAACAAAGTAGCTACGACCGACGCCGAATATCCTCGCTGCCATAACCGTTCCCTTTCAAGTGCCAAGCCGCAAGCAAGAACCGATCCACTCCTGGCATCAAAATCAGCCCCTGACTCAGATTGATCCACCGTGGGAGCCTCCACAGTCGATACTCTAGCAGCCTCACCAGATCCGCATACCAAGGCCTCCTGGCCCAATCTGGAGCTATGAGAATCACCATTCCCTTGTGTCCTGCTATTCTCCGAATGACCCGACTAATCATCAGCCATGGAGGGAACACATATAGCAACTTGTCCTGTGGCCATGGCTGCACCAGGCCATCGAGGCCCTCCGACATGTGCTCCCTGCCCCTGCTGTAGAACCGTGCCGCCTTGGTATTGCGTAGTGTAGCCATCAAGTCCATGACCGGCTGCCCTCACCGCACTGTAATGTCGTGGAAGACAGCCACGTTGAGCTCCCATTCTCCGGGATCCCGAACATGCTGACTTAAGTAATCTGCCTGGACATTGTCTCTTTCTGCCACATGTGCTGCCGACAGCGCCACCAGATGGGCCTCCACCCACTGCAGCAATAGCTGACTCTCTTCCAAAAAATCCGCACTGCCTGTGCCCCCTTGTCTGTTTATATAGGACACTGTCACCACATTGTCTGAGAAAACTCGCACTGCTTTCCCCCCTTCCAGAGTGCTAAGCTGACTGCTCTCATCTCCAAGCGGTTGATTGACCAACCTCTCTCCTCCGTGCTCCAGACACCCTGAGCCATACGAGTCAGACAATGAGCCCACCAACCGGACAGGCTGGCATCCGTGGTAACCAACACCCATTCGGGTTGATCCAGTGGCACCCCTGCCTGAAGATGGTTTGGGTCCAGCCACCACTGGAGGCTGTTGATCACGCTGTCCAGACATACTAGTCTCCGAGAAAGAGCATAATCCTGTGGCGACCCCATCTGGAGAGCAAGGCACGTTGCAGGGGACGCATATGAGCTCTGGCCCAGGGAACTAGATCCAAGGCCGCTGCCATGGACCCCCGCAACTGCAAATACCACCAAGCCCATATCCTGTGCACTCTGCCTTTGGGCAGACACACCAACCCCCGCTCCGTATCGAACCAGGCACCCAGATATTTTAACTGTTGCACTGGACGCAACTGACTCTTGTCCTGGTTTATCACCCAGCCGAGCTGCTCCAGAAACTGCACTACTCGCTTTGTCGCTGCCACCGACTCCTCCGAGGACTCTGCCCGAATCAGCCAATCGTCCAAATAGGGATGCACCTGAATTCCTTCCTTTTTCAATGCTGCCGTGACTACCACCATCATCTTTGTGAATGTAGGCGGCGCCATCGCCAGACCAAAGGGCAACGCGCGGAACTGGAAATGACCCATGGGAACAGCAAAGCGCAATAACTTCTGATGCCCCTTCCAGATCGGAATGTGCAGGTACACCTATGGACGAAAGTACTTCACCTGGCCTTACCGCCTGGATCACGGATCTTAGGGTTTCCATCCTGAAATGCGGCACCCGCAAACAGTGGTTCACCTGCTTGAGATCTAAAATGGGCTGGAAGGACCCCTCTTTTTTGGGAACCACAAAATAAATTGAGTACCAATCTAATCTGTACTGGTCTACGGGAATGGGAATCACCGCCTGAAGGTGCAGCAAGCGCTAAAGCGTGTTGCTTACCGCCTTCATTTTCGTGGGAGCCCTGCATGGAGACATTATGAAGGCTTCCGCCAATAGTTGAGCGAATTCCAGTGCATAACCATCGTGGATGATGTCCAGCACCCACTGGTCCATAGTTATGAAGGCCCAGACCGAGTGAAACCTCTGCAAACGTCCTCCTATCGGTCTCTCCGCCTGGGCCAGATGCACTTCATTGCTGTTTCTTAGCGGCATTATGCTGGGAGTTGAAATACCCCCAGACGAAACCTCTAGCTCCCTGAAAGGACTGCCCACGGGCCACAAAGCGGCCTCTCTGATAAGGCATAAAGTGAGAACCATGGAACCTGCGAACATCCTTACCTTGCCCTCTCTGAAAGCCGCCAGGCTTTAAACCTCTTGGACGGTCCTCCGGAAGCCTTCCCCCTTTGGAATCTTCCAAATCTTTCACAATTTTTTCCAAGGCCTCTCCAAAGAGCAGTTTGCCTTTATCGGGAAGCTTACTGAGGCAAGCCTTAGAGGACATGTCCGCCACCCAATTTCTCAGCCAAAGAAATCTTCTAGCAGCAATAAGGGATGCCATGGACTTTGCTGATAGCCTTACCAGATGATAAAAGGCATCCGCCAAATACACCGCAGCCGATTCCAGCTTGGAACCCTCCGCAGCCATGTCTATCTCCGTATTCGGACTAGTCTCCCCTTGGATCCAGCGGATAGCAGCCCGTGACACATACGCTCTACAAATAGAGGCCTGTAAGGACAGAGCACTTGAGTCAAAGGTCTGCTTAATAAGCGCCTCCAACTTGCGATCCTGAAGATCTTTAAGGGCTGCCCCTTCTTCCACCGGAATCGTGGTCTTCTTAGTCACCGCCGACACCAAGGCATCCACCTTGGGCATCTTAAGCAACTCTTTCTCCTCCTGTGGAACTGGATAAAGTCGCCCAATGGCACGACTACCCCTTAGGGTAGCTTCAGGAAACTCCCATTCCAATTCTATCATCTGCTTTATCACTTTATGAACCAGGAAACAGCGCTGTTCAGTCTTAAATCCTTGGAGTAGGGGATTCTCCAGTGGCTCTGACTGAGTCGTAGGCAGGGCAATATTTAAGGCAGCCAAAGATTGGTCAATAAGTGCCCCTAGTTCTTCCTTGCGGAAAGCCCTAAAGGCATTAGGGTCATCGCCTGGTCCAATTTCACCTTCTTCCAACTCTCCTGACCACGGGTCCAATCCTGCCTCGGACAGGATCGCTCCCTCTTCCGCTGTCTGAGTCACAGAAGGCTGCAGCTCAAAGCTATTGAGCCCCGCTTCCTGACTCTTACCAGCCTGAGAGGTACCCTCACTAGGATCCATCACTGAGACAGCCCCTTTGAGAGAACTAACCAGACTGGGAGGAGAAGGCTTGCGCAGAGACTGATTCAACTTCAAACAGTATGCCTTATGCAGAGACAATATAAAGTCCGCTGAAAATAAACCCTGCATTTCACTGCAACCCAGCCAGTTGATCTGGGCCCTGCATACTCCCCGGGGGAGGCTTTTTAGCCTTTGCCTTCTTTTTAACCACTTTGCCTGAAATCGCAGGAGAAATGGCTGCCTCGGGTAAAATGGCCGCCGTTCCCGCCTTCTCTGCTGCGCTCCCAGCCCTTTCCGCCATGTTTCCCGATGGCGATTTAACCTCCATCGTGCTCCCCAAGAGCCTCTCCAAGCTGCAGCTACTCCTAACGCAAGTGCGGCAAAACCCGGGCCCCGATAAACCGCGGCAACTCCCGCACTGAGAACACGCTGCCGAACCCGGCAGCATGCGCGTAATTGTAAAACTAAATGTTCTGAAGGTTCCCGCCGCCTGACACCAATGCGCCGTCAATCACTGTGACCTACCTGAATGAAACGCCGAGAAATGCCGGATGCCGCTGAACTACCGCTGCCCACGGGAGACGGAGATCAGGCGTAAAATGACAGTGGGTCGGATTCTGGGCTCCCTAATCCCCCGTTGCCTCAGAGAAGGAGAGAGACTATGCGGTCGAGGCGGGCTCTGACCCTACTGCCGCGTGTTCCCCAAGTAAAGAATCAAGGCAGCCGAAGTCTGTCTCTGTTTTTTTTTTCCAATCAAGAAGTAAAAGGGCACACCGGACCTACAGCCCTGCTAGGGCAAGCCAGCTCCCCTTACCATTAAATTCCCTTATTATTTTTTTTTAAAACTCTGAATTCCTCTTTGTCCCTCCAGGAGCCTGTCAGCACATGTCCTGTTCAGCTGCTGAGGACTGAAAGACTGAGTCTTGGACTCCAGGGGGAGCTAGTTGGTCTATCAGCAAAGACTCTATGAATTCAGTCCTCAGCTGCTGAAGGGGATTGACTACCTTAAGGTTCCTGGACTGGCCTGGAGAGACGAAGAGGAATAACATACCAAGTCTTTGGGGATCGATATTCAGCCTGCAGTTATCAGTGTTTCTAAAGCATCTGGCTGCAGGGGGCAAAAGTGAAACCCAATATTCGGTGTTGGATTCTAGATATCCTTCAGTGCTGAATATCTGGTTTCAGTACCTGAATGTAACTCACCTTGAACTCTTGAGAAAAGGTGTGAGCTAAAGCCAATCCAATTCCCAATTCCCAGTAGCATCCGGCATGGGTATCCAGACAGCAGTGATATTCAGCCTCTGTCTAAATAGCCAAACCACATATAGTTAGGACAGCTATTGAGATGACCTAACTTTATGTGGTTAGGTATCTGATTAATGGCCTGAAAATCACCGTTAACTGGATAAGTGCCAGGACCATCCTTGCCCCACCCACGGACAGTGCTGCAGTGGTTAGAAGTGATATTTAGCACAGGACCGTACCAAGTAGAAATACGCTCTGTATGATTAACAAATCTGATGCCCCCTCCACCCATCCACATTCAGTAACTCCCTCTTTTTGAGCTTCCTGGAAGCCCATTGATAATATCAGTGTCCCCTGCTGTGCATGCACCCTCTGTGGCCACACAGCTTGCCCAGCCCTTGGTATAGTCCTGATTTAGTGTCACTGCCTGGTTAGTGCTGCTGAATATTGGAGTTAAATAGAGTAAATAGTGATCTTTTACAAAGAGGCCTTCCAGTTAGGAGGCAAAAGATCCATGAAATTGTCTTGAATAGGTGTTAAAGGCAAATGACAGATCAAAGGGGCAATTTAAAAGGCCCCTTCTATCAAGCCAAGGACTGTGTGAATCACCCAGCAAATTGGTAAGTCTTTACCTTAGAAGCACAATTATAAATAGATCAGCCAGAGCTCTGTGAAGCTCATTCTTAAAGGACTACCAAAAGGGACTGCTACAAGGTAATAGATCTACACTTGTGAGAATTAATCTTCTGAAATACTGTAAATCTTGGGGGAAAAGGGAATTCTTCAGGTTAAAGCTGATAGATCTGTGTATTTTAGAATTCAGTATTTTTGCTGAGTCAGTCAGGTTTAGTACCACCAGAGATCTTTGTATTTAAATCAAAGGAGAGTATAGCATAGAAAGTAAATTAAGAGTAGACTCTGAAATTTGTTTCTACAGAGCTTTTCATTTCAATCAAATCAAAGTACAGCTTAAATACAGAAAGTTAAATAGAGTAAATAGTTACTGAACTAAAGTTGTTCTTAGAGAGCTTTTTATCTAAATAAAATCAGAGCATAGCATAGCATACAAGTAGAATAGTCCTGAGTAGGAAGAAATAAACTTGTTTCTAGTGACCTTTACAAAGAGGCCTTCCAGTTAGGAGGCAAAAGATCTATGAAGTTGTCTTGAATAGGTGTTAAAGGCATGTGACAGATCAAAGGGGCAATTTAAAAGGCCCCTTCTATCAAACCAAGGGCTGTGTGAATCACCCAAGAAATTGCTAAGTCTTTACCTTAGAAGCAAGCTAACTTTTAATAAGTCTTCTTTCCCTCCATCCCTCCCCAACTCTCACCCACATCTGGGATAATTGTAGCTTTTTAGGCTCTTAAACCTGTTAAAGGGAAGGAGGTACACATATTCACTCTCAGGTGCAGCTGTTTATCTTCATCAGGCATACATTAAGGATTTCAGATTAATTAATCTTGAGGTGAACAAAGTCCATTAAACACATTAAATATAGTTTTATTAGTATAAGTAGCTCCAGAAAATCTAAGGGACTCATTCGAAACATTGGCTTTTCCATCCATTAAAAGATATAGGGCCTTTGTAATGTAAAGTGTCACTCTCTCATCACTTCTGTTTATTCCCCCTTTCCCTTTCAGTGAACCGTATTGACATATTATTAAGCAGACAGTCTGAGACCTGGCTCTGTTTGTATGATTTAAACCCTGTGTAACTCTATTGTTTCTTCACTGACCTTATGAAGACAGGATAACTTGAAAGCGTGACAGATACGTTAAATTAGTTCAATAAAAAGCTATCATCTACAGCTTATTTGTTGATCCTTATTTCTACCTAGAGATTAGACATCCATACTTGCAACACAAAACAATGATGATAGACAAGATGGTTAACAGCCATTGCAGAAGAAGCTGGTAAACCAGATAAATGCAGGTTCTGTTGCCCTGAACCGGAAATGGTTACCTATCTTATTGATGGGTGTGATATGCTGATGTCAGAAGGCCTATGTACAGGTGTTTCACTCACTGGAAACTGTGTAAACCTCTGATGATAGATCAGACGAGAAGATTGGTAAAGAGAGTGGGGCTGATGTTTGATGGCGGTGGACAGCCCAAGTAAAGCAGCTCACTGTCACTATTTTGATTTAGATGCGGATTTGCAATGCTGGGGTCATATCCAGGCACCGGCATTGAATATCTGGCCTGCCCAGATAGTATTATAGCTAACCGGGCAGCTGCGATGTTCAACTGCTGTCTGGTGAGCACAACTGGCTAAAGTTAGGCCAGCCTTTTATATGCCTAACGTTAGCTGGTTTAAGTTAACTGGCCAGCAGCTGACTATCACCACTGCCCAATTAACTGGAGTGCCACCCCAGTTAACTGGGCAGCGGTGGCATCCCGGTGGCAGCAGATATTCAGTGGCACAAATGGCTATGCGCCGCTGAATATCCCGCTTGCTGAGATCAACGTGGTTAGCGGGTCCCCCATTATTTTTACTAATGGCAGCTTCACCAACCGTGACCATATTTCTCAGAAGTAAATTTGACTGCAGTGTATAGATTATGGTAATTTTCTATTGCTAGGGTTGCCACAGAAAGGGTTGCAGTGCGTTCAGTTGGTGCAGATACTGCCAGAAGGTTTATTAAAGGGCTTCAGAAATGTCACCATGTGACACCAGTGTTGAGGGAGCTGCTCTGGCTCCCTGTTAGATATCAGATTCAATATAAAGAGTTGTTACTGGTGTGTAAGATGTTGCATAGGCTGGTGCTGAGATAGTTGGTTTCTAAATTGTGCCCTAGTATGCCATCCTTGGGCATTATGGGTCCGATATTCAAAAGGCATGTACATGGTTTACAGCCCAGTCAACTGTGTAAATGCCTTAAACGGGAATATTTGATGGCACCTAAATGGTTAGTGCCATCGAATATTCCTGTCTATTGTCATGAGGTAGACAGCACTGAGTCTGGGATAATAAAGGGAAATGAAAAAGAAGAGCTTACCTCACAGCCACATGTGCAGTACATTCACGTTGCAGGGAAGCAAGGAATGGAGAAACAAACTTTCCTCATGGCATTAGTGACGCAGTAGAAATTCAGAGTCCTAATCAGGCTCACCTGAGGGAAGAGGCATGTACTACGTCCAACAAGCAGGGAAATAAAACCAGGTGGGAAATCCCACAGAGGGAGATCAAGGAGATCAGGGAGATCAGGAGGAGGAGAGAGAAGGAGACAAGGATTCAGGAGCAAACACAGAGAGACACGCTGTCTTGGAGAAACAGGGCTGAATGGAAGCAGGCTGTTGAACCAGAGAGTGCTGGGAAGAACAGTGCAAAAGACTTCCAAGCCAGAGGGGTCCTCGTGCAGAGGAAAGCAACCAAGCAGGCAGAGAGCAAAAGTCACACCCAGGAAAGCTCACTGAAACCAGGAAGTGATTTCAGCTCAGCTAAGCCCAGTGTCTGGTACTCACGGAGAAAGGCAGTTTGCACCCCAGAGAAGAAGCCTTGGCTAGAGGAGGAAGGGCTGGAAACAATCTTCACCCAGAAGAAAGATAAGTACCCTGTCTTCTACGGAGGGAAAGAAGTGGGTCCTTTTAGGAAAAGCCAAGCTTACAGGGTGATAAAAAAAAACCCTATTGGAATAGGTGTTGGGAAGAAACCCCAAGCATAGCTCCTTGTATCTCTGATTGCACAGAGCAGTATCCTCTCCTAGAAGCTGAGGTCTCCTGAGGGCAAGGTTCAGAAAACAGTAATACAGAAACATGGTGCCCATATACAGGACCAGGTCCTGAGGTTATGCAGTGGGAAAGTTCAAACCCGGAGGTCATTCCAGAACTGATGGAGTGTGCTTTATGCATTTCGGGTGAGATAGAATCTCTTTGTTAAAAAGAAGCAAGACGAAGCATTAGTATCGTTTGGAAAAACTTTTATTTATCTGTGAAGCAACAGTTTATTTGTGTTATCCTCGTTTGATGTATTCAGAAGGCAATCCTCAAGGGAAGGGGAATAAAGCCCAGCTTTAATTTACACTTTGGACACGACTACAGAGTATTCCTTTAACACCCAGGCTATACCCCATGTCTAGGCGGGCGCCTAAGGCGGGTATAGTCTCACAAATGGCGTAGTTCTTTGGATTCCTGAAAAGAAGGATACCGTGTCAGCAGAGTGGAGTCACCGGCACCGGAGAACAGGACCGGGACTGCAGTGGACCACGCCCAGAGGACTCCAGGATCTGGAAAGGCAAAGAATTTTCTCAAAGCCAGAATCACCACCTGACTCAGGTAAAGGTATCTGGGTACAGCCAGGGTGGGATTCTGTGAGGTGAAATAAGGGGGACTGAAAACCCCAGCTTAACTGCATTTAGAAAAAAAAAAAAAAAAAAGGGTGCCGCACTTGTGTTTTTTTTTCTTGGTTTAGTGCAGGCTGCCATTATGGAGACTCCACAGGAGACGCTGCGTTGGATTGGGCTCCAATTTGAAAAACAACGGGAGCTGGCCCAGCAGTGTCAGGAGCAAGCATTAGCAGCCATGCAGGCGCAGCAGAAGCCGCTGACAGACTTGGTGCAGGCTTTGCTACAGGAGCGGCTGACAGACAAGATGCCTGAAGGACACTACTGTGGGGTAGGCCCACAAACTTGTGGGGTCTTATCTTTTGGACAATGGTCAGGCAAAGACAATATTGATGACTTTCTCGAGGCCTTTGAGCGGGTAGCTCGAGGTGCAGGCTGGCCCGAGAAGCAGTGGGCGGTCCGGTTAGCCACCTCCCTGACGGGAGAAGCCTTGGCGGCTTATAAAGCTATGCCCGCCGCCCAGGCAACTGAGTACAAAGATGTAAAAGCAGCCATACGAGACAGGCTAGGCCTGTCGCCTATGGTGTATCGCTGGATGTTAAGGGCAACAAAAATCCAGCCAGGTGAAACTCCCAAGGCACTAGGCCAACGGATACATAGCCTGGTGTGGAAGTGGCTTACGCCAGAAGGGAGAACAATAGAGAGTATTCTGGATATGCTCGTGTTGGAGCAGTTCGCTGAGGCTGTGCCAGGTGAAGTCAGGGCATTCCTCACTCTCCAGAATTGCCAGACGTCAGGCGAGGCTGCTCACTTAACCGAAAGGTTCATGGAGGCTCAGGTAGCCCATAAACCGCACGGAGGAGCTAGCGACTCATATGGGGTGGCAAATTTCAGCAGAGTAATGAAAGACCCAATGTCATGTATACCAGATACAAAAAAATGTATGGATAAAGGTATGGGGAATGACTCTCGCATGAAATGTTTTAAATGTGGGAGGAGGGGTCACAAGAGGGATGAATGCAGGTCACGCACAGCACTGATGAGTGAAAAGGAAGAATATAGGCAGGAAGGCTTTCGCCTTGATGTAGAGGTACAGGGTGTGTTGGCCAAGGCCCTACTTGATTCAGGGGCAGACCAAACTATGGTGTTGAAGAAATTCTGGCGCCTCCTACAGGATAGTGGGGCATTTCCCCTGAATCAACCAGAGGGCAGAACTAAGATCCGCTGTAAACACGGGTCATCCACTTCCTATCCTCTGTATAGGGTAGTAGTAAAAGCTTTGGGCACCCGAAGAAAGGTCCTAGTAGCGGTAATTCCCCGATTGCCCTATGATATAGTTTTAGGCCGAGACTGGCCGCCCTTCTATAGGAGCATTGGGGAAGGCATGCAAGGGAAAAGGGGGCTAGTATCCACAAGGTCACAGGCCCAAAGTTCGAGGGAGAGCTTTGAACCCGTGGAGGACATTGACCCTCCTTCAGAGGAAGAGGCAGAACCCCGGGTAGAGGAAGATAGGCCCCTAGAGGACCTGCTAGGAGAACTACCCAAACACGAGGATTTAATCAACCTTCCTAAAAAGGCTGGTAAGAAAAGCAAGGGTGATAAGCGGCGAGAGCGCCACAATAGGGCCCAACTAAGGGCAGGAGCAGGGGATGGGATAGGATTTGCCTGGGTACCGGCTGAGCTAGTACAGACGTTTCCCTCATTCGCGAAAGAACAAAAAGCGGATCCCGCGTTAAAACGCGCTTTTGAGTATGCCCAGTCTGATAAAGACTCTCTTCCCAGGTTTTTTCTGGAAGAAGAGTTACTATATCGGGAGAGTAACGATCCCCAGACTGGCGCTGTTAGGAAAGAGCTAGTGGTACCCACTGCTTTTAAGGCGAGTGTAATGAGATTGGCCCATGACCACCAGGTGGGAGGGCATAAAGGGGTTGTAGGTACCCTGGACCAGGTACTGGCCCATTTCTATTGGCCGGGGGTGTTCCAAGAGACCAAGCGTTTTTGCGAGGCATGCCCTTCGTGTCAGAGGGTCTCTGCCGCAAAACCAAGAGGGGTTCCCATGATACCAATACCTACCATATCTGAACCAGTACGCCAGATGGCGATGGATATAGTAGGACCCTTAGTAAAAACCCCTAGGGGGTTCCAATATATTTTGGTCATAATGGATCAGGCCACCCGTTTCCCCTGGGCCATACCGCTGAGGAACATTTCAGCAAAAACAATAGCGGGGGAAGTAATCAAAATATTCTGTGAAGTAGGATTCCCGAAGGAGATGTTAACGGACAGGGGAAGCAATTTCCTATCACGATATCTGACACAAGTCTGGGACGCCTTCGGGAAATGTCACCTAAAAACAGCAGCTTACCATCCCCAGTCCAACGGAATGGTAGAGCGGTTTAATCAGACCCTCAAACAAATGTTGAGGCGGAGACTAGACAGGAAGATGGCTGACTGGGACATTATGCTCCCATTTGCTTTATATGCCAGCAGGGAGCACACACAGGCCTCGTTAGGAGCTTCCCCATATGAATTGATATTCGGCCGGGCTCCAAGGGCTATCCTTGACATTTTAAGGGAGCAGTGGGCAGAGCCAAAAAGGGGAGGAAATAGGGGTACCGCAGTTCCTCCAGGAACTCCGATCACGGTTACAGAGGGCCTCACAAGCTGCTGAACAACATCTGCAAGATAGTCAACAGCAGCAGAAAAAATATTATGACCGGGGGAAAAAACCCCGTCAACTCACGATAGGTGAGAGAGTAGTCGTAATGGTAGCAGACCCTGGGCCAAAATTTGAAGCTCAGTGGAGAGGGCCCTACACTGTAGTAGCTCGCAAGGGACCAGTCTCCTATGTCGTGGAGACCGACAAGGGACGCCGTCAGGTGTACCATGTCAATGTCCTAAAATCCTGGCAGGAGCGGACAGCAACTATTGGTCAGTTACAGGTACAGCTTCAGTTCAATGCAGATGCATCATCACGTATTCCGTGCTGTAAGGACATATGTCCCTCAGCCCGAAATAGCTTAAGGGGGGGGGGGATATGTCATGAGGTAGACAGCACTGAGCCTGGGATAATAAAGGGAAATGAAAAAGAAGAGCTTACCTCACAGCCACATGTGCAGTTGATACATTCACGTTGCAGGGAAGCAAGGAATGGAGAAACAAACTTTCCTCATGGCATTAGTGACGCAGTAGAAATTCAGAGTCCTAATCAGGCTCACCTGAGAGAAGAGGCACGTACTACGTCCAACAAGCAGGGAAATAAAACCAGGTGGGAAATCCCACAGAGGGAGATCAAGGAGATCAGGGAGATCAGGAGGAGGAGAGAGAAGGAGACAAGGACTCAGGAGCAAACATAGAGAGACACGCTGTCTTGGAGAAACAGGGCTGAATGGAAGCAGGCTGTTGAACCAGAGAGTGCTGGGAAGAACAGTGCAAAAGACTTCCAAGCCAGAGGGGTCCTCGTGCAGAGGAAAGCAACCAAGCAGGCAGAGAGCAAAAGTCACACCCAGGAAAGCTCACTGAAACCAGGAAGTGATTTCAGCTCAGCTAAGCCGTGTGTCTGGTACTCACGGAGAAAGGCAGTTTGCACCCCAGAGAAGAAGCCTTGGCTAGAGGAGGAAGGGCTGGAAACAATCTTCACCCAGAAGAAAGATAAGGGCTGTTAGAATCCATTCCAAGGTGAGGATCTTAGACTTTAGGAAGACTAACTTTGCGAAGATGTGCCAATACCTCAGGGAGTCGTTAGTGGGATGGGAACAGCTGGGGGATGTAGAAAAACAGTGGGCAAAACTGAAAGGGGGTATTTTAAGGGCAACCAACCTTTTTGTTAAAATGGTAAATAAAGGCAAAAGGAACAGGAGACCGCTATGGTTTTCGAAGGAAGTAGCTGAAAAAGTGAAGAAAAAGAGGGAGGCCTTCATGAAATACAAGAGATCACAGAGAGCAGAAGACAGGCATCTGTATTTGGAAAAACTTAGAGAAGCTAGCAAAGTAGTCAAGAAGGCAAAGATTCAAAAGGAGGAGGAAATAGCCAATGCAATAAAATGGGGGGATAAGACATTTTTCAGATATATTAGTGAGAAGAGGAAGAGCAAAAGTGGTATTGTCAGACTCAAGGGTGCAGGGGGGGAATATGTAGAAACTGATAAGGATAAAGCGGAATTGCTTAACAAATATTTTTGTTCTGTGTTCACAGATGAAGAACCAGGAGCAGGACCTCAGAAATCACCCACAAATAAGAACAGAAGCGAGGGACATCTTGAACTATTTTCAGAAGACTGTGTTCGTGAGAAACTAGCTCAACTTAAAGTAGACAAAGCGATGGGACCGGATGGGATACACCCTAGAATACTGAGGGAATTTGGGGACGTTCTAGCAGCTCCATTGACTGACCTTTTCAATGCCTCGTTGGAGTCAGGAGTGGTGCCAAAGGACTGGAGAGAGGCTCATGTGGTGCCTTTACACAAAAGCGGAAGTAAGGATGTGGTTGAAAACTACAGGCCGGTTAGTTTAACTTCGGTGGTGAGTAAATTATTGGAAACGCTGCTGAAAGAGAAAATAGTGAGGTTTCTGGAGTCCAGCGGATTACAGGATCCGAGGCAGCATGGATTCACCAGAGGCAGATCTTGTCAGACAAATTTGATTGATTTTTTTGACTGGGTGACCAGGGAGTTGGACCGAGGGAGAGCTCTAGATGTGGTGTATTTAGATTTCCGTAAAGCCTTTGACACTGTTCCTCACAGGCGACTTATAAACAAACTGAGCACCCTAGGGATGGACCCTAAAGTTACTGCTTGGGTTAGAAATTGGTTGGGTGGGAGGCGACAAAGAGTACAAGTAAATGGAGCTCACTCTGAGGAGAAGGATGTTACCAGTGGTGTGCCCCAGGGATCTGTCCTTGGTCCGATTCTTTTTAACATCTTTGTTAGTGATATAGCGGAAGGGCTGTCGGGTAAGGTTTGCCTCTTTGCGGATGATACCAAAATCTGCAATAGAGTAGACACCCAGGAAGGGGTAGATAACATGAGGAGGGATCTAGCTAAGCTTGAAGAATGGTCTAGAATTTGGCAGCTGGGATTTAATGTTAAAAAATGTAAGGTCATGCATTTGGGCTGCAGCAATCCAAGGGAGCAATACAGTATAGGAGGTGAAGTACTTTTGTCCACTAAAGAAGAGCGGGACCTAGGCATGGTTGTGTCTGATGATCTTAAAGTAGCTAAACAGGTGGAAAAGGCGACAGCAAAAGCTAGAAGGATGCTTGGGTGCATACGGAGAGGAATGGCTAGCAGAAAAAAGGAGGTGATAATGCCTCTGTATAAGTCTTTGGTGCGACCTCATTTGGAGTATGGTGTGCAATTCTGGAGACCGCACCTTCAAAAGGATGTGAACAGGATGGAGTCGGTGCAGAGGGTTGCTACCAAAATGATTAATGGGCTTCATTATAAAGCATATGAGGACAGACTTAAGGATCTTAATATGTACACCTTAGAGGAAAGGCGGGATAGAGGTGATATGATTGAGATGTTTAAATACCTCCGTGGCATAAATGTTCAGGGAGAGAGCCTCTTTCAATTGAAAGCAAGTTCTGCTACGAGGGGGCATGGGATGAGGGTGAAGGGAGATAGATTCAGGAGTGATATGCGGAAATATTTCTTTACGGAAAGAGTAGTGGATCCGTGGAATAGTCTCCCAGTGGAGGTGGTAGAGATGAGGACAGTAACTGAATTCAAGAAAGCATGGGACCAACACAGAGGATCTCTAAAGGCAAAAAGTGGACTGTTGTAGTTGTTATGGAAGGACAGACTAGATAGGCCATGTGGTCTTTTTCTGTCGTCATATTTCTATGTTTCTATGTTTCTATGTTTCTACGGAGGGAAAGAAGTGGGTCCTTTTAGGAAAAGCCAAGCTTACAGGGTGATAGAAAACCCCTATTGGAATAGGTGTTGGGAAGAAACCCCAAGCATAGCTCCTTGTATCTCTGATTGCACAGAGCAGTATCCTCTCCTAGAAGCTGAGGTCTCCTGAGGGCAAGGTTCAGAAAACAGTAATAGAGAAACATGGTGCCCATATACAGGACCAGGTCCTGAGGTTATGCAGTGGGAAAGTTCAAACCCGGAGGTCATTCCAGAACCGATGGAGTGTGCTTTATGCATTTCGGATGAGATAGAATCTCTTTGTTAAAAAGAAGCAAGAAGAAACATTAGTATCGTTTGGAAAAACTTTTATATATCTGTGAAGCAACAGTTTATTTGTGTTATCCTCGTTTGATGTATTCAGAAGGCAATCCTCAAGGGAAGGGGAATAAAGCCCAGCTTTAATTTACACTTTGGACACGACTACAGAGTATTCCTTTAACACCCAGGCTATACCCCATGTCTAGGCGGGCGCCTAAGGCGGGTATAGTCTCACACTATGTCCCCTATGTGCCCCAATGCTATCTGGTTAGCATCGGAGTGTGTTGGGGGCGTTTCGGGACAGAGCGGGTGAAGATTGCCAGTAACCGGGTAGCGGCGATATTCGACCACTATCCGGTTAGTGATCCGTGCCTAAAACTAAGTGAGTTTTTTTTTACTCACCTAGTTCTAGCCGCGGATGTTAACCGAGTAGTGGCCCAAAATCGCTGGTTCCCAGTTAGGCTCCACTTGATGCCAAACCTGGATATTCAATGCCGTCACCACAGCATTGAATAGCCGGGTTTCGAGGTCAGCAGGAAGGGCTATGCACCAATGCGGTGCATAGCCCGCCCAAATGAATATCAGACCCTATGTTCTTGGGATGGGAATCTACTAGCCGTTTTAAGTGTTAGAGATATGAAGGTGGCCTTTCATTGTGATAGAACCTTTTCTGTTCAAGTATCAGTATTGTGGACTCTCTCTCTGTCAACTTAAGTATTGTAGATTTGAAGGAGTGTAGCCGAGTTTTGGAAACATTTTTGTTCAGGGAAGCTTTAGAGAAGGAGGATAAAATGTTTTCTTTTTAGGAGGTTGCTAATGTATTGTAATTGTAGTTTTTTAGTGATTTTAGTTTTGGATGTTTTTATGAATTTGATTTATGCATTTTGTCATAGGTATTGGAAAGGGGTGGGCCACATGGGTCCTGGCCCCACCAAAAATCACAGCATGGCAGGCAGCAGGCTACCCTTGGGGATCCCATCCCCCACAGGCAGAAGAAGAAGAGAAGCCACAATCACAGCAAAGACCCTTTCTGTCTACCTGTTTGAGATTGGATTCTTGTGGGCAGAAGAGGAAGGGTCTTTGCCACGACCATGGCTCCTCTACTTATTCTTCTGCTCATGGGGGATGGGATCCCCAAGGGCAGCCTACTGGCTGTGCTCAGGGCAAAGACCCCTCATGTTCTGCCCACAGGGATCCGATCTCCTACAGGCAGACAGGAAGGGTTTTTGCCATGATCGTAGCCGGGAGGCAGCAAGCTGCTTACGGAATCCCACCCCCAAGGGCAGAAGAAGAAAAGCTGCGATTGTGGCAAAGACCCTTCCTGTCTGCCCACGAGAGATCGGATCCCCATGGGCAGAAGAGGAATGGTCTCTGTCTGTGGGGTGGAGCTTGAGGCAGACTGGAAGCAGAGTTAGGGCAGAGCTTGGGGCGGTGCTGAGACCCCACCAAAAAGGCCTTCTGCCGCCTCTGCAAATATTAATTATTTGTACACTGCATAGAGATGCAATTATAAGTAAATAAAATAACCAAATAATAAATAAACATATACTATAACATCCTTTCACTACAAAAACACTAGGATTACAATTCTGAGAGAACTGTGGAGAATGAAGAACTTGTGATCACATGAGACACCTTGGGCTGAAACCAGATATGTGATAAAGGAATAAAACACCAGAACAACATTGCTGATAGAAGTGTTGATACCATGTAAGTATTCTGTACAACATATACAGAAAGAGTGTACTTTTTGTGACCTGCTAGGTACTTGTGACCCATACTGGCTACTGCTGGAGACAGGAGGCTAGGCTCAATGGACCATGGACCCTTAGCTTGCTTTCCTTAGGTTTTTATATTTTTAAGTAGTGAAAAGTGCAGAAAACCAAAAAATATGTGAGAAAAATATAAAAAGAGTGTTATATTAAAAGTGCTATTTGTGATTTGGATGTCTGCAGATGGACATGCAGACGTCCAAATCACAAAGTCGTCCCCGGAGCCATTTTAGAAGCCAGGTCTGTGGACATCCCTAGCGTGAGGACATCCAGGTCTGAATGGGGGCACGGCGGAGGAATGACTGCGGTGTTCCTAAGAACCAGAACATCCACGCTTGATCTCAAAATTGCCCTGGACATCCCAAATTGCATCTAAAGTGAAACCTGTTCCAGACACAAACAGGAATCTGAAAAGTGTTTGTTTTGTCAGGAAAGCCTCTGGAAGGTGTGGAGAAGGAGCTACACTAATCCCCTTTTACACTATGTCAACGAACATGAGGGTTCAAGTTTTCACTTTGCTGTGTTGCTGGACGTCCCCTTATGCTAGCTTGCCCGAGATGGATGACTATGTGGCAGTCCGCATGCATATCCACTTTGGGGATATCTATATTCCTGAAATCAATCAGATCTAGCGTTTTTCTGCATGTTCTGCTCTGGACGTCTCCAATTTAACTTGGACGTCCTTTCTAAAATTCTCCTCCACCTTGATAGGTTGCCTATACATATCATACCTTTGAACTTCAAAGGGAGGCTCTCTTTAGCATAGTGCAAGCATTAAGATGAGCACTAGCAGTCAGCCTGAGCGGCTGAGATTGTACCCAGCATAGCCTGGCTTTGGAATAAGGCTCAGGTACAAAATGAACCCATTTGAAGACACTATTCAGTGAAAGAATATCCTAATCAGCACTGGAGGCAAAGAAATTCAGACTCATAAAGGTAGTGGCTTGGAACAGAAAGTCTGTGTTTTGAGGATTCTGTTGAAAGGCACATTTTGGTTTTCAGCTTATCAAAGATTTCCCAGTAACTCTTGTTGGCAAGCATACAGATAAGTCACAGTTAAATAATAGACAATTCATTCCTGCATATCCTTCTTTGGAGTTAGCAGTTTAGAAAGTGTAATGTTTTATTTGCATTAGTTCCTCCTAAAACAAACCAGGAAAGGCGAAATATTCCCAATACCACAATGCAAAATGATAAAACTGGCTATTACCGGGGAAAGCAGAATATGATATGCAAACCATGGGAAAGGCTCTGCAATTACCACGCAACAAAGACATGTTTTTCAAAATCACCATTTAGACTTAATTACGTTTCATTTGCAGCATAATAGCACATAGTTAATCTAGTTTGGTAAACCATAGAGAAATACTTTCCCACTCTGTATGCACTATTTAAAATAGCTAATTAAACATTGACTCACTGAATATTTGAAACTTCGGGTATGTTTAGTGGTTGCCCTATAATGTTCATAGTTTGGATTCATTTTCCCTTCCTTGTAAACCTGTTGTTATTTTTTTTAGCAGTCTTTGGTAAGTGGCAGATGATAGCCTTCCTAGAAAAATAATCTAATGATAATCGAAGGCTCACAATAGAAGAGAATCATTTCTGCATGCAATGGGTTTCAATGCAGGAGAGGCATTTTGAAGCTCCGTAACTTTTCCCTAGTTAGATTGTCTCACCTTATTAGAATCACCATGCTAGATTCACCACACTCCTTTTATGAGAGCGTTGTCTGTAATATATATTTTGATAAAATGATCATCTGTCACTCAGAAGCTGGTATCATCTTTTGTTTGAGACCAATCTATGCCAAAAGGGGGCAATTGTTAAAACAATATGGGTACTTGTAAAGTCCGCTAGTACTTTAGCCCATGACATTGCAGCAGTCCACCAAGAGAGAGCAATTGCATACTTTCCATTTCCATGGAACATGTGTCTTTTGGGGATACTGCTAGGTACGTATGACCTAGATTGGCCACTGTTGGAAACAGGATACTGGGCTTGATGGACCTTGGTCTGACCCAGTATGGCATATCTTATGTTCTTATGGAAGTACCCATACTATACAACCATGTATGCACTTTTATCCGCAGGAGGGTGGACGGTTTTCAGACAGCTGATTCATGTGGGTAAATAGCTACTTTCAAACTTGTGCTCCAGAAGTCTAATGCACAAATTACTAACATGAAAATGGAGCAGAACTTGCTACACGTTGGGGAAGATTTTACTGTTAGCCCTCCCTCTGTTATATTGGAGGTTTACTTCCAAGGTCTCTTGTGAAAGGAATGTACAGGGCTGCTTTAGCCATTTATGGGCCCTGATAAAACTTTTGCTGATGGGTCCTTTTCATTTTTCCCAAATGAATCCCACCCTATGTAAGGAATAGAGAAACTTTATACTCTATTACTACCAAAAGATTTATTTTAGGAGACATAGTGATAGGGACAAAATTGCATTAACAAAATGAAACAAAATACAAACTGGTGATCCTTATGTCAGTGTTGGGCAAAAAGGTACAAACTATTCTAAAGAACAAAATTACTGACTGAACATTCTATATATTTATAGAATGTTGGTTTAATGGAACAAAGCCACCATAGATTTAGCCAAGGAAAGTCTTGCCTCACCAATCTGATGTATTTGTTTGAAGGTGCGTATAAATATGTTGATAAAGGTGATCCATTTGATGTGAAGCCCAATTCATTATGGGGCACATCTGGGCTTCTGCAAGTGCAGCATTGGGCCGGGAGACGGCCCGGCATGTCCCTGCTGCAACACAGGGATGTCCTCCCTGCTGTGCACCTAGCCCTGCAACCCTGCCACCTGACCCCCGGTGGGTGCCACCGGGGCATGGATCGGGCGGTGGGGACCCACCATTGGACTCCATCTGTGCCGAGGGGGGATTCCTGGCTCTGGGGGGGGGGGGGCAGGGGGCTGCTGTCCAGGATTAGAGGGACATCCCACGCTTATACCACCTCAGAGGTGGAATAAACAGGGCATCCCCCTGGCAATCCCTGAATGTACAGGGCCATCAATAGAATCGCTATCTGCCTTATGGAATCAGGGTCATAGTGTACCTGGATTTTCAGAAAGGGTTTGACAAACTCTGTCATGAGAGTCTCCTGAGGAAATTAAAAAGTCATGGGACAGAAGTGGTTAAAAGATAGAAAACAGAGAGCAGGACTGAATGGTCAATGTACTTAATACAGAAAGGTGAATAGAAAAGTGATCTGTAAAGGGCCGGCCCAACCATCAGGCAAACTAGGCAGCCAGCTTCTGGGGTGGGGGGCAGGGGGTAGCAAATAGCAGGGCTTTCAAAGCTGAACAACAGAGTCCAACAGCCAGGGGGATATAAGACTTAAGGTTTGTTTAGGGTGCCAACACCTTGAACCAACTTTGAGGCCGGCCCTGGATCTGAATTAGGGCTGGTGCTTTTTACTGTATTTATAAATGATCTGGAAGTGGGAACAATGAGTGAGGTAATCAAGTTTGCAAATGATACAAAACTATTGAAAATTCTTAAATCAGAAGAGGATTGTGAGAAAACGTAGGAAGACCTTGCAAGACTGGGACACTGATCACCCAAATGGCAGATGAAATTTAATGTGGACAATTGCAAGTGATGCATGTAGGGAAAAATAACACAAATTATAGCTACTGTACATGATGCTTGTTTCACATAAGGAGTTATTACCTAAGAAAACATGTTGAAATCCTTGGCTCAATGTACTCTTGCAGCGCTGGCATTGAATGAGAACAGGTAGCAGCCACATGGCTGTGGTTTTGCAGAAGAGCAAAAGCCCTTAAGGTTTAGCAGCCTGTATTCAAGCCTAGTGGTTAGAACACTGGCTTAGTAACCAAGCAACCAGGGTTCAATTCCCACTAGCACTCCTTGTGGCTTTGGGCAAGTCACTTAACCCTCCATTGCCTCAGAAGAAAGGCCTGGCAATCTACTTCTGGTGACACTGCCAAGAAAACCCAGGAGCTTCTAGGTCACCAGGAGTCAGTACTGACTTGAGGACACACATTGCATTGCATTCAGGGCCAAGTGTACATATGAGCAGCTGGGCCCCCATTGTGCCGAGACCCAGGGCACCTCACCATTTTGTTCATGGGTAAAAGCGGCCCTGGAAATCTATATGAAAACACTACAATCAGGATAAGAGAGAATCACCTAACATATTTGCTAAATTATTGTAAGGATGCTAGATTTAACTCAGACTTTGTGAGTTTTTCCCATTTGCTGTGAGATATTCTTCACCCTAATTACTCAGTCTGAGTGAGACTGAAGGTTCCCCATTTGTGCACTATTGCAACCCAAAATCTAAGCACACAAAAGGACTGAATTCCCTTCCTAATATGCAAACTAAGTCATATTATTGAAATAAATGGGAACTGCAACTCAGTCATCCCAGCACCAACAGAAATCCTATTACAATTTTCTAACAACATGCTGCTTAATTAATACTTGCAATTTATTTCTTTATGCAAAATTTTATATAATTTCAAAATAAGTATGACATAGCCTGCATTAACAAGGAATACATGAAGCCATCTGAAGTACCATTTATTGAAAAGAATTAATAATAAATGGATTGTGATATAAAAAGACCTGGTTAATAATCCTTTCATGCTGCTCTCTCCCTAGAACCAGATGCTGCATTAAAGTTTGGCAACCCCTAAATAACAGGATTCCTGTGAATTTGGTATTAAGGTGGTTATGTATTTTTAGAACCTTGTGTTAGATACCCCTAGAGGATTTAGATCTAAGGTTTTGAAGGAGTGTGTGAGGGACAGGGCAGGATGAAGGAACAGAACAGACGTTTCTCTCTGTTATTTCCTATTATTACCTTTCACATCACTCTTAGATTGTGCTTGCAGCTGTGCTAAGAGGATAGTTTCAAACAAGTCATCTGCTCCTTCTTAGACTCACTGATGGCAAATCTACATGAGAACTGTCTAATCTGTTATGTTTTTTTGAAAGTGTGAATAAACAGACAAAGGTGAGTTGGTTGATATAGTGTATCTGGACTTTCAGAAAGCCTTTGACAAGGTCCCTCATTAGAGACTTTTGGCAAAACTAAAAAGTCATGGGATAGAAGACAGTGTACTGATGTGGATCAGAAACTGGTTAAAAGATAGAAAGCAGAGGGTAGGGCTAAATGGCCAATTTTCCCAATGGAGAAAGGTGCATAGTGGTGTACCCCAGGGATCTGTACTGGGTCCGCTGCTTTTTGACATATTCATAAATGACCTGGAAAAGGGAATAACGAGTGAGTTTATCAAATTTGCAGATGACATGAAACTATTTAAAGTTGTTAAAACACATGAGGATTGTGGAAAATTGCAAGAGGGTCTTGATAAATTGGAAGACTGGGCATCCAAATGGCAGATGAAATTCAATGTTCCTCCTGTTTTGATGTCAAGAGTTAAATGTTAAAAATGTTCTTCAATTGTTCTCTATAAAAATGATAGGCTGCCATGCTATTATTAATGTTTTTGTTACCTGTAAACCGCCACTGATCTCTGGAAGTGGCGGTATAGAAAAAAAATGTATAAATAAATAAATAAATGTGGACAAGTGCAAAGTTATGCACCTAGGAAAGAAAAACCCAAACTATGGTTACACGATGCAAGGTTCCACATTAGGAACCACCACCCAGGAAAAAGATTTAGGTGTCATCGTGGATAACATGTTAAAACCCTCCGCTTAGTGTGCAGCGGCGGCCAAGAGAGCAAATAGAATGCTAGGTATCATAAGGAAAGGAATGGAAAATAAAACAAAGGATATTATAATGCCTCTGAGTAGTATAATGGGTATACTACTTGTCAAACTGATTGAGAGGTGAGATAAGGATGGCAGGAGCCAATCAGCGTTCACTTCCGGCGTATGTCCCGCCTTAGGCCATGCCCCCATAGAAGTGAATGGTGAGTTAGCCCCGCCCACTCCCGCCCCCAAAATGTTGACAGGTACCAATCAGCGCCCACTTCCGGTGTATGTCCCACCTTAGACCACACCCCTCCCATAGAAGTGAATGGTGAGTTAGCCCCGCCCAGCCCCGCCCATTCCCGCCCCCAAAATGTTGACAGGTACCAATCAGCGCCCACTTCCGGTGTATGTCCCGCCTTAGGCCACGCCCCCTCCCATAGAAGTGAATGGTAAGTTAGCCCCACCCAGTCCCGCCCCCAGGCGTGGCCACCGCCCCCCACTTGACACACCCCTGCCCCCGCCCCAAGGATGACATCATCCAATCAGCGTACACTTCCGGGGGTGTGTCACATCCATGCCACGCCCCACAATATGGCATTAGCCAATCAGCACCCACTTCCGGGTTTGTGCTACGCCCACAGCCTCCCACCCTCCTCCACGCCCCCTGCCTACATCATCGGAAATGACATCACCGGAAACAGTGTGTCATCAGAAGAGGGACTGTCCCTTTTTGCTGACATCAGCAGAAACAGTATGGCTGACTCCGGAAATGATAGTATGGCTGACTCCGGAAATGTGTTTTTGCTTCTGCTTAATGCTGAAAAACAAAAATGCTTTTCTCTCTCTCTCTCTCTCCCCCACACAGACTCAGTTGTTTTTTTCTCACACAAAAACTGATTCTTAGCACAGAGAGACAGACAGGCTAGAACAGGGGTGGGCAAACTTTTTGACTCGAGGGCCGCAATGGGTTCATATATTGGACCCGGGGGCCGGACCAAGAGTGGATGGACGGTGTGTATGTGTGAATTAATATAAATTAAATTTAAATTTGTAACATTAAATGTTTAGATTAATTTAAGGTAGAAAAGCATAAAAAGAGTTATTTTACAAAACTTTTATGCAATGTATTTCTTTCATAAAATAGTACCTTCAATTTTAGTGGGAACAGTGTTGTTGGTCTCCCTTTTTTGTTAAGGCATCAAAGTCACTGGGAACTACTGAATTAATTTTTAACTGTAATGGCTACTCTTGAACATTATTGTATTTGCAAATACCAATAATAGACGTTGGCTTTGGTGTACTTAATCATCAAAATGTGGGCTTCCTAAACATCTATTAATTGATGCAAATTTAAGGAAAGAAGTGGCTGTATAAGCGTAAGGCAACATCTTTTTTTCCATGCAGTCCCATGTCCTAATCTATGCAAATATGTCAGATGCTCTATAATCAAAAGTATTACTGGTCATTTTGTTTTCAGGCAGGAAAAGTAGTATTTAAACTTCCCAGGTCTCTAGAGTTCTGGGTTTTTTTCAAGCATTTTTTCCTAGCTTTAGCCTATTTAAAAAGTTAGAAAAAAATGTAAAATCTGGAATTCGAAAGGTTTCTTCCACAACGTTACAACACTATTTATTGTAAGAAATCTGCTTTGGGTTGCTCTTAAGTGAAGGCCCGACTACAAATACAAGAAGAAACAGCAACGGTACCTTTGTCTTAATTGGGGGGGGGGGAGGGAAATGCTTCAACGTGCTTTAATGTTACTTGCCAGATTTTGGAAAACACTCCTTGTAATTCAACTGTAGAGCCATCTAATAAGATGTAAGCCTCTTCAGAACAAACACATATTAATTTTCTTTAAAATGAGTCTATTTAGGTGGATGCTTTCTTATTTAAAAACTAAGGAACCACAACTGTCCCATGTAATAACTGAGACCCATCTTAAAATAAACATGTCCCCTTTCATCAAAAAAATATTTCATCATGAATACATTATTAATTATTGTATTCGTTTTCTATTAACTGATGAGGCTTCGGTTTTCCAAATTAATCACAAAAGTAGTTCTCAAAGACTTACTCGTACTGTAAGGAACACCCATCCCCTTCTAGAGACAGATGTGAAAACCAGAGCTGGAAACATAACCCTATAGCCAAAAGGGACTGGCTCCCAGGTACTTCACAGCCATACAGAGCAAAGCTCAGCGAGCCAGACCCGATTGCACTGGAGCTCAGAGTCACGTCTCCTCCGATTCTGACTAGATTAAGCACACTTTTTCCTAATAGCAGGGGAAGCTCCTTTGTTAAGGTGCATCTGGCACTGCTCGGGATTCGCTTTATAGGTCGGCTCATTTCACGCCTTGATTTTTGTTTACCTGCGACTTCGGCGTCGGACGACTCGCTGGCGGAATTCTCAATGGGGTTTCTCGATTCCGAAGATCTTTGCAAATGAAAGGAAGCCGGAAGCCATGTCATGGGAAGCCTGGGGTCTCAGACTGTCGGGCAAGCGCTCCAAATTCATTCCACCTTTAAAAGAAGCCATGAGCGAAAGGAAGACAGCTTTAGACGCGGCTTATTCCACCAGAGAAGCAAAAACGAAAGAGAATATCCACCGTTCTGTTGACGCCCCCGAACGAGACACCTTTGCAACGTTTTTCAAGGCTCTCTACTCTGGGCTGTTATCAAACAATACTGAGGTTCCCAGGTCCAAACCACAAACACATTAAGGTGGCAAAGGTCCTTTGTACAGCAACGCGAGCTGCTAGTTCGATAGTTTTTAGCGGGCCGGATTAAAAGGTCCGCCGGGCCGTATACGGCCTGCGGGCCGCAGTTTGCCCATTCCTGGGCTAGAATCTTTTTCTTTCCAAATGCAATTAGCACATCTTTGTTAAAGGGATCAGTGCTGCCTCTCACCCTCAGCCACACCCCTGCCTACATCATCGGAAATGGACTGTCCCTTTTTGCTGACATCAGCGGGGAGCAGTGTGACTGACTCCGGAAATGTGTTTTTGCTTCTGCTTAATGCTGAAAAACAAAAATGCTTTTCTCTCTCTCTCTCTCTCTCTCCCACACAGACTCAGTTGTTTCTTTCTCACACAAAAACTGATTCTCAGCACAGAGAGACAGGCAAGCTAGAATCTTTTTCTTTCCAAATGCAATTAGCACATCTTTGTTATAGAAACCAGTGCTGTCCATGTGATAGAATTTTACTTTTAAGACCTCACTGTTAGAAGTATTCTGGCAGTCCTGTAGAGTTCAGACTGAAATACAGAGAGACCTGAGTTCAAATCCCCCTAATACAGCTATTTCTTTTTGAGAGAGCTGAGTTCAAATCCAAATCCCCCTAATACAGCTATTTTTTTTGAGAGAGCTGAGTTCAAATCCAAATACTAATACAGCTATTTTTTAGTGGCTTTGAAAAAACCAATACAGAGAGACAAGCCTGGACATGTCTCTCTAGGGTGTGGTAATATGTGATTGGTTGAAACAAGAGGTCTGTTCTGAGCATGCTCCTGGTGCAAAGCTGTTTGTGTCAGGGGAACATTTTAACACAGAGATTCAAAAAGAAAAAATGGCTCTTTTTGGAACACCAAGCAGAATTTCCAGCAGGGCACACAACATTAATTACTAAAACCATTCTGAAGATGTTGGCAAAATAAAAAGAACAGTCAAAGCACGGCAATCATGAAGGAAACCTTATTGAAGAGCATTTACTATAACCCCAAAGCAGCAGGGAGCTTTGGGGGCATAAATCCTCTACTTCAAGCTGCTAAAAAGCAGGATAAAACAGTCAACAGAAATGATGTAGTTAGATGGGCTACCGAATAAGATGCTTATACTTTACACAGACCTGCTAGGGTCCGTTTTAAAAGAAACAAGACGATCGTGTCAGATGTGGATGCGCAATGGCAGGCTGATTTAGTTGATATGGCAGCCTTGTCCCATTATAACAATGGCTACAAATACATATTAACAGTGGTAGACATCCTGTCAAAATATGCATGGGCTGCAAGTTTAAAATCGAAAACCGGTCATGAAGTTGCTAAAGCCTTTGAAAAAATATTTAATCTAGGTCGTATACCTGAAAAAATACAGACAGACAAGGGTAAAGAATTTTTAAATAGGTCCCTGAAAAATTTATTAAAACAAAGAGGGGTTCATTATTTTGTAACCAATAACGATGTTAAAGCAGCGGTGGTAGAAAGGTTTAACAGGACTTTGAAATCCAAAATGTGGCGTTATTTTACTACACACAACACCTTTAGGTACCAAGACGTATTGCAGGCTTTTGTGCACAGTTATAATCATAGTTTTCACAGAACAATAAAGACGAGGCCTGTAGATGTGACACACACAAATTCTCTGCAGATCTGGAAAAGAGTCTACGGTGATAGCATCAAGCATAAGCACGCTAAGAACCCCTTAAAGAAAGGAGATCATGTAAGACTTTCAAAAACGAAAGGAAAATTTGAAAAAGGTTATGAGCAAACGTGGACTGACGAGGTATTTATAATAACAGACATTTTAAACTGGGGCCAGAAAGCAACATACAAGATACAGGATTATGACGGTGAAGCTATACAAGGTTCTTTTTATCCTGAAGAATTGCTAAAAGTCACGCCGCAACAGGACAGAATATACCGAATCGAAAAGGTTCTAAAGGTAAAAGGATGTGGCAGGAACAGATTCTACCTCGTGAAATGGAGGGAATGGCCTGTTAAATTTAACAGTTGGGTTAAAGCATCAGAGATTCAAGACATCTGATTTCTTTCTTTCTTTTGAAGCAGCATTAAAATAAAATTGAAAATGAATGATGGTGGCTTTTATATCACACTGCCTAGCAATGCCTCAGCAGATGTGTTTTCCCAAAATACCAGCTCTAATTTTACCATACAACTAGCAAGGCCTTTGGACTTACAAGGACAGTGGGAAGTGGGGCTCGTGGAAATACAATACCCCAACACCTGGGAGAATATTAAGGAAGACCATAAGTATGTTGTCGCTTCTGCAGCAGGAAATATACAGCAACTTATAGTCAGGAAAGGACATTACGCGACCATGCAGCGTTTAGTGGAATCCATGAATCAGGACATTAGCAACATCTATAAATCGGCGGCACCACTAATAATTTATGAGCCCCATGCACGAAGAATCCGGATAAAATCGGAAGATAGGTCTACTATTTATGCGTATGGTGATTTGGCAACCATTTTGGGAATAGAAGCATACGTTAATACACAGCGTTCCCATTTTCCAACGGATATCACGGCCGGTTTTAATACCCTCTACCTGTACACAGATATTGTAGAGCACCAGTTAGTAGGTGACCATTTTGTGCCACTGCTGCGCTGTGTTCCAACTAAAGGGGTTAGGGATGAGTTTATCACGTTAACTTATGATAAGCCACACTATGTCCCTGTGAACAAACAACATATTGATACCATCACATTTGAAATAAAGACGGATCAGGACAGGTACGTCTCATTTCGTTACGGGAAGGTGATCCTTAAGCTTCATCTGCGACCCCGGAGAGTGACTGTTTTTTAAAATGGTTGTGGCTAAAGTCTACGGAGACCCCAAAGCATACAGGCATTAATATACAACACAAGCCGGCTATGGGCTTTCAGGATATCATGGAGTACCGGTCATGTATGGGGCTGGTGTAGGCGGCGTTTTTCGCAGCCTCTTTAGAAAAGCTATGCTGTTTTTGAGAAGGGGTTTTGAAATTATTAAACCACACGTGAAAGGCGCCGCAAAAAACATAGCCAAGGATGTCATGAGTCATGTCACAACGGCCGTTCTAAATAAAATGAACCAGGCTACAGAACAGGCAGGATCAGGACTGGCTGTGATTAGAAGAGCTGTTAAAAGAAAGAGAACCGAGTCTCGGGCGTTACCACAAGGACCGCCCAAGCCTTTTAAAAGAAAGAAACCCATGGGTGACAGGTCTCAGAAGCTTAACCACCAGTCTAAGAAGAGAAGTGCTAGCTCTAGGCAGCGAGATATATTCTAAAAAGCACCATGGCTTTTGCACACCACAGCTCTGAAGAGTGTGTTAAATCGGAACTGGACCTGTTTCAACTAGCACCGACCCAAACAAGTATCGAAAAAAGTATTTATGTGGAAATTCCGCCATTATCGGCTTTGTCGGAAACAGCCCCTTTGGACTTCTATATCGCAGGTCATGGTGAAGACTACATTGATTTAAATAGTACACTTTTTCACCTGACCTGTAAAATTGTGGCAGAAGATGGCTCGAACATCGACCCGGCAGCCAAAGTAGCGCTGGTGAACTACCCAATCGCAGCTCTGTTTAGCCAGCTGGATGTTACCCTGGGTGACCAACTCATTAGCCAGAGCAACAACTGCTACCCCTACAGAGCCTTCATAGAGCTGCTTCTCAATTATGGCGAAGGATCCCTCAAATCACAGTTTACAAGCGGACTGTTTTATAAAGACACAGCCGGGCAGCATGAGGTGAGAGAGATAGGATCTCGCAACATCGGCTTTACTGAAAGGGCTCAATTTACGGTCTCTAGCAACAAGGTAGAGCTATTGGGGCATTTACATAGTGATCTATTTTTTCAAGAAAAGCTATTGATTAATGGCGTGGATCTCAAAATCAAATTGACCCGCAACAAAAACTCTTTCTGTTTAATGAGCGGTGATGCCGAAGAAAGTTATAAAATCCTTATCCTAAATGCTGCACTCTTTGTAAAGAGAGTTAAAGTTTCCCCCGGAGTGCGCCTGGGACATGCGGAAGCTCTGCTGAAAGCTAATGTCAAGTATGCTATTGACCGTGTGGGGCTGAAGGTGTTTAGCATACCAGCCGGTGCCCGTGTGACTAACCAGGAAAATCTCTTTTTGGGACAGCTACCAAAACTCATTGTGCTGGGATTTGTGGATAATGATGCTTTCAGCGGTAATTATGCTAAAAACCCCTTCAATTTTAAACATTATGATATTAATTTTGCCGCTCTATATGTGGATGGTGAACAAGTACCCGGGAAACCTCTTCAACCTGACTTTCAAAACGGATGTTGTGTAAGAGAATATATGCAACTGATACAAGCAAGTGGTAAACATCTGAAAGATACAGCATTGCTGATTGACCGTCAGGAGTTTTACAAAGGTTATACCCTGTTGGCATTTGACCTTTCACCGGATCAGGAGTGTGCAGACCATTACTCGCTGATTAAAACTGGTAACCTGCGGGCTGAAATACGTTTTGCCAGCGCCTTACCCCATACAGTTAACATGATTGTTTATGGGGTTTTTGACAATGTGATAGAAATTAATCATAGAAGGAATGTTCTTTTTGATCATTCGTGAAAATGAACACCCTGCAGATCTTCCGTATTTTAAAGAAGGACCCCTGTGTTGCAGATTTCTTTTTAGATGTGCTACCCAGCGATTGGTTAGCGGATGTACAAATATCAAGGAAGCCAGTGTGTTTGGTGGTAAAAACACACCCTCATAACCTACCTGGAGAACACTGGTTAGCCATCTATATATGTGGAGATGGAACAGGGGAATTTTTTGATTCTTATGGACAACCACCTGATAGCTTATTCTTTCCTACCAGCATTATGAGCTTTTTCAACAAGCATTGTAAAACTGTTTTATACCACAACAGACAATTACAGCACCCAATGTCTACGGCTTGTGGATATCACTGTGTATTTTTCTTGCATCACCGCTGTAAAGGAGTGCCTTTTGAAAATATTTTAGAAATGTATTCTGAAGATTTAATGCAAAATGATGATATGGTGTTACATTTTGTAAAACGCAACAAACAAACTTTGTGTAGATCTTTTAGAAATCCGTTCCATAATCAGCAAGTGTGTGTTTCCTATCGTGAATGTTTTGATGCTTCTAAATAAAAAGTAACCCCTCTGAGGAGGTTTTTTGAAAAGAAACCACTGTCTAGTCTTTTATTTTTGTTTTTAAACATTTTATTGAAAATACATTTTTACACACTCAACCACCGGTATCTGTGGGATAATTTACACTTTTTGTGTGGGAGTAGCTCTTTGCTCTTTATCGGACGCGTGTACATTTTAGTAGCCTTCACAGATGGGTTCTCTTTGAGGCGTGCCAGTACATCTCTGTTGGCTGCATTACCCATTACCGTAGAGGGCATATTTAATTCGGCCAGGGTTTGCATGAACTCCTCCCAGCCCCTGGGTATTCTTCGTTGTGAAAGAGCTTGGGGCTGTGTAGCCCCACGAACGAGGTCGAGTAGGTTAGAGCCATTGACGGGGTTTCCCCGGTATACAAATGTTCCATTTCCCTCCCAGGATGCCACATCCTTGTTTTTTAACAGTTTATTAAGCAGCAACTCAGCAATTTTCCTATAGCGCATATTGATGCTGTTTAACACTTCTTGTATTACAGGGTCTGGAGGTATAATATTTTCTAGAGATGCTGCCGTTGATGTCTCATCTTGTGCCTGTAGATACAAGTTTATTTTTTCTTTTTCCATATCCCTCTGTCTGTTAAGCACGAGATAGCGCTGTAGCACTTCTGAGTAACATTTAGCCTTTTCGTGTTCAGACATACCGACGCTTTGCAGGATGTTTTTCATTTCTTCATCTAACTTATGGATGGTCGTGGTTCTAATATTTTTATCCCGATCTGGCGGGTTTCTCAAGCGCTCGAGTTGTTGACTAGGGACTATGTACATTTTTTCAGCATGCTGCATTAGAGATTTGTCAGAAGCCCCGTTATCAACGGTAATGCAAAACTTAACAGGGGCCCGATAAAGCCACCCAACTGTCTCACCAATTGCTTCTTTTTTTTAATGGGTAGTCTTTTATTGCACAGACTCTTTATGGCATGACGCTTCCCTTTTAAAACCTTTATCTGTTGTTGTGAAAGAGGAATGTTACCTTTTAGGGTGTTGAGAGCGATTTCAACTATAGCTGCTACCAAATCATTAGAAGCTGTATTCAGGATGGCTCTTCTGTGCTGCGGAGAGGCTTGAACCAAAAGTTTTAAAAGGGGCAGGTTTCTCTTTACACGGCGAGACATATTGTCTGAGACACACAAGCATGTATGAAGGGGTTGGTTACATATTCATTTCTTTTTATGTGAGATTTGTGGTTTTTCACAGTATACCATGGTCCAATCTGGCGGGAAGATATCCGTCCTCAGTCTGTAAGCCTCAGGCGTTGTGTTATTTAAATCCACGACGAGATACCCAAACGGCTTTCTGGTTGCATCTTCGAAGACTTCTAAAAAGAATTTTGATTTTCCAGGGTACATCTGCCTGGCTAGAATGGCAATCTGTAACTTATCTCTAGGATTCTTAAAGAGCACCATGTATTTGGTATTTAAAGTTATAGTTCGGCTTGCTTTACCTTGGCAGAAAACATTTTGAACAATATATATGATGCTCAGGTTTCTGTGATGCACATACTTGGTAAAGGCTTTCTCTATTTCATCACTTTTACAGGCAGAATCCATTAGGTCATCAACAATAACCAAGTTTAATTTATTGGTTGGAAACATCCGTTCATCATTAAAAGTATCAGGCAAAGTGTCCATAAATGTAATAAAAGGATATTTATTTAACATTTCTTTATACAGAGGTTGCCAGCAACTGTAACACCACACAATATTGTTAGGCATGACAGTCAATACACGACCAGCGTGTTCTAACATCTTTTTAACAAAGAAGCTCTTGCCTGAATTGGATGGCCCCGCTAAAATACAAGAAAAAGGATGTGACCAGCGCACATCCACCACGCTAGTATCCATAGGGTAATGTGCTAAAGCCATCCTCCAACTTCACCCTTTTGTCATACACAACCTTTTGTGTTTTTTTAATCACACCAGTCTCTATTGTCCAACCCTTTTTGTTTCTTATAATACCAGGTTGTTGTACTCCTATCTTTTTCTGGGATAAATCTGCTGTCCCAGGCTTGTAGTCCAAAACTAGATCTTTCAAACTAGTGAAATTGATTTTCTGGCAGTTTTCTACATTTAACGTAATCCCTTTTACTTTCATACAGGTCTTTCCGCTTGACAGCTTGTAGCCTGTCATGATGTGGGCACTGATAAAGTTGTTTTGAAGAAAAGAAATCCTGTTTCTTTAGAGGAACTAGATGTGCAGTTACCCCCAGGCACAGCTAGAGGGAGCAGGAACAGACATGCCGCACTTAATGAACCTAAGCTCTCTGATGACCTGCAGCTGAAAGGGAACCAGGAAGTCATCAGTAACCGTTCACTTTATAAGCCAGGGCAGAATGCTTATGGACAGGAAGAGAAAGAGGAGCAGGACAGGAAGAGAGGAGTAGAGCTGGTAGTAGAAGAAGGAGAAGGAGAAACAGCAGAGAAGCCTGGAGGCTACCAAGGAGATAAGCCTGATTGCTGTGAAGGAAGCAAGGCTGGGAGCTGGAGGAGAAACAGACCTCACAAGGTGGGAAGCCAGAAGGCCCAAACTGATCCTGTTGTACAAGGGGAGTTTGGTGGAAGTTACCCCAAGGTGAGAGCGTCTGCCACGCCTAGTTCCTATACTCTGCCTGGAGTTAGAATAGAGAGAGGAAAGCCAAGAACCAGAGAGAAAGGTTCTGACAGAAGCTTATTATCTCTAGAGGATCATTACCCAGTTTTACCTGTTCAGAGGGAAAAGCACCTTTATAGGCAACAGGAGCTTTTACCCAGAGTGAGAGGAGAATCCAACAGCAGTTTTATTCCACTGCCTAGAAGCACACCTCGGTATCCGGTTGGCAGGCAGAAGTGCAGCTACCAAGGGAGAGGTGCAGGAAAAAGAAGCACTGTGGACTTTATCTCACCAAAGCCAAGGTATGAGGCATTAAATATTGACTGTGATAATTGTGCTACTAAAAGCTATACTAAAACAAGTGTTCCTTCTATGAGATACAAGAATCAAGACTGGTTTAGTAAACTACCACCAGCCCTGAGAATCCCTGGCTATAGGAAGCCAGACTCCCAAGTTTTAAACTACCATGCTGAGATAGACAGGGACAGTGAACGCTCCTTGAATGAGTACAGGGGAGAAGAATCTATGGAAGTGGATTATCCCAGCACTGTTCCCTCACCTGTGCCAGAGTTAATGGAATGTGATTGGTGCACTGCCTATGCTCCAAAGTCTGTATGCTCCACATACCATAGAAGAATAAGTGAAATATAATTTAATGTTTCTTATACTGAATGCTACTATGGAAAAACTTGCCTTAACTGTGAAGTAACAGTTAAGTGCTCAGTGAATATTGGTACCTTTTAAGACAAAGGACTGTTTCTGTTATCTGGAATTATCTCTTAGTTGAACCTTGCTTTAAACAGGGAATAAAAGCCTTTATTTCCCTCCACCTGGTCTCTTTGATCATTAACGTCTCTACATAGTGGCGTAAAAATCTTTGTGTCACAGGGAACACCGTGACAAGCCGTATGTTTTAGGCCCCGCTGATACAAACTCTGTGATATGTTCATCTGAGGGTATCTCGCTTGTGAGCTCACCTAAATAATCACCCAAAGATGGGTTCCAATCACCCTCTCGACTTAGAAATATCACAGAATCTGTATCATGGTACAGACAGCGCTCTTGCAAACTATCTAGAAGGTTGTACAACTCCAGGCGTGCATAAGCCGTTGTAAAACAGGCAATGAAAACGTTGGTGCTACCCGACAATATACACTGGTCTTTTGAGTGCCTCCAAGACACACAGGCTGTTTCATCATCAATAAAATCGCATGATGAAACCTCGAATTCAGGAGAAAACAGATATTTAAAGAGATCATCAGGTTCTCTCACAATGTTTGTGGTAGGCAGGTTTGTTCTTTGACCAAATTTACCCCACAGGGAATTTAAGAAAAGTTTTGCTATTTGACGCTTAGCATGGTTTACATTAATCTGGTCTGCACGCAAACACACTCCCTCTTTTCTAAAGAAATCAGCTATGTACACATTTTGTTTTTCAGTATCATTGCACCATCGAGGGTAGCCAGAAGCCTCTTGTTTTTGACGGAGGTGCATTTTGATGTATTCGGAAAAGAGATGATCAGATTTTTGCTCGAAATGCCAGATTTCATAGATTTCAACAACCACATACCCTTTTGCAATGGCTAAATTCATCTCCACCGTACACCAAGTCCCCACAAAAGCTCTCTCCTCATCCGTGTAGGCAGACATTTCCTGTTGCCGTGTGTCAGCACACGTGTGACACAGTGGAAACATAAGCTTACCGCCCAACCGTATGGGTAACACCGGGAAAAAGAGCTTTCGTGGGGGATATACTTTTGCTTTTATAAAACCAAAGTACTTTGTAGGGGGACCAAATTTGTCATAAATGATTTTTGGATGGCCTATTGGATATTCCTTTGTTTTATTGACAAAAGGGTATAGGCTGGTAAAATCATAGTAGTGTATTTTTTCCCCAGGCCTTGTTTTGTGGTACAGACAAATGGCATTTGTTCTACCCCCGAAAAGGGCATCTCGTGGAATCAGAGGTTGCGGTAATGCGGAGTCAGCCAGGAAATCTGCGCAGCCCCCGTCATTTTCTTTTACCATCCGCTTCCACTCGTGCTCCCATAGACTTATGACCTTGAACCCACGGCTTTCCAGGAATGCAGCTTTTAGCTGTGTTTTGTAATAAAGAAAACCATAGGTCGTGGCTGCTACAGGATTCTGGTCTTTATCGTTATAACAGCTCGGACAGCCGTGGTGAAAACAATCATTAAATTCAAAAGCTGTTTCTACCCCACCGATCACGGCATAGCCATCAAGAAAATAAGCCCCCACCTTTTTTTCGCCACCTTTCAGAGCATGTGTGATCTGTATATTTTCTTTGGCCTCCACATACATCAGCCATTGAATAGAGGGGGTTGTATATCTCTTTGTCTGCCGGTGATAGTTATCTGGTGGGATGAGTGCCACAGTCTTGGGTTCTAAAAACATGAATCTGAACATAGCCATACATACAGATGCAAGGGTTATATATTGGAAAGGGTCTAAACACCTTGTTTGAATTTCTGAGATGTCACCCTGCTCTACAATCACTTCTTTCTCTGTCATTTTCATGATTTCAGCTCGGTAGAGAACACAGGCCTGACGCAAAATAGATACATCCTGCTGGCAGTAATAAGCCAGCTCTTTTTGCAAATTAAAAGTTTTATGCTGATTGTCCTTTTACCATTGCAAAATTCATCTTTTTCTTCAGGCAACATGTTACTCACACCGTAATGTTCAACACCCGGCATGGGGCCCACATAATTTTGATTTTCCAGCGTATTAAAAAAGTGTGGAAAGTACCCCTTGCTGCCTGTAAAACCCATGGCTTGTGGAAGTTTGCTAAGTTTCATAGGCAGGAAATTTAGAGAGTCTATAAAACGGATAGTCAAAGGTTCAACGGTAATTTGTAAAAGTTTAGCACCTTGAACCAACAGCCCTGTGTCCATCTTTTCCTTAAGCAGTTGTTTAAGAACAAAATATCCGTCATAACCTTTGGAATTATGGGCTATGAAGGTGTAACCTTTAAATTTTTGTCACAAAAAATCTGTATAAAGGCAGAAATACATTCGAGACCCTTGAATTCCCAGTTTCTTTTATCATTTAAGTCCGTCGCATATATGTAATTAGGGACATGCCAGCCTGTTTCTTGCATACATTCACAATCATAAAAAATATACTTTTCAGATGTTTCAGTTTTACCAATAGGGGTCATAAAACATAAGTGGACGCCATCCCCGGTTAGGGGCTCGCGACATAGTTTACAATGACGGCCCTTGCACTTATGTTTCTTGTCCACATAAGACTCACATTTCTGGCACAGTATCTTAAATAAACATGCCACTTCTTTTTTCAGAGCCAGATCCGCGTGTCTATCTAAACACTCTTTAGAACGACAAAAGAGTTTGCAATTAGGGGCATCTCTGTTGTACACCAACATTATTCACACACGTTAGTGTCAAACAAAGACGGCACCATAATGTGCAATTATGATCGTGACTGTATGGTTTCTGACAGTAACTACAGAAGTTGCGCTCCCCATAGAATTTTTTGACATCGGTTATACCATAGAAATGGTCATCATGTTTCAACAAGAACACAGTCTTAGGGAACACAGGTCTGTCTGATGTCTTAAAACAAACCCATGAATTTGTGTAAAAGCACAATGCGTATGTTTATCTTTAAATGCTGTTCAAATATTGCTACATCATCGAGCATGACTTTTCTATGTACCGGCCACCCCAATTCATTATGCAGTTTTTTAGCACCTTCTAACAATTCGACATCTGTCGTTTTTTACCTGTGACATGAGGGCTGTGTGGCTACCTGCAAAACACAGGTTATTATCGGTGTTGTTCAAGTCTATCAAATACATCCTTTTCTTATGAATAATATGGCTAAATGGTATAGTCTTTAAGACCCTATGAGCTCCCCCACACCGATTTCTTATGACAACTACAACAACACGGAATATATCACAAACCTGGATTTCTCTGTGACTCTGAAGGAGTTTAGCGATCTGATTTAAGAAATCGTCAGCGTCTAATGCTTCTGGGTTTAACTTTCCAGAATACAAGGAATTGTGAAAAAGAGATGTGTGTAGATGCATCTGTACATAATCACTGGGTGAAATCCTGCTGCTAACCTCATCCAGAATATGTTGAATACCTTGCCGAATGGTGAATTGAGCCTCAGATAATGATGTTACCCTGTCTAAATTAATAAACCGAAATTCCTATGAATAAATTACACCATTAAACTTGTCCAATTTACGATCCCACCTTTTCACAAACTGAACATAGCTAACTGGTTCTGATTCTGCAGCGGTGCCTAATGCATGATTATTTGCGCTGTCCTCTGAAACACCGTGATCAAAGACACGGCTTTCACCACGCCCTCCGTATTCTGTATCGGTGTGTGTAGATTCACCGGCAGAAAAACTTTCGCTGTGTGATCTTTGCCTGTTAGACTTCTCTCCCATAGCCATTGGATTTCTAACATTTTCTCGATCTGAAAAAGAAAAACGTAGGGGCTAATACTTTTTTTTTTTTTTACAGCGGCCTTAAAATTTAGGATCTGGATAAAACTGGAATACTCACGATTCTGCTTGTCTTTTGGTTTTCTGTAAGGTGCCATCTGTTGATTAGGCTGGTCATCTTCTTGGTCTAAAATAAAAAAAGATTAAAGGTTGAGGCTGTCCTCTGAAACACTGTGAGACACATTATAAAGAGCATAGCTGCTGGAAAAATTAAAAACCACCGGACATACTTTTTTAAAAGACAATCATAAGAGACAGAAACATTACATAGCCAACAATATTTTTTAAAAAAGTAAGACTCATATCTACTCACCATGTCTGAAGAAAAAGTTGCAGATGATACAAGCTATAGAGACTGTGTGATTTTTTTCTGGCTGTTGAAATGTACTGGATCTCATAATCTTATCATACGACTTGGCTAATTCACACCGCCTTTTTTTTTTCGCAGACAGTACATTGTAATAGATGCTATATATCTGTGTGTGTGGCTAATACACATTCCCACCCATTTCCCAGACGTCTTAAGTGGATTTTACTTCTACAACAGAACTCTGCACATTCTTATCTTATGGCCTATTGTTTAGGACACACCTAGATACCCCATTTTATTTCCAGACACCCCATTGTAGGTTTAATTAACTAAGCATTCCTAAAACACACCACACATAGGTTAAAAATATTTTATTTCAAATAAAATGTTTTCATCTTGTGAAATTCATTTGAGCATTACAAGTTAAAAAAATATATATATATAAAGGCATACATATAATTTTTGTTCATCTGTATGTTCAACTAATAGATTCTGGAAATACATACATTTTCATAAAAAGTCAATTTTTACAGAACTTGGTGTTTTTTAAAGAATGATCTATAATCTCTGTCACAGATTAAGCCTTCCACTATTTCTATTTCGCTGTCTGCCACAGAATTAAGCAAAATATTGAGCAGTTGTCCTGGATTTCTACTGGTATTAAAATCTCTGACGAATTCAAACAAAAAATTCAAATTTTCATAAACTAGGACAGTTGCTTTCATTTTATGACCCGCAATCATGGCAACATTTAAAATTAAAAACCTGTTACAAGTTTTATGGATTTTCTGTTGTATTTTCTTGTGTCACACAATCATGATGTCTTTGCCCTGGAGCATGTATTACACATGCTGTACAGTCTCTATGCATAACGGCCTGCCAGCATTTCTTGATAATACAGTCCATCGTTGCTTGTACAGCAGATTACAATGTGTTTATTTCATCAGGTTTTGTGTAGTCCTTTTGACTGGCTATGACATTAAATGCCTCCCTTTGATATGTACAGAGAAAGCACAAACATTTGAACTCAGGTCTCTCTCTCTGAATTTCAGTCTGAACTTACACTGTGTTTGCCATAATATTTCTCTCTAACCATGAGGTCTTAAAAAGCAAAATTCTATCACATGGACAGCCCTGGTTTCTCTAACAAAAGATGTGTTAATTGAGGTTTAACATTTGTAAAACACATTTCCGGAGTCAGTCATTCTCTTACCTCTGCTGATCCTAGTTTGCTTGGTGTTCCAAAAAGAGCCATTTTTTCCTTTCTGAATCACTGTGTTAAAATGTTCCCCTTACACAAAGCCTTACACCAGGAACATGCTCAGAACACCTGGAGCATGCTCAGAACAGACCTCTTGTTTCAACCAATCACGTGTTACCACACCCTAGAGAGACATGTCCAGGCTTGTCTCTCTGTATTGGTTTTTTCAAAGCCACTAAAAAATAGCTGTATTAGTATTTGGATTTGAACTCAGCTCTCTCAAAAAAAATAGCTGTATTAGGGGGATTTGAACTCAGGTCTCTCTGTATTTCAGTCTGAACTCTACAGGACTGTCAGAATACTTCTAACAGTGAGGTCTTAAAAATAAAATTCTATCACCTGGACAGCACTGGTTTCTCTAACAAAGATGTGCTAATTGCATTTGTAAAGAAAAAAAAGCCTGTGTCTCTCTCTGTGCTATGAATCTTTTGTGAGAAATAAGAACTGGGGCAGTGGGAGAGAGAAAAGCATTTTTGTTTTTCAGCATTAAGCAGAAGCAAAAACACATTTCCGGAGTCAGTCACATTGCTCCCCGCTGATGTCAGCAAAAAGGGACAGTCCATTTCCGATGATGTAGGCAGGGGCGTGGTTGAGGGTGAAAGGCAGCACTGATCTCTCTAACAAAGATGTGCTAATTGCATTTGGAAAGAAAAAGATTCTAGCCTGCCTGTCTCTCTGTGCTAAGTATCAGTTTTTGTGTGAGAAAAAAACAACTGAGTCTGTGTGGGAGAGAGAGAGAAAAGCATATTTGTTTTTCAGTATTAAGCAGAAGCAAAAACACATTTCCGGAGTCAGCCATACTGTCATTTCCGGAGTCAACCATACTGTTTCCGCTGATGTCAGCAAAAAGGGACAGTCCCTCTTCTGATGACGCCCTGTTTCCGGTGATGTCATTTCCGATGATGTAGGCAGGGGGCGTGGAGGAGGGTGGGAGGCTGTGGGCGTAGCACAAACCCGGAAGTGGGTGCTGATTGGCTAATGCCATATTGTGGGGCGTGGCGTGGGTGTGACACCCCCCGGAAGTGTACGCTGATTGGATGATGTCATCCTTGGGGCGGGGGCAGGGGTGTGTCAAGTGGGGGGCGGTGGCCAAGCCTGGGTGCGGGACTGGGCGGGGCTAACTTACCATTCACTTCTATGGGAGGGGGCGTGGCCTAAGGCGGGACATACACCGGAGGTGGGCGCTGATTGGTACCTGTCAACATTTTGGGGGTGGGAGTGGGCGGGGCTGGGCGGGGCTAACTCACCATTCACTTCTATGGGAGGGGGCGTGGCCTAAGGCGGGACATACACCGGAAGTGGGCGCTGATTGGTACCTGTTAACATTTTGGGGGTGGGAGTGGGCGGGGCTAACTCACCATTCATTTCTATGGGAGGGGGCGTGGCCTAAGGTGGGACATACACCGGAAGTGAACGCTGATTGGCTCCTGCCATCCTTATCTCACCTGTCAATCAGTTTGACAAGTAGTGTACCCATTATACTACTCCTCTGTATTTTTTGGAGTGGAACGGGTAAACGTAGATTGATTGTTTACGTCATCAGAATATAGAAAGACTAGGGGACATGCAATGAAGCTACAGGGTAAACTATTGAAGACTAACATGAGAAAATATTTTTTCACTCAACGTGTAATCAAACTCTGGAATTTGTTACCAGAGGATGTAGTAAAAGCTGTTAGTGTAGCTGGGTTTAAAAAAGGTTTGGACAAGTTCCTGGAGGAAAAGTCCATAAACCATTATTAAAGGGGACCCAGGAGATCACTGCTTGACCCAATACAAGCATTGTGGAAGCTGTGTCTTTTGGGGAAACTGCTAGGTACTTATGACCTAGATTGGCATCTGTTGGAAACAGGATACTGGGCTTGATGGACCTTGGTCTGACTCAATATGGCATATCTTATGTTATGTTCTTATGAACTATGTGTGATATCTTAACTATTGGGAACCAAGTCAGATTCAGGCCCCTTAAAAACTGGACTGCTTGGAATTTCTTGGACTTTTTTGGAACATTGGGTGAAAATCCATGGAGGCAGGAGCATCAGCCCACACTGTTGTAATTATACTTAAACTGACCACAGCAAACCTTTACTCTGTACTATTGGGTGCTAAAGTTTAAAGTTGCTGGCTTCTATCTCAAAGATGTGATGGAATAAGCATTTGAAGTTACCTGTACATTGGTCTGTGTAAATATTGCTCTCTTGTAAGTAAATACACCTTTGGAACTGGGACTATTGCCTGCCATCTGCAGTTATTTCCTGGGATCTGGCTCACCACCAGGAGAAAGAAACCATGAGTTCCCTGAATATATTCCGAGTCTGTGCTTGTGAAGAAGCTATTACCAACCATAGGGAGGTCTGGCAACCTCGTGCAGCAAGTGACTCATCACCTGGTCCCTTCAACTAGCTCATCAACCACCTGGGTGTGAAGAACCCTAGCAATCATTTTTGGGGTGTACTGCCATCATAGGCTTACAGGGACACTTTAGAATAGCTCAGGGTTCCTCTGGACTTCATTTCCTTAGATCAGAAGCAAGGCCAACTCAAACTGTGTGCTCTCGTGCATTGCATTGTGCAACTGGGTTTTGACATGCCATTTCTGACAGGATAATGGCCATTAATGATCTTGCCAACTTTTGTACGGAATTAAAGACCAACCTGCATATGGCATACTATGGTGCAGATGATTACCAGTTAATTTCCTATGGTATTATTAATAGGTTTTATACTTGCGGTTTTATGCTACCACTTTGGTATTGTCTTTGTCTGCTGTGTCGTGTATTTATTGTTTCATTTTCCTCTAGTTTTTATTTACTTTCCTTACATATATATCTGTTGCCCCTTTATTGCCTCTTTTAGTTTAACCCACTGCAGTTCCACTTCCCTTATCTCTTCCCACTCTGCCAACTTCTCCTTCAGGTATTTTTCCATTTTACTGGAGAAGTTAAGAACATAAGAAATGTTATACTGGATCAGACCAATGTCCATCAATCCCAGCATCTTGCTTCCAACAGTGGACAATCCAGGTCACAAGTACCTGGCAGATTCCCAAAAAGGCACACAGGTTCCACAATGCTCATCTCGGGGTAAGCAGTGGATTTCTCGGGTCCTCTTTAATAATGGTTTATGGATCTTTCTTCCAGGAACTTGTCCAAACCTTTTTTAAAACCAGCTACATCAACAGCTTTTACTACATGCTCTGTAATGAATTCCAGAGTTTGATTACGCATTGAGTAAAAAATGTTTTCTCTTTTTAGTCTTAAATGGGTTATATTGTAGCTTCATTGCGTGTCCCCTAGTTTTTCTACTTTTTGATGGCATAAACAACCAATCTACATTTACTCATTCCAATCCATTCATTAATTTATAGACCTCTATCATATCCCCCCTCAGCTGTCTCTTTTCCAAGTTGAAGAATCCCAGCCTTTTAAGCCTCTCCTCATAGGGGTATCCTTCCATCCCCTTTACCATTTTGGTGGCTCTTCTCTGTACCTTTTCTAATTCCACTATATCCTTTTTAAGATACGGCGACCAAAATTGCACACAATATTTAAGGTGCGGTCGCACTATGGAATGATACAAAGGCATTATACTATCCTTGGTTTTATTCTCCAATCCTTTCCTTATGATTCCTAGTATTCTATTTGTTTTCTTGGTCACCAATGCACACTAGGTGGAAGGTTTCAACATATTATCCACGATGACATCTAAATCTTTTTCCTGCATGGTGGTTTCTAAGGTGGTACCTTACATCATGTAACCATAATTTGTGGTGTTCTTTCCTACGTACATAACTTTGCAGGGTGTGAGCAGATAAGGGAAGTGGATTTGAAGTGGGCTAAACTAAAAGTAGGAATAAAAGGGGTAACAGATATATATGTAAGGAAAGTAAATAAAAACAAGAGAAAAAGGAAACCTATTTGGTTCTCCAAAGAAATGGCTGCACAAATAAAAGCAAAAAAAACAGCTTTCACAAATTTCAGAAGATCTCAAAAAAATGAACACAGAAAAGAATACAGGATAAAGCTAAAAGAGACAAAGAGAGAATTAAGGATAGCAAAAGCAAAGGCAGAAGAAAAGATGACTAAAGATGTGAAGCGTGGAGACAAGCAGGGTCATTCTGACCCGCGAATAGTAGGGATGGATGTCCCAACGGGATGTCCATCCCCACTATCATGCCCATTCCCATCGGCGGCTAACTTCCCAACTGGTTGTATGGGGAAGATAATCGGGGTGGGGAAGGGGCAGATCAGGGGCAGAGTTAGGCCGGGCAGGGGGTGGTTGTTGGCCCTGGACATATAGGGCCGATTCTAATGTTGGCCCTGTACATCTGGGACCAGCGACCTGCACGGAGAAGTTATTCCACCTCTGAGATGGAATAACTTCCCAAAATGTTTGGGATCAGCAGCCCGGGGTGCGGATGAGGCAGGGGAGGGGGCTGAGGACATTCCCCACAGCCCGACCCTGGCCTTAGGAGGCCAGATTGGTGGTTGAGCTGTGGAAAAATCGGTGCTGGTGGCCGGGGATTGCGGCTTTTCAATGGAGCAGCAGTACCATGGCAACCGGATGCCATGGTGCCGTGGCTCCATTGAAGTGCCCTGACTGAGTTAGTCAGGCAGGGTTTGTACGTGCAGGCCAGGCTGAATCACAGTCCCGGCCTGGACGTACAAGCCTGATCACGATTCTGAGCCCATGGGGCTAGACGTGCCCCGTGGGATCAGAATCGCCATGCTCTCTGTACGTCTGGTTCAGACTAGGCATACAGAGATCATGTACATCCGGGACGGAATCGGGCCCAAAATGTTTTTCAGGTATATTTGGGAGAAGAGGAAGATCACAGGTGGAATTGCAAGACTCAAAAATGCCGAGGACGGATTTGCGGAAAGTGACATTGAAAAAGCGAAAATGATAAACAAATACTTTTGCTCCGTTTTCACGAAAGAAAATCCTGAAGAAGCACCACATATGAGTGACAAATATACAAATGGGAATGGAGTAGATACCACTCCAAAAACAGCAAAGGAGCAAGGCAAAGAGAAAACTCAACCCTTTGGTAATGATGAACCACCCCTACACTGATAGTGTTTTGGCAAGACTGCCTTCATTAGGGGGTTTTAACCTCCAACTGATAAAAACATAAAACATTTTAAAATCATATCATAAGACATAAATAAATTGAAAGTTAAATAAGCATGAATTAAAAATCAAAACATAATAATAAAATATAAAAAAATAGTAATGATAATAATAAATATAGTAGTGATAATGATAATAAAATACATCCATATTACTATAAAACAGAGATAAGTAATCCAATGTAAAAGAAAAATATTGATGATGCCACATATGATTATATATAAAGCTATCCATCTTACGGGAGGACTACAGGAAGGTTTATTCAATCTTATAACAAATAGGGAACCCAAGAGAACCTAAAGGTCTCCAAACTCAATTATATAGAAATATGATTTTATCTATATTAGAACTAAATAGTCTTTGTGTACTGTAAATACAGACTATATTTATAACTAAATTGAAAATTGAAGAAATTGAATACAATAGTAAATAAATAGTTTAAAAATAAGACTAGGTCAAAATGGGGAAGGAATAGATTACATCTACCATGGATCAAGCAGCAAATTAACCCAAGGGGATGGGAGAGCAAGATTAAACTTACTTCTTTGAGTGCTGGATTGACACAAGCAGTGTGAGAATGCTATCGGAACTATTCTCCACAATGCAAGTATAAGCTAGAATGAGAGTACAACGGAGAGGCAGTGTTGTAATCTGCCTCCAGAGTGGTACTGAAGGGGAGGGCTCGTATTGTGGTTTTAATTTTTATTTTTTAGTTCTTAGTTTTATGATTGGTTCATCTTAATTATGTTTTTATAAATTTATAGTACCTCCACCATGCTATGTGTTATCAGATTCCCCTCCATCGCTTGGTTTAGCTGTTGGTCTCCCTGATATGGATATTAAAGTTCCCTTTTACTCCCCTCTCGAGTCTCTGGTCAGATGGTTCTAATACCCATGGACTATATGGTTTGCTTTTTGACCTCTGCTCCTCCGCTTGCATTATAGAATTATGAACGACACATCTTTTGCCCCATCTGTAGTAGCATGCAGTTGTTTTGTATGAGCTGCCCCCTTCAGTACCACTCTGGAGTCAGATTACCATGAATCCAATTAATAAATGGACACTTTTAACACAGTATGAGTATCCTCTCCTGCCTTTGGTGTATGAATGGTCTTGATAGTTTCAAGTCCCTCTCTCTATATTATTTTTTGATTTAATGGATGTTCAACAAAATTAGCATCTCCCCCACAGCTGCACTTTTGTTTTGCTATCGGAAGTTCCTATTCAGGCTCATTCCATCCTGGACGTACAGCCCCTCTGTACATCTGATCTGAACCGGATGTACAGAGGGGGTCGCAATTCTGATCCCGCGGGGCACGTCTGGCCCCATGGGACCAGAATCACAAACAGCCCTGTATGTGCATGCTGGGACTGTGATTCAGCCCGGCCTGCATGTACAGGGAAAGCCCGACTAACTCAGTCAAGGCTTTACAATAGAGCCGCGGCACCATGGTGTCTGGTTGCCATGTCACTGCGGCTCCATTGTAAAGCCGCAAATCCTGCTGCTGGCTGAACAAAGGCTTTCCCTGCAGCTCAACCCCCGATCCAGCCTCTTAAAGCCAGAGTCGGACTGCGGGGAATGTCCTCGGCCCCCCTGCCCCATCCGTGCCCCGGGCCACATAAAAAAGATGTCCAGGGAAGTTATTCCACCTTGGAGGTGGAATAACTTCCCTGCACAAATTGCTGGCCCGGGACTACAGGGCTGACATTAGAATCAGCCCTGTACATCCAGGGCTGGCAACTGCTTGCCTTATCTCTGCTCCTGATCTGCCCCTTCCCTGCCCTGTCTAACCTCCCTCTACAACCGGCGGGGAGGTTAGATGCCGGTGGAGAGTCTCACACTATGAATTTTCCATTTTTTAAGTTTTATACTTTATTATTTTGAATTCTTTGACAGTCAGGTTTTTTGGATCACAACAGGTTCCATCGTGCTCTTTTACAATCCTCTGTGAATTCTTCTAACTTTTATTTTTAATTTCAATTGATGCCTCTTAATTTTAACTTTGAACTTTTTGAACACCAATATGACTCAAAAAATATGTTATTGAACACGTTTACATTTGGTCTCCATGATTACTACTTTCAAAGCTTTTGACGCCAACTTTTGGCTTTAAATGGTGGCTGACTACTGTCAGTATCTAACTGAATCACTGATGGCTGAAACTATATGCACCGGTTAAGATGAGAGTATTATTTTAACTCTTCCTCTAAATAATTATGCGATCCACTATCGGGCTGATAATCCTGCATTTACTTTCATTTTTATCCCCTCCACTTTATTATTAATTTCTTCACTTTTGATATTTTGCTAGTAACAGCATTACTATACTCCCAATAGTGTGTATGTGTGATGGGGTCTACATTTTGATGTTGCTTTTTTATATATAACACTGCCTCTCCATTGTACTCTCATTCTAGCTTACTTGCTTTGTGGAGAATAGCTCCGATAGCGTTCTCACACTACTTGTACCAATCTGGCACACAAAGAAGTAAGTTTAATTTTGCTGTCCCGTCCCCTTGTGTTAACTCCCTGCCTGATCCATGGATGTAGTTTATGCTTTAATAGCCATATCAGGGAGACCAAAATCTAAACCAAGTGATGGAGGGGAATCTGATAACACATAGCATGGTGGGGGTACTATAAAATATAAAAACATAATTAAGATAAATTAAAAAGATGAGCCGATCATAAAACTAAGAACTAAAAAAAAAATAAAAATAAGGACTTCCGGTGATGCGGTGAGCGCGAGCAGTCGCACGCTGCTTGAGCTCTGGGCCCCCTCACCTCCCCGGCGCAGAAAAATGTAATAGCGGGGGCAAACTCGGGGTTCTGAACCTCCCCCCCTGCCTCCCCGACCGGACTGCAGCGAGAGAAGGCCCCCCCCGAGCTCCCACTTTTCCCTCCCACGCTGAATTCCAGCAGCGGCCTAGACCCGGGAGGCCGGCGCTGAAGACGTTGGGCCTGCATTGAGAGCCATGCCGCAGAGTGACCCGGTAAGCAGCAAGTTGCAATTGGACCTTGGAGCTGCGATCCGCGGCAGCGGATGCCCCCCGGACTAACGCCCATCGCTCCCCCCACCCCCCCCAGCTATAACTAGTGCTCCCGGAGGGCGGCAGAAACCAGCATCACAGGCGGAGATCGGGAACCCCTGTCGAGCCCTGGATTGGGCCACTGCTTGATCCGTCGGTCCCAGGAGCTCCTCGGGGGCCGCACAACCTGGCATAGGCCCCCCTCCGGCACTGGGAGATCGGGACGCGCCAACGGAACCGGGGACAGAGAAGGCCCTGCCCCCTCCCCCCCGCGGAGACAGAGCGCCGCACGCAAGTGAGCGGCAGACCCGCGACGCCGTAACCAGACATTGAGGTGGGGGGATGGGGGACGAGACCCCCGAAGACTTACACAGCCCTGGCAATGGCGGCAAAGGGAGGTCGCCGCGTGGAGAAGGAGAAGATTCCTCCGCCGCCTAGAGGGGGGAGCATTCCTCACCGCTGAAGGGGGAAGCCAAAGTGGGGATGGTGGATGAAATCTCCAGGGCCGTGGCGGGGGCGCTGTCTGCGCAATTCGAAGATCTGCGGGGCCGCATGGATCTCCTCCAAACTTCAGTGGAGGCCCTGGGGAGCCGAATGCAGGAAGCAGAGCACCGGATAGAGCGGACAGAGGAGCATGTGCTGGAGCTGCAGCAGGAGATGATCCGTGTGAGAAAGCTACTTCAGGACCAGGAGGCCAAGCTGGATGACCTTGAGAACAGGTCCTGCCGTAACAACCTGAGATTCCTGGGGATCCCGGATGCCATAGAGGACAGGGACTTAAAGTCCTACTTGGAGGACCTGGTGAAACAAATCTTGGAGAATGATCCTGAAGGCACCCCGGTGCAAATAGAGAGAGCGCACTGGGTTGGGCCTAGGAGAGCCAGTGACGGTCGACCCAGGGTGGTTCTGGCACGGTTCCTGTGATTCCCGCAAAAGGAAGCAGTCTTGCGTGCAGTACGGAAGAAAGGAGCAATTCATAAGGACAATGTTAAGCTGCGTATTGTTCAGGATTATTCGGTGGCCCTGGGCCAGCGACGACGAGAGTATGGACCTTTGTGCCAGACTTTGATAGATAACAATATTAGATTCATGGTGCAATACCCTGCCCGGTTGATTTTTACTCATGGGGGGACTCGCCGGTCCTTTGACTCCGCGACAGCAGCAACCCCCTACGTGGAGGAGATACGGCGAAGGGCGGCAGCAGCGGCCGAGACATGAGGCCAAGCGGGGAGGAGTGTGGATCCGAAGAACCAGTTTGGCACACGCTGCCTTGGACTGTGAAGAGGCAGTGGTGGTAATCCTGTGGGGGGAGGGGGTTGTAAGGGGTTTGTTAAAGCTGTTATAAGTATTAATTGTTGGCTGTTCCCTGGTCGGGGGGGTGTTGTTGAGGGGAGTTTTTGGGCTGATGGGGTCGTTCGGTGTGAGGGGAGTGGGGAGGGGCACGGTCGCAGTGGTGGGGGAGGGCGCCGGGGGGGGAGGGCGCCGGGGGGGGGGGAGGCCCCCCCGTGAGGCTCGCAGAGGAGCCGGTATTAGGGGGGGCGGGGGGGCACTACACGCATCTTGAAGTCACAGAGAGGGAGAGAGGCGGATGGAAGCAGAGTGGGGGGAATGGAGAGGAGAGGGGGGTGCAGGGGGGAGGGGAAGGGGGGGAGGGGGGGAGGGTAGGGGTAGAGAGGGGGGAGAGGGAGGGGGAGGAGGAGGGGAGCAGTATTCTAGGGGACCAGTTGAGGAGTGGACGGCGAGAGGGAATTATCTTGTGGGGAGGAGGGGAGGACCTCAGGCTGGGGAGGTGCCTTCCCTGAATCATGTTTGGTATGTGATGTATAATAGTGGGCCTATTTTTGTATTACATGCCGCTTAAGATTATTTCTTGGAATGTTTGTGGTCTGGGCAATCCGATTAAACGGGCCAAAATCCTGCAGGCCTTGGCAAGGCAGAAGGCGGACATCGCTATACTCCAGGAAACCCACCAGACTGCCGAGGAGCACCGTAAACTTTGCCGAGAGTGGGTGGGACAGGTATGGGGGGCCCCGGCTCTTGGGAAGAAGGGGGGTGTAGTGCTCTTGATACATAAGCGTTTAAGGCTTGAGGTTGTCAGGGACCTTGTGGATCCGACGGGCAGATTTGTACTGGTGCAGGGAGTTCTTGAGGGGAGGCCTGTTATTCTGGGCAATTTGTATTGTCCCAATGTGTTAGATTTGCCCCTCTATGCTCGTCTTGCCTCTAAAATCGAGACGCTGCCGGAGTCCCCCGTGATTTTGGGGGGAGATTTTAATGGAGTCATGGATGTCGATCTCGATACATCCAAAGGGGGGGAGCCGAGAGACAGAATGGCGACAGTTCGGGCATTGCGACGCTTATGTTCCAGGTTGGGTTTGGTGGATCCCTGGCGACTGTTACATCTGGCCGAGCGGGATTACACGCACCAATCTCGGGCTCATGGCACCAGCGCACGCATAGATTATTTGTTGATTTCTACTGGTCTGTTTGCCAAATTAGAGGATGCTCAGATAGGGCCCATGGAGATATCTGACCATGCTTTTGTTTGGCTCGACGTCTATTGGAATGGGAACCTTCCATGGACCCCGCCATGGCGATTCTCGCTTGAATTATATAGGGACGCACAGTTCCGTTCTTTTATTCAGCAGCAGTGGCAGGAATTTGAAGCTGATCATAGGGGCCACCAGGATGACCCAGAGTTGCTTTGGGAAACTGCGAAGGTTGTACTGCGGGGGGACATTATAGGGTTCCTTGCCAGGAAGAGAAGATTGAGGGCCGAACATATTATCTGTTTGGAGAGATTGGTGACGAGGCTGCGGAGCAGATGGCCCCAAAACCCAACAGCAGGGCTTAAAAAGCTGCTGTGGGACTCTCAAACGGAATTAAATGAACTCTTGCATCAAAGGGCAAAGAAGTCTGTGTTATACTATCGTTACCAACTGTACCGCTACGGGGATAAGCCCGGGAAATTACTGGCCAGATGCCTTCGTGGACCCAGGGGCTTCAAATTGGTACCAGGCTTGCGGGATGACTCGGGGACGTTACATCGGGAGAGCCCGGAGATAGTGCGAGTTTTTCGTTCCTTTTTCCAGAACCTCTATACAGCGGAGTCGACTTCCCTCACGCAGATGGCGGAGTATGTGGGGGAACTGGATTTACCTCACTTGTCGGCGGAGCAAAGAGCACAGTTGGACCGGCCGATTACGGCAGCTGAGCTGCAAGGGGCTATTTCCAAAGCCAGCTGTTACAAATCCCCGGGGTCCGATGGGCTCGGTGCCGAATTCTATAAAATTCTTAATGATCTGATCTCCCCAACGCTGGCCGCAGTGCATAACCGGAGGGCGCAGCAGGGCTATTTTCGGTGGGGGGCTAACCATGCCCATATTGTTCTTATTCCTAAACCGGCGAAGGACCCTCTCTCTGCGGCCTCGTATCGTCCTATCTCTTTACTTAATTTTGACCTTAAACTAATGGCAAAAATTTTATCGGATCGCCTGGCGGAGTTTCTGGGGCTATTGGTCCATGAATCCCAAGTAGGTTTTGTTAAAGGGCGATATGCCGTTCGCAACCTGCACAAAATCGTTGCGTCTTTAGAGTGGGTCCAGTATAGACATCTGTCCTCCCTGCTTGTCAGTTTCGATGCGGAAAAAGCCTTCGACAGGGTGGACTGGCAATACTTGAAATATATTCTTCCATGCTATGGCATAGGGCCTTTATTCTGTAACATGGTCGCGAGTCTGTATGCCGATCCGACGGCAGCGATACTTTGCAATGGGGTGTTATCTGAGACTTTTTCGTTGCAAAGGGGGACTCATCAGGGCTGCCCCCTCTCTCCTCTCCTCTTCGTTCTTTCGTTGGACCCCCTTTTGCGGAGAGTGGCGGGATTGCGTACAATAAGGGGGGTCAGCATTGGCAATCAAGAATTCAAGATATCTGCCTTTGCCGATGATCTGTTGGTACATTTGCTTTCACCTAGAGATTCCTTGCCTCTTCTCTTACGGTAGTTCCGAACCTTTGGGCAGTTTGTGAGGCTTAGTATTAACAGGGATAAATCCGAAGCCCTGGATGTGTCGGGACGCCTCCGGAGTGGCTGGCCGGGTGAGTTCCCTCTTAAATGGGCCGAGAACCAATTCATATATCTGGGGATTGTACTGCCCTGTCAGCCAGGTCAACTATATGGTAGCAACCTGAAGCGGAAGCTGACCAAGGTAAGAACCCAGTTGCAAGCCTGGCAGCCCCTCCCCTTGTCTCTCACGGGGAGAATCGCGGCGATTAAATTAGTGCTTTTGCCGCGGATATTATACTGGCTGCAGACCCTTCCTGTGTGGGTCCTCCGGCGGGATGTTCGGTGCTTTGAGGCGGAGTTTCGTGGCCTTCTCTGGGGGGGGGCGAGAGCCCGTATCCCATACGGTCGGCTGGTGGGGAGGGTGAGGAGGGGGGGGGGTGGGGACTCCCGGATCTTGGTGCTTATGCATTAGCCTGCCAAGCTCGCCACCTGGGGGATTGGCTAGGTGATACCGATCTTTATACGCCTAGGGCTTTGGAGGAGGCATATGTGGCACCCCACTCCCTACGGGCCCTTTTACATCTGGAGGTCAGCAGGTGGCCTACCCATCTGGCTGATAGTGTGTTGCTAGATCCGGTATGTAAGACATGGCGGCAGCTGAATGCTTACTGGGGCCGCAGTTGGAAGGTGTCGAGCTGGCTACCCATTCGGGGGAATGCCAACTTTACTCCAGGCACCGAGGCCGCCGCGTTCCATCTCTGGGGGGAGAGAGGTATCCGTAACATAGGCCATGTGGTGGACTTGGCCGGGAAACCGAAACCCTTTCTTGTATTATCTCGCGAGTATGAACTGAGGCCCCACCATTCCTTTGCGTACATGCAAGTGGCCCACTATGTGGCCTCCCTCACGGGGGCAGAGTTACACAGCGACCGATCGGCTCAGATTATTGCGTTCTTTGGCCTAGGCGACGCGGAACGACCGTCAATTTGGGTGTTCCACCTCAGGCTGGAGCAGTTTCGGCCGTTGCCGGACTATTGTTGCGTGGAACAGGCTTGGGGGGCCGAAATGGGGCGGGAGATCCCTCATGATACAATTCTGGCAGCCCTCCAGAGAGTGGTGGGCCTGGCGGACGGTGCCCGCTGGCGGGAAATACAACTTAAATGTTTAACGAGGGTTCACTTCTCCCCGCGGAGGGCTCTTCGTTGCCACTTGACCGCCGATGACAGCTGCCTGCAGTGTGCGGAGCCTATGGCGACTTTGTTACATATGTGGTTGGGTTGCCGACGGATTCGCCCATATTGGCGGAGAATCTCTCTATTCATGGCTAATCTGTTAGGACAACCTGTTAACTGGGATGCTGCTTTAATTGCCTTGGATCTCCTGAGCATTACTTCTCCGAAGGGGAAATGGAGCCGTTGGCTGGTGCGCAAGGCATGTCTGGTGGGTAAAGGGCCACTTTTGCGGCGGTGGAGGGACAGCCACCCTCCCTCCTTTTGGGAGTGGCGGAACTCCTTCCATCAGCTTATGCTTCTGGAGTGTAGAGCTGCCCGAGGCCATGTCAAGCGATGGTCCGCCTTCTTGCTACTCTGGGAGCCATATATTCAAAATCTGAGTGCCCGGACCCGCAATGTGGTCCTGCAGCTAGGTTGTTGATAAACTTGCCCGTTTGCAGTGTTAAGTGGGTGATATGTGGAACTTTATGAGCTGGTCCTGCGTGGCACCGACCTGGGTGGACGGGGGGGGGGGGGGGAAGGTGGGTGAGGGGGGGGGAGAGGGGGGGGTGAGGGGGGGTGGGGGTAATTTTTGAAAATCTATGTAACCATCAATGTGCTCTGCCCCTGGGGATAAGAGTCAACCCCAGGGAGCGGCAGTTATTTGTTCTGTACTTATTGTTTCCTTTGATGGTTTCTAAATAAAACTTTGAAAAAAATAAATAAATAAAAAATAAAACCAGAATACGAGCCCTCCCCTTCAGTACCACTCTGGAGTCAGATTACAACACTGCCTCTCTGTGTTCTCTCATTCTAGCTTATACTTGCATTGTGTGAATAGTTCCGATTACATTCTCACATTGCTTGTGTCCGTCCGGCAACAGAGAAGTAAATTTAATTTTGCTCTCCCATCCCCTTGGGTTAGCTTCCTGCCTGATCCATGGTAGATGTAGTCTATATCTTCCCCGTTTTGACTCATCTTATTTTTTAACTATTTATTTACTACTATATTCATTTTCTTCAATTTCCAGTTTAGTTATAAATATATTATGTATTTACAGTACACAAAGACTCTTTAGCTCTAATATAGATAAAATCATATTTCTAAATAATTGAGTTTGGAGACCTTTAGGTTCTCTTGGGATCCCTATTTGTTATAAGATTGAATACACATTCGTGTAGTCCTCCCATAAGATGAATATCTCTATATAATCATATGTGGCATCATCAGTATTTTTCTTTTATATTGGATTACTTATCTCTGTTTTATAGTAATATGGATGTATTTTATTATCATTATCAGTACTATATTTATTATTATGAATACTATGTTTTACTATTTTATTATTATGTTTTGATGTTTAATTCATGTTTATTTAGCTTTCTGTTTACTTATGTCTTATGATATGATTTAAAAAAATATATGTTTTATCAGTTGGAAGTTAAAACTCCCTGAGGAAGACAAAAAATGCAATGCAATGTGTGACCCAGAAGCTCCTGGGTTTTCTTGGCAGTGTCATTGGAAGTAGATTGCCAGGCCTTTCTTCTGAGGCAATGGAGGGTTAAGTGACTTGCCAAAGGCCACAAGGAGTGCTAGTGGGAATTGAACCCTGGTTGCTTGGTTACCAAGCCAGTGTTCTAACCACTAGGCTACTCCTCCACTCCTCTGAGGAAGACAGTCTTGCTGAAATACTGCCAGTGTAGGGATGGTTTAATAAAGCTGGTCATCATTACCAAAGGGTTGAGTTTCTTCTTCGCCTGGCTCCTGTTGCTGTTTTGTGTCTGTCTACGACTGCAAGTGCCCCCTCTTTGACTCCTGTAGATACCACACCATTCACAGACGATGATGTGTATGAACAGCTTGGAAAACTGAAAGTGAACAAGGCCATGGGGCTGGATGGGATACATCTGAGGATACTGAAAGAGCTCAGAGAGGTTCTGACAGGACCTTTAAAGGATATTTTTAATAGATCCTTGGAGGTGGGAGAAGTTCCACAGGACTGGAGAAGGGCTGATGTGGTACCTCTTCACAAAAATGGTAATAGGGTAGGGGTGACAAACTATAGGTTGGTAAGCCTTACCTCTGTGGTGATAAAGGTAATAGAAGTACTCTTGAAAGAAAGAATAGTGGACTTTCTGGAAACTAATGGATTGCATGATCCAAGGCAACATGGTTTTACCAGGAGTAGATCATGCCAAGCAAATTTGATTGAGTTCTTTGACTGGGTACCCAGAGAAATAGATCAAGGGCATTTGATGGATGTGATATACTTAGATTTCAGCAAAGCCTTGAAACTGTTCCTCATAGGAGGCTTATCAATAAACTGAGCAGTCTGGGAATAGGTTCCAAGATGTTGAATTGGATCAGAAATTGGTTGACTGACAGACAATAGAAGATGTTAGTAAACGGAACTCACTCAGTAGAAAGGTAGGTATGTAGTAGCATGCCTCAGGGATTGATCCTGGGACTGATACTGTTCAATGTATTTGTGAGTGATATTGCAGAAGGACTGAATGGAAAAGTCTGCCTTTTTTCAGATGACACAAAACTTTGCAACAGAGTGGACAACATGAGGAGAGATCTGAAAACACTGGAAGAATGGTAGAATGTTTGGCAGTTATGATTTAATGTAAAGAAGTGAAGAGTCATGCATTTAGGATGCAGAAATCCAAAGGAATTGTATGTGATAGAGGGAGAGGTTAGTATAGATAGAGGGACCTCGGAATGCTAGTGTCTGAGGATCTCAAGGTGGCGAAACAATGTGAGAAGTTGGTAGCCAAAACCAGAAGGATACTGGGCTGCATTCAGAGAGGAATAACCAGAAGAAAGGAGGAGGTATTAATGCCCCTGTACAAGTCGTTGGTGAGGCCTCACTTGCAGTATTGTGTTCAGTTTTGGAGACCATATATCATAAAGGATATAAAAATTCTTGAAACGGTTCAGAGGAAGGTGAGCAAAACGATTTGGAGCCTATGCCAGATGATGTATAAGAGACGTGAAGATCTAAATATGTATACCCTAGAGAAGAGGAGGGACAGGGGAGATATGTTACATGCTTTTAAATACTTACAGGTATCAATGAACAAACACACCTTTTTCAAAGAAGGGGAAGCTGTAAAACTAGAGGGCATATCATTGTTGTCCCACTGACTAACCCAAGATTACCGCTATTGGTGCTGCTGCTCCTGAACTAGCATCCTGGTTTGTGGCTGTGAATGCAGCTGCCATTGTTGCCCCACCCACTCACCCAAGTAGGAAATGGCGTCCTTCATCTTTCTCTGCTTAATAAGTGCTTTCTCCTTACTATGGCGTGAGCCATGTCATGCGAGAAAGGAGCATTCATACTCCTTTGTATGCTCCTTTGTGCGCTCTTCTTGTTGTCTTCTGCTGCCTCTCTGCATCTTAGCCCTCTTCTCTACCCCCTCTTACTGCCTCTCTGCACCTTCTCTGACCACTGGGGTATCACCCCATATCTTACGCCAAACAGGTTCCTCCCAGGGCAAGGAGTCTACTTCCTGTTGTCCTCTCCACTTCTCTTGCCTTTCTCTTCCTTCTAAGTGCAATCTTGCAATTGGCCTATTAAATTTATTTATTTATTTAATGCTTTTATATACCGCGCTCTTTAAAATCAGTGCGGTTTACAGATAACATTTTGTACAGAGCAGGAAGAGCCTGCTCTGCACTTACATCGAACGGGTAATACAACTTGGATTTAGAACAGGGGTAACTATATACAGACTATATACAGTCTAGGCAGGAAGTCCCTAGGCAGTTGTAGCGACATGGCTTGCCCTGGGAGCTATGTACAGGGATGTAATTTATTTACTGAGTTTTCTATTTTTTATGGTTAGGTTGTAGAGTTGTGTCAGGTGAGGACGTGTTGTTGGCCCGGGCGTAATGTAGGAGAAAAAAGTGGTGATTTAGTGCCTTTCTGAATTGGACAAGGTCAGTGATTGCGCGGATGGTCACTGGGAGCTCATTCCAGCAGGTAGGTGCATAGAACATGAAGGCTCTGTTTTTTGTTGCCTGAGTGCATTTTGTTACTTCTCTGGGGGTTATTAGTGTGTTGGTGGCAAAGGACTTTCTTGCTGTGGTTGCAGGTGTGGGGTGGATAAGGTTTGTCAAGGAGCTAGACGTTGTTTTGTTGATGGCCTTGAATGTTAACAGTACTACTTTGTAGGTGAGCCGGCAGTAGATTGGTAGACAGTGCAGGTCTTTTAGGATTGGAGTAATGTGGTCCCTTCTAGAGGCCCTGTGTAGGAAGCGGGCAGCAGTGTTCATTGCTAACTGTAGTGGGTTTAGTGTGTTCTTACTGAGTCCATGAAGGATCACATTGGCATAGTCAAAGTGCCCCCCTTACTAGTGCCTGGAAAACTGTTCGGAAGTCGTCTGGTCAAGGGTCAAAAATGTCGAATTGTCCTCATCTTATGGTAGATTTTCTTGACGGTGTTGCCTATGTTCATTCCATCAAACATAAATTTTAGTTGGTTTTGAATTTGCTTAGTGCCTCTTATCTGGATTTCCTCTACTTAACAGAGACCTGATTAATGGACTCTGATCTTGACTACCTCCGTTAATCATGCCCTCCCAGTTATAACTTCACATTTGAATTGCCTCCAGTGACGTGGAAGTGGTCTTACTCTACTTTTTTCTTTGGTCTACACCGTCACCCGCCTTGACTCCCTCGTATCCCCCTCTCTTTTCGCTTCCAAGATACTTTTGGAGCACTTTCATTATTCTACTGGTTTACCTCTCCCCCCCCCCCATCTCTTTTGCCATTTTACAGACCCTCTATGATTTCATTTCTCTCTACCTTCTTGACTCTTCTCCCCGTTATTTCTGGAGGATCTCCTCCTCTCTATATCCTGTTTCTAAGGATTTCCTGGACTTTCTCTCTTCTTCAGACTTACAGCAACATGTTATTACCCTCACACATGCTGCTGGTCAGATCCTTGATTTAGTAATTACCTCTGCTTCTGCATCTGCATTTTCATTCACTGTTACCCCCCTTCTCTGAACAGCTCACTTCTTTGTTTCTAGTTCTCTTTCCCTCTCTTCATCTCAATGTCCCCCTCCTGCCCAAGCATTTCGTCAGCACCATAATCTTAACATATTCTCTCCTAACTCCTTTGTGACTCATTGCCCATCTTTTCCACCTGACTTCATTTCACTTTGCTCCGATGATCAGGTACTTCACCTTAACTCTGCAATTTCCTTTGCCTTTGATTCCATTGCTCCCCTCTGCTCTGGTCACTCTGCCTCCCCCTCCCTCTAATTCTTGATACCACATTGGACTCCATTTCCTTAAGTGCCAGCTCCACCAGCTTAAGTGATGTTGGTGGAAATTTTTTTCTTCTTCTCTCTTTTCGGTCTGCCTTCCATCACTACCGTACAGCTGTGACTCTGGCCAAAAAATCGTATTACTCCTCCCCACTGTTCCCTCTAAGCTGTGCGCGTGTGCGCACGCACACACCTCGCCGAGCGAGCGCACATACTTTATAACAGAGCGCACAAAAATTACGGTTCTGATTCTGATAGAAAACAATACAGACGTCTTAAAATTTAAAAGTTGTTGTATATTTACGGTTTTCACAAGTTCTACAATATTTTCTAGTGCAATCAATGTGGTGTACATACTGTATTCTGACGTGTAGTCAAATTTTAAAGTATATAACTCTGAGTGTCCTTATGTGGCGCACAAAAATTTAACCTTCCTTCAAAAGCTGCACAGCTGATATTTTATGCGCACACAGCCTACAGAAAATTAGAGGGAACATTGCTCCTCCCTTGTGCATCAAGACACCTCTTCCTCTCACCTTTTTGATTACTATGTCACCTCACTGACCCTCCACAGGCTCCTTCCATTGCTGCTTCCCTACACCCACACGTCTTTGCCTCAGCTTTTCATCAAAAGATTCTTACCCCTTTCCTCTACTCTTCCGCCTTCTATTTCTGTTTCCTTTTCCCCTTCAACTGCTTGCCTTTCTGCTCTTAAAATCCCTACCTAGGGTGAGCTTTCTCACGCCATTACACTTCCTGTCCCACCCGAACCCTTGCCATCGCAGTTGTCCAAGTGAGTCAGTGCTTCTTTCCTCTCTCATTTATTTTCTATTGTCACTACATCCTTTTCCTCTGCACATTTCCCTCTTGTTGGAAAGAAGCTATCGTCCTCCCCATCCTCAAACTGGCAGCTACTGATCCTCTTAATTACAGGCCTATTTCTCTTCTGCCTTTTCTCTCCAAAGTTATTGAACGGTTAGTAGCTCAGCAACTTTAGGATTTCCTCCTTCACTATGGCACCCTTCACACAGCTCAAACTGGCTTCCATCGCAGACTCTCCACTGAACACTCTCTCCTGGCTATCACTGATCTTCTTCATACTTCACTTGACTCTCATCACAAGTTCCTTATCGTCACTCCAGTCCAGTCCCTTTACTTCAGGGTTACGCAACCCTTCCAGCAGCTTGGAGGCTGAGCCCAACCTTTTTGGGGTGGAGCGGTATATATACCACTGGTGCCACCCACCAACCCCAGTATTCTCAGCCTCCAAGCAGCTGGAGGGTTCCGTAAGCCTAGGGCTTACTGGAGTCCTAACTTCTCCTAATTTTGATTTTAATTTTAATTTTAATTTTCATCAGTTTGATTTAATTTATTTCCTCTTAGGTAGCTTCTTTACTTAATTGGCTTAATTTACTTCATTTTAGTTCCCTCTTGTGGGAGCACTCTCCTCTCCTCCCCCCCCCTCCTCCTCCCCCCCCCCCCCGTGGCCCGATTCGGGGACCGAAGGAGATTTCTTCTGCTCACTGCTGCAGCGAGGAGGAACGAGCAGCCTTCCTCTCGCTGTGAGAGCGACCTGCTCCTCTGCAGCCCTGCCTGAAGCCCTGTCCGTCCTCGCGCCGAAGCCCCCGCCGGCGGCTGAGCGCTAGAGGACTTGCCGGTCAGAAGGGAGAGGGTGCTACTTACTTCAGCTCCTCTTCTCACCGCGGCGCGATCGAGGGCAGCGTCTGACTCCAGAACCGCGAGGGAGGCTCCCGCGGTAGTCGGGTCGCGGCTGCCAGTCTCTCCTCCACCCGGAGCGGCCGAGACGGAAAAAAGAGCTTTGGGACGAGCTCCGCTGCAAACGGCTCCATGTGGTCGTGGCCTACCACGTGTTGAGCCGACTCCGGAGGATCACGGCCTCGGGCCTGGAGAGAATCATCCAAACCGCAAGTATTCAGCTGATGTGCTGAAAAAGGATTTAAACGTTGTTAAAGTTCTTTATGTTTACTCAGCCTGAACAGGGGGATTCATCCTAAAAGGACTTCGGTGTCCCGGTTTTTCCTCGGGATTCTTGTCTGTGCATGCCGGCTTCTGGGGAGCATTTCCTTTCTTAGTCGGGGGATAATTGCTTCACTTTTAATTTTAATTTTAATCTTAATTAATATATTGAGTTAATTTTTGATTTTAATTTTAATCAATTTAATTTAGTTTAATTTATTTTACCTTATTGACTTGTTTGGGGTAGTTTCTTTCCTTTCTGTAAGGGAAATCCCTTTAGCTACTCCCGAGGAGCATGGCAGGCAAACCAAGGTGTCCATCTTGTGGCACCCGGAGAGGTACTGCATCCGAGGCAGGGGTCTGCAGGGGCTGCGCTGCAGTGGCTTCCTCGGTGGAACATGAAATCAGCCTTGCCATGTCCCAGGTTTCGCAGGGGTCCTCGGACCCGTCGGAAGGGGAAGTGGCGTCCCAGTTGTCCCCCCCTTCTCACTCAGAGGCTCCTCTTCCCCCTATTCCTCCCCCCTCCCTTCCTACAGGAGAAGGGGGAGCCGGGGACTTCTTCTCCCCTGATTTCATTCTCCTGCTGCACCAGGCCTATTGCATGCGTAAGAAGGGTCTTGGTCCGGGGGAAGCGGGTCCTTCGGCCGAGGCTAAACTGGTCAGACCCATGAAGTCTAAGGCCCAGGACTCTGGGATACCCCCAAAGCGCCCCAGACTGGAGGTTGAAGAGCCCCTCACTCCGCTCTCCCAGGACTTGCCTGAAGAAGAGACCTCGGATAAGGAATTGGAGGAGGAAGAGGAGGAGCTGGAGGAAGGGGAGATCCCGGAGGAGGACCACTCTCGCATAATAAGAGTATTTCGGCGGGAGGAGTTGCCCGCTCTAATAAATGACTCCCTGAAAGCTCTCAACGTAGCCTCGGACGCCCCGCGGAGGAGGAAGCTTTGGAAGATCCCTTGATCCAGGCCATCAGAAGGTCCCAGAGGGTTTTTCCTGTCCACAGAGTGGTGCGTCAGATGATTCAGGAGGAATGGGATCAACCAGAGTCAGCGTTGAGGGGGGTCAGGGCCATGTCTCGGCTCTACCCTCTCCCAGAAGCAGACAAAGAGCTTCTGAAGTCCCCCAGGGTGGATGCGGCGGTTTCGGCAGTGACGAAGAAAACCACCATCCCAGTGGAGGGCAGCGCGGCTTTGAGGGATGCACAAGACAGAAGATTGGACACACTCCTTAAGCAAGCCTTCGACGTGAGCGCTCTCGCCTTACAGGCCTCAGTTTCTGGGGCATGGGTGGCACGAGCCTGTTTGAGGTGGTCACAACAACTCCAGGCAGAGGAGGGCTCCCCCGAGGGGGTTCTAGCCAACGCAGCTAGGTTGGAATCAGGTACAGCCTTCTTGGTGGATAGCCAGTATGACCTCATCCGGAGCTTAGCTAAGAACATGGCCTCGGTGGTGGCAGCCAGACGCTATTTGTGGCTCCGGAACTGGGCCGCTGATGCCTCCTCCAAAGCTCGCCTGAGTCGCCTTCCCTTTAAGGGGAAACTTTTATTCGGAGAGGACCTTGACAAGTTAGTAAAAGACCTGGGTGAGTCCAAGGGCGGCAGGCTTCCCGAGGACAGGCCCAAGCAACTCGATCTTCTGCCACAGCTCGGAACCAACCTAGAGAACCTCGGAGGTTTCGCTCATCTAGACCTAACCCTTTCCTCAGGGGTCGTTCTAACGCTAGGGACCAAGGATCCCGGGGGTTTCGGGGCAGGGGGTTCTCATCCTCCTCCTCCTCCTTTTCCTCGGGCCCCAGAAAACAACAATGAGATACAGGGGGCCCAGGAGGGCGGATTGCCGGTAGGCGGTCGCCTGAGGCACTTTCTTCCCGCCTGGTCCCGAGTCACATCCGATCAGTGGGTGCTAGAGGTGATTCGAGAAGGATACTCCCTCGAATTTGCAAAGCAAATACTCCCAGCCTTTGTTCAGTCTCCCTGCGGTTCCACAGCAAAAAGGAACGCTATAGAGTCAACACTTTCTCGCCTCTTAGATCTCGGGGCCGTAGTTCCGGTGCCTCCAGACCAATGCGGTACGGGTCGATACTCGATTTACTTTGTCGTCCCAAAAAAGGAGGACTCCTTTCGTCCGATCCTGGACCTCAAGCAGGTCAACCGCTGCCTCAAGGTACCTCACTTCCGGATGGAAACCCTGAGATCAGTGATAGCGGCTGTGAGAGCCGGAGAGTTCTTGACTTCGTTAGATCTGACAGAAGCGTACCTGCATATCCCGGTCAGAAGGGCCCATCAGCAGTTCCTCAGATTCGCTGTCCCTCGAGGTCATTTTCAATTTCAGGCGCTACCCTTTGGTCTAGCGACAGCGCCGAGAGCCTTTACCAAGGTGATGGTGGTGGTTGCGGCCGCCGCCCTACGAAAGAAGGGAATCTTAGTGCACCCCTACCTGGACGACTGGCTGATACGGGCAAAATCAGAAGAGGAAAGTCTCCGGGCTACAGCCAAAGTGATTCAACTTCTGGAGGAGCTAGGATGGGTCATCAATCGAGCAAAGAGCAGCTTGCTTCCATCCCAGGAGCTCGAATATCTCGGAGCAAAGTTCCACACAGGCAGAGGCAGGGTCTTTCTATCCAGCTCAAGGCTGAACGACCTGAGAACCCTAGTCTCGCAGTTCTTGGGCAGGCGGTTCCCCTCAGCGTGGCATTACCTACAATTGCTGGGAACCATGGCGGCAGCAATAGAGATTGTTCCGTGGGCCAGAGCACACATGCGCCCGTTACAGCGGTCTCTGTTGCGGCGGTGGTCTCCCCAGCAGCACCCCTTGTCCCGGCAGCTTCCCTGCGCCCCTCGGACAAAGCACTCTCTCCTCTGGTGGAGGTGTCCAAGGAACTTGAGTCGCGGAATGCCCCTCGAGCCTCCTCAGTGGGTGCTGTTGACGACGGACGCCAGTCTGGCCGGCTGGGGAGCACATTGCGAGGACCAGTTTGTCCAGGGGCGGTGGTCGGCAGTGGAATCCTCATGGCCTATCAACCGTCTGGAATTGAGAGCCATCGCCCGGGCACTCAAGGCGCTTCAGTCCTCGGTGCTAGGGAAAACGATTCGCGTTCTCTCCGACAACGTCACGGCCGTGGCGTACATCAATCACCAGGGCGGCACCAGCAGTCCGGCATTGGAAAAGGAGGCGGACTCCCTGTTCAAGTGGGCGGAAGTTCACCTGGAAGCGCTGTCGGCGCAGCACGTGGCCGGTACGGACAACATCATGGCCGATTACCTCAGCAGGTACAGGATAGACCACGGCGAGTGGGAGCTGCATCAGGAGATCTTCGACCAGATAGTAGCCCTGTGGGGTCCCCCAGTCATGGACCTCATGGCGCGGTTCGCATCCGCCAAAGTAAGCCGATTCTTCAGCCGGCGGAAGGAAAGGATGTCCGAGGGCCTAGACGCCCTGTCTCAAAGGTGGCCCTCGGAGGGTCTTCTTTATGTCTTCCCCCCTTGGGCCCTAATCGGGAAGATTCTCCAGCGGGTGGAAGCTCACCGGGGCCTTGTAGTCCTTATTGCCCCGGATTGGCCTTGTCGTCCTTGGTATGCGGACCTGGTAAGGATGATCGCCGACCGCCCGTGGCGCCTCCCCGTCAGGAAGGACCTACTCAAGCAAGGTCCGGTTCAGATGCCACACGTGGATCGATTCTCGCTTACGGCTTGGCTATTGAAAGGGCGAGGCTCTTGAAGCGCGGCTACTCGGCGGCAGTAATCGCGACCATGTTAAGCGCGAGGAAGCGCTCCACCTGTCTTTCCTATGTAAGAGTTTGGCGTATCTTTGAGGCATGGTGTACGGAGTGCCGGAAGAATCCTCTGTCCGCCTCGGTCCCGGAGGTGCTGGAATTTTTGCAAGCGGGTCTCGACAAGGGGCTAGCCCACAGCTCCTTGAGAGTACAACTGGCGGCCATCGCATGCTATAGGGGCAAAGTGGGCGGAAAAGCTTTGGGAGCCAATGCGGACGTTGTCAGGTTCTTGAAAGCGGTCAGGCGGCTTCGACCGCAGCGAAGATCGGTCATCCCCCCTTGGGACCTCAACCTGGTACTAAATACACTAGCCGCGGAACCCTTTGAGCCTTTGAAGAAGGCCTCCTTGAAGGATCTGACGCTGAAGACAGTGTTCCTGGTGGCCATTTGCTCAGCTAGAAGAGTCTCCGAGTTACAAGCCCTGTCCGCTCGGCCTCCTTTTCTGTCCTTCCTCAGGGATAAGGTAGTCCTTCGGACGGTCCCTTCATTTTTGCCTAAGGTGATCTCTCCCTTTCACGTTAACCAGTCCATCTCTCTCCCAACTCTCTCTCCGGAGGGACCGGGAGGGGGAGATAGTAAGCTTCATCTGCTCGACGTCCCCAGAGCCTTGAAGCGTTACCTCTCCCGCACGGCGCCCTTCCGGAAATCAGAACGACTCTTTGTGCAGTTCGGAGGGCCTCACAAGGGAGAGGCGGCGGCCAAGGCCTCAATTTCCAGGTGGATCAGGGAGGCGATAGCCTCCGCCTATATCCTCAAGGGGAAACAGGTCCCAGGGGGCCTGCGCGCTCACTCAACTCGTGCGCAGGCTACCTCTTGGGCAGAGTTCAGCCTAGTTCCCCCTTTGGACATCTGTAGGGCAGCAACTTGGTCCTCGCTGCACTCCTTCACCAAGCACTACAGGCTGGACGTGCAGAGCACGGCGGACTCCAGGTTTGCGCAGGCAGTGCTACATTCCGGAATGGCGAATCCCACCCGGGCGGGTACTGCTCTGGTACTTCCCTGAAGTAAAGGGACTGGACTGGAGTGACGATAAGGAAGAGGTAATTAGATCTTACCTGCTAATTATTGTTCCTGAAGGAATGACAGTCCAGTCCCTATTCCCCTCCCTAGCTCTTTAGCCATTCCGGCTGTTTCTTTGAGGCGGGTCTGCGGCCCGAGGGCGGATTCAGGCTGCGCTGGCGGGTCAAGCGGAAGGAAAGGCCTGCTCTATAGCAATTCTCCTACCTCCCCCCCTTGACCTCCGCTCCTACTACCTATTTTGTTAAAAAAAAAAAAAAAAAAAGGAATTAAAGATATATATTTATAGGGTTTTTGGCTTGAATTTGGTTATTTCCGGTTTCACAGTTATATAGGTTTGAATAGTCTGCTTTTACAGTAGGCTACTGGAGTTGGTGGGTGGCACCAGTGGTATATATACCGCTCCACCCCAAAAAGGTTGGGCTCAGCCTCCAAGCTGCTGGAAGGGTTGCGTAACCCTGAAGTAAAGGGACTGGACTGTCATTCCTTCAGGAACAATAATTAGCAGGTAAGATCTAATTACCTCTTCTACTTGTTTCCCTTGACCTCACTGCTGCTTTCGATCTAGTTGATCACTCTCTTCTCCTATTGGATTAAGAGGCTCAGCTTTAGCCTGGTTCCACTCTTATTTTTATGACCGCAGTTCTCAGATGTCATGATCATCCCAGTTCTCAGCCCCACAGACTCTTCACTGGGGCTGAGTATGTCAAGCAAACATTTAATGTTTATTGTATTTAATTTTATTAATTTATTGTTATGTAAGATATTCTTGGGGGTATTAATAGATCTTATCATGACATTAACCTGGAACATATGACTAGACGTCGGGAACCTTATGGAAGTTAATTACAGAAACTTGATGATTTGCAGTCTGTTGTGGACACTTGTTTTGTTGCAGTTGATACTGTTTTAGATGAGGTTGTTCCAATGTTTTCCTTTTGTGCAGAGGCGAGACTACTATGCCCCGTGCATTACATCTGAATTGTTACAGCCTAAGAGAAAGGTTAGATTGTTGGAGAGGAAGTGGACAAAGAAAGAGATGAGACACAGAAGGGAGCATATCAGGAAGTATTAAGAATATTTAATGAAAGCAGCATCAGCTAAGGAGGCTTTTTATTCTAATAAGATACAAAAGGTATTGAATTTGTCCTGAGACTCTGTTTTTCTGTGGTACATTCTTTAGTTCAGGCCAAAAAGAGTCCTATAGTGGTCCCTGATTTCTTAGTGAGAAGACAAAGCAAGTTGGTGTAGATATTGAGAGGGGAGTTCTACATGAGAATTTGGTTTTGAAAGGGATGGGCTGTCTGATAGGTTATACTCAGAGTGTGGTAAATATGGGGGCTGTTTTTTTTTCAGTTGGTGTGGAGGAAATTAAATGCATTATTTCTAAATTGTCAATATCGACCTTGTACTTCATAGTTGCCCAACCTGGGTGATAAAAGTATTCTAGCAATAATGCCATATGGATACAAAAGCTGGACAGTGAAAAAGATAGACAGGAAGAAAACTGATGCCTTTGAATTATGGTGCTGACGATGAATATTATGTATAACATGGACTACCTGAAGAACAAACCAGTCAGTCCTAGAGAAGATCAAATCTAAGCTTTCCTTAGAAGCTCAGATGACAAGACTTCGACTTTCATACTTTGGACATGTGGAGGCACATTCTAATATGTGCGTCCAGGCTCCTGTGCGCCTGATCAGAATCGGGACGCACAGAGGCAGACTCGATTCTGATCCCGCGGGGGCTGGATGTGCCCTGTGGAATTGGAATTGGCCCTGGGCCTGTATGTGCAAGCCGGGACCCAATTCTGATCGGCCTGCATGTTCAGACCGCTGCCTGGCTAACTCAGTCAGGCTCCTGAATGGAGCCGCGGTGCCATGGCGTCCTGTTGCCTTGGCACCATGGCTCCATTCAGGAGCCGTGATCCCCAGCCGCTGACCACAATTTCCTTTCCCTGCAGTCTGACCCCCAAATCTGGCCTTCCATGGCCAAGGTCAGGCTGGGGGGAACCCCCCTGCACCTCTCACCTTACTGGCACTGCCCGGGCCTGCCATCCCCCAACGTCCAGGGGGATTTATTCCACCTCTGAGGTGGAATAAGTTTCCAATCCAGTCTGCTGACCCCTGATGTACAGGCCCGACTTCAGAATCAGCTTCTTTTCTGGCCCTTTTCAAATCCAGGCTAAAACCCCCACCTCTTCAGGGCTGCATTTGGATCCTGATCTTCTTAATCTCATGCTTATCACCTACCTGTATCTTGTTATTTTCCCTTGAATTACCCTAGTCCCCAGTTATGGTTGTGCAGTCTGGTCTTAATTAGATTGTAAGCACTGATGAGCAGGGACTATCTCTTACTTATACATATACAGCGCTGCGTATGCCTTATAGCGCTATACAAATGATAAATAGTAGTAGTAGTGATTATTGGCATCTGACCTCTGCTTGTCTTTCATTCATGAACCTGCTCTGCCTGCCCTGACTACTGCCTGTTCTTAGATTCTGCCTCTGCCTCCGATTTTGGATTGGTTCTTTGCCTGATACTTCTCCTGCCTCCTCCTCTGCCTGATGTCTGGTGTCTATTCTAGGAACACGGTTTCAAGTCCTGGCAGTTTCTGGGGGAAAGGGAGCTCTTATAGGTGAAGGTGCATGTCCTTGATCTGCAATGTTCTCCTAGAATGGGCCCAGCTGTGACAATAGGGTTCATACAAAGACAACGGCTCAGAGTTAACTATGTCTAACTAACAAGGAAAACCATGGAAGAAACAAATTACAGGAACAGAAATCAGCCTCTGAGAGATAAGCTAGATTATTTCAAACACTCTGGAAAAGTCTATGAGAATTTTTCTTATTACATAATGTTATGAGAGCATATTCATACATAAGGCTATTTTACATGCATAAATGGGCTCTTACAAAATTAGATCATGCTTACAAGTATGTGTGGTGCAAGCCGGTGTGTGCTTGTATTGTAGCAGTGCTTAGGGGTAGCGCATGGTCTGGGTCACGATTCACAAGCATAATTTATAAAAGACACTCTTAAACTATGTGCTAATATTTGTTTATTTCATAGTTTTATATACTGCTTTCCACAGGAGATTAGAGTGGTTTAGAAAGAAAATGAATTAATAAAAAAATAAAAATAAAAGCAACATAAAAACATAAAACAGCATAAACATAAATGCTTGTGAAGGGTAATTTTATAACTTTGCACATAGGTTTAGACACCCAGAACATGCCTATCTAAAGCCAATTTTATAAGGAAAAATAGAAGCCTACTTCTCTTTATAAAATAGGAGTGTAAGAGGCTGTAAACGCATGTTAAATCTAGGCATGATCACCCACACCAGTCCTATAAATGTCTGCACCTATACTTTTAAAATGGAAGAGTAGCCTAGTGGTGACGAAGAGACCAGGGTTTGATTCCCATTGGCACTCCTTGTGTCCTTGGGCAATTCACTGTACCTTCCATTGTCTTGGAAGAAAGGCCTGGTAATCTACTTCTTGCCACATCTTGCCAAGAAATCCCAGGGGCTGCTAGTTCTCCAAGAGTCAGCATTGACTCAACAGCATGTACAATATTGCATTGCATACTTTTGAAGAACACATGCAAGTTATAGCATTTTATAAACTGTATGTGTAACTGTGCTCTGCCAAAATTCTGCCTTATTTATGCTGCTCTTCAGTAGGCATAATGTCCATTGCTTCAATTGCTGCAGAATTTGTGCTAGTATTTTGTAAAGACATATAGATACCCCCTGTATGTTTGTAATAGTCATAACGATGAGAGTAACCAACTATATTCAATCTTCTCTTAGCTTCAGGAAACCAATAATTTTCAAATCTCTGGGTATTCGTGTGTTCAGTATACTAGTTCCTTTTCCATAAATTTTCAGGCATCAGATAGTTTCTAGCTAACAGTCCATTCTCCAAGTACAAATACCTATTAAGTACCAATACCTATTTTTGGGCTGCTTAAAGTAGGAAATAACAAAGGCAATAATCCTGTCTATATTACTTGCAAGTGATGAGACCAGAAAACTCCTCTCTAATCTAGTACTGGAGGCTATAATTAGCTGATGTAGTCAGCTTTCATGAATTTAGGAAGCTACATTCAATATTTTTGCCCAAAATAGTAAATCACAGCTGTCTATTAGACACGGCTCTAAAAACTGCATAGGAAGCATAACACAAACAAAATAAGCTCTACAGCCAGGAACTTAGTACTTGTATACACTCTGATCACATTTTGAAATCTATTGGATTAATTATTCGTAAACTTGAGTAGTCAGTTTGTGCTTTGCTTTCCATGCAGGATTTGGGATTATAGCCCACTGGGAAACCAGATCCATTCTTGCCCCAAGCACAGTAGATGAGCTCAGATTTCAGACATTCAGGCATCAGGACTGAATCCAAATCATGGTGAGAAAATACTGTGCTATAATAAACCAAAGGACAACAGCACAAACATAATTCACAAATCAGGAATAGTAACCATGGAAGCCATGATAATGAGGCGTCCATTAAAACAGAAGATTTGAATGTGGAGGAAAAAGATATCCCATCAATTCTTATACTCACACAGTCAGAGTCTGAATTTATTTGGGACCAAAAATACAACAAACTAAAATAGTACCATAATCAACAAGCATGCTTATAATGGAGTGGAGGAGTAGTCTAGTATCCAGAAGATAAAGGGTTCAAATTCACATTGGCACTCCTTGTGACCTTGGGCAAGTCTCTTTACTCTCCATTGCCTCCGAAGAAAAGACCTGGCAAACTATTTCCAGTGATACATTGCCAAGAAAACCCAGGGCAGCTGGGTAACCAAGAGTCAACACTAACTTGACCGCACAAAAAAAAGATTATAATGAAAAGAGGCAAATCAGACATATAAAGCCAAACAAATCCTCAATCAGGAAGCCAAAAATGATTTCTTATTTATTGAAAAACACAGATAAAACTTGTAAACAAAACATTTTTAAGACAAATTTCAATACAAATTTAAATGGTCTGCAAGCAATTTCATGAGCTTAAATAGACCAAATTGGACCCTCTAGTTCTAGTATATCAGCCTCAAGGACCAAAACCAGCATGCTGAAATTTCATCATAGGTCCAATTTTTAAATTAACCAAAAACAATAAACTGTGCACAAAACAAAATATATGAACTCATATAATGAATATATGAACTCATATAATGAAAAGAGAGCATATCATATGAAACATTTATAATATTAAGTGGTCATGTTAGATTCTATATAGAAATTAGTAAAACACTTGTGGTCAATTAAAAAAAATCGGAGTGAATTATTTTGGCAGGCTGCTTTTAGACTAATTTTCATCTGAATCTAGGCTGTAAAACTGAGAATTAGCCCATCAATTTAGTTGATCAAAATGTAGCTGGCTAGTTCTTTTTTTTTTTTTTTTTTTTTACAGAAAAAGTTTTTACATTTTATATCACACAAACTCATGTAACAAATCAAGAAGAAATCAAGGGGGGTGTGGTTAAAAAAATATAACAAAATAGAACCTAAGTGGGTCCGAAATATAACAAAAAAACTCCTAATTCTAGCGAAGAATCAAGAAAACAATTTACAAAAACAAAAAAATCCCTAAGTCCTACTATCCAAAAAGATAACTAAATGATCAACTTCGAGAAATACATATCTTTTACCCTGAAACCAAATGTGGCACTTGCAAGGAAATTTAAGGTAAAAAGATGCCCCCGGGGCTAAAACCCGAGGACGCAGTTCCAAAAAGGCCTTGCGCCGCTTCTGAGTTGCCCTGGAGACATCAGGAAAAATTTGTATTGCATGGCCACAAAATTTCTCATTCTTTTTGGGGAAATATGCACGTAGCACCTTATCCTTATCCATCTCAGATAGGAAGATTACCAATAATGTAGCTCTTGAAGAGATATCCTCACTTTCTGATTCAATGAAACGTGAAATATCTAAAGACGAAGAAGCTACACCCTCAAAAGGAGCAGCAGGTTTTCCTACTTCCCCTCCCATATCTATCTTACCCTTAGGAACATAATAGAGTTTAGAAACCTGAAAAGAGTCAACTTCAGTAAACAATAATTTTATTAATTTTCTTATATACCGTGCTATTCTGCATCAGTGTGGTTTACATTGAATAAACTGAAATTACATTGAACAGGGCATTATAACTTGGAGATAACTATTTTACAGGGAACATGGGCTATGGAGGGTTAAGTGGCTTGCCCAAGACCAAAAGGAGCACCTGTGGGACTGGAAACCGCAGTCCTTCCAGCCCAAGGTTGCTGTCCTCTAGTGGGATTTGAACCCCTGACCTTCTGGCCTGAAGTACCTTGCCCCAACCACTAGGCCACTCCTCCACTCCTCCACTTTTCCAAAAATACCTCCTTAAGGTATTTTTGGAAAAGTATCAATGGCAACAGGTAATGGGTTTGAGGAAAGTTTAACAAACGAAGATTCTTAGACCTAAGGGAATTTTCCAAAAACTCATCCTGCCTATGTAAAAGAAAAGAATCCTGAGAAAATTTTTCACAGACAGCCTTATAAGGTAAGTCTTTTGACTCCTGCGCCATTGACCACCTTTCCAATGAAGCAATTCTAGTTTCGTGATCCGATAATTTCACAACCGTTTCTATAGAAAAATCAGAAACGTTCTTTAACGAAAGTCCAAGAGCCAACTCCATCCGAGAAACATTGCCCATATATCTTTTAAGGAAACATTGTCTGGCGGTGGCTGGATTTCCCCAGCTGATGAAAAGGTAATTACAGAGGGCAAAGACGGAGATAATGTAGAGGTGGAATCAATTCTCAAAAACGTAGAGGGTAGTAGAACCGAACCAGGGTCGGCTTCCTCAACATCCACCTGTGAAGAAGCCTCCCCGGACATATACTCCGACTCTAAGCAGGGCGGAGTAACACCCATGTCGCAAGGAGAAGACACAGACGAGGAAATACTCACTACAGAAACATCTAAACCACAATCCTTCGGTGTCTGGACAGAAGGAGAAGGATCACTCACCCGAACGTGAGCGTCCATTGGTCCAACGACCTTAACAACCTTCATTGGAACGGGTGGGTATTTCTTTTTCCTTTTCCCTATTACAGGGAATGCTTCTCCCACCTACGTGCACTGAAGGGGCACCAAAGGGGCAGGCCACGCCCCTTCGGTGCACGCCCCCAAGGGACGCCCGCGACCGCGTCCCACGGTAGGGCCGTAGATTTTATAGCCCTCAGCTACACTGCAGGTTGTCACGGGGTTCCCGGTGACACAAAGATTTTACACCACTATGTAGAGACGTTAATGATCAAAGAGACCAGGTGGAGGGAAATAAAGGCTTTTATTCCCTGTTTAAAGCAAGGTTCAACTAAGAGATAATTCCAGGATAACAGAAACAGTCCTTTGTCTTAAAAGGTACCAATATTCACTGAGCACTTAACTGTTACGTCACAGTTAAGGCAAGTTTTTCCATAGTAGCATTCAATATAAGAAACATTAAATTACATTTCACTTATTCTTCTGTGGTATGTGGAGCATGCAGACTTTGGAGCATAGGCAGTGCACCAATCACATTCCATTAACTCTGGCATAGGTGAGGGAACAGTGCTGGGATAATCCACTTCCATAGATTCTTCTCCCCTGTACTCATTCAAGGAGCGTTCACTGTCCCTGTCTATCTCAGCATGGTAGTATAAAACTTGGGAGTCTGGCTTCCCATAGCCAGGGATTCTCAAGGCTGGTGGTAGTTTACTAAACCAGTCTTGATTCTTGTTTCTCATAGAAGGAATACTTGTTTTAGTAGAGCTTTTAGTAGCACAATTATCACAGTCAATATTTAATGCCTCATACCTTGGCTTTGGTGAGATAAATTCCACAGTGCTTCTTTTTCCTGCACCTCTCCCTTGGTAGCTGCACTTCTGCCTGCCAACCGGATACCGAGGTGTGCTTCTAGGCAGTGGAATAAAACTTCTGTTGGATTCTCCTCTCACTCTGGGTAAAAGCTCCTGTTGCCTATAAAGGTGCTTTTCCCTCTGAACAGGTAAAACTGGGTAATGATCCTCTAGAGATAATAAGCTTCTGTCAGAACCTTTCTCTCTGGTTCTTGGCTTTCCTCTCTCTATTCTAACTCCAGGCAGAGTATAGGAACTAGGCGGGGCAGACGCTCTCACCTTGGGGTAACTTCCACCAAACTCCCCTTGTACAACAGGACCAGTTTGGGCCTTCTGGCTTCCCACCTTGTGAGGTCTGTTTCTCCTCCAGCTCCCAGCTTTGCTTCCTTCACAGCAATCAGGCTTATCTCCTTGGTAGCCTCCAGGCTTCTCTGCGGTTCCTTCTTCTCCTTCTTCTACTACCAGCTCTCCTCTCTCCCTGTTCTCTTCCTCTTCCTGTCCAGAAGCATTCTGCTCTGGCTTATAAAGTGAACGGTTACTGATGACTTCCTGGTTCCCTTTCAGCTGCAGGTCATCAGAGAGCTTAGGTTCATTAAGTCCGGCATGTCTGTTCCTGCTCCCTCTAGCTGTGCCTGGGGGTAACTGCACATCTAGTTCCTCTAAAGAAACAGGATTTCTTTTCTTCAAAACAACTTTATCAGTGCCCACATCATGACAAGGTGATCAATTAAGCAGGAGCTAACGTCGGGAACCACTCAGGTAGACAGACGAGGAACAAATGAAGAAATCCACACACCTCGGCGTCCCGCGGTAGGGCTATAGATTTTATAGCCCTCAGCTACACTGCAGGTGATCAATTAAGCAGGAGCTAACGTCGGGAACCACTCAGGTAGACAGTCCAGGAAATATTTATGCCATGGAGGGATTTAAACGTCTCAATCATATCACCTCTCTCCCGCCTTTCCTCTAAGGTGTACATATTAAGATCCTTAAGTCTGTCCTCATATGCTTTTTTTTTTATATTTATGAAATTTTTACAGAATAAATCAAGAAAGTTTATACAAACCATTCTTGCAGAAATTGAGCAGACACAAAGAAAGTACTCTTTTACAAGATACACAAAAAAGCAAAAACCATGAAGCATTTTCAATTAAAAATAAAATGTATCAGCCCACAAAAAAATGGGGGGGGGGGGAGATATCATATTATAAACTAGTGAAATATCACTCTGTTTCTTATATTTTTATGAGCCCTCTCAGCTGATGGCCTTCATTAATGATAGGCGCCTGGAGTCCTCAATTGACTCATCTTGAGTGCTCTTATGAATTATTTATCCAGATTTTGACTGCTTGCCTTATTGTTTCCTCATATGCTTTATAATGAAGACCACTAACTATTTTAGTAGCCACCCCCTGTACCGACTCCATCCTGTTTATATCCTTTTGAAGGTGCGGACTCCAGAATTGCACACAATACTCCAAATGAGGTCGCACCAAAGACTTATACAGAGGCACTATCACCCCCTTTTTTCTGCTGGCCATTCCTCTCTGTATGCACCCAAGCATCCTTCTAGCTTTTGCTGTCGCCTTTTCTACCTGTTTAGCTACTTTAAGATCATCAGACACAACCACGCCTAGGTCCCGCTCTTAAACCGCTCTTCACTATATTGCTCCCTTGGATTGCTGCAGCCCAAATGCATGACCTTGCATTTTTTTAACATTAAATCCCAGCTCCCTAATTCTAGACCATTCTTCAAGCTTAGCTAGATCCCTCCTCATGTTATCTACACCTTCCTGAGTGTCTACTCTATTACAGATTTTGGTATAATCCGCAAAGAGGCAAACCTTACCTGACAGCCCTTCCGCTATATCACTAACAAAGATGTTGAAAAGAATCGGACCAAGGACAGATCCCTGGGGCACACCACTGTTAACTTCCTTCTCCTAAATCAAAATCATGAATGAGGGTGAGATACAGAGGGGCCTTAGTTAGTGGGCGCCAGGCATAGGCTGCGGTAACTTCATAACTGCAGCCTACGCCTGGCACCCACTAACTGAGTGGAGGAGTGGCCTAGTGGTTGGGGCAAGGTACTTAAGGTCAGGGGTTCAAATCCCACTAGAGGACAGCAACCTTGGGCTGGAAGTACTGGGGTTTCTAGTCCCACAGGTGCTCCTTGTGGTCTTGGGCAAGCCACTTAACCCTCCATAGCCCATGTTCCCTGTAAAATAGTTATCTCCAAGTTATAATGCCCTGTTCAATGTAAACCGCACTGATGAAAAATAGCATGGTATATAAGAGAATATAAATAAATAACCACTCACCTGTCTAATGGTTCTTGCCCAGTTTTCATTCATTGGCCACAAAAAGTGTTTTTATCATTTCTAAATGCATTTAAAGATTCAAAAACCACTTAATATTTTAGTGACAGTAAATCTCACTCCTTAGAAGTGACACAGCCAAAAGACCCTTAGTCAAGAGATGCTTCAGGACTGGTCTGTCAGCAAAAACAGAAGCTTACCTGGGATAAACCCCCCTAAAAACATAGAGGTATTTAAACTGGAGGACAGTGGCAAAACTGGCAAACTACAGCCAATCACATCCCAGCACGGTCATCCAATCCAGGGCCTCATTTAGATCTCCCAGAGACACAGTATTAAGTACAAAGTTCCACCTTTGTTCTAAATAAGCCAATCATTGCCCTGCATTACCGTAATGAAGATTGTCTATCTTATCAAGGATAAACCAACATAGTTCTTCCCATTGATGCTCAAACTCGATTCAATGTTGCACTACAGGGGCTGTAATGATACTGTGAGCGAGACGGGATTTATGCTCGCTTAAGCATGTTTTAACTTGGCGACACATCTTCCCACATACGCTTTTGAGCATGGACAAAGTATTATTACATATACAACCCACATAGAGGTGCAATTAGTCATATATTTCAAGCTATATTGTTTACCGGTGAAGGATTAGTCCATTTGGTGATTTGTAATGAGGTAGGACACATTATACAATGACCACGAGGATCATGCTGCCCTCTCCGTTGGTGAATAGATCTTTCAATCAAAAAATCTGTGTGTACCAAAATATCTCAAAGATTATGAGGATGAGAGAAAGCAATACATGGTCCATTATGAAATACCAGATGTTGATGTGGGTTTAATTGAGCTGATTTTTGTGGGTATTTCTGTTGTATACACAGTGAGAAAATCAAAATGGTAATCCCTTGATAGTGTGGTAAGAATCAGTTTGGAATCAATATGATCATTCAATGATTGGGTGATATTTTTCTGGAAGAACATTTACATTTGAGCAGATTCCTAGGTACTATGGAGGAAGTTTCATGCTTTGAGTTAACTAACAGTGCCCAATGGTCAATTATGTTTGCAAGAGGTACAATCATGGTTGCAGAGTAGTCAACCGAAACTGAATGGGGCTAAGTCTGAGGTTATGAACAGGGCAGACCCCAGAGTTGGTTCAAGGTGTCGGTGCCCTAGCCAAATCCTAAGCCTCACACCCCCCCTGGATATCAGAATATATTGTTTAGCTTTAAATGCCCTGCTCTTTGCTGCCCTCCAGAAGCTTCCGCCCTAGGCAACTGCCTCATTTGCCTGGTGTTTGGGCCAGCATTGATTATGAAGGTAGAAAAATGGGCCCTGGTTGAGGTGATTTCCTTTTATCTTTGGATGGTGTAGTATGCCAACCAAAGAAGAAGATCTGAAATTTGAGGGTGAAGCTCTCTAGTGCATTTGACTTGCATAGTTACCTGTGGTTCAAAAGACTTTTTAAGCTAAAACTGGTAGGGGGATAAAGACATATTTAACCGAGATGTCCCTGATTAAGGTGACTCTTGACTTAGTGACCTTTCACTTAGATTACCACAATGTATTGTTGATTAGGTTACCAATAGGTTAATGAGAAGGATTCAGGATGATGCAGAATGCTGCAGTCAGGATGGTCCTAGGCAAGTTTAGAAGAGAGCAAGTTGGGTCAATGTTGCAAAATCTATACTGGTTACATGTCTCAGCTCGAGTAAAATTTAAGATCCTGATGCCTGCATTTAAGGCCTTGTTGGAGTGTAAGCCAGTGTGCTTGGCAAACAAATTATGATAGTAAAATCCAGGATGGTGCTTCCGATCATATCAAGGAGGGCTATTGCTGATGCTTACAGTGAAGGAGGTGCATAAGGAATAGTGCTAACCTTATATGCAATGCCGCCACCCAGTGCATTTTTCCAAGGTGAAAAGGTGCCGATATGCATATGCAGGGCTCTTTTATTAATACAGGAGGACCATGGGTCAACTTTAGCAGGCAATGAAAAAGGTGCTGGTACTCCATACCACCACGTACCCCCTCAAAAAAATCCTGCTGCTACCTATAGTGGTAGCTGTGCTGAATATACAGATTAAGTTAAACACCAGTGCCTGCGCTGATTGAATATTGACCCCTGGATCTTTAAGACCCTCCTCAGCTATGAAAGTTTCAATATCCGTTTCTAGCAATATTTCACTTAAGGATTCATCATATACTTTATCTGCCAAAATCTGCTCTATACACTTTTTCGCAGAGAACAGGGTATACCTGCTACTCTGCTCTGTTGGCAATGACTTTTCATGTTGATAGTCTCTTACCCTTCCCACATCCTGTGCTCCCTCTGCCTTCTTTAGGGATGGGAGCAGACAGTTGGTCTTTCAAATTTTCACTGGATGTTGTAGCTGTTGGTACTCTTTTCAAAGAAATGTCTCTTCACTGTGGCTGGTGGACTACTTTGGATTGGAGACTGTTGCAGACAGACAGCAGACAAAAGAGGAAAATACTGGAGATGGTTCCTTAACTCAGTTCATTGCATGGATGCCTTCTCCATAGAAAGGATCCCTAAACTCATTTCATAATTTGAACCCCTTTTATTTACCAGCACCAATGGATATGGAGCAGGCTTTCTGTCTAGCCCTCCACACACATACAGACCCAGAGATGGGGCACTGCTCAGCTCCCTTACGCTCCGTTGCTGAACTGCAGCAGTGTGACTTTCAATGACAACAAAGACAGTATGCTTCACATTAAGGATTGTCCTCCCAGCTGTAGCCTCTTCTTTTGACCCAGAATATGCTCATTAAAAGATGAAAGAAAACCTGTTTCATTCACTAGTTTTGGGAATGAAATCTGGCTTACCTTTAGCCACTGCCCACATTTCTTTACTCAGCTTTTCCTAGCTTATCAGCTTCTTGTTTCAAGCTTCAAACTTGTCATGGGCTTGCGGACAGGACTCCAGACAATTGTGGCTGTGTTCTGGTCATTCCCCTGCCAGCTTGTCTCCAAGCTTACCAGCTTCTGGCATATCCACGTTTCCAGCTTGTCATAGACTTACAGATAGTACTCCAGTCATTCCTAGCCAATCCCTGTACCCAATCATAGGGCTCCCCTGTTTCACCCAGTCAAGGCTTGTTCATTTCTAGGGCCTCTCCTGTTTCTCTGCCCTTCAGCATTCTTATAAGGGAAAAAGCAGGGCTACACCTTCCTAAATAGGCAGAAGCATCACAATTCCCTTAAGGTAGTTCCTATTACATACCTCTGTAAGGGATCTCTGACTGTTTTTGGGTCTAACTCTATATTTACCTGATATGGGAGCTCCCAGACACTTGCTGGAGCTCCCTCTAGTACATGGGGAGCAAAAACCCCATATTGCACATCACAGTTTGCACAGCATATGTACTATTATTGTTATGAGTAGAGCACTACTAACCATATGTTGTGCTAGAATGGGGGTTCTCAATCCAGTCCTTGGCACACCTCTAGCCAGCCAGATTTTCAAGCTAACCTCAATGAATCTGCATGAGAGACATTTGTAATGCATGCAGATCTCTTTCATGCAAATTCAGTGACGTTATCCTTATATTCTTATGTTCTAGCACAACATATGCCTGGTAGTGCTTTAGTGGGACTTAGTAACAGTAGATGACTGTCTGCCTGCTTCTGTCTATAAGCCCAGTCTGTGCTCTCTTTGCGTTCCTTTTTTCTTTGCACCGTCTCTTGACTCTCTAAGAGATTTTTAAAACTCATTTCTCTCTACCTCTGAAACTGATGTAGTGCTCTCTGCCTATCTCAGAACCTTAGTTTGACTTTTGGATGGTTTCTATATTTCTTTACACTTTTTGCACTTCAGCAAAAGTAAATTTGTGATGCAGCATTCTGCAATTACCTTCCCTCTCTAGATAAAAGATAATGGTGTTCTGCCTCGGCTATATTTCTCTTTCCTACTGAGCTGCTTATGACATCATCAGTCATGGGACTTGAGAGAATGGATGCAGGGATAAGCTTGCTTGGCTGCTTGTCAAAGAGTTTCAACATGATTGGTGAAATGACTCAGTCTTCTGCCTTCTCTCCCTCTCAAAGTGGCTTTGCTTTGTCTGCCCCCCAGCCATGTTTGTTGCTGAAAGGAAATGGAATGAATGAGGGTTTGGTTCATTCTGCGCTCTCAGTCATTTGGTTCATTTGAAGGCATACAAATCAAGAATGTCCTGATTTGTCACATTTTACCATTTGTCAGAAATGAATGCACATCTCTGACATCCAACACTGACAAATTTTATCTGGATATTTAAAGTGAAACTCTACATCTAGACCATCCATTTTGATTGTCTAAAATTAAAGGTCTAAAACACATGGAGCCTGATCCTAGAAGGAGCACGTCCAGGCCGTCTGGATGCCCCTGAGCAGGATGGGCCCATTAGGACCTGATTCTGCACAGCGGGAACCAGATGTTCCCGTGGGTGTGGGATCAGGCCCTGAGATGGCCCAGCATGCCCCTGCATCTCTGAGGGGACATCCTCCTGTCACCCTGCCGCCCGACCCTGGGCTGGGCAGCCAGGGCCCAGATCGGGTGGCGGGGACCTATGCTGGTCAGATCCTGGCCTTTGGGGGGGGGGGGAGGAGGGTTCCAGAGCCAATCCCCACCATCCATCCATGACCAACAGGATGTACAGGGCCCACCCATGTTCTGCAACACTCTGCCCCCTCCTGCCCCCCACTGGCTCTCCATGTACTGCTGCTCTGGCCATGCGGGGAGGGGGTGATGCAGAATAGGGGCAGGATGGCTTGTGGAGCTGCATGTCCCACCAGAACGCGCAGCCCTGCAAGTCAACCTGCTGAATCGGGTCTTCATTTTACTGCAGCTTAATTTACCATGGGAATCGCTAATCTGTGGTAACTCAGTACCAAAGGTTAGTGACTCTTGTGGTAAAGGAATAATGCAGCTTGCATTACATTTTGTAAACTGTTTTATTCAGAGGAAAAATTAATACCAGCCCAAAGCTGGAATTATTTTTCTGTCCAGGATCATCAGGCCACTAACACATGGTTCGATGTTCTTGGCCACCTTCTTAAAGGGGCTGTTGTCATGGTTACCATCAGGAAGATCCCCCCACTCGCCTGAAATCAATGTTTAGAACCCTCCTCCAGAAAGAAGATCCTTCCCCAAGAAGCCCCCCCCCCCACAAGAAGGACCATGAATTAAAAGTCATTCAAAGATATACACCCCCATAGGCCTCCTCGGGTGGAATTTGAAAAATCTCTGGTGGTCTAGGGTTTTAGGGGAGAGGAAGAGTGATCACTCCTGCCCCCCTCTGGTGCCAAGCTGAAATTACTATGGGAATTCTGCACATCTCTACTTACACATGGGAATTCCCCTGTACATATTCTACTTCAAATCTGCCATATAACAACTGCCTGTCTTTGCAGTATAAGATAGCTGCAAAGTAGGTGTATCCTTGCCCTCTTAACCTCCTAGGCAATCTGTTATGAAATTGCTCTTCTCATGGATAATGTATCCATTTAAAGCTGTGGTTCTCAATCCAATCCTCTAGGACTCCCAGGCAATCAGGTTTTCAGGATATCCACAATGAATATTCATGAGAAGATCTGCAGATATCCTGAAAACCTGATTGGCCTGGGGGTCCCAGAAGAATGGATTGAGAACCACTGATTTAAAGTCATGCTGGCATTTTCACTATTCACAACTGAGTGCATAGTTTTGCTAAACAGAAGCATAACTTTAAACAGTTAACTGATCAGCTTAAAGTTAAGTGTTCTCCATGTGACTGAAAAATGCCCCTTTAAGAAAGTCATTTTATAAAGCTTTTTCCATTTGTAAAACTTCTTATCAGGGCCGGCCTGTCCATTGAGCAAGAATGTTTTTTGCACAGGGCCCTGCGTTTCAGGGGGCCCCGTGCAAAAAACATTCTGCATCAGCCCAGGTAGATTTAAAAAAAAACCTAGCTGCTGCTGCCACTGCCACCGTGGCAGCGGCAGAATCAAGTGTCCCATGGGGCTCCCCCTGCCCGGCAGAGCCCTCCCTGCAGCATTAGCTCCCTCAGCGTCAGCTTTCAGAGCCGCGAAGGGAGAGTATCTCTCTCGCAACTCTATTAAGCCCTGTTTCGCATCAGCCCCGGCGGGCTTAACAGAGCCGAGAGAAAGGAAAACTCTCCCTTCGCGGCTCTGAAAAGCCCGCACTTTGGGAGCTGATGCTGCAGGGAGGGAGGGCTCTGCCGGGCAGGGGGGGGGACCCTGTGGGATGCTTGATTCTGCCACTGCCATGGTGGCAGAGGCAGCAGCAGCTAGTTTTTTTTTTAAATCTACCCGGGCTGATGGGGGAGGGTGGTTAGGACTGATAATGAGCTATACGAGGGGGGGGGGGGGCTAAGACTGAAAATGGGGTGATGGGTTAGGACTGGAAGTGGGCTGATGGGGGGTTAGGACTGGTTATGGGCTATGGGGGGTTAAGACTGGAAATGGGCTATGGGGGTTAGGACTGGTAATGGGCTATGGGGGGGGGCTAAGACTGAAAATGGGGTGATGGGGGTTAGGAGTGGAAGTGGGCTGATGGGAGGCTTAGGATTAGTAAAGGGCTATGGGGGGCTTAGTACTGGTAATGGGCTGATCTATCTTGATATATTTCAATATGTAAATAGTTACCCATGTTCTCCAAGTTCTATTCCCTGTTATAATGTAAACCCAATCAGTCTTTTCTGATCTGAGTATTCCTTGTTAAATGTAAACCGCACTGATAACAAATAGTGCGGTATATAAGAATTGTTAAATAAATAAATAAATAAATAAAATAAATAAATGGGCTATGGGGGTTAGGATTGGTAATGGGCTATGGGGGGCTTAGACTGAAAATGGGGTGATGGGGGGTTAGGACTGGAAGTGGGCTGATGGGGGGCTTAGGACTGGTAATGAGCTATGGGGGGGGGCTAGGACTGGTAATGGACTGGGGGGTTGCTAGGACTGGAAATGGGCTGAGTGGAACGGGGCTTGAACTGCAAATAGCTGATGGGGAGGGGGCTTGGAATGGAAATGGGTTGTGAGGGAAGGGAGCTAGGACTGGAAATGGGCTGAGTAGGGGGAGCTAGGACAGGAAATGGGTTGATAGAGGGGCTAGGATAGGATTGGAAATGGGATGATGGGGGGACTAGAAGGGAGCGGATGCTGGGTGGGGCTGGAAATAGAAGCAACCTGATGTTGGGGGGAGGATTAGAACGGGATAAAGCTGGGAGAGTGAAATGGGGAGGGAAAAAATATTTTGTGTGAGAGGGAAGACAAATCTACAATTGGCCGGATATTGGGAGAGTAAGTGGGGATTGATGATGGAGGGGAAAAATCAGAGTGGATGAAATAGGAATGAGGAAAGATCAAAAGGAGAAAGATTAGTATGTTAAAGCAGATGTAGAGCGAGAATGGAAACAAACTAGAAGAGAGAAGAAAGGACAAATGGACAGCAGATGGAGAGTTAGCAGAAGACACGAAGAAACCAGAAGAAAGTGGCTGGAGCAATTGCAACTGAAAAAAAATGCCAAAAGGTAGAAAAATATCTCTTTATTTTGAATTTATTAACTGGACTATGTCAGCTCTGGGAAATGTGCATCATTAATGTCTGTGCTTTGTTTAGTACAAGAGGAAATTAATTTATAGTTTTATTTCTACAGTGTTGTTGTACATTCCAAGTTTGGCTTTTGGGGTTCCCAATTTAATTATTGTCTTCCTGTTTCTAAATTGTGATTCCTTGTTTGGTGATGGTCTATCTTCTGCATGTGTAACTGAGCTGAGGTATTCTGTTTATGTAATTCCTATTTGACATTGCCACTTGTTCTCTTTCCCTAGTAGGTCATGTATTGTCATTCTCTGAAATGTATTGGTTTAATATTTGCAGTGTTGTATTTTGATAGATAGAGTATGGTGCTTTGTGAGTCCTGGTAGTGCTGTCAGGATACGGCGGGTTTGCTATGGGTTCTAAATGGGCAGTGTTTGTAGTACTGTAGTTCCTAATGTGCCTGGCGGTTAGCACTGGATTATAGTAATGTAGAAATCTTTTAGTATTTCTTTATCCATACACTCATTAAGAGGCATGTTTACTAAAAGTTAGTGTATGGTAACATTATGGAAATATGTATGCAAATGAGGCCCCTTATGCAAATGAGGCCCAGCGCCGAGTCTCCGCACATGGCCCCGCACCCTCCTTGGGCCGTCCCTGCTTCTTTTGTATGCAGAAAGGAGCTTTTTTAAGATTGCACAATTGCACATACATGTAAACAGTACATGCATGGAAACTGTGTATCTATTTTATACAATCTGCATGTAGGGGTTCCTGGGGGCGGAGTTTGGGTGGAGTTGAGGTGGGCTTGCAGTGTACGTGTATATTTTATAAAATACACATAGACATGCGTAGAACACACACACAAATTCACAACTTCTTCAGAGCACGTGTAAATGTGTGTGCAGCATCTGGGTGCTATTAGTGCTATATTTGGGAGCGTGTTTTATAAATATGCAGAGCCACCCATCTTGTCTTTTTATAACAGGGATGCACCAGTTCAGTCCTAGTAGGCTGCAAACAGGCCAGGTTTTCAGGGCACTCCTCATATAGATGAGAAAGAGCTGCATGCATCCTTCCCACATTGTATGCAACTTTATCTCATGCATACTCGTCAGGGATATCCTGAAAATCTGGCTTATTTGTGGCTCTTGAGGACTGAACTTGTGCACCCCTGCTTTATGAAATAGGCCTAAAACAGGTGACCTTTTTGGCCTTCTCATAGAGGCATCCTGTTATAAAATTATCCTTCTAGGCATTTAACTTCTTTGCATGCTTTTGAAATATTAAAATCTAATGTCAGCTCTAAGAAAGTTCAAAACTTCAGACTTTTGAAAAGGCAATGCAGACAACTAGCAGTCAAGTCAGAACACGACTCTCTCTAGTCTATGCAGTAATACCTGTTTCCAAGCTGAACATGTTCCAGAGGATGCGCAGTTCGAGCTTTTGGGCTAGTTCATTTACTTCAATTACTGGGAGAGAGAACAGGGCTGTCCTCTAAACCAGAGGTGTCAAACCCCAGTCCTGGAGAGCTGCAAAACAATCAGGTTTTCAGGATAATCCTAATGAATATGCATGAGCTATATTTGCATACAATGGGTGCAATGCATGCAGATATATCTCCTGAATATTCATTAGGGGTATCCTGAAAACTAGCTTGTCTGTGGCCATCCAGGACTGAAGTTTGACATCTCTGCTCTAAACTATCACAAATAAATCAACAAAAAAATGTTCCTTCAGACTTCAGCAGCTTTAACAGTGCAAATGCTCTCACCCCAGCACCTGTCACTTGCCTCTCAATCTCATTGCCAACGTGGCTGGAAATGAGTCACTAAGATAGATTTAAAAAACAGTTCAGGCCAAGAATTAGGGGTAGGTAGAAAAAACAGATAAACATTACAGCATTTTTTTTACCTCATCAAGCAACAATAGCAAAGTCATATTATGCAATTGTTATCTTAATATCAGTTTTATATTGCTGTTTCATAAAACTCTACTCAATGAATAGTTTAGTAGTCATATTCTCACAGCACGAAAACAAAGTTTATAAAAATTCAAAAGCTCTTGTATGTATAAAGCCTGGGGAAGTGGGAGGGGGGAATTTCCATTAGTTAGCTTCTCCAAAACATATGCCATTTGAAAAATATGCATAAATCATAATAGGATTTGATTAGCTGTACATAGAATATACACCATGAGGTCTGATTTATCAAAGCTTTCCCCTCTCCCACATGTGGAGGATAACAGAAAACCCCTTATAAATCAGACCCTGTGCTGAATCGACACAATCTCTCTCTCTCTCTCTTTCTGCCTTTGTCTTGTCACTTTCCCTTTCTCTCAACATTTCTATGCTCCTTGAGACTTATTTCCCTTTCATGTTTTCAGAATGAGTAACAACAATGCAATCAGGACATAGCTCAGGGTGATACAACACCTATTTTAGCTAAATTACATTGGCTACCAATCCTCAGTAGAATAAAATATAAGATACTTGTGACTACCTTCAAATTAGTCAACAATCTTGCACCATCTACCCTTAACAAACTAATCAACATAGAAATACAAAAACGTACACAAAGGAGTAGAAACACAAACAAAATAGCAATACCAAGAGAATATACTAAAGTCAAAAAACACACCAATAATAGGGCGTTCTCTCACTCAGCCCCTATTCTCTGGAATGAACTACCAGACGACATAAGTCTGTTAACGGACTTAAAGGAATTTCGTAAAAAACTAAAAACTCATCTATTTACCTTACATTATACTACACAAAATAAACAAGACAAGCAAAGAGACACAGGTTAACATTTTAGACTACAAAGTGTTATACCACATATGCAGACTAAAACTATCCCTGACAATTATTATACCTGCAAATGTTGACCTTTATGCACTCTAATAATGTAATAATATACTAATGTAAATAGTTGGTTCACATCCCAAACTGATCCTTTGGAATGTAACCCGTATTGTAAGAATTGTAATAATGAAAATGGTTTTGTATGCATTTAGTTATACTGTTATCTGCAAAAGTTACAATTGTTATATGTAAAACGACTAGGTATGAACCCCTCCATACCTTATAAACTATTGTTCTCTGTAAACCGCACTTGAACCTTGGGAAAGAGCGGTATAGAAATGCTTGTTAAATAAATAAATAAATACAGAACCAAGCCTCAACAACCACAAAAAGGTTTGCTATCGGGATGTTCAAAATAAATGTTTATCAGGTATATCTGCATATATATTCATGTCATAAACCAGTTAATTGATCTATTTTGGTTATCCTAAAAAAGTAGATCTATTTATGCCACTTAGGGAGTCGAGTTATACATCATCGGGGGTAGCCCTTTTAAGTTTCCTTTGATTACAGCTCTGGTAAAGGTGTTTTTCAGTTGCTGGAAGAAGAGGTGTGTCCAATCGGTCATTGGGACCAGGGCTAAGAGACTCAAGGCACAACATATCCAGTTAGTCACAAGTCAGGTTGTGGGGGTCTAGATTAAGTCCAAATTAAGTCCTATGCTCCTTACTGAACATAAGGTAGAAGCTACACCTAGGGGTAGTGGTTTGGCTTCTTTACCAAAAGTTAATTAGGGAACTCCACACTAAAAACCCCCACGCTGTTCTGGTACCATGCATCGAGGTGGGGGCTGGGTAGAACATGAGCATTCCCAGCATGTCATGGTTAATGCAAGCATTAACGGCTCACTTTAATTGCACTTGACGTAGGTAGCATGGGTGTAATTAACGCCACCTCAGTAGGAGGCTTTTGCTGCACCTATGGCCCAGTTTCTGCGGTACTGCTAACTGCAGGGGAACAGATAATCATGTCCCCCTGCAATTAGTGAGGAGCCCCTCGTGGTAACACGGCCCACATGTGCGTTACCGGGGTGGAGCTTAGTATACATGCCCTTAAAGTTGCAGAATTCTGTGCAAAAAAAAGCAATTGATTTGTAAGTAAAGAAAAAGCATGCAGAGAGACCAGGCCTGGCTTTGGAAATGTTTGCCGGTGCAGATATACATAAAGGAGTGGTGGGGTTTATATTCTATCCAATTCCTCACCTTCATTGGCAGTTCACTTCAGACATTTCATCTGATTCATTTTTCAAACAGATTTATGTTATTGGATGAAGGAATCTTGATTGCTTAACAACTAAGGACTTGAACAAACATGATTTCAGAAAAACATGATTGGTTGGTGTGTGTGTGTGTGTTAAGAGAGTGTGTGTAAGTGTGAATGAGGGGAAGAAAGGGTGTCTGTGGAGGTTTGTAGGGGTGTGGGGAGGTGGGTGGGAGTTGTAAGGATATGTATTATGTATTTATTTGTTACTAATATTTAGCTTACCCCTTTCCAGGAAAAGACCAAGGTGAGTTACATTCAGGTACAGTTCTTCTGAAAATTCAGACCCAATGTTTCTGGTTTTCAAACTAGTTGCAAATAGTTCCTATTTATTTCAGCTTGCCAGATTTGATGATGTTATCGTAACTACACGACTATTTTAGGTCTAATTTTCAGAGGGTTAAAGATCCTTATTGCAACAAGTGCCCTCAAGTGACAAGAAATTCAGCTAGATAGGGTTTCTACTGTAATGTTGCCACCTTCACTCCTAGTTTTCTTTCTTTTTATAAGCTTTTTTTACTGTTTTATCTTTTTTTTATAATTGTTTTAAATTTTTACTTAGACTCCGACATCTACAGATATAGATACAGATAAAGTGCAGGTCTCAGACTAACACTGGTAGTGCTTTTTTACATGAATCAAAAGCAGCATACCTTCACGCATCAATGACCTTTAAGCACTTATCCATTCATTGAAGAATTACAGTATTTCAGAACTACCTACTAGACTTTTTCTTCAATCATTACCATCATTAACTTATTCACGTTGTTATTTGATAAAAGATTGTGCTTATCTTTTCATATTGTTGGTGATTGATCTCCCCGACGCCACCAAATGGGTACCGCAAAAATGCGTTTCTTTTTCTTCCTCAGGGGGGATTAAATTAAATCACAGCACGATCTAAGAAACAACGGAGAAATGATAAGCATGCCAATATAAAACTTACAATTGCAGACACAATTTTTCACTATATAACCACAACGTCTACCTTGGAATGGAACGCGGTTTCTTGCTCTTTGTACCTTCAAAGCATTACCGAACTGAAACTTTTTCTACTAACGTACAGAAGAACGCCACGCATGCGGACCAGCTCTGTTAGGGGGATTTAAATAATGATGTCATAATTATCAGCCAATCTGATGGCTCATCTAGTGGTATTATCCTTCTTGCAAGTTGCCTTAATGAATGCAAGAAGGATAATACCACTAGATGAGCCATCAGATTGGCTGATAATTATGACATCATTATTTAAATCCCCCTAACAGAGCTGGTCCGCATGCGCGGCGTTCTTCTGTACGTTAGTAGAAAAAGTTTCAGTTCGGTAATGCTTTGAAGGTTGTCGCGAGCACCGCCCTGGCGTATAAGCAGCGCTTGCGCATAAAAATTATGGGGAGAAGATTGGCCAGTAATCCTGCGGCCTACTTTACTTTTGGGCCTTATTTGTTTCCTGGTCCTAATCTTCAAAGAAACATGCATGAGTGGTAGAGAAATTAAAGGCGTTTATTTCCCTTTACGCTAAGGTCAAAGGGTTGGTTAACAACAACGCAAAAGAGTCCTTCATTCAGGTAAGAAAAGTAACCAAAAACTTCAAGACACACTGTTATCTGCACAGTAGTGCTGGGCTTCAATTACACAATATTCTAAGTGATAATTCATGCAGCATATACATCTGGCACAGATTCTAGGCTTCCACTTGTACAATACGTGCAATCCATTTCATAATCCGAAGCCTCACTGGCCAGGTCCACTTGCATCTGCTCGTAGCTAGACACCTCGGACTCTGAGTCCCTGGGTTCTGATACCCTATACTCAGGCTCTCCGTATATCTTCTCTAGTACAGCCCAATGTTCTAGTGTGGCAGGTGCAGGCCTGTGATCCACGGTGTCTGACGTAAGCAGGCAGGCCTAACTAGCTTGACCTGTAAATGAAGCCTGTGGAGAGGCACATAGGAATTGCACATCCCCCAATATGCTGCTATTGTAAGATAGAACTCAGTAGAAGTATTGAATTAGCTGAGATAAGCAGAACTGCAGAACTGAAAGATGGAAAAATACAGAAAAACATGTTTAAAAGTTACTGATAAGAAAAAGTACATCTGCAAGGAATATAATTGGGAGTGCTGACAGATGAGTTGCAGAGCCCTGCTCCCCTGCATGCACAAATTGGCTCTAGGGCCTTGAGAGTGTGAAAGTAACAAGTTGATGAACTGACCATTGTAATTGGGACTAGAAGGGGGGTATGCAGGTGCCATGCCCACTGAAGGGACATAATTGGATAAACTTATCAGTACCGGGACCAATGGAAGGGGTACGGGAGGTACGGGAGAGTACCGGGACCAATGAAATGTTTTTCTATACCTAGAATGGAACAGAAGTCTATAAAAGTTGTTGTAATGCTTGAAAACTTTGCTCAGCCATTTTGAAATTGACTGGTTCGAGACTTGTGCACAAATAAATGATTTGGACCTTCTGAACAGACTCCTGGTATCATTGGTTTGTCTGCGCTTTGCTGCTACATATTCTTGGTGCGTTGGCCGGGAAGTTGTGGAATCAAAGTGTATATAGGGCAATATACCACGACTTTCCGCCTCTATAGGCTTGGTCCTGCCGGGATCGCGCCCTTCCGACGAGGGCTGCTCCCTGGGGCCACCGGTCCCTTGTATCGGAGGGAGCTGGTCGGACCTCGGCGGGTGCCGGGCCCGGTTGGAGCCAACGCCTCGAACCCGAGTGAGGGGAGTCCGAGGTCCAACTCATGCGCCTGCTTGGGAAGTTTGAGGACCGGATCCGGTGAGTATAGTTTTGATTTGGTGTCTAGACAGAAATAGAAAGAGCAGTACTGCCATTGGAACTTGGAATTTGGAATTTGCAATCTCGAGATATTGGGAATTGGTAAGAGAGCTTGATCACCTCTCAAGGAAGGGCCGAGTAACCCCACATGGGAATTCGCCGGGTGAAACCCTCATCCTTATTGTAATTGGGAAAAAGACTAGTCAGAATAGATAGAAACGAATGCATTCTGGGATACGTTGCTAGCATGATTGTGTGAACGAAGTGTGAATGAGAGGTCTGGCAGCACGGACCAAGTGAAGGCGGACCCCTGAGTAGCGCATTTCCTGACCGGGCGACCGCGTTCAGGTCGCGAAAAGGGGGAAGCGATTGTCGTCTTGTCTTGTTATTTGTACTCCTTATACGTTTCCAGGGCCGTGAGGACCCCTTACCCACGGTCCGCCCTCCTTTTCCCTTTTGTCTGTTGCGCGCACTCATCGAAATGGGAGGGGCGGGGTCTACTAGAAACACTCCATTAGAATGTATGATCGCACATTTTAAAGAGGGATATTCAGGAGATTATGGTATTAAAATGACAGCAGCCCGTTTGCAGATTTTGTGTACTAGGGAGTGGCCCAATCTAGACCCCATCTGGCCCCGAGAGGGAACGTTCGATGTAGAGATTATTCAGTCAGTACATCGTAGAGTGCGGATAGCGCACCCCGATCAGTACCCCTATATAGATTCCTGGTTAAGTATTTGTGAAGATCCGCCCCCTTGGGCGCAGTGCTGTTATGAGGAACAGTGCAGAATAATGTTAGCTAAAACAGATTCTAGACAGAAAACGGAACAGCCCAAAATGAAAGAGCAGGATAAGAAAGCCAGAAAGAAGCCCATCCTGGTAGATCCTGATTCCCCAGAGATAATTCCAAGACAGCCCCGAACCCCAGGTCCGATAAGAGTAGCCCGGCGTCCTGCCCCAGAACCCCAGAGACGGCCGGAGCGGGAGCGGGACCCAACCCCTGAACCCCCTCCTGGAGGGCAGAGAGAGGAATCAGCTGAAGAAGAGGATGCCATAAAAAGCGAGTCAGAAGTAGAGGGAGAAGAGGATGAAAAAGAAAATGTCCAAAGTGAAGATGATAGCGTACAAGTAGTTGCTAGTGCCAGCGGGCCGGCAAAAGAGACACCCAAAGTGAAACCTGTTGAGAAAGCAAAAGTAGTCCCCGGGAAGATAGTTAAGAAAACAGTCCTTAGATCCCAAAAGACAGCTCCCGCCAAGATGCTGCCTTTACGGCAAGTCCCTGGAGTGCCCATAAAGAACGATAATGAAGAGGTGGTGGCGGGACCCTTAACTTATGTGTATATCCCTTTCTCAACAACTGTTCTGTTAAATTGGAGGTCGCATTATGCCTCCTATACTAGTAAGCCCCAGGAGCTGACAGAATTAGTAACTACTATTATGGAAACCCACCAACCCACCTGGCCAGATTGCCGTCAGCTCCTGACCACCCTATTCACGACAGAGGAGCGAGCACGAATTAGAAAAGCAGCTATTGAGTGGATGTCAGATAACCCTGTAGCTCCGGGGCAGGGACTGAGCAGAATAGACTATCGGGAAGCGGCTCAGAAAGAATTCCCGAATGAAGACCCCCATTGGGACCCAAATACCGAAGAAGGAACCACAGCCCTAGCCCGTTTTCACCAAGGCTTTTTACAAGGCCTGAAAAGGGGGGGCCAAAAAGCTATGAACCTTTCCAAAGTTGCAGGAGTTATCCAAGGTATAGATGAGAGCCCAGCAGATTTTTATGAAAGACTAACTGAAGCATACAGGATGTATACCCCCTATGATCCCGAGGCACCAGGAAGTTTATGTATGGTGAATTCTGCTTTTGTAAACCATTCTCAACCAGACATTAGACGTAAATTACAGAAGTTAGAAGGGTTTGCGGGCATGAATGCAACACAGTTACTGGAAGTCGCTCATAAAGTGTATGTGAATCGTGATACTGAAAGACAGAGAGAATGTGATAGAAAGATGAAGAAGAAAGCTGATTTTTTGGCTGCAGCCATAGTTGAACAGAAAAGGGGAGGTGTCCCTAGTCGACGGAGCAGAGGAAGAGGGCGGGGTCAAGGAGGAGGCCGGACCCAGAAGCTAGGCGTGAACCAATGCGCCTACTGTAGAGAAGAAGGACATTGGAGAGATACGTGCCCGCAACTCGGAGACGCCCAGCAAGATGACGACAGCAGTCATCAGTGGCGAGAAGAAAGACGAGGCTATCCCCGAAACCGAGGAGGAGCCAATCGAGAACAATTCCAGCGAGAAAGAGGAGGAGGGGCCATTCAAGCATTGGCCACAACGCTCCAAGATGAAAATGACGTGGATTAGGACAGACCGGGCTCCAAGTTTGCTTTAGGTCTCCAGGAGCCTATGGTCGGAATACAAATAGGAGACCAAATTATGGACTTTATGGTTGATACTGGAGCACAACATTCAGTAATAGACAAAAAGATAGCCCCATTTTCTACAAAAGCAGTCACCATTATAGGAGCAACTGGTGCCAAAGCTACAAAATCTTTTCTTCAAAATCGTATATGCAGTCTAGGAGGACAGCAAATAACTCATCAATTCCTTTACATGCCCGAATGTCCAGTGCCACTACTGGGACGAGATATGTTAGCCAAGCTTCAAGCACAGATATCTTTCTCTGAACAAGGAGAAATGCAAATGACAGTAAATCCCCAAGCCAAACCAGCAGGAATAATGCTGCTGACAGTTCCCCGAGAAGAAGAATGGAGGTATTACATCGATGACTCTATCCAAGACACTTATTTTGAACAAACTTTAAAGAACATTCATGCACCACCTGGAGTATGGGCAGAAGGCAGTCCCCCAGGCCTAGCCAAGCATATAGCTCCAGTGATTGTAACCCTCAAGCCTAGTGCTACACCAGTGCACGTCAAACAGTACCCTCTCCCAAGAGCTGCAATTGAAGGCATTCATCGCCACCTACAAAGATTGCTCGAGTATGGCCTACTAAAAGTATGTCAATCCCCATGGAACACTCCACTTTTGCCAGTAAAGAAACCTGGGATGGATGACTACCGCCCAGTACAAGACTTAAGAAGAGTAAATGATGCAGTTGAAACTATACATCCAGTTGTACCCAATCCTTACACTCTTCTAGGACTGATACCTGCTGAAGCTACCCATTTCACTGTACTGGATTTAAAAGATGCATTCTTTTGCATAAGATTGGCCCCTGCAAGTCAGATATTGTTTGCCTTTGAATGGCAGGACCCCATCTCTGGAAGGGGGGGCCAACTCACCTGGACAAGATTACCCCAAGGATTCAAGAATTCGCCTACCATCTTTAGTGCTGCACTGAATCAAGACCTTTCAAGCTATCCAGTGGCCCCGGGGAAGAGAGTGCTTCTCCAATACGTGGATGATCTGTTGATAGCTGCCATATCAGAAAGTGAATGCATACTAGCCACTAAAGATCTCTTGCAGTTACTAGATGAAGCTGGATACAAAGTTTCCAGAGCAAAAGCACAGCTATGCCAAAAAGAAGTGAAATACTTGGGTTTTCGTATTACCCAAGGAAGCAGAAGATTAGGCAGAGAAAGAAAAGAAGCAGTATGTAGAATTCCAACTCCAACAACCAGAAAGCAAGTCAGAGCCTTTCTGGGAGCGGCAGGATATTGCCGAATCTGGATACCTAACTTTGCCCAAATTGCCAAACCACTGTATGAAGCCACAAAAGGAGAAGAGAAGTCACCACTGGAGTGGGGACTTGAGCAGGATACAGCCTTCCAGAAGTTAAAAGAAGAATTGATGTCATCACCAGCTCTTGGACTACCAGATGTCCACAAGCCTTTCCACCTGTTTGTACATGAAGCACAGGGAAATGCCTTAGGCATGTTGACTCAGAAATTGGGAAATTGGGAGCGACCTGTAGCATACCTATCGAAACAATTGGACCCAGTGGCCAAAGGATGGCCACCATGCCTGAGAGCAGTTGCAGCTACAGCGCTATTAGTGAGTGAAGCAGACAAGCTCACATTAGGACAGAACATACGAGTCACTGTGCCACATGCAGTCCTTGCCCTTATGGAACAGAAAGCAAATTATTGGCTCACCAATTCCCGAATGTTGAAGTACCAGAGCATGTTATGTGAAAACCCACAGATACAACTAGAAGTGAGTCATGCTTTGAATCCAGCCACCTTGATACCCATCAGTGAAGAACTCCCAGAACATGACTGTATCGAAGTCATGGAAACTGTGTTCTCCAGTCGACCTGATTTGACAGATGTGCCCATAGACAATCCTGACCAAATCTATTATGTTGATGGGAGCAGTCTCATCCTTGATGGACGACGCTGTGCCGGATATGCAGTCATCACTCAACACGAAGTAATTGAATCATCAGCTCTAGCTTCAGGCACATCAGCTCAGAAAGCCGAATTAATAGCACTTACCAGAGCATTATTGTTAGGAGAAAAACTCGTGCTAAATGTATATACCGATTCCAAATATGCCTTCACTACCTTGCATGCCCATGGAGCTCTCTATAAAGAACGAGGGCTCATCACATCTGGAGGAAAATCAGTCAAGTATGGTCCCGAGATATTGATGTTACTTGATGCAGTTTGGGCCCCAACACGTGTAGCTGTCATGCATTGCAGAGGACATCAAGCAGGAAAAGGAGAAGTTGCCTGAGGAAATAGATTTGCAGATGCCTCAGCACGACAAGCAGCTATGACAGGACAGATTGCTCCACAAGCTATGCCAATGCAAGCAGCATTGTTTCCAGTACCTCTAAATTTATGGACACCACGATATACCACCAAAGAATTGGATTACTACTGTAACAAGGAAGATGGAGTACTAAAAGATGGATGGATTGAGCTGCCACCAGAAGAGGGCAGTCAACCCCCTGGACGAATAGTAATTCCTGAACTGTTAGGACCATCTTTTGTCAAAGCTTTCCACGAAGCCACCCACTATGGGAAGAGTGCTATGGAAAAAGCACTCAGACCACATTTTTACATCCCTCTGCTGACAACCATATCAGCCTCAGTAGCACGTCAATGTCTAACCTGTGCCAAAAATAATGCCAAGCAAGGCCTTATAACGGCACCCCGAGTTCAGTCAGGAGGTGTAACCCCCATGCACAACCTCCAAGTTGATTTTACCGAAATGCCAAGAGCCAATGGATACCACTATCTATTAGTATTAGTTTGTACTTTCTCTGGGTGGGTAGAAGCCTTCCCAACCAGAACTGAGAAAGCCCGAGAAGTTACCAAAGTCTTAATGAGAGAGATTGTCCCTAGATTCGGAATCCCAGCAGTAATAGGGTCAGACAATGGACCCTCATTTGTCTCCCAAGTTACTCAACAGTTAGCAAAAGCTTTGCAGATACAATGGAAACTCCACACTGCATACAGACCCCAGAGTTCAGGGAAAGTTGAGCGAATGAATCGTACCCTAAAAGCCCAAATGTCCAAGCTTTGTCAGGAGACACACTTGAAGTGGCCCCAAGTGCTCCCAATAGCTTTACTCAGAATACGCTCAGCTCCTGTAAAGTCAACAGGATTTTCCCCTTTTGAAGTTCTGTATGGTAAACCCCCACCAATAGTGCAGGGAGTCAAAGGAAGTTTAGCCCAAATTGGTTCAGAAGTAACCAGACAAGAACTCCTAGCTCTTAGTTTTGTTCTGCAGACTCTCCATGCGTGGATCCAAGAACAGTTGCCTATCAACTTGACGGAACCCTTGCATCCCTATCAGCCTGGTACCTTGGTGTGGATCAAAGATTGGAAGAAGACACCGTTGGAACCCCATTGGAAGGGACCGTACACCGTCATCCTGTCTACCCCAACTGCAGTAAAGGTAGCCGAGATCGACGCCTGGATCCACCACAGCAGAGTCAAGCCCGCCGCTGATCCTGAACCTGAGCAGTGGACAGCAGAACAGCATCTTGATGCACCCTTGCGAGTAAATCTGAGACGGCAACCAGCAGCTTAGACACTTCATCACAAGTGCATTGCAGTAGCCAAGTCTTTCGAAGAGGATTGCTGTTTTCCATGCAGCAACAGTTTTGTTTCAACGAACCCAATTTGTGTGCAATTTGACACACTACTTTGATACTACATTGACTAGCCAGACTTCACAAGCCAACTGAAATTGCTAATAAGTTGGTTAATGTGTACTGGACAACCTGAGGATCTTCAATCAACACTCAGCACCCGTTAAATTGCTTCATTAGGAAACGGGACGAAGAATAAAAGACCGTCGTGATCAAGATCAGCAAGCTGAGGATTCAGAAGAACTCCAATCAACATCAACATGCATCTTTACTTTTGCTTTGCCTTGGTTGCCTTATTTGGAGGTTTTGAACAAACCTATGCTCTACCTCCATGCACTGCCTGCATTACTTCTACTAGAACTGGACTGAAAGTAACTCAGACTTTGATTTATCATTCTTACTATACTTGCAAGGGAACAGTGACTCGGTGTATCTACAACACCACTGAACTAAATGTTTGCACTTATGGGAAAATTAGAGCATGCTATAATCCGCATCAGAATCCATCCTATTACACGTTGGAAATAAGATGGAAGGATGCAGATGGACCTATACTAGCTGCTACACCACCACTTAAGGACATTACTAGACCTGCTGTTTTGAACTTTGATGCATGTAATGCCATTAATAGAGATAGTTATTCCACCTGTGGTACTTGGGAGAAAGCGTATCGAAATGACCATAAGTACATGTGTCCAGAGGGTGCCACAGGATGGAGGAAGTGTACAGGTAAAAAGGAACCAGGCTATAGTACTGCACCAGCAGCAGATTACTATTGCCCGTATTGGGGATGTGTTTTTTATGCTACCTGGAATACTGGTATAACTGATGAGAAAATAGATAAACGAATGGCTACTTTAACCAAGCCAACCACAAATGATAAATGTCAGAAAGATGCTTGTAACCCCTATGCTTGGAAACAAGGATACAAGTTTGGTTTGCGTATTGCTGGAGGGGCAATAGATCCAGGAACCATTGTGTATATCAGCTTGAATTCCCAAGCCCACAAGTCATCTAAATATCATATTCATAAGACCTTTTATGAAGCTATGCATGTAAATAAGTTTGAGATCCCTCATCCCTCACAGAATTTATTTCTAGAATTAGCTGGAGCAGTAGTATCTAGTCTTAAGATCTCAGATTGATATTTTTGTGGTGGGACCCAAATGGGAGACCAGTGGCCATGGGAAGCCCAAGAATTGAATTATTCTTTGATTTACAATCAGACTGAATAACACAAGACTACCAGTGAATGGGTGTTAGCGCACTCAATCGTTGGACGTCTTTGCTATGCCAGAACTGGACCCCAGTTCACCCAGAAGGTAGGACAGCTGGTCTGTCTTAGCCAGAAGTACTATAATGCCACGACCAAAAAGATAGCATGGTGGTCAGGAATCAGACACCCTGAACCTCCTAACCCATTAGCCAGGTTTCCTGAACTTGCTGGTTTATGGACTAACCTTGCCAAAGTCCAAGCCTGGCAAGCCCCACCTGGCCTATATTGGATCTGTGGAAACCGAGCATATGCACAACTCCCGCCACACTGGGGAGGAGCATGTGTCTTAGGAACCATCAGACCTTCTTTCTTTCTGTTAAACACTGAACACGGAGAACAATTAGGATACCCTGTATACACTACCCACCGACACAAACGAGCACTAAGACAGAAAAGAGAAGCCTTACAGATAGGCAAGTGGGAGAAGTGGCAAGGTGATGATTGGCCACCAGAAAGAATCATTGAGTATTATGGGCCTGCCACTTGGAATGATGATGGTATGTATGGTTATCGCACTCCAATTTATATGATTAATCGTATTATTCGCTTGCAAGCAGTAGTTGAAATAATAACCAATGAAACTAGTCATGCTCTTATGCTCTTAGTTAGACAAAGTACTCAGATGCGCACTGCAATATATCAGAACCGCTTAGCACTTGATTATTTGTTAGCAGCAGAAGGAGGAGTATGTGGTAAACTGAATCTAACTAATTGCTGTTTGAAAATAGATGATAAAGGTCAAGTAGTTGAAGAAATTGCTAAAGATATGCAAAGACATGCTTATGTGCCAGTACAGACTTGGCACTCATTGAAATTTCCTAACTGGTTTGCTAACCTCTTTTCATGGGTGGGAGGATTTAAGACTTTCATTGTTTTAGTACTAATCCTTGTTGCTGTTATCTTCTTATTACCATGTTTAATCCCATGTTGTATGCGTTCCATTCATAATACTATTGATAGTACAGTAGAGCGGAAGACCGCCACTAAAATAATGGCTTTGTATAAGGCCAGTCCTAGTCGAAATCCTTCAATCATGATGTGATTCTTCTAAAGGTGATTTAATTCTCACACCTTATCAAGTAATAGGGTGAGATTAATCAAAGGGGGGAATGTGGCAGGTGCAGGCCTGTGATCCACGGTGTCTGACGTAAGCAGGCAGGCCTAACTAGCTTGACCTGTAAATGAAGCCTGTGGAGAGGCACATAGGAATTGCACATCCCCCAATATGCTGCTATTGTAAGATAGAACTCAGTAGAAGTATTGAATTAGCTGAGATAAGCAGAACTGCAGAACTGAAAGATGGAAAAATACAGAAAAACATGTTTAAAAGTTACTGATAAGAAAAAGTACATCTGCAAGGAATATAATTGGGAGTGCTGACAGATGAGTTGCAGAGCCCTGCTCCCCTGCATGCACAAATTGGCTCTATGGCCTTGAGAGTGTGAAAGTAACAAGTTGATGAACTGACCATTGTAATTGGGACTAGAAGGGGGGTATGCAGGTGCCATGCCCACTGAAGGGACATAATTGGATAAACTTATCAGTACCGGGACCAATGGAAGGGGTACGGGAGAGTACCGGGACCAATGAAATGTTTTTCTATACCTAGAATGGAACAGAAGTCTATAAAAGTTGTTGTAATGCTTGAAAACTTTGCTCAGCCATTTTGAAATTGACTGGTTCGAGACTTGTGCACAAATAAATGATTTGGACCTTCTGAACAGACTCCTGGTATCATTGGTTTGTCTGCGCTTTGCTGCTACACTAGAGTATTCTTTGGGTGTTGGCTTCGTGCTACTCTACATGGAGAAAAGTTTTCTCTTCTGGGAGCTTTTGTGGCAGTTCTATAAAAACATCTATTATCCAGGCCCTTCTTATCACAGAGGCTTTTTCTATATCTGGATTCAATAAAAGTTTTACCTTCAGAGCTTGGCCTCCTGGACTCCAGCGGGGGATGAGGCCTATACCAGTCCCTCCATTGGCTGGCCTGTTGAGCGTGTCTTAGAGCTTCCTGCTGTGGCCCTGGGGATTCTGGACAGCCACTGTAGTAATGCTTTGACTGCTTTGGACAAACAGCTTTTTCCTTTCTAGGAGCTGAAACCTCCTCCAGTTCCTCCTTAGGTATCAGACCACCACCTTTCCCTTTAGGTGATCCTTTGGCAAGGGGATACTCGGGTTTGCTTTCCAATCTTCCCTCAGACTTGCCTTGCTTCCAGCTGTACACAGTCCTGCTGCATTTATTCTGGCTATTTTCTCTCCAGCCATCACTCCACTTATCTTCACAGCTGCCTTTCCATCTGTTGCTGCATCCTCTGCTCCCTTTGCTCTTGCCACGGCTCTCTTTGCTGCTGCCACCACCGCTCTCCTTGCTCCTGCCACCACCGCCCTCCTCGCTCCTGCCACCACTGCTCTCCTTGCTGTCTTCCACAGCCTCCTTAAGAAGTTCCTCTGTGCACCTGGATTGGAAGCTAGCTGGGATTACATCATGCTCAGTAGGGCGTGGTTCTGTAGTGGCTCTGGAGTCTTTCTGGCTCCCTCTACCGGGTTCCTCCAGATATTGCGGCTTATGTGCACTTTTTTCCACATTTAAAACATTTTCTCTTCTTTCAACCAGGTCTGCTGGGTGACAAGGTACAGAGAGCAAGAAACCGCGTTCCATTCCAAGGTAGACGTTGTGGTTATATAGTGAAAAATTGTGACTGCAATTGTAAGTTTTATATTGGCATGCTTATCATTTCTCCGTTGTTTCTTAGATCGTGCTGTGATTTAATTTAATCCCCCCTGAGGAAGAAAACAAAACGCATTTTTGCGGTACCCATTTTGTGGCGTCGGGGAGATCAACCACCAACAATATGAAAAGATAAGCACAATCTTTTATCAAATAACAACGTGAATAAGTTAATGATGGTAATGATTGAAGAAAAAGTCTAGTAGGGAGTTCTGAAATACTGTAATTCTTCAATGAATGGATAAGTGCTTAAAGGTCATTGATGCATGAAGGTATGCTGCTTTTGATTCATGTAAAAAAGCACTACCAGTGTTAGTCTGAGACCTGCACTTTATCTGTATCTATATCTGTAGATGTCGGAGTCTAAGTAAAAATTTAAAACAATTATAAAAAAAAGATAAAACAGTAAAAAATGCTTATAAAAAGAAAGAAAACTAGGAGTGAAGGTGGCAACATTACAATAGAAACCCTATGTAGCTGAATTTCTTGTCACTTTTTGAGGGCACTTGTTGCAATAAAGATTTGATGATGTTACAACCCTGTTTTCAATAGTGCTATTGAAATGCCACAGCAGTCAGCCACAGAGCTGAAATATTGGTGGAATATTCCATGGCAGTGTCTGGATAGGAGGGGCTGCGGAATACCCAGGCTAAGCAGTACTAAGCAGCTACGAGCTGGCACTTCCCTGGTTAGCGTGATTTTCAGCCGGTGCTTGCCTGCTTTTCAAGTGTCCTAAGATGTCTGGACTAGGGCTGCTGAAAATCGTGCTACCCGGGTAAGTGCTAGCACTTATTCAGTTGGTGCCTCTACCACCTCTGCTCTGCCCCTGGACTGCCCCTGCAGTAGCTAGATAGCGCCAGGGCAGTCTGTGGAGATATGCAGTGGCACTATCCAAATGGTGCTGCCAAATACTGCAATCTGACCCCTTAGCCAGCCAAACTTCCATTGGCTGGCCGGCTAAAGGTTTGGAATATCAGCTCATTTGATCCTAGAGGCCTAGACAAACCCCAGAAACATGGACCTCTTGTTTATAATTCTTTGAAACATTCCATAGATACAACAAATTGAGAGGATAATTTCCAAAATGGCGTGACATGCCTGGATTTCCTTTATCCGAAATTGCCCTTCCCCGCTTACCTAAAAGTTTGCGTGGGCTTTCACGGTGCACGTTCTTTTAGCCAGACGGCAAAGAGGTATTGCCAGAGCTGTGCTAAGATTGGGTATAGTTTGGAGCCAACTGAATTCCTTGAAACTTCACAAGATAATATTTCTGAGAGGGCAACCTTATTAGTTGACAGAAAAGGTTTCTATTTTCAAAGTATACTTTTCTAAAAAGTCTGCTCCCTTCCGATGGCAGCCCATTGATATTTTTCCTGATGACGCTAGGTCAACGCAGCTGTGTAGGAAAGCTTTTTTACAATTAAAATATAAGGGCCCGATATTCAACGGCGGCGGCTAGCTGTTGCCACTAAACTTTAAACCTGGATGTTCAGTGCTGGGAAAGAAAGGGGTGCCCCCCCCAAAAAGCAGAAGCAAAAACAAAAGAAGGAGCAGGGGTCAGATGTTCATATCACCGCTGCTCGAAAAGCAACAGGTGCTGCCCTAGAACACCCCCTGCAAGCCCCAATGCTAACTGTGGTGTGCAGCAGTGGCACCTGTGGATATTCAGCGACACTACCCGTGTTAGCAACGCTGAACAGCATTTACACAGTTTGCAGATCAGATCCTCAAATTCTAGGGATGGGCACCGCCTTCTGCCTCCATTTCCCATGTAAGCGCATTGTCTCTTATGATGCAACAGGTACGTTTTCTTTGATCAGTTTCAATTGGAAACATTTCTTTCTGAGAGAACAGGGAATAAATGATGTAGGATCTTTTTGTTTGACCTAAGGCTGTGGGGGATTTGTAGGGGTCATCTTTTTGATTTCTTCCGAGTGCTTTTCCCCATGATGTGGACTGTAATTGTGTTTCTTTATTAATGTTCATTTCTTGTTTCATACAGTTGTATGCTTTCTTTTTTGTTATATTGATGTTATGTCATGAAAAGTTCCATATAAAAAAATTATGAAAAGGTTGATATGTATCTATTTATTTATACTTGATCCCCCACCTACATAACATATATATATATATATATATATATATATATATCAAGACAGCTTTCCTAAATTAAAGGTCAGAGCACAGTCATCTATGCAGCTGGGCAGGATGACTATGCTCTGCCTTTGATCTGACCTGGCACTGTTGCTAAGCATATAAACCCTTTTAAATATTGACTCAAATGTGCAGAAGTGGCATTTACAAAAGTATAGTCACTATTTTACCCCTCTTGGGTGAGTGTACCAAACAGCAATTTGAAAGGACAGGGGTGCAGTTAACATATATGCTTTATTCAAATTTTCACAGAGAAGCTACCTGGGTAGTTTTTCTTAGAAAATTTGCACATGCTGAAAGCATCCACGTACCTTACAACTACATGTACTATTTGAAAATTGTCCTCTTGGGAGATGAATTTGGAAGAGTCATGTGCTGTTTGCATATTTAAGAAACAGATTTGCCTGTGTAGCTCAACATGCACATACGAGTGATAGTTTTAGAAAAGATGCTATTTACGTATGTCCTGGAGACATACAGAGATCTGAAGGAAATGTGTTCTGGGCATGATTTCGTGGGCCTTTCAATGTATCCTTATATTCACGACCTTGCACTCGGTTTTAGAGTGAAAATACACGCCTCTTTTCAAACCAAAACAACGCACATACTTTTGAAAGTAACATGAGGCCAATATTCAGGGGGATGGGCGGTGCCATTTGAAATGCCTCATTTAGATGGTTATATTCACTGGAGCTATTCGTTTAGGTATAAATGGAACATCCAAAATAGATGTTTCACTTGTACCTGCTGTTTGTGCAGCCCAGCCAGATGTGTCGAGGTTCGTCTAGGTTGAGAGGATAAGTAGGTATCTATTTTGAGGCAAATTTATAAGGACACATAAGTGCCTAGCGATAAAGGGGCAGAACGCACGGCTAGTTGTTGATATTTACGTCTGCTCTGGAGCAGGCGGAAATGCTCAGGTGCGATCGTCTACATCCGCTTGCATTTTATAAAATATACATGTAAATCTGACACCGTCTGTGCTCCCCCAACTCTATCTCAGAACATGCCTACATGCAGGTCATGCAAAAGTCCATGCCTTTTTGATCTTTGCAGTTTTCTGGGTCATGCCATGTCTTAGTAAGTGGAACTGACGTTTCAGCCATCATGCTGTGACTTTCTTCAGGATGATGTGGTTATGCGGTAGATGTCTGTTCTTATATAAAGTGGTTCTCAAACCGGATTGGTTGGATTGAGGTGGGAAATTTGAATTTTGGCAGGAATGTTTGTTGAAGGCAAAGTTTGTTGGAAAAAAGGTGAGAAATTTGAAATTTGGAGAGAATGTTCGTCAAAAAAAGGTGGGAAATTTGTATTTTATTGAAAACGTTTGTTGGAGAAAAGGCAGGACAAGTGCACGTTAGAATTGTGAAGGCATGGAATTATAAATTTTTAGCAGGAAGATTTGTTATGACAATCTCAGATTCTGGAAGGTAGAAATGGCGGTCTGGCATACCACCCTGGTACCCAATCTTGAGTTTACTGGGGAGGGGGGGTCATCGATGGACAATGGGAGCAGGAGTGGTGCACACAGGCTCTTGCTCCAACAAACAGTTTGATTAAAAATGGTGTTGATGACCCCCAGAGGTAATTTGCGGTACTCAAGGTTAGAAGTAAGAGAATGGGGGATTGGAAGGAGTAATCTGTCAGAAAGGCTTCAGGGGAAGATATTGTTGTTGGAGGTGGGGTCAGGTAGAGAACAATTTGTTGCAAGAGTTTCCTTGGGGGAAGGAGGAGCAGAGCTGTGTTTTGGGGAGGTGGGAGTAAATGCAATATCTAAAAACTGGCAATGAGACGTGGATTGCCTATATGAAATGAGGAATCTGTCTACATTTTAGCCCACCCAAACCACTTCCTACCCTGCTCCCCTCCACCTCTATTGAGTATAGACATGGTGAACATTCCCAGATCTGAAAAAATCCTGTTCTAAATGACATTTACACATTTTTGCCAATCTATATGTGTAAATGCTGCTTTTTAGATGTGTGCATGCTTCTAAAATAGCCCCATAATGTATAAATTCATTGGATGGATATTGCTGCTTACATGTTAGATTATATGTTTAATAGGCACCAGCCCCTGGAATGGCCCAAACCCCATGTTCTATTGGCCAAATAACTCTAGATGATTTTTACATCCAGAATGGTGCGTTTGGCTACCATGGGGTTATTAAAGTTCTTCATGTTTACATGGACACTCTGGCAGCAACTGAAGGAGTTCCTTGAGGAACCTTAAGAGTTCGAGCACCTGTACAGGAGAAACCATCTCCCGCACAGAAGCCCCTGCCCATCCAGGACAGCAGGAGGAGGAAAAAACAGCACCCAACGCCCAAAGAAGCACAACGCAGCAGCACAATCCTGCCCCAGGGCACCCAGGTACGCCTGCAAACCATGCCACCCTTCCTGGCTCCAATATACCTTCTAACACCGTTCCCAAACAATGTAACCTAGTATCTCACTACCACCAGCATGCACCCCAACCACCCCACTCCAACCACCACAACCATCCAACCAACAGACATCACCAACCCCCCCTACATGTGGCAGCACTCACATACCACCCACACCAACCCACACCCCCAATCCCTCAAACAGCAACCCTCTCACCATCACACTAATAAATGCTCACTCAGTCAGAAACAAACACCACATGCTCCATGTCCTGATCACAACCCAAAAGATTGACATCCTCTGCATAACCAAAACATGGCTAACAGACACTGACACAGTGCTCATGAACCAACCGACACCAAATGGATAGTCTTCACAACTGTTCCTGAACTCACGCCAGAAGAGGAGGAATAGCCATCATTGCGAAATCCAACCTCCACCTCAGAAACCATGCATCAGAAACAACCAACAAAGCAGACATACCCACCCTCACCAACAAACACCTCTCCGTATGCCTAATCTACCGAGCACCCACGCCACATACTGATCTATCAGGCATACTAAAACATGTATCAGAGAGCGCCATCTCCACCAAAGAACAACTAATCCTCAGACTTCAACCTCCCTCACTACAAGATAAACATGCCGAAGCCTTCATCAATGCTATGGAAGCAATGGACCTGACCCAGATCATACACGAACCAACACACGAAAAAGGAAACACACTTGACCGTATATTCCTGAAGTCCCAAAGTGCCACCTCATGCAAGAACCCAAAGATCACATGTGTACCATGGTCAGACCACTATCTCATCAACATTACCCACATCTACCAGCACACCAACATCAAAGAGAACAACCAACATACAAGAAGATTTAAACCATTTAACAAAGAGGACTCCTAGCGCAAATATTACCTAAACTCCAAACAAACTCCTCTAATATCGATGACCTGATCAACACCTGGAATACTACAATCTCTTCTGCATCTTGTGCAACCACAAACAGCAACAAAACCAGAGCTACTGCAACAAGAGCCCGATGGTTCACCCCCGACCTCAGAAGAACTGAGAGAAAATGGAGAAAGACCAAAAAAGAAGCTGATAATGCAAAACACATGAGTGAACTAGACACTTACGACATAGAAACCGATAAAGCAAAAAGGACCTACCACTCGAAAATCATAAATACCTCCATAAACAAACCACGTGAGCTCTTTGAGATTGTCAAGAAGCTAATAAAAGCATCCAACCACTCCAACCAGCTACCCAACATCCCACCAGAACTACTAGCACGCCAATACAAACAGCTCCAACAACCACACAACCCACAATTGAATGCAAAGACAACAACCCACCCTGCTACCAAAGACACAGACTGGAGCACATTCGAACAGTCACCAAAGAAAAAATAGAATCCACTATCTTCTGCCTAAACACCACCACCTCTCTGCTAGATCCCTGCCCTGCAGAGTGGATAAAGAAATCCAAAGAAGACATAAGCGCACCCCTAACCCACATTGTCAATGAATCACTCAAGCAAGGACACATGCCAGACATCCTCAAAACCTCCATCATTCGCCCAACCCTAAAAAAACACAATCTGGACCCCCTCGACCCCGCCTCCTTCAGACCTATAGCAAGCCTCCCATTCACCACCAAAATCATTGAGAAGATAATCCAACAGCAACTCCAAGACCACCTAGATACCAACAACATACTGGACCCGCAACAACATGGATTCCACCCATTCCATGGAGTTGAGACCCTCATGACATCACTACTGAACACCCTTATCAAAGGCACACAGACCAAACACTGGATATGCTATGATCTTCCAAGATATATCCGCAGCCTTTGACACCATCTCCCACAACATCCTCCCACACAGACTTCAAGAAATCAGCATCAAGGACATTGTACTTCAATGGTTCCACTCCTACCTGACCAACAGACAACAACTGATCCACACAAGCATGGCAACCTCCCCCCCCCCCCTTTCAACAGTACCAAGGAGTACCCCAGGGCTCCACACTATCTGCCATGCTCTTCAATATCTACCTACAACCACTCTGCTTGATCATACGAGCCCTGCCTATGAGAAGCCATCAGCAACGGCTTAAACCACCGCTTCAGGGGTGTGCAGGAAAGCAGCGATGTTACCGGAGCTGTGAGCAGGAGCCCCTCCTCCCTCCTATTGCCTGCCTATGAGAAGCCATCAGCAACGGCTTAAACCGCCGCTTCAGGGGTGTGCAGGAAAGCAGCGATGTTACCGGAGCTGTGAGCAGGAGCCCCTCCTCCCTCCTATTGCCTGCCTATGAGAAGCCATCAGCAACGGCTTAAACCGCCGCTTCAGGGGTGTGCAGGAAAGCAGCGATGTTACCGGAGCTGTGAGCAGGAGCCCCTCCTCCCTCCTATTGCCTGCCTATGAGAAGCCATCAGCAACGGCTTAAACCGCCGCTTCAGGGGTGTGCAGGAAAGCAGCGATGTTACCGGAGCTGTGAGCAGGAGCCCCTCCTCCCTCCTATTGCCTGCCTATGAGAAGCCATCAGCAACGGCTTAAACCGCCGCATCAGGGGCGGGCCCGCGCCTGAGGGCCTCGCCAGAAGGCCCTTTGGCGTGGCCCTTAGGCGTTGGTCCATGGCGTTTGTCTTGAAAGGAGCAATGGAGATGTGGTCTGGATTGTCATGCACATATATTATGGTAACTTGCTGTTCTCTTTCTTTGCCTATCCTTTTGTCTGTTTCTTTCCTCTACTCTGTCCTATCTTACAAATGGCGTTCCTTTCATGTTTCCTCAAATGATATATTATTGTAAACCGCTCTAATGCTTCGGCCTGAGCGGTATATCAAATTCAAATAAACATAATAAACATAAACATAACATCAACTACCATATCTACGCAGACGACATAATGCTCTATGGACCAATCACAACCACCAATCCAACAAACAATCGCCTATCAGACTGCTTCATTGAAGTCTCCAGCTGGCTACAAAGGAACAACTTATCCATCAACATTAAAAAAACAGAAGCCCTCACAGTAACCAAGGACCCTAACTTCACCCCACCACCACACCTCATCTTGGGAACCACCCAAATACAAATTCAACCCCACATAAAATAGTTGGGAATCATCATAGACCAGGTGCTCACATTTAACAAACAGATTAAAAATACTACCAGGACAATATTCCACAAAGCAAAAACGGTGCAACGGCTCAGGCCACTCATTGATCCACAGGACTTCAGAACAGTCATGCAAGCCATGACGCTCCCCCACCTGGACTACTGTAATATAATTTATCACGGACTACCCGCCACCCACACCAACCTACTTCGAACTGCCTTAAACACCACAGCAAGAATCATCCAGAAAGCAAAAAAAACAAGATCACATCACTCCAGTCATGAGAGAACTGCACATACTACCACTAGAAGCAAGGATCAAATACAAATCTGCCCTACTTATCCACAAAGCCCTCTATCAAACGCAGACTTCCCAACTACGCTCCCTACTACCCCAGCCCAGCCTCAACAGGACAACCCGACAAACCACCAGCAACACCCTCACTATCCCCCACGAACGAACTAAGTACAATCAATGAACCTGCAACAGAGCTTTCGAACTGTACGCACCCTCCCTCTGGAACTCCCTACCGAGCCAAATCAGAAACAATGGAGACCTTTCCACATTCCAGAAACTAAAAACCATCCTGTTTCATAAATACCTTGGACCAGAAACAGACATCCATCACTGACAACTCCTCCAGACCTTCTGACATATCCCCAGAACTACCTACTAAGAGACCTATGTCTAACTATTGAATGTTATTTTCTGTTCAGATCATCAATGTTGACCCCCTTGGTGACGGTCCCCCCCCTCTGTGAATTGATTACTGTCCCCCCCCCCTTCTTTTGTTAAACCGCTTTGACCCGGTGAAAAGCAGGATATAAATACAGTTAAATAAATAAATAAATAAAATAAACTTTTAGCAGGAAGATTTGTTATGACAATCTCAGATTCTGGAAGGTAGAGATGGCAGTCTGGCATACCACCCTGGTACCCAATCTTGAGTTTACGGGGGGGGGGGGTCATTGATGGACAGTGGGAGCAGGAGTGGTGCACACAGGCTCCTGCTCCAACACACGGTTTGATTCAAAATGGTGTTGATGATCCCCAGAGGTAATTTTGCAGTACTCGGGGTTAGAGGTAAGAGAATGAGGAATTGGAAGGAGTAGTCTGCCAGAGAGGCTTCTGGGGAAGATATTGTTGTTGGTGGTGGGGTCAGGTAGAGAGCATTTTGTTGCAAGAGTGTCCTTAGGGGAAGGAGGAGCAGAGCTACCTGTGGAGGGGGGCTTGAGCAATGTGTTTTGGGGAGGTGGGAGTCGCTTCTTGGGCGGTGCTTGGGCACTGTGCTTTGAAAGGTATGGGAAGAGGTAGAGTCTGGAGTCAGCACATCGGGGTGGGGGGGGGGAGAATTCCTGAGGTTGGGGCAGTGATTGAGGGCTCCAACTTTGGCATTCACAGCTTCCACTGCCAGCAGGACACTTACTTGTGCCTAGGAGCAGGTGTAAATGTAATATCTAAAAACTGGCAATGAGGCATGGATTGCCTATATGAAATGAGGAATCTACGTCTACATTGTAGCCCACCCAAACCACTTCCTGCCCTGCTCCCCTCCACCTCTATGGAGTATAGACATGGTGAACATTCCCAGATCTGAAAAAATCCTGTTCTAAATGACATTTACACATTTCTGCCAATCTACATGTGTAAATGCTGCTTTTTAGATGTGTGCATGCTTCTAAAATAGCCCCATAATGTATAAATTTAGTGGATGAATATTGCTGCTTACATGTTAGATTATATGTTTAACAGGCACCAGCCCCTGGAATGGCCCAAACCCCACGTCCTATTGGCCAAATAACTCTAGATGATTTTTACATCCAGAATTGTGCGTTCGGCTACCATGGGGTTATTAAAGTACTTCATGCTTACATGGACACTCTGGCAGCAACTGAAGGAGTTCCTTGAGGAACTTTAAGAGTCATTGGGGAAACAGGTTTGAAGGGAGATGTGCTTGTCTAGGGAGGGGAGGGCTAGGAGACAAGTACATTTTAAAAAAGCAGCTGGGATACCAACTTGAGAATTAAGGCCAACAGTCATTAAAAAAAACAACTCCTATGGATTCTCTTCCTCCTCTATGAAAGTGTTTTTCAATATTGACCCAAACTTTAGTGCGTAACATGGGTGAATTTTGCCGACATTGTTCCATTAAGCACATCCATTGACCAGCATGCAAGGTAGGCAGTTTTTAGATACCCCATTTCTGAGGGTACGCCAACATTTCACTCATGGGAATGGCATTGGGAAGGGCCTTCACTTTGAGTTTCTTGGTCTAATCTAAAGGTGTGGGGCTAATTTATAGTGCTTCCGCGTCAGGTATGGATAGCACATACTGTATTTTGTTAGGATGGGAACTATTGAATGTGCCTGATTATGAGTGACAGCCTTGGCAAATTGCATTCTTTTTCAGCACTTCAATGAAAGAAATATGATAATTTGGAGTTTCTACTACGTAACATATGCAGGTAAAATAACAAGAACAGAATGTGGCTCTCTTAAAGAGATGCAAATTATTCAAAAACTAATCTGGGATCTAAGTGAGATGTTTGTGAAAAATTTCACTTTTTCAAAGCAGGTGCTAATGAAGTGCTACAGAATATTCATGATAGCATCCTGATTGCCTCAGCCATAACTACTGTCAGCACACGACTTTTGCTGAGATACTATGATTAGGGCTGGCGGTGCAAGAATACGAGGCACTCTAAGCAAGCCCTCAATCCTTTAGCTCTCCCCTGCTTCCACTGCTGCGCCCATTGTCCCTGCGGCTGCTCCTCTCCGGGACATGCAGTGGCGGCAATGTCATTTAAGTCGCAACGCGGCACTTACCTGAACTCTCCGGCAGTGCATGGCTGTTCCTTCTCTCTTTGCTTTGCCGTTTCTGCCTCTTCCGATGCAGACTTCCTGTTTGCATAGGGGCAGAAGTAGGCGTCGAAAGGGGTGGAAGCTGCAGATCAAAGAGAGGAGAAAGAGCAGCGCAGTGCCGGTGAGTTCAGGTAAGCACTGCGTTCTGCTTTAAATGGCATTGCTGCGCTTGCAGGTCCCGGAGAGGAGCAGTCGCAGTGGCAATGGGTCACTCTAGGCAGGCTGCACTCTACATGACTGCCTAGTTCGTCAATTGGGTCGCACCGGCCCCGACCATGATCCTCCGGTTCCCACGATGGACTTTCAGAAAATGAAAAGGAGCAGAAGCAGCTTGAGTAATTTCAGGTGGGATTCAGAAAGCAATCTAATAGCACATTGCACTTTTCATACCCGCTTGAAAGCAATTTCCAGTCGTACCGTGACCAGTGGCCTATACATGTCACAGCCTATAAACTCCAGAAGGAGGCTCTCTAACAGGATGCAAGTATTATGGCAGGCGTTAGCAGCTTTGAGACACAGATCATACCCTGATCCACATACTCTGACGTAGGAATGAGGTTCAATATCGTTATTGGTTGTGCAAAAGAAACCCATTTGGAGACTCTACCCCAAGAATATGGAAGAATTCTGGCAATGAGCTGAGAAGCACATATTAAGGGTGAATTCTCCTTGACACAGCCCAGAAGGGCAAAACATGCTCCATGTTGGAACAGTTGCTGCAATGAGTTCTCCTCGTGAAAGTAATAATTTTTAGCCTGTGGAATAAGATAAGTTTTCTTTCCATTAAAATGGATTTTACATTATTTATGCTCATTAAGGTTGTTAATGTGGCTTATATAAGAGAGTTATTTGGTACACTATGATGGAAACATGATAATGTCTTTTGACAAATTAGCGCTATTCGAGTGTATATTTTTCTCCCTTTCTTCACATCTTAATTGTATTTTTTTTTCATTTCTTGCTTATGGTTAGGATTAAATGCTAAATATTATTGTCTTTTTGGATTATTATTATTTTGGCTGCCTAATTATTTGATATTTCTTCTTATTCATCATAGCTCTGCCCACCCAGGTAGATCCTCTCAACCTGCTGAGACTTCCCTCGGCCGCTGTCATTGGATATGAGGTTACTCATGACTCATCTGCTCTGGAGGAAACACTCTCCTACCATGACGGGAGAGACCACAGTAATTCCATAAAATTTAAGTCTAGTTAGAAAAATGTGGTGTTTTCCATTAACCTTCCAAACCTATAAACTAGGCCATTATTTTTTTTTTCTTTTAATAATGCCCTGCTCTGCTGGCCTTAGCCTGTCTTAATTATAATGGCTAATGGCTAATTGCTCTTTCTGGTCTTTGGTTGCTTTGGACAAGCAGAAGAGAAGGTATGTCCCTTGCACATACAATCCACGCAAAACAAAGTGAGAGAAAGACAGCAGACACCAACAGATAATAATATCCTACTTCCTTTTGTGTCTAGTGGTTGTTTTTCTTTACCAACTATTGTATTGTATTTTTTCAACATTTAGTTTCTGCATCATTTTTATTCATTGTTATTATTTTTAACCCCTCTTTTTTTTTACTAGGTTCATCCTTTTGTTATGAAGGGAGGTTATTCAAATTCGCTAAACCTTAAAACTGTTTGTCTCATTGCTTACCTCCCAGGAGACCTTCCTCACTTAGGAAGTGAGCTGCGACCTGTCCCTGCCTTTTATGCTGCTATTAGTCCTGATGTGGTTTGCCCTGACTGGCTTTCTTTGATTGGTTCTCAAAGAATGCATCTCCTCTGATTGGCTACCTCACCTATTTAAACTTAGGAACTCCCATTCCACCTCACTCTTGGATAAGTTGCTCATGCAACTTTCTGAGTGCTTTACGTCATCTGTTGACCTTCAGTATCTGATCTCTGCTAGCCTTCTGATAACCAATCTTCTTCCTACCTGACCCTCGCTTGCTTCTTGACCTCACTTCTGCCGGTGGCTTTGGTTTTGTTTCTATCAGGGTTGGCCTGACCATTGTGCGGGAATGTTGCCCACATCTGGGCCCACGCCTGCTTGACCTGCTTCAGAGTGAGCTAGGGAGGCCTGAAGCCCGGCACCCCAGCTCACCTCTGCACAACAGTGGGAGTGAAGAGCGGCGTTTTCCTTCACTCCCATGGTTGTTAATTTGAAGCCTGCTGGAGTGCTGAGTGGCGGGAGGTTAAATGGGGTCAGAGATAAGAGCGGGATAGGAGGATCCACCAGAACAAACACTAAAGGTGTGATGGTAGAGATAAGAAAAGAATTAGGATAACACAGAGACCTGAAAACCAAGCAAGGACATCCACATCCTTAAACTTTCCTGCCATTTCCATACCCTACACCCACCAACTGGTCTCTCCCCCATCCATCTTTCAGCCAGTTCATTCACAACTGTGCATGTCCAAAACAGAATTCCAGAGAGTTTCTTCAGAAGCTTAGTGCTTCTACGCCACGTCCCAGAACAAAACAGTCCCAGACAAAAGTGTTGCAGAAACACTGGCAGTTCTGTCCCACTAACTGCCACCATTACAGACCTATGCAGTTATTAAATGGATTTTTAAATCACTCCTATTTAAGTAAAGATGCCACTCCTAACCCCCCCCCCCAATCCTACCATTCGTAGGGACTTTACAAACCTCTATGTTTCCCTCTGCAGCTGTTCCTTGTGCATGACACTTTTCTCTCATTGGCTGCTACTGCACATGCTCAATGCAGTCTCTGTCTTCCTGGTTTAACTCTGATTAAAACTTTAAATTTTATACCTTAATTGGGCTCCTAGAGCCTCTCCTAATCACCCCCAAATCATTTATTTTGCAACACGAAGCTCCAGAACTCACCCGGAGCTCCATGTACTCACAGCCCTTAATTTGCATACAGCCATGAATTTTGTGGCAGCTTATAGCCCTTTATAAATACTTTTAAAATGTAATTTGGGGCCTCCCCAGCCCCATGGCACCATCTCCTCTTGGCCCAGACTCCCCCACCGGCAGAGTCAGTCATTCACATGGGCCACTTCCAGCCCTCACAGTCCCAGCCCCAGCCCCATGAGGTGCAGGGGGCCCTTTAAAGCTGGCTCCACCTCCTCACAGACAGATACTTGGTCAGTACCACCATAGCTGGAGCAGGCCTGAAATCGCAGCTCCAGCTCTGGCTAATGGTCCCGAACACAGGTGCCGCCTGCCCGGCCTTCGTCACTGCCTCCCTCTTCTCTCCCTATGCCTCTGGATCTCCACTGCCACCTATTGTGACCATGGCCACAGCTGCGCTCAACTGCGATCATGAGGCCGAACTTTCAAAAAAACCTGTGTCTGCTGCCATTGTATGTACTGCTTTCCTGTCCTGCTGCAGCAACCTGACTGCAGCTACTGCTGCCACAATTGGGGTTGTAGTCATAGTTTTTTTTCTTTATTTTAAATTTCTGCTGCTTCTCTTGGTTCTCCTTCTTTTCTGCCCCCCCCCCCCACTCGAAAAAAAACAAAAAAACAAAACAGATCGGGCCACTCTGCTGCATCCCATGGAGCCAGTTAATATTATTTACTTATTTTTTTGTAGTATTTTGCTCACGCCTTTCCAGAGGGAGATCAAGGCGAGTTACATTCGGGCACAGTATGCATTATATATATATTTTATAGAGGGCTTCTCTCAAATTTTTTAATTCGTTCCTCTTAGTTACACTTTGAGACTGATTTACTGGGTCTGTTCATGTTTTTCTGTGTTTCAGCTCTTCTGCCTCCTCCTATTATCTGGTGACTGATGTCTACCCTACCCCTGCTGGGAATATCTCAGGCTTGTGCTGCAAGTCCTGGCAGCCTCTGAGTACTGGAGGGCTCAACTCAAAGGGAAAGGGGACTGTCGTAAGTGAACACGCATATTCTAGGCTCAGGGTCCCTGGTGTTCCTAGGAGCTTGATCTGGCCATGGCACTGTTTAGTAACGGAGTAGATAATAGCAAATAAGGAACATTTGACCTACCCAAATGAGCGTAATGTCCCCCGAGCCTTACCTCAATTTCATGTTGGTAGGCCTTGTCTTCTTTTCTTGGAAGTACAATAAAGCCATGTCATTGCACCATATGGTTAGTTTTTCTTTTCTTCCCTATTTGATCCTCTTATGCTCCATGTGATTTAATACTCAGGGGGGTCTAAAACCACTTCAAGATTCATATTATACCTCAATTTCTTCTAATTTCAACTCATTTCAGTTCATTGGTGTGTTTCCTTTGCAGCCTTTGCACTCTAGTCAAGGGGGTTTGTTGGTGTTGCCAACAAAAGATGCGGTTAGGAAAAACTGTTGGCAAATCAGAGCTTTCTTGATTGAACAAATTACATTATGAGATTTGTCATGAAATTAATCTGATGGCATTTAGGAAGAACCTAAGAAGCTTAATTGTTCCTGGCTATATAGGTGAGGTTGGCATTTTGTGTCCTCTCCTTGATGGTATTAGGAATCAGATAAAGGGAAGAGATGTTTTCTCATTCATTTTTGCTGAATTTAGATTTTGGATTTTGTTTCTGTTTTTATTATTTTATTACTTTTATTACTATTTATTGCAAACCAAATTGCATGCTTTGGCTCAGATAAGGTGCTATATAAAATTTTATAAATAAATAGATAGAACTTCCCCCAGTTGGACTTACCATTGCACTCTGTATCTTTGTCTAAGGATATAGCCTCTCTTCAACTATCCAGAATGGAAAGGGGGAGGGCTTGGATGTTTCGTTCCCCTTGGGGGCAAGACCCACTTCAGGGCCTCACTACTGTCTGTTATTGGAAACCAAACTGCAGGCAGAAAAAGGGTTACATCACATGGTACTGTCCTAAAGATAGACTTTACTGAAAATAAACCTCAATAATAATGATCTCACACACAGGGCATGTGACCAGAGATGAATCTGAATACTCCATGTTTTCCACTGTAATTCCAAATTGGATTTACAGATCTTAAGACTATCTAAGAAGATACTAAGCAATTGGTGTTCCCTTGACTGATTATTGATGACTTTCAGGAGCTACAAGGAATCTAAATTTTTTTTGAAAAGTAAATGGAGCCCGATCCCAGATTGAGCATATTTGTGCCATCTGGATGGCCCCAAACAGGACAGGTCTGTCAGTGCCTAATTCAGCACTGCAGGAGGAAGACGTTCTCGTGGGTACAGGATTGGGCACTGAGAGATGACCAGACATGCCCCTGCATCATCACAGGACATCCACCCTGTGGTACATCCAGCCTACTGCTGTGAAGACCCCAGTTTCCCTGCTGCTCGACCCTGATGGGACAGCCAGGGCCTGGATCGGGCGGCGGGGGCTCACCTAGCTTGCCACTCTTGCTGCTGGAGGGCTGGCTGGGGAATTCTACTTTTGAATCAGCCCTGTACATCCAGGGGCCGATCCTGCCCACAATCCACCCATTCTCTGCCCCTGTGCTGCCCCCCCATCCCCCACGGCATGCACAGCGGCTCTGTGCATGCAGGGGGGGGGGGGCAGGAGGCGGCTCACGGTGCAGGCGCCTAGCGGGGGTGGATGTTCCGCCGGGACATACAATCCCACTATCCATCTTGCAGAATCAGGCCCTTAGAGTATGCTTATATGATAAAGGCCACATAGGCACCTGTGTCCCTTTATAAAATAGGCTTCAAGAACTTGCCTCAGTAGGGCTGAGTCAGCATTGACTCAAAGGCACACAGCACATGCGCTATCATACACATTTAAATCTTCTGCAGGGCAGGTGTGAATGAGGGCATGTGCTCTATAAGTGTACATACCTATTTTATAAAATACATCCGTACATTGACATCCCACCCACTGCTCCACACAAACTATGCAGAGATTCCTACATGCAATCAAATGAAAGTAGTTGCTATCTTTCAGTGCGCCCATTTTTTTACGTGTGTATATCCCCATGCAATTTTATAATAAACATTTTCTGCTTGGAAAACATACTTTACACTTGACAAATGTTTTAGAAAACTACTCCCTCAGACCCTGATGCAGAAAGTGGTGCAGTTATCTTCTACCTTTATTGTCTGGACTGTTCAGCCTCTGTAGCTTGTGTCTTCCACATTATGTAGGGACGGAGCTCCTATACACACCTCCACATTCCCCGTGGACCTGCAAGGACTGGCTGGAGACACTGCTTCTCCCAAGGGGGGCGCTCTCTTTATGTGCATTTGGAGTGTGGGATCTTTCATCAGTACTTGAGGACCATGGGCCAGTTTTAGCAGGCAATCAAAAGAATGCTGGTACTAGGTACCATTGAGCACCCTCTAAGAAAAGCTCTGAGAATGTATGAAAATATCTGAGTGAAAATATCATTGGCATAAATTCCACCCAAGCAGCCCCTAATTGTGGAGGCGGGCCAGGGCAGAAAGGGGATCCACATAGTAGTGGCCACAGCTTCTCTGCTCTTGTAAGTTCGTTGTGGCGAATGCAGGCCCTGTGGCAGCTTCTCGCCGAGCTGAAGTCTTGAGATAACATGCACACTGCAAGACTTCAGCCCGGCAGAGAACAGCCATCTGGCTTGTGTTCCCTGCAGCGAACTTACAAGAGCGGAGCAGTGCAGCAGACAGGAGAAAGTAAGTGTGCCACACTGCTCCTGCCGCTGCCACTGCAGGGGGGCCACACAGAGGGGGCATGCCACCACTGCGATAATGGGGGGCACTCAGCAAAATTTTGCTTGGGTGCCCCTCTGTAAGTTACATCACTGGAAAATACGTATAAAATGGCAGGAAATACATGTGCATTATCAGCATGTAAGGAAGAACAGCCACTTCACAATAAAAACGTTAAAAGAGCAGCATCACATGGGGCTTTACACATGTAAGCAAGGGGTCTGTTTACTAAAGGATTTCCCCATTTTGTCTCTATGGGGAAAATGCTTAGTAAACGGGGCCCTAAGTGATGGTCCCTGCAACATACACATGTATTGTATTTGTTGCCACTTACACCTGCAAGTATCTGATTTTACTAAACTGCGTGCACAAGAGGAGCCAAGGAAAATTACTCTTCTTTTATATAGCTGTTGGACATTGCTCCCTCAGTCACTGGTGAAGACCCCCATGCCCGAAAAAGCAGGTTACTGACACTTACAGTACCTGTGCCGCGGAGCAGCTGTAAATGCCAGTGGGGGAAAGATTTTAAGATATACATGTATTCTTGTTGGGAAAGGAGAATGCACATATATTATGCTGGACTGTCCAAACCAAGCCCAGAATTCACCCCCTTTAAATCTATGTGTCTCCCGACCTCTACAGGTAGAAACAGAGGGCTTGTAAATTAGGCCATTACACGTGTATGTCATTTACACTTGTAGACACTATGCAGAACTACTAAAATGACCTCTTTAATATGCAGACGAAACGTTAGGGCCTGATATTCAGTGATGGTGGTTAGCACTGCTAAAATGGCTAGCAACCACTGCTCAACTTTAAACCCGGACGTTCAGTGCTGGGGCCATGTCCAGGGTGCCCGGAGTTTCCGTGAAGCTAACTGAGCGGCGGCAATATTCACTCGCTGCCCAGTTAGCTTCAGCAGTGAAAGTTAGGCCAATCCGATTTTTGCTGGGCGCCGTCTCCAGACCCCTCACAGAAAGCAGCAGTGCTAACTGGGTAGCATCGGGAGATACAGCAGCAGCACTAACATTACCCCGGCTAGGGGGATTAACGGGGTTAGTAGGTCTGCTAATGAATTAATCCCTTTCAATATTAGGCCCTTACTGTTTAGGCCTGATTTACAAAGTTTTTTTCCATGGACACCAGATGGAAAAATGCATTTGTGAATCAAGTCCTTAATTATGTTTATGTTTATGTTTATTTAGATTTGATATACCGCTCAGGCCAAGAGGCATTAGAGCTATCTTTGTTTTTGTCTGTAAAATGGGATTTCAACCTTTGTGGCAAAGCTTTTTGTTTTTTTGCTGCGACATCCAGTGTACTTTTCTTAGTAGCTCCACGACAAAAAACAGTGCAGTTAATTTAATGTGTTCCATTGCGAAGACCCGTTCATCTTTCTGATCTGAAATATTTAACTTTCCTACATGCTGAGCAACCCATCAACTTGCCCATTATCAGAAGCCGAGGGATCTTGGCCTGCTTATGAAGGCTCTGACTAATGGCTCTGCAATCTGCAGTGGAGCTACCATTCCTTGCATCTCAATCAGATCCCACACTGCTGGTGAATGGGAACTCAGTTTGTGTCAAAGAATTCTGAACTGCTTTGTCTTTATTAAAATCTTCCACTGGCTCACCGTCAACAGTTTATATTTTACTTGGCCCTGGCCAATTCAGTTCCCAGTGTGATACACATCTTAAGATTTTTGCAGCCACTGCTCTGAAGTTATTCTTCCAAGTGAGTTCTTATATTCTGATAATCTCTTCCGTACACCGAGTGGGCTCCTTAACTGATCTCCTCAAATGACTCACTAGCTATCTCAAAAAAGCTATGGGGATAAAGTTTACATTACATGTAACTAAAAGAGAGAGACACCGAGCTTCAATTTAGATGACTAGTATATCTAAACATAATTAATAGTAACCACAGTTCACTTTGCAGTTTAAAAACATCCTGTAACTAATTTAGAGACTAGACGCTTATCTCTGCACTGTGACAGGAGACAGTCCTTGAACACAACGTGCCAAACACAGTAAGCTACTCCAGCAGTGGTAATACTTTAAGAAATAAAAATAACATTCATAACAAAAGATACAATTTCAAATCCCTTCTCCGTTTTTCTGAGCTTTTCCATGTAAGGAAATAAAAATCTCTCATGTAATAAGAAAGTGGTTCGGTTTATATCTGAGAAGAGAGAAGTGAGGACCTTGCCTCTGTTTTCTGCTTTCTATCTGATCCATGTTGGAGAACTAATATTTTTCTGCAGAAAGCCAAGCCACTTTGGTTTTGGAGTGTGGCCCACATAAAGAGGACAGGAAGAATGGGCTCAATATTCAGCGATTGTGGCTACCCGATCTAACGCGACTAGCCACCACTGCTGAACTATAAACCCGGATATTCAATGCCGGGGTCATGTCCGGCCCCAACACGGAATATCCAGGGTGCCTGAATTGGCAAGAAGCTAACCAGGAATGGCGATATTCAGCTGCTGTGTGCTTAGCTTCCATGGTGAAAGGAAGGCCAGCCTTTGCTGCTTTGTGATAACCAGGCAATGCAATGCAATGCAATACAATGTGTGCCTTCGAGTCAGTCCTGACTCCTGGTGACCCAGAAGCTCCTGGGTTTTCTTGGCAGTGTCACCGGAAGTAGATTGCCAGGCCTTTCTTCCGAGGCAATGGAGGGTTAAGTGACTTGCCCAAGGCCACAAGGAGTGCTAGTGGGAATCGAACCCTGGTTGCTTGGTTAACCAGGCAGCAGCTCAATATTGCTGCCGCCTCCAGAACGTCCCAATGATAACTGCCTTTGAATACTGGGCCCAATGGTTTTAAATTACTTTAAGAACTAAACCGTTCTGTTGGCTCAGGGCTGGTGAAATACAGTAAGCAAGATAAGAATGGCACGGGAGCGCCGACATTTGGGGGGTGCCAAATGCAGAAAAATGAAAAATGAAATTTAGTTACAGCTCTTGGGGCCCTATTTTCCTCTCGTAAAGGTCTCTTCACCCCGTCATCCTCCCTGCTTCCCATCTCTCACTCATACACCTGCCCAGGCTCAGAGCACTTTGGGACTGATTGAGAAAGCTGAGCTAGTGTGTGAACAGGGAAAGCCTGCATGATTAGTGTCTAGCCCACACTGACTAAAATGGCATATGTGGTAAACATACTCCGTCCATCAACCCTTTATCGCCAAACCTCCATCTCCCCTTTTTCCCTTTCTTTGCTCATCTCATCTCCTTTCCTTTGCTATGTCTTCCTATCTCTTATCCTTCATCTCTCTTCCTTACCACTCCTTCTGTCTCTTGTTCTCTCAGTTCCCCCTTCCAGCTCTCCTGCCTTTACTCAGATTTCCCTTCGGCTCCTCTCCTCCTACTTTCTACCTCACTCTTCTAAGACTGTGCAAGCCATGGTATGGCGACACAAGCAAGAGAGACACGTGTTCACTGCCCACAGAACCGCGACCGTCTTTCCTCTCTCTCATGGTGCAGGTTTCCTACAAAGAGCAGAAATGGATGATCACCGACCTTGGATGGAGGGAGCGCCTGTTTCTCAGCCTCCACTCTTTCAAACTCAGAGAGGGACAGACTGCGCCATCACTGGCTAGTGGTTCTACGGCCAGCAGGATGATTCCAGCAGCTGTGGCAAAAGGAGAAACCTCATCCAGTTTTTGAGATGACATACCCATGGAATATGCATGTAGGTCTGAATGAACGCCTGAGTGCATATGTCTCATGGTTTCAAATAAGACTTGTGGTGGATATTTCTCAACTGTCTCCTGTGCCGATCCTCCTTTCCTGCTTGAAATTGGTATTCTTTTCCTGTGTTAAGTATTTTCGATATTGTACGCTGCTTGGATGCTACCTGGCAGAGCGGTATAGCAAGTTTTAATAATCATAATGGGCCCGATTTTCATTTGGGTGGTGCTATCTGCGGTGTCAGTGCTTAGCTCGCCCGCCATTCATCTAACCCAGATTTTCAATTCTGGGGTCATTTGCGGCCCTGGCATTGAAAGTCCATTTTGCACCACAAAACCAGGAAGCTGCAGGGCCTATTTTTCAGGTGCAAGGCACTAAGCGGGTAGCACTGAAAATTGCTGCTACCCGGCTAGCCCTTTCCACTGCCCCTGCTCCACCCCGGAACACCCCCAACACACCCTGATGCTAACCGCATAGCATCTGGGTGTGTTGGGGACTTATCTGGGATTTTCGAAAGGCGCTGTCCATGTAGGTGCCTTTTGAAAATTCCAGATAAGGCATTCACATGGGTAACTAGGGCAGTTACCGGTATAAATGCCGTCCAGTAATAATAATAATGTCTCTTGTTCATGGACTCCCCTTTGGCCACACTATCTACAGTATAGGTTGCATCTTATTATACCAATGTTCCTAGCTTCTTTTACCTCCATTTACCTTCCTGCTTTGTCCTTCCTTTCGGAAGACTGACTGCTCTTCACTCCCAAGCATTCCATATTGCATCAGCAGCCCAATGACCACAAAGTTAGTTCAGAACTTCAGAATGAACAGGTGAGTGTCAAACCCCATGCCAAGGGGTGGTAGAGGAAACTAATTGTTACAGTAGTAGGCTGAGAATGAGGGAAGAGAGGGTTTACATCCCACTGACACACCTTGTGATCTTGAGCAAGTCAATTAAGCCTTCATTGCCTCAGATACAGACTTAGATTGTGAGCCCTCTAGGGACAGAGAAATACCTACCTACAGTACCTGAATGTAACTCACCTTGAGCTGCCAATGAGAAAGTGTGAGCTAAAAAATAAATGAAATAAAAGTGTGCCACAGGTTCCCAAATAACAGAGAAATGGGTCAGATCCAGGTCTGAGGGGGTGGGGTCTGAGTGGAGCAGGGGCGGGCCGAGGCGACAGGACATACAGGGCTGATTCAGGTCACAGCCCTGTACATCCTGCAGGATCAGGGGGAACAACCCAGTAAGAAACGTGGACTGCAACGAAGTGACGTGTAAAGATTGAAAACTTTTATTGAATTAATCCACTTCAGCCACTGGCCCTATTTTTTTTGACACTGGCCGTGTTTCGTAACAACCTTCCTCAGGGGCATTAATGGCTAAAAAACAATATATAATATACATAAAAAAACATTTAAAATCATAACTATAAATATAACCTAAATATTAAGAAGAACATAGAGAATGAACTAAGACATATAAATAGAGATTCCAATTTAAACCAATGTAACATATAAAACCAATGTAAGTACAACCAATATACGGAGCTAAAAGAAGTTTAAATAATAATGTAATAAACTTAAATAGATAAAAAGTTTGATATCAATAGAACAGATACTTAAAATATCAAACAATGTAAAACAATGGTTTAAAAAAACCAAATTAACAAATCATAAATGAACATATAAATAAATAAATATATAACTCTGTAACTAAAATAAATTCCAATTACGTATCACGAATAAATTAAACCAACATTTATGATAAATATAAAAGAACATAACTTACCAACTACATATACAATGAATAAAAAGTGCTCATCAAGGATGTGACTAGTAACAAACATAAAGAGAAACCGTACCTGTATATTGTGTGCTGTTATTATTGAGATGGCTCCTATCTTAATACCATAAAAGAGCCTAAGATGTTAAAAATATAAATAATAACATTATCATTAAAGACCAGAGAAAAAGAAAGCAAAAGGACAAAACACTGAGGGATGAGGACGAGAGCATGAAACCTGATGGCTGAAGTGGATTAATTCAATAAAAGTTTTCAATCTTTACACGTCCCTTCGTTGCAGTCCACGTTTCTTACTGGGTTGGTCTTTGCACGTGGACTCGTGCTTGGATTGTTGGACCTTTGGGTCAGGGGGAACATGCTGATTATTTCATCTCAAAGGTGGAATAATCAACACAAATGAGGCAATTGGGGCCGGACATCCTCCCGGGGCCAGGGCCAGTTGCACGGAGGTCCCCGCTGCCCAATCCAGGCCCTGGCTGGCCATCCGTGGGTTGGGTGGCAAGGAAGAGGGGTCTGCGCGATTGGAGCCAGGGAATCCTGCGGGGAGGATGTCCCTGCAGGCATGCAGGGGTATGCCGGGCTGTCTTCTGGCCTGATTCTGTATGCCACGGGAACGTTTTGTCCCCGCGGTACAGAATTGCGTTCTAATGGGCCCATCCTGCACAGGGACGCCTGGACAGCCCAGACGTGCCCCTGCTAGAATCGGGCTCTATCTAGACATACTGGATTTTCAATGCCAGTGGCTGAATATGGTGCCAACATTGAATGTTTGGTTTAATCTTAAAATGCGACAGGTAGCTGCTTTTCTTAGATTGGCCACCACTGCTGGATATGTCCTCTGGATTTCCAGCGCTAGTTTCCAGATAGTGGCCAGTGCTGGATATCTGGAGACAGCGGCAAGCGCTGCTGCTATATCCAGACTGCTATCCTTATAGCAGTGCCGAATATCACTGCTATTCGAATAATTGCTAGTGCTGCATCTGCTCCACCCTTAGACTGCCCTAGGACTATCCCGATAGTGCCGAGGTGGTCTGTGAGGATATTCAGTGGCACTGTCCATATGTTTATGTTTGTTTATGCTTATTAAAAACCACTCCTTAACCAGGCAGCAGGGCACTTTACAACAATAAAGTCAGAAATTAAAAAGAATGCCATAAGTGTAGAGGAAAGCCAGACATACACACAGAAGAAAGCCAGTAAAGAAAATCATGAAGGGAGGGGATGAGAAGGGACTTCGCAGGTGGAGGAGAGGAGATCGAAAGCCTGCTGGAAGAGCTGTGTCTTAGGTTTAGCCTTAAACTGTAGGAAGGAGGACTCTAGATGAAGGTCAGTGGGCAGGGAGTTACAAAGGGCATGGCTAAGAAATAGAGAGCAGAGGAACGGGTGGATTCAAGCCGTGCATGGGATGCTGATGGTAAATGGAGATGATTGAGATGTATATCACGTAGAACACTGTTAGGAGAATGGAAATGCAAAGCATCAGAGAGATAGGTGGGAGAGTTAGTGTGCAATGCCTTATGAACCAGTCAGGAGTTTGTACTGAGGACGGTATTTGAGAGGAAGCCAATGATAACGGAATGAGTGCCACTGAATATTGGGCCCCATTGGTTTTTTTAGATCAAATCTGCTTGCAGAAAAAATGTGTAACGTGAGTGGATCCCTTGTGCACCTGGATAATTTTCAGAGGGAAAGTATGAGTCCCTCTTCCATTTGTAAATTAGGCCCAAGACCTGCACGTTCCTGTAGACTTTGTACTTAAATTAATTTGAAAAACTTCCTCTATGGTATGACTAATGCTACTTTGGGGATGATGATTCCAGTTCTTGAATGTCACAAACAGGTCTAATGCTTAGGTATTCCCCACACAGGAGCGGCCCAAGGGGGGTGCGGGGCTATGTGTGGAGACACATTGTGTGGTCTTATTTGCATAAGGGGCCTCATTTGCATAAATATTTGCTAACTAAAAGTTAGCTAAAGTGTGCTAACTTTTAGTAAATATGCCTCTTAATGAATGTATGGATAAAGAAAGACTACCAGATTTCTACATTACTATGCTCCAGTGCTAACCGCCAGGCACTTTAGGAAGCACTACAAACACTGCCTATTTAGAACCCATAGCAAACCCGCCGTACTATAACAGCACTACCAGGACTCACAAAGCACCAAATCATACCTATTAAAAGGCAACATTGCAAATATTAAACAAATACATCTCAGAGAATACCAATACATCTCCTACTGGGGAAAGAGAACAAGTGGGATTGTCACATAGAAACTATATGAACAGAATACCTTGGCTCGGTTACAAAAGCAGAACATAGACCGTCACCAAACAAAGGACAAGGGATCACAATTTAGAAATAGGAAGACAATAATTAAATTGGGAACCCCAAAAGCCAAACTTGGAATGTACAACAGCACTGGAAGAATAAAACTATAAATTAATTTCCTCTTGTACTAAACAAAAATGCAAAGACGTTAACGATAAACATTTCCCAGAGCTGACATATTCCAGTAAATAAATTCAAAATAAAAGAGTATTTTTCTACCTTTTGTTTGCGCATTTTATTTTTCAGTTGCAATTGCTCCAGTCACTTTCTTCTGGTTTCTTTGTGTCTTCTGCTAACTCTCCATTGTCTGCTGTCCATTTGTCCTTTCTTCTCTCTACTAGATTTTTTCCATTATCTCTCCGCATCTGCTTTAACAGACTGATCTTTCCCCTTTTGCTCTTTCCTTCATTTCTTTCTTTATTCCTTTATCACCCATTCAAATGTAACCCTTCCATCTTCAATCCCCAATTACTCTCCCAGTACCCGGCCAATCGTAGATTTTTCTTCCTTCCCACACAAAATATCTTTTCCCCTCTCCTTCCTCATTCCCCCAGTCCCATCCCCTTCTAGTCCTCCCCCAACATCAGCTCCCTTCTAGTTCCAGCCCCACCCAGCATCTATTCTCTTCTAGTCCCATTCTCCCATGTCCCTGCATCAGCTCATTTCCATTCCTAACCCCCATCAGTCATTTCCAATCCTAGCCTTCCCCATCAGCTCATTTCCAGTCCTATTCCAGCCCCCATAAGTCCATTTCCAATCCTAGCCCCCACCAGTCCATTTCCATTCTCCCAATCAGCCCCCTATCAGTTCATTTCCAGTCCAAGCCCCCTATCAGCCCATTTCCAGTCCTAGCCCTCCCCATCAGCTCATTTCCAGTCCTAGTCCACCCATCAGCAATCACCAGTCTTATTCCAGTCCCCAATCAGCCCAATTCCAATCCTAGCTCCCACCAGCCCATTTCCATTCCTAGTCTCCCCATCAGCTCTTTTCCAGTTCTAGCCCTCCCACCATCAGCCATTTCTAGTCCTATTCCAGCCCCCCATCAGCCCATTTCCAGTCCAAGCTCCCCCATCAGCCCATTTCCAATCCTAGCACCCCCATCAGCCCATTTCCAGTCCAAGCCCCCTATTCAGCCCATTTCTAGTCCAGTCTTTCCCCATCAGCCCATTTTCAATCCTAGCCTCCCCATTCACCATTTCCAGTCCTATTCCAGCCCCCATCAGCCCATTTTCAGTCCAAGTTCCCCCATCAGCCTATTTCAAATCCTAGCCCCCTATCAGCCCATTTCTAATCCTAGCTCCCCCATCAGCTCATTTCCAGTCCTATTTCAGCCCCCCATTAGCACATTCCCAGTCCAGGCTCCCCCCATCAGCCCACTTCCAGTTCTAGACCCCATCAGACCATTTTCAATCCTAGCCCCCCGTCAGCACATTTCCAGTCTTAGATCCCCATCAGCCCATTTCCAGTCCTAGCCCCCCATTCAGCCCTCTCCAGTCCTATTCCAGCACCTCATCAGCCCATTTACAATCCAAGCTCCCCCTATCAGCCGAGTTCCAATCCTAGACCCACATCAGCCAATTTCCAGTCCAAGCCCCCCATCAGCCCATTTTCAATCCAAGCCCCCCATCAGCCCATTTCCAGTCCTAGCCCCCTATCAGCTCATTTTCAGTCCTTACCCTCCATCAGCCATTTCCAGTCCTATTCTAGCCCCCCATCAGCCCATTTCCATTCCAAGCTCTCCCTCAGCCCATTTCCAATCCTAGCCCCCCATCAGCCATTTCCAGTTATATTCTAGTTCCCCATCCACCCATTTCCAGTCCAAACTCCCTCCCATCTGCCCATTTTCAAGCCTAGACCCCCCCATTAGGCCATTTCCAGTTCAAGCTCTCCCCATCAGCCCATTTCCAATCCTAGCCTCCCCATCAGCCATTTCAGTCCTCTCCTCCTCCCTCCCCCGGCTCACCTCTGCACAGCCGCCAGCATGAAGAGCAGCATTTTCCTCATGCTGGCAGCTGTGTTCTTGTGAAGCAAGCCGAATGCCAGGAAAGGTTAAAGGGCATTTCCCAGCACTCACGAGCTTCAGGAGAACACAGCTGCCAGCCTGAGGGAAAACGCCATTCTTCACACTGGCGGCTGTGCGGAGGTAAAACGAGGCTTCGGGCGGGCCTCCCCAGCTCCCTCTGAAGTCGGCATTGCAAAGAACACCATGTGAGAATGAAGTTTGCGTGGGGCCCCCTGAAGCGTGGCACCCTGTGCGAACAACATTCTCACACAATGGACAGGCTAGCCCTGTCCCCACCCACCCCATTCCTGCTGCTTTAGAAGTAATATGCAGCAGTTGCAAGAATCTGAAAAAAATCTGCCCCGCCTCTTCAAATACCACAGTCCTCACATGCCCTAACAGGTCCCAGGTCATCATCTTCTGAAATGGTCATCCCTTTCTCGTTTGTGCCAGCCAGGCTCACCACTGTAGGTCCAGCCTTGCCCAGCAATTCACAGAACATAATACATAGTGGATGATGTCAGAAAAACCTCAAGCAGGCCACCCACTCTGATCAATTAAGAACATAAGAACATAAGATATGCCATACTGGGTCAGACCAAGGTCCATCAAGCCTAGTATTCTGTTTCCAACAGTGGCCCATCTAGGTCATACGTACCTAGCAGTATCCCCAAAAGACACAGGTTCCACAATGCTTGTACTAGGTCAAGCATTGATATTCTGGGTCCCTTCTTAATAATGGTTTATGGACCTTTCCTCCAGGAACTTGTCCAAACCTTTTTTAAACCCAGCTACACTAACAGCTTTTACTACATCCTCTGGTAACAAATTCCAGAGTTTGATTACACGTTGACTGAAAAAATATTTTCTTTTATTAGTCTTAAATAGTTTACCCTGTAGCTTCATTGCATGTCCCCTAGTCTTTCTATATTCTGATAACGTAAACAATCAATCTACGTTTACCTGTTCCACTCCGTTCATTAATTTATAGACTTCAATCATATCTCCCCTCAGCCGTCTCTTTTCGAGGTTAAAGAGCCCTAACCTTTTTAGCCTTTCTTCATAGGAGTATCCTTCCATCCCCTTTACTATTTTGGTGGCTCTTCTCTGAACCTTTTCTAATAACGCTATATCCTTTTTAAGATACGGCGACGAGAATTGGAAACAATATTCAAGGTGCGGTCTTCACCATGGAACGGTACAGAGGCATTATAATATCTTTTGTTTTATTTTCCATTCCTTTACTTATGATACCTAGCATTCTATTTGCTCTCTTGGCCGCCGCTGCACACTGGGCCGAGGGTTTTAACATGGTATCCACAATGACGCCTAAATTATTTTCCTGGGTGGTGGTTCCTAATGTGGAACCTTGCATCGTGTAACCATAGTTTGGGTTGTTCTTCCCTAGGTTCATAACTTTGCACTTGTCCACATTAAATTGCATCTGCCATTTTCATGCCCAGTCTTCCAATTTATCAAGATCCTCTTGCAATTTTCCACAATCCTCTTGGGTTTTAACAACCTAAAATAGTTTTGTGTCATCTGCAAATTTGATAACCTCACTCGTTATTCCATTTTCCAGGTCATTTATAAATATGTCAAAAAGCAGCGGACACTGCACAGATTCCTGTGGTACACCACTATTCTCCTTTCTCCATTGGGAAAATTGGCCATTTAGCCCTACCCTCGGCTTTCTATCTTTTAACCAGTTCCTGATCCACAATAGTACACTGCCTCCTATCCCATGACTAATTATTTTGCCAAACGTCTCTGATGAGGGATCTTGTCAAAGGCTTTCTGAAAGTCCAGATATGTTATTTCAACCGACTCACCTTTGTCCACCTGTTTATCACACCTTCAAAAAAACATAACAGATTAGTAAGACAAGATCTTCCTTGTCTAAAGCCATGTTGGCTGTCTCCCATTAGGCCATGACTATCTACATGCTGAGTAATTTTGTTCTTTATAATGGTTTCTACCATTTTCCCGGTACTGATGTGAGGCTCACCGGTCTGTAGTTTCCCGGATCACCCCTGGTACCCTTTTTAAAAATTGGCGTTACATTGGCAATCCTCCAATCTTCAGGTATTACAGATGATTTTAATGAAAATTCACAGATTACTAATAGCAGGTCTGCAATCTCATATTTCAGTTCTTTCAATACCCTTGGATGTATACCACCCAGCCCAGGAGATTTGCTACTCTTCAGTTCATCTAATAGTTGTAATACATCTTCACGATGTATCGATATTTCCTTCAATTCTTCCGTACCTTTAAATACCACTTCAGTCATGGGTAATATCCTTACATCTTCCTCAGTAAAGACCGAAGAAAAGAATTCATTCAGTCTCTCCGCTATCGCCTTGTCACCTCTTAGTGCCCCTTTAGCCCCTCTATCATCTAATGGACCAACTGACTCTCTCACAGGTTTTTTGCTACGAATGTACTTGAAAAGGTCTTTAATTTGCGTTTTTGCTTCCGCAGCAAGCTTCTTCTCAAATTCTCTCTTTGCCTGCCTTATCAATGCCTTGCATTTGACTTGCCAGTGCTTGTGCTGTTTCCAGGTTTCGTCGTTTGGCTCTTTTTTCCATTTCCTGAAAGATGCTTTTTTGGCAACAACAGCCTCTCTGACCTCTCCTTTAAACCATGCTGGCAGTTTTTTGGACTTTCTTCCACTTTTCTTAAAGCGTGGAGTGCAGCTGTTCTGGGCTTCCAAGATAGTATTTTTCAACAACACCCAAGCTTGATGTAAATCTTTAACCTTTGCAACTGCTCCTTTTAGTTTTTTCTTAACTATTTTTCCTCATTTTATCATAGTCTCCCTTTTGAAAGTTAAAAGTGAGTACTGCGGATTTCCTTACTATCCCTCCTCCACTAATTAAATCAAGTGCGATCATGCTATGATCACTATTGCCAAGTGGCCCCAACACCCTTATCTCTTGCACTAGATCTGGTGTTCCACTAATGACTAGGTCTAATATGGCTTCCCCTCTGGTCGGTTCATGAACCAGCTGCTCCAAGAAGCAGTCATTTATTTCATCTAGGAACTTTATCTCCCTAGCATGTCCTGCCGTGACACTGACTCAGTCGATACCGGGGTAATTGAAATCACCCATTATTATTACTGCGTTGTAACATTTGTTAGCTTCCTTGATTTCTTTGAGCATTTCATCATCCATTTGTTCATTCTGGCCAGGCGGTCGATAGTACACCCCCACTGCCATTGCCTTCCCCTTTTTACATGGAATTTCAATCCATAGAGATTCTACAGCAAATTTTGTTTCCTGCAAAACTTTAATCCTTTCTGACTCAATGACCTCTCTAACATAGAGCGCAACCCCTCCACCAATTTGATCAGCTCTATCATTACGATATAGTTTGTACCCAGGTATCACAGTGTGCCACTGGTTGTCCTCCTTCCGCCATGTCTCTGATATTCCAATCATATCTAACATCTCATTTAGTGCTATATATTCTAACTCTCCCATCTTATTTTTTAGACTTCTAGCATTTGCATACAAGCTTTTAGAGACTGTATTTTATTCATATTAATCTGGCTATTGGTAGACATGGGTAATTTGGGATCTTTAAGCTCTGTCTGCTCCATACTCGAGAAACCCAGTCCAAAGCGTGATTATGTGGAAAAGACAGAGTTTAATTTAATAAGCTTATTGCCAATCCAACACAGGCCGTGTTTTGCACACTTCGTCAGGGGTTGATCAAGTAGATAAAACTAAAAACATAAATACATAAATATGAATCATAATATATACATATAAAACAGTAAAACAATGAAAAGACAGATGCTGCAATCAAAATCTATAGCACATATAAAAACATCTAATAACCATTAAAACATGTTACATATATAAGGGTTAAAAGTGTGGATGAAATATATCAAATCAATAATCAATAAATACATAAATACATAAGATAAATAATTAACAAAACATTAAAAGCTCCTTTGATGGGAACTTTATGCATATAATTAATATAAAAGGAGATAAAAAAGAGAAGAAGAGAATGTAGAGTGTGACAAACAACATTTATAAAGGAATAAATACCTCTGTAGCGATTATTGAGGACACCTCTCTGAATGACCTTAATATAAAGGTAATTCTTATATGACTAAAAATAAACATAAAATTCATAATTGTTAATAAAAACAGCATCAAAAAACCAAGAATTATGTGTACTTATTATTTTAATGGATGACCGGAAGAGACCAAAAAGGAAGAAAACATATTTTATCTACATTCTTCCGAACTGTCATCTTTCCCCTATTATCTAGTTTAAAAGCTGCTCTATCTCCTTTTTAAAGATTAATGCCAGCAGCCTCATTCCTTCCTGGTTAAGGTGAAGCCCATCCTTTCGGAAGAGCCCCTCCTTTCCCCAGAATGTTCCACAGTTCCTATCAAATCCCAAACCCTCATCTCTGCACCATTGTCTCATCCACATATTGAGACTCCGGAGCTCTGCCTGCCTTTTTTGTCCAAAATGTAACCATATAGTGAAGCTAATCAAAAAATACGTTTATTAGCTTCACTATATGGTTACATTTTGAATCTCGATTTCTAGTTTGATGGTTTATTTATCGGGATTGGGTATAATATAGTTTTGCCTTTTGGGTCCTGCACGTGGAATGGGAAGCATTTCGGAGAACATTACCCTGGAAGTTCTGGATTTCAACTTCCTACCTAAAAGTGTAAATTTAGCCTTCAGAACCTCCCTACCACATTTTCCTATGACATTGGTACCGACATGTACCAAGACAGCAGACTCCTCCCCAGCACTATCTAAGACCTTATCTAGGTGGCGTGTGAGGTCTGCTACCTTCGCACCAGGCAGGCATGTTACCAGGCGATCCTCACATCCACCAGCCACCCAGCTATCTACATGCCTAATGATCGAATCACCAACCATAACGGCTGTCCTAACTCTTCCCTCATGGGCACATGGTCCTGGAGAAACCTCCTCGGTGTGAGAGGGTTTTACATCACCTGGAGGACAGGTCTTAGTTACAGGATCACTTCCTGCCACACCAGGATGATGCTTTCCTGTCACGTGAGCTCTCTCCTCCATGGCAACAGGGATGCTGCCAGACTGGAGGTGAGACTTCAAGACTATATCCCTGTAGGTCTCGTCTATGTACCTCTCTGTCTTTCTTATGTTTTCCAAGTCTGCTACTCTAGCTTCTAGAGAACGGACTCATTTCCTGAGAGCAAAGAGCTCCTTGCACCTAGTGCACACGTAAGAGCTGTCACCAACTGGGAGAAAATCATACATGTGACACTCAATGCAAAAGACTGGAAAGCCCACATCTTGCTGCTGGACTGCTGTCTGCATCTTAGTTTTAAGCTTGTGTTTAGATCTTTAAGTTCTTTACTTACTAAGGGTTGCTATGGATATGTATACTAATAAAACTGTACCTAATACGTTTAATATACTTTGTTCACCTGAAGCTTAATTAATCCCAGGTCCTTAGTGTATGACTGATTTGTATAATGAGCTTCACCTGAGAGCACCTCCTTTCCTTTAAGATGTGTAAGTATCTATAAAGCTACGATTATCCCAGGGGTAAGTGGGTGTTGGGGAGGGAGAGAGGGAAATAACACTTATTAAAAGAGGGCTGTTACATGGTACCCTGTCCTGTGCTTCTGAGGTAAGCTGTGACCAACTTCCTGGGTGATTAACAGTCCTTGCTTGGAAAGAAGGAGTCTTTCAAAATAGCCTTTTGACCTGCCACCTGGTGTTAACACCTATTGAAAATGTTTCACAGGTCTCTTGCCCCCTAGGTAGAAGGCCTCTTTGTAAAGGTCTCTAGAAGACTTTATTTGTTGCTCACAGAGTACTGACCCTGTTTTGCTTTTTATGCTAAGTTATTTTCTGATTTGATTTAAATTACAGCTCTTTCCTGCTGCTAGTTTCTGACTTATTATGAAATTTTAACTACAAGCTCTCTGCTGGGTTCCAAATTTAACCAGAAAGCTCTCTTCTGTGTTTTAAATTTAAACTAAAAGTACTTTGCTGATACTAGGCCCTGAGTGACTATTAAATTTAAACTACAAGCTCTCTGCTGGGTATGGAATGTAACCAGAAAGTTCTCTTCTGTGTTTTAAATTTAAACTTAAATCAGCCAGGGCCTAGTAGCAGCAGTTTAACAAAAAAACACTGGGTTCACAGATTAATTAGCTTTAATACAAAGAAGTCCTTTCAGAAAATTCCCAGAAGTATATACTCACAATTGCAGATCTCTCTCCAGAAGTAGCAGTCCCTTTTTCTAGTCCTTCAAGACTCAATTATTTCTCTCAAAACTGCGTATATATATCCCAGCTGCCACTCATACTACTACTACTACTGAACATTTGTATAGAGCTACAAGGCATATGCAGACATATACAGACACATGTAAAAGATGGTTTCTGCTCATTGGAGCTTACAATCTAGTCGAGACAGACAACACAGTGGCTGTAGACATGGGATACAGCTAGAAGAAATGGTAAGGAAACACAAAGGAGATCAGATGAGTCAAGATATGAAAGCAGCAGCGAAGAGGTGCATTTTCAGCCTGGATTTGAAGAGTCAGAGAATGTGCCTGACGTACACTTAGGTAGTTTGTTCCAGGCATAAGGAGCAGCAAGGTGAAAGGAGCAAAGTCTGGAGTTAGCAATAGAAGAGAAGGGCACAGATAGAAGTGATTTGCCAGAAGAGCAGAGTTCCCAAGGAGAGATGTAGGGAGAGATAAGAGAGGAAAGGTAGTGAGGAGCTGCAGAGTGAATGCACTTATAGATCAGCAGAAGAAGTTTGAACTGGATGCAGAAATAGATAGGAAACCAATGAAGAGACTTGAGAAGAGGGGTGATATAAGCATGACGAGGCTGGCGGAAGATTAGCCATGCATCAGAGTGTTGAACAGATTGAAGGGGAGAGAAATGACTCGGAGGGAGACCAGCAAGGAGCAGGTTACAATAGTCTAAGACAGGAGTTGACTAAGGAGTGGATAAGTGTCTTAGTAGTGTGTTCAGAGAGGAATGGGCAAATTTTGTTGATGTTATAGAGAAAGAAAGGGCAGGTTTTAGCTATCAGTTGGATGTGTATAAAGAAGGAGAGAGAGGAGTCAAAGACAACTCCAAGGTTGCGATCTGAGGAGACGGGGAGGAGTACAGAGTTATCTACAGAGATAGAGAAAGGAGGAAGGGGAGAGGAGGGTTTAGGGGGGAAAAATAAAAAGCTCAGTTTTGGCCATGTTCAATTTCAAGCAGCGGTGAGACATCCAAGCAGCAAAGCCAGAAAGGCAGGCAGACATCCTGGCCTGGATTGCTGGAGAGATTTCAGGCGTAGAGAGGTAGATATGGGAGTCATCAACGTAAAGATGTCACTGACAGCCATGGGAAGAGATGAGCGCACCAAGGGAGAAAAAGAGTAGACCCAAGACAGATCCTTGGCTACACCAACTGAAAGCGGGATAGCAGTCATAGAGTATGATCACTTGAAAAATGTCTTCCTTTATCATTTTTATTATTTTCCTTATTTGTACTTTACCATTTTAGGTTGATGAACATAAAAGTGTTATATGTAGGTGACTGATAACACTGTGCCTTTAATTTCTCAGTTTTCCAGAGAGAAGGCTGAAGGGGAGAAACAAATAAGCAGGGCACAGAGGTGGATGTCATGTTGTTGTAGCAGCATAGGAGTATTTAAAGAATAGTTGTAATAAAGAACACTGCATGAAAGAAAAGCCTCTCATGTGACTTAAAGAAAACATAACAACAAAGTTCCCCAGTTAATTCATTTACAACATCTCTATCTTTCCATGTCAATCCACAGGGTTTTGTAATCCTCACAACTCAACAATGTAAGAGGTGCCATGCTGGGTCAGACCTATGATCTGTAGAGTCCAGTATCCTGTATTTGGTAGAGGTGTGCAGGCAAAACTTTTTTTGTTTCATTATGAAATTAACTACAGTTACATGATGCAAGGTTCTACATTAGGAACCACCACCCAGGAAAAGGGGTGTCATCATGGATAATATAATGTACAGCAGAGGCAAAGAAAGCAAATAGAATGCTAGGAATCATGAAAGGAATGGAGAATAAAATAAAGGATATAGCAGAATTTTAAAAGGTTTAAAGAAGAACCAGCAAAATAAAGGGGATGGAAGGATACCCCTGTAAAGAAAGGCTTAAAAGGTTAGGACTCTTCAACTTGGCAAAAAGACGGCTGGGTGGAGATTTGATACAGGCTATGTATTGAGTGGAATGGGTAAACATAGATCTGTTGTTTACACCTTCAAAATGTAGAAAGACTAGGGAACACACAATGAAGCTACAATATAGCCAATTAAGATTAATAGGAGAAAATAATTTTTCAGTCAACCTGTAATCAAACTCTGAAACCCAGGATTTGTTAGGGTCCCCTGGATCAGTCGTTTTAGCACAAACAGCACATTTCAGTATAGCTTGGATAAACACCATTTCTCTTAACATTTCTGTAAGGGTGTTTATAAATGTTTCTTTACTTTACAACATTCCCTCATCTTTGCTTTCTGTTCTTTGTTAACTGCATCTTGTATTTATCTAGACTGCAGTCACACCAGTTCAGCACATACTTATCACAACCATTCTTCAATAGGGAACGAATTGCAGAGCACAGAAATTTATTTTCTAAGTCCTGGCCTTATTCCATGTTCTCAGCAGGAATAACGTGGACATTTCTGGGAAACACTTAAAACATACACGGGCCTTTCCTGAATACACTTTATTCGTCTCTGCGACTGACCATGCCCCCGTTCCACCTCCATTCTGCCCCTTCTGGGCATATTCTGAGATCTCTGTGCTAGCGCCGTGTATGTGTATGATAGCAGTGTTTCAGAATTCAATCAGGAATGTTTTTGGCACATAAATGTCTCAGCCACATGTACAAACCCCTTATTTGTATTCTGGAATGTTCTCCTTATTGAAGTTAAAAGCATAAGTTGATGTCTTCAAAAGAACAGAGAAGCTGTATGATATAATCAGTATGGTAAGGAAGCTCATCCTGAGTTAGGAGAAAGTGAAAAAAACCAAAGAATTCACCCTAATAAAAGGACCTATTTTGCAAGGTCAGAGAAATAAAACCACAACCACACCTAGAAACCAGAAAATCCCCAGCTGGAACAGGTTTCAGAGTTCCCCTAGTGGAGTAAGGGAGAGTGAATACAGACCCAAGGTAAAAGACCCTTACGTCAGTAAGCTCCCTGATTACCCAGGTGCCAGAGGGCAAGCTGATCTCCATCACCTGGGAAGAGAAGAGGTGGGGCTGGAACCCTGTAGATTTAAGCCTAGGTTAGATTATACAGAAGTTAGCAAGGAGAGCAAAGAGAGCAAGGCGAGCAAGGCGAGCAACAGGAACAGGAGCAGGAACAGCAGGAGAGGAGAGTGCTGGAAAGAGCACGAGAGAGGAGAAGCTGCTACAAGCCAAGGCACAGGTACAAGCGTTAGAAGTCTGTCCCATACTGAGCAGTGCAGAGTTGCAGGAGACACTCTCAGCTCTAATAGAGGCTGTCAGCTAAGCCCAGTGAGCTAGAACGAGAGATAGAACCAATGCAACTAGGAGAGCCTGATGCAGCTTTGAATGAGGAAGATATATTCATGGATTGCTCTTTGTGCCAAGCCTTAGCTACAGAGGGGTTGAAGGAAAGCCAACCTTAAGAGAAAACTCTCCAGAGCAAGGTAACCTTGAAAAGCAAGGAAGATGTTTTGTGAATTCCCTGTGTTAAAGAGGGGAAACGTTTGCTGAGAAGTGAGAACAAGCTGAAGCTGTATAATTGTGCTTGTTAAACACCTGCTATCCTGTGCAGTGAGACGGCAAGAAGCCAAGCTAACGGTGAGAGAAAAAAAGCTTTTGTTTTGCTTTTGAATGTTCCTGAGAAAACCTGAGTAGAGCTTTGTTTGCTTATTTGGAAGTTTGTTCCTGTTGGAAGTTTTGCTTTGCTTATAAAGAGGAGAACAGCTTAAAAATGTTTGGAGATGAAAGGAAAGAAAACTGCCATTGAAGAAAGCTGTTTGTGTTTATGCTTTAACCAGCAAGGCTAGAGAAAGCTGGAAGCCTTGCTGTTAAAGGGGTTTTTGCTTTTGAGCTGAAGAATACTGTAAGCTGATATTTTGTTTTGACCTTTTGCTTATGTCCTGTTGGGGTTTTGAAAGAAACCTGGAGAAATAATCCTGAAAGAGGTAATTTATGGACCTTGCATTTGAGTTCAATAAATTTCTGTCATTGCCTTACCACAAGAGCCAAACTACAAGTTTTTTTTGCTACCGGAAGCCCTATGTGTAGCAGTTAAACTACATTTCCCAAGAAGCATTGCGGGGGAACCAGTCAGAGAAGGCTGAAAAGGGAAAGTTTCTATTAGAACCACGACCCTCCATGCTGAATGCAAGGAGCAAGGGCATGACAATAGCAATACCAAGACCTTGTACAGTGTGGCTAATGGAGCTAAGAAGCCCTAACTACTTCAGTATGAGCTGAAAATCTGTCCACAGTCTCCCCAGAGTACTTACATAGTCTGGCAATACAGTTAGCTATAGTTGCTTCCATCCACGAAATGAACTTCCACAACTTCAAATCTGAAACATCCCTAGGTGGGACAGCAAAGAAGACTCATTCAACAATCTCCCAGAAAAAGAAACAGGTTGAATAACTTCAATAAGTTTCTTTCCTCCCCCTCTCCCCGCCAGCAGAAAGTCACCTGCCACCCTCAACTACAGTATTTCCCCTTGAGGAAGGATCCTTGTTATCAATCTTCAATGGAATTATCCAGCATTCAGAGACAAAAACCCATCAAGTAAAGCATCTTTTTCCATAAATGCAACTGTTATCCCTTCCAATCTCATTCTCACTTGAACAGCTCTCAGTTGAAGGGAATGGTAAGTCTTGAGTGCCTCCTGGTGGTGGTGAGGGTGGAGGCTGGCGTGCATGACTCAAAGAGGTTTCCATCTGCATATTGAGATTAAAATTCCCCTCGCTGAGGCCACTCCCCTCAGAAGATTACAATCCTTTCACAGATAAGAGTCCATGGGGCTCTGAGGGGCTTGATCATCTCCCTCTACAACAAACTTCATTTTTGTTTTCCATTTATCTATCATACCTAACAAGATCTATACTTAAATGGTTCCTTGGCAGCTCCTTGGTGGTTTGAATTTCTTTAGATATACAAGTATGACTATTCACCACCATCTCTGCTTTCATTTGCATCTCCAATTCTTTTTGATCACATCATTACATCGTTATGGCTCTCTCAGTAATATCTCTTCTTCCCAGACAAAGGGGGCAAACAAGTCTATGGGGATAGACATTTCTCCTCCTGCTCCCAGGCTTCAAAAGCTGATCTCCCCCCCCCCCCTAAAAGATGCTCCTATTCATGCCTTCTAGCAGGACTGGCCCAACCACTAGGCAAATTAGGTGGCTGTTTAGGGTGGCAACTTCGGGGAAGAAGCAAAGAGCAAAGCATCCAAAGCTAAACTATAGATTGTGCCAGCTGAGAGGGGCATATGGCTTAAAGTCTCTTTCCTCTTAAATTTATTTTAAATCTTCTATCAGTTAATTCCATGCTGTGTTCCCTACTCATAATGCCTTTAAATGTAAACTTCATTGACCTTAGGAAATATAGTATATTAAAAAAATGTTAAATAAATAAATAACTATTTCATAGAGTAAATAGTTGTTTCCTATTAATTTGTTCCATACAACACTTTGAGGCCGATGTATTAACTCATTCCATTTTCCATAAGTTAGTGGCATATTAAGGTTTGCTATGTATGCAAATAAGTTCCACAATCTTTTGTGATAAATGTCATGTGCTATGCCATGCTTCAAGGAAATAGTCAAATGGCTACAACTACACAACCTATCAGTCAACTTCAGTAAGACAGAGGTTCTCCACATCACAAGAGAGCCCACATTCACTCCTTCCACCTCTATCAAATTCGACAACACTGAGCTCCAAGTCCGAACTCAAGTCAAGTACCTCGGCATCACACTGGACTGCAGCTGACCTTCCAGCCCCACATCCGGAACACCACCAAGGCAGTTTATTTCAAACTCAAAACACTATGGAACCTATGCCCCCTCCTCTTCACTGAGCACTTCCGTGCAGTTTGCCAGGCCTCCATTACCCCCATCCTGGATTACTGCAACTCCATATTCCACTGTCTTCCCAAAGCCAGCATCCTGCCTCTACCACTGGCCCAAAACACTGCAGTACGTATGATCTATGGAATCTCCAGACACAGCCATGTCACACCCATACTGAGGTCGCTACACTGCTACCAATCATCTCTAGAATAAAGCACAAAATTCTCACCATCATCCACAAAACCCATCAAAACGCTACCTCTGAACAGCTTCAAGCACTAATCAGCACTTTCAACACCAATAGGCCACACAGAATCTTCTTGACCTACCTCCTTGAATATGCAAGAGCACATAACACGCTCACCTAAGGGCCTTTACACTCTATGCTCCTACCCTCTGGAATGCGCTACCTCCCGCACGCCAAGCCATCCAATCCCCTCAGAGCTTTAAAAAGCACCTCACAACATACCTCTTCCAGGAGCACTACAGCAGAGAACAACCTGCCAACCCATAAGACAACACCCTCATCTGACTCACAGCATCCCTCCAACCCCAGCGCCCACCCTGCCTCAAACACCCCCACCCAGTATGTTAACATCTAAGTAATTAGCAATCAATCCCTCTTTACACCTAACGCATGTGCACTCCACTACTCACCCTGCATAAATAATGAGTTTATTCTTCACTGCATTCCTACCCGTACCTTTGTAACCCTTGCCCACTTTACCCTTGTCCACTTTAACCCTTGTTAATTGTGCACCATTTTGACTGGTAGAAAAATGGTATACCAAAAACCTGTTAAATAATAAATAATAATAATGATGGCTGGGGACTTTATGGGTTGCTGGCCATGACAATGTGCAGTGGTTGTGCCAGTACATTAAAGGAATGCTTGAGGTCAGAAGATACCATTTTTCAAGATACCGCTTGTGGGGCAGTAGTGAGTGGGATAACTCCTGCTCCCTCCAGAATCCTTTCTCTTCTTGCATGAGTGTGGTGAGAATCAGTGGCAGGAGAGGAGACAATTAGGACATTTGTGGCATTTTGGTAACAGAGGGAAAGAGTTAATTGGAAGGGATTGGTATTGGGCTATATGTAACCAAATTTATGGGTTGTGTGTGAGGGGAAGGGGGAAGTGCTTCTTGCCCACCCAACCTTCAGGGTCTGAGCTAAGGGTGGGGAGTGGGAGCATTTTTCCAGAATTCTTGAAGCCCCTTACAAGCAATCAAGTTGTCTACCCATGAAATTAACTGGGTAGACAACTTTCATGCATACACCAGCTATAGGGCTGAGTTTTTCACATGCCTATTTTCACAGATTACATTATTAGTGAGTTGCTTTGCATAATTTTTCAGAGTGAGAGTTAACCCAGATAAGATAAATTTTCTTTGAATGGGTAGGAACAAGTTTCTGGAGGTTCAGAAGGACCAGTGTCTGGGAAGAAAAGATGTGTTAGTTCAGTTCAGTCTTGAAGGACTAGAAAAGGGGACTGTTACTTCTGGAGAGAGATCTGCAATTGTGAGTATATACTTCTGGGAATTTTCTGAAAGGAATTCTTTCTATTAAAGCTAATTAATCTGTGAACCCAGTGTTTTTTGTTAAATCAGTCAGGGCCTAGTAGCAACAATTTAAGTTTAAATTTAAAACACAGAAGAGAACTTTCTGGTTGCATTTCATACCCAGCAGAGAGCTTGTAGTTTTAATTTAATAGTCACTCAGGGCCTAGTGTCAGCAAAGTACTTTTAGTTTAAATTTAAAACACAGAAGAGAGCTTTCTGGTTAAATTTGGAACCCAGCAGAGAGCTTGTAGTTTAAATTTCATAATAAGTCAGAAACTAGCAGCAGGAAAGAGCTTTTAGATTAAATTTAAAACACAGAAGAGAGCTTTCTGGTTAAATTTAGAACTCAGCAGAGAGCTTGTAGTTTAAATTTCATAATAAGTTAGAGCCTAGCAGCAGCAAAGAGCTATAATTTAAATCAAATAAGAATATAGATTAGCACAAAAGGCAAAACAGGGTCAGTACTCTTTGAGCAGCAAATAAAGTTTTCTAGAGACCTTTACAAAGAGGCCTTCTACCTAGGGGGCAAGAGACCTGTGAAACGTTTTCAATAGGTGTTAACACCAGGTGGCAGGTCAAAAGGCCATTTTGAAAGACTCCTTCTATGCAAGCAAGGACTGTTAATCATCCAGGAAGTTGGTCACAGCTTACCTCAGCAGCACAGGCTTAAATAGCTCAACCAGAGCTCTGTGATCCTCAGTCTTGAAGGACTAGAAAAGGGGACTGTTACTTCTGGAGAGAGATCTGCAATTGTGAGTATATACTTCTGGGAATTTTCTGAAAGGAATTCTTTCTATTAAAGCTCATTAATCTGTGAACCCACTATTTTTTGTTAAATCAGTCAGGGCCTAGTAGCAGCAGTTTAAGTTTAAATTTAAAACACAGAAGATAACTTTCTGGTTACATTTCATATCCAGCAGAGAGCTTGTAGTTTTAATTTAATAGTCACTCAGGGCCTAGTATCAGCAAAGTACTTTTAGTTTAAATTTAAAACACAGAAGAGAGCTTTCTGGTTAAATTTGGAACCCAGCAGAGAGCTGTAGTTTAAATTTAATAGTCACTCAGGGCCTAGCATCAGCAAAGTACTTGTAGTTTAAATTTAAAACACAGAAGAGAGCTTTCTGGTTAAATTTGGAAGCCAGCAGAGAGTTTGTAGTTTAAATTTCATAATAAGTTAGAGCCTAGCAGCAGCAAAGAGCTATAATTTAAATCAAATAAGAATATAGCTTACCTCAGCAGCACAGGACAGGGTACTGTGTAGCAGCCCTCTTTTAATAAGTGTTATTTCCCTCCCTCCCTCCCCACATCCACCCACCCCTGGGATAATTGTAGCTTTATAGGTACTTACACATCTTAAAAGACAGGAGGTGCTCTCAGGTGAAGCTCGTTACCCAAATCAGTCATACACTAAGGACCTGAGATTAATTAAGCTTCAGGTGAACAAGGTATATTAAACGTATTAGGTACAGTTTTATTGGTATAAATATCCATAGCAAGCCTTAGAAAGTAAAGAACTTAAAGATCTAAACAAAAACTTAAAACTAAGATGCAGACAGAATTCCAGCAGCGAGATGGGGGCTTTCCAGTCTTTTGCATTGAGTGTCACATGTATGATCTTCTCCTAGTTGGTCAGAGGTCTTACATGTGCACTAGGTGCAAGGAGCTCTTTGCTCTCAGGGAACGAGTTCGTTCTCTAGAGGCTAGAGTAGCAGACTTGGAAAACATAAGACAGAGAGGTACATAGATGAGACCTACAGGGATATAGTCCTGAAGTCCCACCTCCAGTCTGGCAGCATTCCTGTTGCCATGGAGGAGAGAGGTCACGTGATATGAGCGCATCACCCTGGTGTGGCAGGAAGTGATTCTGTAACTAGGACCTGTCCTCCAGGTGATGTAATACCCTCTTGCACCGAGGATGTTTCTCCAGGGCCATGTGCCCATGAGGGAAGGTTTAGGACAGCCGTTATAGTTGGTGATTCGATCATTAGGCATGTAGATAGCTGGGTGTCTGGTGGATGTGAGGATCGCCTGGTAACATGCCTGCCTGGTGCGAAGGTAGCGGACCTCACACGCCACCTAGATAAGGTCTTAGATAGTGCTGGGGAGGAGTCTGCTGTCTTGGTACATGTCGGTACCAATGACATAGGAAAATGTGGTAGGGAGGTTCTGGAGGCTAAATTTAGGCTTTTAGGTAGGAAGTTGAAATCCAGAACTTCCAGGGTAGCGTTCTCCGAAATGCTTCCCGTTCCACGTGCAGGACCCAAAAGGCAGGCAGAGCTCCGGAGTCTCAATGCGTGGATGAGGCAATGGTGCAGAGATGAGGGTTTTGGATTTGTTAGGAACTGGGGAACAATCTGGGGAAAGGAGGGGCTCTTCCGAAGGGATCGGCTTCACCTTAACCGGGATGGAACCAGGCTGCTGGCATTAACCTTTAAAAAGGAGATAGAGCAGCTTTTAAACTAGATAATAGGGGAAAGCCGACAGTCACCCAAGAGCGGATGGTTTGGAAAAATGTATCCTTGAAGGGTACTACCAAAAGCAGAGAGGTTCCAAAAAAGAGTAAAGTAGCCTAAATGCCTTTGAGTATGGAGCAGACAGAGCTTAAAGATCCCAAGTTACCCATGTCTACCAATAGCCAAATTAATATGAATAAAATACAGTCTCTAAAATGCTTGTATGCAAATGCTAGAAGTCTAAAAAATAAGATGGGAGAGTTAGAATATATAGCACTAAATGAGAGGTTAGATATGATTGGAATATCAGAGACATGGTGGAAGGAGGACAACCAGAGGGATACTGTGATACCTGGGTAGAAACTATATTGTAATGATAGAGCTGATCAAATTGGTGGAGGGGTTGCGCTCTATGTTAGAGAGGTCATTGAGTCAGAAAGGATTAAAGTTTTGCAGGAAACAAAATTTGCTGTAGAATCTCTATGGATTGAAATTCCATTTAAAAAGGGGAAGGCAATGGCAGTGGGGGTGTACCATCGACCGCCTGGCCAGAATGAACAAATGGATGATGAAATGCTCAAAGAAATCAAGGAAGCTAACAAATGTTACAACGCAGTAATAATAATGGGTGATTTCAATTACCCGGGTATCAACTGGGTCAGTGTCACGGCAGGACATGCTAGGGAGATAAAGTTCCTAGATGAAATAAATGACTGCTTCTCGGAGCAGCTGGTTCATGAACCGACCAGAGGGGAAGCCATATTAGACCTAGTCCTTAGTGGAACACCAGATCTAGTGCAAGAGATAAGGGTGTTTGGGCCACTTGGCAATAGTGATTATAGCATGATCGCCTTTGATTTAATTAGTGGAGGAGGGATAGTAAGGAAATCCACAGTACTACCTTTTAACTTTTGAAAGGGAGACTATGATAAAATGAGGAAAAATAGTTAAGAAAAAACTAAAAGGAGCAGTTGCAAAGGTTAAAGACTTACATCAAGCTTGGGTGTTGTTGAAAAATACTATCTTGGAAGCCCAAACCAGCTTTATTCCACACTTTAAGAAAAGTGGAAGGAAGTCCAAAAAACTGCCAGCATGGTTTAAAGGTGAGGTCAGAGAGGCTGTTGTTGCCAAAAAAGTATCTTTCAGGAAATGGAAAAAAGAGCCAAACGATGAAACCTGGAAACAGCACAAGCAGGCAAAGGGAGAATTTGAGAAGAAGCTTGCTGCGGAAGCAAAAACGCAAAATAAAGATTTTTTTCAAGTACATTCGTAGCAAAAAACCTATGAGAGAGTCAGTTGGTCCATTAGATGATAGAGGATTTAAAGGAGCACTAAGAGGCGACAAGGCATAGCGGAGAGACTGAATGAATTCTTTGCTTCGGTCTTTACTGAGGAAGATGTAGGGATGTTACCCATGACTGAAGTGGTATTTAAAGGTGCGGAAGAATTGAAGGAAATATCAATACATCGGGAAGATGTATTACAACTATTAGATAAACTGAAGAGTAGCAAATCACCTGGGCCGGATGGTATACATCCAAGGGTGTTGAAAGAACTGAAATATGAGATTGCAGACCTGCTATTAGTAATCTGTGAACTATCATTAAAATCATTTCTAATACCTGAAGATTGGAGGATCGCCAATGTAACACCAATTTTTAAAAAGGGTTCCAGGGGTGATCCGGGAAACTACAGACCGGTGAGCCTGACGTCACTACCGGGAAAAATGGTAGAAACCATCATAAAGAATAAAATTACTCAGCATGTAGATACTCATGGCCTAATGGGAGACAGCCAACATGGCTTTAGACAAGGAAGAACTTGTCTTACTAATCTGTTATGTTTTTTTGAAGGTCTGAATAAACAGGTGGACAAAGGTGAGTCGGTTGATATAATATATCTGGACTTTCAGAAAGCCTTTGACAAGGTCCCTTATCAGAGACTTTTGGCAAAACTAAAGAGTCATGGGATAGGAGGCAGTGTACTATTGTGGATCAGGAACTGGTTAAAAGATAGAAAGCAGAGGGTAGGGCTAAATGGCCAATTTTCCCAATGGAGAAAGGTGAATAGTGGTGTACCCCAGGGATCTGTGCTGGGTCTGCTGCTTTTTGACATATTCATAAATGACCTGGAAAGTGGAATAACGAGTGAGGTTATCAAATTTGCAGATGACACAAAACTATTTAAAGTTGTTAAAACCCAAGAGGATTTTGGAAAATTGCAAGAGGATCTTGATAAATTGGAAGACTGGGCATCAAAATGGCAGATGAAATTTAATGTGGACAAGTGCAAAGTTATGCACCTAGGGAAGAACAACCCAAACTATGGTTACACAATGCAAGGTTCCACATTAGGAACCACCACACAAGAAAAATATTTAGGCGTCATTGTGGATACCATGTTAAAACCCTCGGCCCAGTGTGCAGCGGCGGCCAAGAGAGCAAATAGAATGCTAGGTATCATAAGTAAAGGAATGGAAAATAAAACAAAAGATATTATAATGCCTCTATATCGTTCCATGGTGAGACCGCACCTTGAATATTGTGTGCAATGGTGGCTGTATCTTAAAAAGGATATAGCGTTATTAGAAAAGGTTCAGAGAAGAGCCACCAAAATGGTAAAGGGGATGGAAGGATACTCCTATGAAGAAAGGCTAAAAAGGTTAGGGCTCTTCAACCTGGAAAAGAGACGGCTGAGGTGAGATATGATAGAAGTCTATAAATTAATGAATGGAGTGAAACGGGTAAACATAGATCGATTGTTTACGTTATCAGAATATAGAAAGACTAGGGGACATGCAATGAAGCTACAGGGTAAACTATTTAAGACTAATAAAAGAAAATATTTTTTCACTCAACATGTAATCAAACTTTGGAATTTGTTACCGGAGGATGTAGTAAAGGCTGTTAGTGTAGCTGGGTTTGGACAAGTTCCTGGAGGAAAAGTCCATAAACCATTATTAAGAAGGGACCCAGGATATCAATGCTTGACCGAGTACAAGCATTGCGGAACCTGTATCTTTTGAGGAAACTGCTAGGTACATATGACCTAGATTGGCCACTGTTGGAAACAGGATACTGGGCTTGATGGACCTTGGTCTGACCCAGTATGGCATATCTTATGTTCTTATGTTCTTATGAACATAAGAAATGTCATACTCGGTCAGACCAAGGTCCATCAAGCCTAGTATCCTGTTTCCAACAATGGCCAATCCAGGTCACAAGTACCTGGTAGGGTCCCAAAAAGACACACAGGTTCCACAATGCTTGTATAGGGGTAAGAAGTGGATTTCCCGGGTCCTCTTTAATAATGGTTATGGACTTTTCCTCCAGGAACTTGTCCAAACCTTTTTTAAACCCAGCTACACTAACAGCTTTTACTACAGCGTCTGGTAACAAATTCCAGAGTTTGATTGCATATTGAGTGAAAAAGTATTTTCTCTTATTAGTCTTAAAAGGGTTATACTGTAGCTTCATTGCGTGTCCCCTAGTCTTTCTACTTTTTGATGGCGTAAACAATTGATTGATATTTACCTGTTCCACTCCATTCATTAATTTATATACCTCTATCATATCTCCCCTCAGCCATCTCTTTTCCAAGTTGAAGAGCTCTAACATTCTAAGCCTCGCATCATAGAGGTATCCTTCCATCCCCTTTACCATTTTGGTGGCCCTTCTGTGTACCTTTTCTAATAATGCTATATCCTTTTCAAGATATGGCAACCAGAATTGCACACAATATTCAAGGTGCGGTTGCACCATGGAATGATACAGAGGCATTATAATATCCTTTGTTTCAATCTCCATTCCTTTCCTTATGATACTTAGCACTCTGTTTGCCTTCTGGGCTGCTGCTGCGCACTGGGCACAGGGTTTCAACATATTACCCACGATGATGCCTAAATCTTTTTCCTGGGTGGTGGCTTCTAATGTGGAACCATAGTAACCATAGTTTGGGTTGTTCTTTTCTAAGTGCATAACTTTGGACTTGTCCACATTAAATTTCATCTGCCATTTGGATGTCCAACCTTCCAATTTATCAAGGTCCTCTTGAAATTTTTCACAATCCTCTTGGGTTTTAACAACTTTGAATAATTTTGTGTCATCTTCATATTTGATTACCTTACTTGTTATTCCCATTTCCAGGTCATTTATGAATATGTTAAAAAGCTTCGCACCCAGCACAAATCCCTGGGGTACTCCACTATTCACCTTTCTCCTTTAGGAAAATTGACCATTTAGCCCTACCCTCTGCTTTCTATCTTTTAACCAGTTCCTGATCCACATTAGTGTGCTGTCTCCAATCCCATGACTTTTTAATTTCGCCAAGAGTCTCTCATGAGGGACCTTGTGAAAGGCTTTCTGAAAATCCATATACACTATATCGACCAGCTCACCTTCTTCGACTGTGAATAAACAGAGACGGTCTGAAGCTTAGATAGTATAATTGATTCTGTGCTGACAACGGAGGTGCAGGCTTTTATAAATCTGAGGCAGTTCAGAGATTCAATCCTTCCTGTCAAATGCAGATTTCTGTAAGAGGTTATGCAAGCAGCTCTTATCTCTCAAGTTGATTAATGTAATGCGGTATATTTGGCGTGCCTCATGAAATCCAATGATAGATTACAGCTGATTCAATGCACCACAGTAAACGTATTTTGAAGTGCATGCGGTAAGGAATCAGGAGACAATGGAGGGAGACAAACAAGGGGAGGCATTATGTATACGGTATCTATTATTCTATCAGCCTTTTAATTTTGTAGACCTGTATCATAAATCTTTTATTTATCTCTTCTCTAAGCTGATGAGCCATAATCTATTTAGCCTTTCTCCATAAAGGTGTTCCATTCCCTTTGTCATTTTTGCATGCATCCACTGCATAGGGCTCCAAAACCAAAAAACAAACAAAAATAGAGGGACAGAATAGCATCTCCACTGAAGTCTCTTTGTTGCCTTCTTCTGAGGTTAAGAATTCAATATGAGGTACTAAAACTGGCATTTAAAGTGCTTAGAGCAATTGCACCAAGCTATTTATCAGACCGTGTTCAACAATATTTACAGACAGGACAGGATGTCTATTTAGAGCTGCCTACAAAAATGTGATCCCCCATTTGCAAAATATCTTGCCTCAGGATTTTGTTTACAGGGAGATTATTTAACATTTTGGAAAAAGCTAAAATTAGTTTTATCCTCACAAACATAACAAGGGGATGTCCTGTGATAGGTGAGGGTTGATGCTTATTGTAGTTGGGTTAAATGACAGATGGAATGTTTTAGAGAACGTTTGGGTAATAATGCTATATTACATGTGCTTATATTGTATACGTATAATGTTGTAGTATATTTTGAAGTTTTATAATAGACATGCTTTTGTATTTTTTTGTACTCCTTGAACCTACGTTTTGTGTAAAAGCGGATTATATATGCCATTTTAAATTAAATTACAATTTTTAATGATTTTAAATAAACTTGTGAATTTACAAAAGTTGTTTTCTGCAAAACCATCTGAAAACACTAAAATTTCAGCATTTTTGCTTATTATTTTTTTTCATATTTTATTGCATGAAGACACTTCTGCAAAATAGTTTTTACATTATTTCTATTTATTTAACTGTATTTGATATACTGCCAAAGGCCAGGTGACCATCATAGCAGTCTACAACAAAATAAAATCAAATGGGAAAAGGAGAACTGCAAAAAAGAAGAGTGGAAGAAGGAATGCTATGCTGATATGGAGATGGATGGGGAAAGAAGTAGAGAAAAAGGAAGCAGACCAACCTGGGAGAACATGGGTTACTGAAGGGTAGACTGAGGGAAGGCTTGCTGGAACAGCCAAGTCTTCAAACCTTTCTTGAATTTGGGGAGGAGGGGATTCGAGGCAAAGGGGAAGGGGTTGAAGTTCCAGAGGGTAGGCCCAAGATATAGGAGAAGGAGAAGCTCCTGGAGACAAGCAAGCGAACAGTTTAGGGAGGCGGCGGGGCAGGGAAAGCTACATTGGAAGATTGGAGGGAATGGGATAGTTGATATGGTGAAATTAAAGTAACTAGATAAGGGGGATAGGCAGAGCAGAAAGCATAGTGAACAAGGGAGAGTATTTTGAAATGTATGCGGGAAGGAATCAGGAGACGCTGGAGGGAGACAAACAAGGGGGAGGCATTATGAAAATGGTATCTATTATTCTATCAGTCTTTTAATTTTGTAGACCTTCTCTTCTTGGTTATCTTCTCTAAGCTGATGAGCCATAATCTATTTAGTCTTTCTCCATAAAGGTGTTCCATTCCCTTGGTCATTTTTGTATGCATCCATAGCATAGTGCGCCAAACAGCAGAGCAGCATCATTTTCACTCCAGATAAAGGGATAGGCTGCAATGGTTACACCTGTCAGAGCGCCATGAACAGCTGTCATCAAGGTGTATGAGAACCCCAGACGTTGAAAACATGAGAAAGTAGCCCAGTAAGCAGGTAGCGGCAGCAAGGGAGGTCCAGAGACAAGGAAGAGGGGACCCCATGATGGCTTATTATAGGGAAAGGGAGAAAAGGGTTTTTTTTTGGGGGGGGGGATCCAGAGGGCATGGTTTTCATATGAGTTGGATGGTGAGCACACTAGATGTAGAAATACAGGAGGAAAACACATATGCCAATGTCTGCCACTGGCACATGTGCAAGTCCCCTCACTCTTAACGCCTCTGAGGACAGCTGCCCATACTAACACTGCACTCATCATGTACCACCTCCCAAATCACCTTGTTTGTGTGAAAAAAGACAGTATATTAACCCTTTGAAGGCCTCCTTTAAATTTTTAATCCACATTCTGCAGCCGGGTTAATTCTTGCATATTTCAGGAATATTGTACCCGTCTTATTCAATATGTTCTAATAGTGATCTTCCTTCTGCTATGGTCATGTATTATATACCATTTGATAGGAATATTTTGTCAGAATTTTGGATCCGAAGAGTTTTGGGCTCGGCCTGGAAAGGGTTAAATCCAATAAATCATAAGCCATGAGATACACATGTACCAGATGACTGAGGGTACAACGAGCAATGGCTTCCCTCCCTGGGCATATGTTGTCTAAAGTCATGATAGGGTACTCCACCTACGTAATTGCCAGCGATCCAGCACAAGTTTTAAACAGTTGTAGGAGGTGCAAGTCTCATGCACCGTTGAGCATCAATGCATCACACAGGTATGATATAGTTGCACTATAGAGTTCATAGCAGGTGGCCACCCTGAACAACCTCAAGCATGCATCAACAGTGTTTCCCAGTACTACATGTGCACCTCTATCAGGTATGAAGAACATCAACACCCCTGTTCCAAGGTTTGCTGTCAGTAGGCCACAGATATTCAGGTAAGGATCCATAAAGAAATATGCAATAAGTCTATTGAAAGGTTATCTATCATGTGTCTGTAATCAATCAGCATGCATCATAGCACAAAGCAAGACTTACATATTTTGCAGTAGCAGCAGCAGCAGCACCATCACTAGCATCACCACTGCTGGATGCAGCCACATCTAGCTATGATGCCCCTGAAGAGGAAGACACCACCAGCATGGAGAAGGGGAGCAGCAGCAGTAGTTCCTTGACAGAGCAGGAAGCTGCTTTGGAGGCTTGCATGACAGAGGAGGGAGATTCCCCTGAAGTAGTAGACTCCTCTGAGGAGGGAGATGAAAGGAATCTCCATCCCCTCGCCCTGCAGTTGCAGCTGGCCAGGACTACCCCAAGAATGCTCTAGTGCGCATGGACTAAACTTTGGGCTGGAGAAAGTGCAGCCTGATATTGCAGACCCCCATGCAGAAAGGGAGGTGGAGGTTGTGATAAGGGAGGCGAAGGGTGGGGAGGGGGCAGATGTGCAGGTTAGGGATCTCCTAGAGTTTCTGGTGACCCAGTCTGTCCAGTTTGCCTCTATGCTGGACCAGATGGGTCCCCATGAAGTGCTACTGTATCTGATTTTTCTTAGGAGTTGTAGCAGGTCTTCAGCAAGGTCTCAAATTCCATGTGCTTAGGTGACCTATCTGGAGGGTCTCTACCAGCCTCTCAGGGTTTAAAAGTTGTTTTGTATGGGATTAAATGATCCATATGTGAAGATATGCTGGTGGCATCCACTAATAAAAGTTTATGGGCCCGATATTGAGCTAGGCTCATTTTTGAAGGGCTATGTGCCACATTGGCACATATTTTATTTAGTTGGGCATAGATCTTCCTGCTGACCTCTAACCCAGATATTCAATGTTGCAGCAAAGGCATTGAATATCTGAGGATCGCTGCACACACTAGAAGCCACTGAAGCTAACCAGCAGCAGCGATATTGGATGTTGCCCAGTTAGCTCCTGCACCTTAAAGATAGGCAAGGGTTTTCCATGCCTATCTTTTCGACGCAGATCGCTAACTGGGCTGCATACAATATCGCTGCTGCCTGGTTATCACTTTTTGCCTCCTATGCTCCACCCCAGAACACCCCCGATAGGCCCCGATGCTAACTGGAAAGCGCCGGGGCACAGAGGAAAGTTAGAAGAAGATATTCAATGGCACCCAAATGAACTGACTACATGCCAGTTAATGCACACCCCTATTTCCTATCTTTTAATCAGTTAGAAGACCCATGATTTTTTAGTTTCCTGAAGAGTCTCTCATGTAAGACATGCCAAATGCTTTCTGAAAATCTAGGTACGCTATATTGACAGACTTGCCCTATGCAACATGTTTACTTACACCTTCAAAAGATTTCAGTGGTCCTTAGGCAACTTAACTTTAAACTGATAAAATATCCATTTAAAGTTAAGTGGATTTTCTGTAGTGTTATCCGTGCAATTGGAACCCCTGAAAATCCATATATAACTTAAACAGAATTCATATCAATTTCGAGTTTTACCTGCTATTCATGCATTCAAACTTGAATGCATCAGTTATACAGAGAGAGATTGAATTTCACCACTCTGTATAACTTGTTCTTCCACTCCTAGCCTACCTCCAAATCCTGCCCAAATTACAATTTTATCCTTTGGCCACAGAGCAATTTACAGCCTGTGGCATGCAGTCGGGGCTTTCAAGGGATTCACTGACTCCTCAGCACTGCTGTGATAAGAAAAAACTTGAAGTTCCCCCCTCCCCAGTATCATCATGGCCTGGCCTGACCTCAAACCAGTGCCCCTTGTGTTGGGGAGGAGAAGCGGCTTTCCACAAGAACTGTTATGCTTCTTAGATCGGCTGGTTCTAGAATTTCTAGTTCTCTTAGTTTCTGTTTCCTGATTGTCCCAAAGTCTGTCTGGTCTTGACTATCGGTGTAGTTCTACTTGGGGGGTGGGGGGGTGGGAGGGGTGGGAGGGGGGAGCGGCAAAGGGTAAGGAAGTCATACTGACAGTGGGGGCAGGGGTATCAGATCGCCTATTGTCTTGAGCTACATGGAAAACTCTTTCTGCATTTTTTGACTTGTAAATCTACTGACTCCTGCTCAAGAGACTTACTCCAAAGATTTTTCTTATGCCAGAAATTCTGTGAAACTATATCCAGAATTTTTAGACACGGTTTCACAGAATTTCTCCCAGATCTGAGTAGGCTTGGCAAATATTATAAAAGTAACTGGGAATTTTATTCAAGCAGCCCTGCTGCCCAGTTCCAGGAGGGCAATTTGAAGACATTTTTGGATTTCCAAAAGTCACATTACTGTGCATTATAGAACTATCAGAAATTCAGCAATGGCCTAAAATATCCCTCTTGGAAATGGGTAACTTAGCAGGACTGCTCCTGTGAAATTCCCAGTTACTTATACTGTCACAGAATTTCAAGCACAAGAAAAGTCTTTGCGGTAAATTTCTTGAGTAGGAGTCAATAGATTCACAAGACAAAAAATCTACAAGTTTTCCAGGTAGCTCAAGACCAGACAAACTTTGCACCAGTCAGAAAACAGGAACTAACAGTAGCATAGAAACATAGAAACATGACAGAAAAGACCACAAGGCCCATCTAGTCTGTCCTTCCATAACAACTACAACAGTCCACTTTTTACCTTTAGAGATCCTCTGTGTTGGTCCCATGCTTTTTTGAATACAGTTACTGTCCTCATCTCTACCACCTCCACTGGGAGACTATTCCACGGATCCACTACTCTTTCCGTAAAGAAATATTTCCGCATATCACTCCTGAATCTATCTCCCTTCACCCTCATCCCATGTCCCCTCGTAGCAGAACTTGCTTTCAATTGAAAGAGGCTCTCTCCCTGAACATTTATGCCACGGAGGTATTTAAACATCTCAATCATATCACCTCTATCCCGCCTTTCCTCTAAGGTGTACATATTAAGATCCTTAAGTCTGTCCTCTTATGCTTTATAATGAAGCCCAATAATCATTTTAGTAGCAACCCTCTGCACCGACTCCATCCTGTTCACATCCTTTTGAAGGTGCGGTCTCCAGAATTGCACACCATACTCCAAATGAGGTTGTACCAAAGACTTATACAGAGGCATTATCACCTCCTTTTTTCTGCTAGCCATTCCTCTCCGTATGCACCCAAGCATCCTTCTAGCTTTTGCCGTCGCCTTTTCTACCTGTTTAGCTACTTTAAGATCATCAGACACAACCACGCCTAGGTCCCGCTCTTCTTTAGTGGACAAAAGTACTTCACCTCCTATACTGTATTGCTCCCTTGGATTGCTGCAGCCCAAATGCATGACCTTACATTTTTTAACATTAAATCCCAGTTGCCAAATTCTAGACCATTCTTCAAGCTTAGCTAGATCCCTCCTCATGTTATCTACACCTTCCTGGGTGTCTACTCTATTGCAGATTTTGGTATCATCCGCAAAGAGGCAAACCTTACCCGACAGCCCTTCCGCTATATCACTAACAAAGATGTTAAAAAGAATCGGACCAAGGACAGATCCCTGGGGCACACCACTGGTAACATCCTTCTCCTCAGAGTGAGCTCCATTTACTTGTACTCTTTGTCCCCTCCCACCCAACCAATTTCTAACCCAAGCAGTAACTTTAGGGTCCATCCCTAGGGTGCTCAGTTTGTTTATAAGTCGCCTGTGAGGAACAGTGTCAAAGGCTTTACTGAAATCTAAATACACCACATCTAGAGCTCTCCCTCGGTCCAACTCCCTGGTTACCCAGTCAAAGAAATCAATCAGATTTGTCTGACAAGACCTGCCTCTGGTGAATCCATGCTGCCTCGGATCCTGTAATCCGCCGGACTCCAGAAACCTCACTATTTTCTCTTTCAGCAGCGTTTCCAATAACTTACTCACCACCGAAGTTAAACTAACCGGCCTGTAGTTTTCAACCACATCCTTACTTCCGCTTTTGTGTAAAGGCACCACATGAGCCTCTCTCCAGTCCTTTGGCACCACTCCCGACTCCAACGAGGCATTGAAAAGGTCAGTCAGTGGAGTTGCTAGAACGTCCCCAAGTTCCCTCAGTATTCTAGGGTGTAACCCATCCGGTCCCATCGCTTTGTCTACTTTAAGTTGAGCTAGTTTCTCACGAACACAGTCTTCTGAAAATTGTTCAAGATGTCCCTCGCTTCTGTTCTTATTTGTGGGTGTTTTCTGAGGTCCTGCTCCTGGTTCTTCATCTGTGAACACAGAACAAAAATATTTGTTAAGCAATTCCGCTTTATCCTTAGCTTCTACATATTCCCCCCCCTTTCACCCTTGAGCAGAAATACAAGACACAGCTAACTATAGAGGGAACCACCCTAGAGATGTAATGGTTCATTCTGGAAAAGGAATGCCTTTGATCCCAAGGGTCATTACTTGAAGGCTAGCTCATGATAACTGTGAAACTGGATACCACCCCCCCCCCCCGAACTTGTGTTTTTTTAAAAATTTGCTGGGAAACCTCTAGTAACCTTTCAGCCATTTTATATTTGTTTGGGCAGCAGCCACATTCCCGTTTTAATTAACAAAATCGCCCTAAAATGAAAACTTTTAAAAACAAAATGAAAAACCTGCAAATGACAAAGGAAACTAAACAAAATGAATATTTTTTGCTTGCATATTCCAAGAAATAGCTCCTCCTGGTTTGCAAATGACTTGGAGCAGCAGCTTCAACACCCGCCCATAATGCACTGCACAAAATCAGGGAGACCCGTTTTGCACCTTTTTTGATGTTTGCTCTTCTTGGGGTCATGTAGTGCCAGTACTATGCTGATTAGGGAGCCAAATTGGGAGCCCTGCCACTTTACTTCTCAGGCTGCACCTGCCCAAGCATCAGTACTAACACATCTCAGAACTAGCCTGAAGCCCTGAGTTCACTGTTGCTTCTCCCCTGGATTTGTCACTGCATTGCAGTGCCAACTCTTCTGATCAAACAGCCATCTTCTGTTCCTTCCCTCTAAGCTGCAACGCTTCTGCCTTCTAGAATTGGAGCAACTTGGCTGGGCCATTGAAGGAAAAAAGAGAGAGGCTGGGTTATCACCATCACATAGGTAGGGGCAGAAATAAACTGCTAAGTCCAACGCCCTTTTTTTACCTAGTCACTAGCAGGGCCAGCACTACCATTAGGAGAAGTCTCGTGACTTGTGAGACTTCTGTCTGGGAGAGAAGAGCGGCAGGGCCCACGGAGACAGCACAGCAAGCCAGCTTTAGGGTAAATTTGCTGTACTGCTTCCGTGGGCCTGGTGGGGGGTACCCTGGAGGGCTAGGAACACCCCCGGAGAAAGGATACGAGAGTGTTTTTATGGGGGTTGGAGCTGTTGTGACCACCAAGCCCCTCTTGTTGTGGCATAGACTACATAATTTCAGCAAATGTTGCAGGTAACTATCAGAAAGAGATCAAGATGTGACATTGTTAACCAAATTTTGTTTCAAGTCATAAGGACATTTTCATTGTTCATTCAGGAAGCGGCATCAGCAGTTCAGCCGAAAAACAGAGGAGTAATTAACTTTAGTTAAGGTTACACATTGCATTAATATAGCAAATTTATTGAATTCCCGACTGTAAATGTCACAAAATGCCATTGGCCACAGTAATATGAACAAAAACTGGAATCTGTAAACACGACAACTGCTAAACTGAAATGTATATTGTTTTGAACCCCCCTTATTGATACACCTACATTTGTACCTCCCTGGAGATGGTTCTCCCCCTTCTTTGTAACTATATTATAACTTGTCTAACTGTATTCCACCCCTGCTTTTGTAAACCGCTTTGACCCGGTGAAAGGCGGTAAATGTTGTTGTTAAGTGCCATCGAGTCGGAGTCGACTCATGGTGACCCTCTGGATAGCTATCCTAAATTGTGTTCGATCTTCAGTCAGGCGGCTTATTGTTGACACACTGGTACCCGAAGCTGCTGTTATTGTATCGATCCATCTCATTGCTGGCCTTCCTCTTTTGCGTTGACCTTCTATCTTGCCAAGCATGATGTCTTTCTCTAATGATCTCTCTCTCCGCATGATGTGTCCAAATTATGAAAGTCGAAGTCTTGTCATCTGAGCTTCTAAAGAAAGCTTAGGTTTGATCTCCTCTAGTACAGACTGGTTTGTTCTTCGGGCAGTCCATGGTATACACAGTATTCGCCGCCAGCACCATAATTCAAAGGCATCAATTTTCTTCCTGTCTATCTTTTTCACTGTCCAGCTTTCACATCCATATGATGTTATTGAAAATACCATGGCTTGAACAAGTCAAATCTTTGTATGGAGAGAGACATCTCTGCTCTTGAGAATCTTATCTAGGTCTTTCATAGCCATTCTGCCAAGAGCAATGCGTCGTCTGATTTCTTGACTGCTTGTTGCTTCTTTATTGATAGTTGATCCAAGTAGGTTAAAGTTATTCACGATTTCAATTTCTTCTCCTTCGACGATGAACCTGTTGATTATGCCAGTTGTCATGATCTTTGTCTTCTTTACATTAAGGTGCAGGCCCATTTTGAGACTATGTTCTTTGATTGTGAGAAGCAAATGTTTCAGATCATCTTCACTTTCTGCCAGTAATGTGGTATCATCAGCATAGCGAAGGTTGTTGATGAGTCTTCCACCAATCTTCACACCTCTGTTGTCTTCATACAATCCTGCTTCTCTGATGATTTGTTCTGCATATAAATTAAACAGGTAGGGGGAAAGTATGCAGCCTTGTCTTACACCTTTGCTTATTTTAAACCATTCTGTTTCTCCTTGTTCTGTTCGAACTGTTGCTTCTTGATCAATGTACAGATTGCGCAAGAGAACGATCAGGTGTTCTGGTATACCCATGCTTCTTAATGTGGCCCAGAGTTTCTCATGGTTTACACAGTCAAAAGCTTTGCTATAGTCGATAAAGCACAAATAGATATCCTTTTGGCATTCTTTAGTCTTTTCAAGGATCCATCTCACATCCGCAATGATGTCTCTCGTTCCTCGCCCTTTTCTGAACCCTGCTTGCACTTCAGGTAGTTCTTGTTCCAGGTATGATTGTAGTCTCTTTTGAATAATCTTCAGTAGAATCTTGCTGGCATGTGGGATCAGAGCAATTGTGTGATAATTTCCACAGTCAGTTGGATCACCTTTCTTTAGTATTGGTATAAACACAGATCTTTTCCAGTCAGTTGGCCATGATGCTGTCTTCCATATTTCTTGGCAGAGCCTTGTAAGTACGGTAACAGCTGCATCAGATTGCTGTAATACTTCTTTGGGCATGCAATCAATGCCTGGTGCTTTGTTCTTTGATAAGGCTTTCAATGCAGCTTCAACTTCTTCTTTCATCACCAATGGATCCAGATCATAAGGTACAGGTTGAAACGGCTGTTGGTCTACTTGATCTTTATCATATAAAAACTCTGTATATTCCTTCCATCTTTTCTTGATCTTCTCAGCATCATTCAACATAGAACCTTGAGCATCTTGTAACATTCCAATTTGAGGCTGGAACTTTTTCTTTAACTCTCGTAGCTTTAGGAAAGCTGATCTTGTTCTTCCTCTAATAGTTTCTGCTTCTATTTCCTTGCATGCGTCATTGTAGTACTTTTCCTTGTCCTGTCTTGCTGCACGTTGGAAATCTCTGTTGAGTTCTGTGATTGTCTTTCTTTCTCCTCTGGCTTTAGCTTCTCTGCATTTCTGGGCAATTTTCAGAGTTTCTTCCGTCATCCATTTTGGCCGTTTTTTCTTTTTTACCTTTTGTAGAGACTTCTCGCTTTCCTCCAACACAACCTTCTTGATGTCATTCCATAACTCTTCTGGAACTCTATCATTTGTATCTAAAGCAGCAAATTGATTTTGCAGGCAGTCTTTAAATTCCAGTGGTATATTCTCAAGGTCATATTTTGCTGCATTCATGAGTGGTTTGCTCTTTTTCAGCTTTAGCTTGAGTTTGCATACTAGTAGTTGATGATCTGTACCACAGTCAGCTCCATTTTTTGTCTTTGTTGATGTTATAGAGCTTTTCCATCGTTGACTTCCACAGATGTAGTCAATTTGATTTTTATACAATCCATTGGGCGAAGTCCAAGTCGCCGCTTGTGTTGCTGGAAGGTGTTCGAGATGAATAGATCGTTGGTCTTGCAGAATTCTATCAGTCTTTCTCCAGCTTCATTTCTGTTGCCAAGTCCATATTTTCCAACTACTTTGTCTTCTTCTTTGTTGCCAACCTTTGCGTTCCAATCACCCATGACTATCAGGATATCCTGTTTGCATGTTCTGTCAATTTCAGCTTGTACTTGTTCATAGAACTCTTCAATTTCATTCTCTTCTGCAGCTGTTGTTGGGGCATATACTTGAATTATAGTTGTGTTGATAGGCATTCCTCGTAGACGAATAGAGATTAAGCGTTCGCTGACTGCATTGTATTTCATTACAGTTCTTGCAAGTTTCTTCTTTATTATAAATGCAACACCATTTCTTCTTTGTCTTTCATTTCCAGCATAGTAGACCATGTGATCATCTGATGCAAAGTGCCCGATGCCAGTCCATTTCAGTTCGCTGACACCCAACAGATCAAGTTGTACACGTTCCATTTCATTCTTGACCACCTCCAACTTCCCTTGGTTGATGCTTCGTACGTTCCATGTTCCAATGTGTAAGACATCTTTACAGCTTCCGACTCTCATTTCATGCACAGCTACATCAGCAGTCAGACTTCCCGAGGGCTTTGATCCAACCACATCATAAATGCTGGCTTTACTCTGAAAAGTCTTCAGCTCTTCCCCAGTAGCTAGTTGAGTGCCTTCCGACCTGGGGGTCTCATCTTCCAGCACTACAGCACAATTTGTTTTGTTGTAACTATCCATTGGGTTTTCATGGCAAGATACAGAAGTAGATTGCCGGGCCTTTCTTCCGCGCAGTTTAAGTTTGGTGTTGTTGCCGTTGTCACAGAAATGTGATCCTCCGCCGTGAACACTATCCCATTCTGCTGCTGCCCAGATGGGTGGTTTGTCTTGGTCTGGCATCTCAGCTGAGACCTGTCCATCTTGGGAGACCCTGCCAGTAGTTAAACTACCGATAGTTTAGGTCTCAGCATCACTGATGCACACAAGCCCTCACAGCACGACAAGCTGCAAACCAAGTGAGGGAGGCGGTATAAAAGGTCTCATATGACTAGCATTATTTTATTTATTTATTTGTTTGTTTGTTTACTTATTTAGCTGTACTTATATATAGGCGGTATATAAGTACAGCTAAATAAATAAGTAAAGAAACAAACAAATAAATAAATAAAATAATGCTAGCCATATGAGACCTTTTTAAAACAAATCCACCAATTGATAGTATAATATGACTTCATTTTGTTAAACACATATTGGTTCTCCCAAGTTATGTCTACTCATATGGACAGTAATTTTCTTTTTCAGAATAGCTTCTATCATTTTGCCTGGCTCTGATATGAGGTTCACCCATCTAGAGTGTTCTGGATCAGTTCTAGAGCTCTTTTTCAAAATTGGTGTTGTATTGGTCATCCTGCAGTTCTCAGTTACAGTGGCATATTTTAAGTTATGTTACAGATTCCCAGAAACATGTCTGCAATTTGCTATTTTAGCCTGTTAATTTTCTTTATATATCCTCCAATTTCACCGTGATTTGTTTCAGTTCTTTTGATGCATCACCTTCCAAAAACTGTTCGGGTATGGATATCTCCCCAACATCCTTTTGTTGTACTTTTGGATGAAAGGCAATCCATCAAATTAATAAACATAATCATAAAACTCAATGCCAATTATTCATATAGCTTTCCATTGTGTCTTTGCCTTCCCTGAGCATCCTTTTTATTACTTCATTATCCACTGGTACAACTAACTCCTTCACAGGCATTTTGCTTTTGATGTATTTTAAAAAGTTATTTAATTTATATTTCTGCAGCAAGTTTCTTCTCAAATTCTTTCTTGACCTGCCTTATTAATATTTTACATCTAACATGCCAGTGTTTATGTTCTCTCTTATTCTGCTCATTTGATCATTTTAATTATGTAGCACACAGTTTATCTGAGCTTCCAAGATGGCATCTTTAAACAATTCTAATGCCTCATGCAAATTTGAAATCCTTACAATTTCTCCTTTCAATTTCTTCTTTCCTAATTTTCTCGTGGTCTCCTTTTCTAAAGTTGAAAGCTACTGCAGTAGTTTTACTTATTATTCTTCCTCCAATGATTACATCAGAGTTGATTGCATTATGATCATTATTGCCAAGCAGAACCACTACTGTTAAACCTTTCACTAGATCTTGTTATAAGCTCATTGTTAGCTGAAACTGGTGGAGAGGTTGGCTGTTTTTGTTTTATTATTTTATGTTGTAGATTGTTTGTCATTTTGTAATAAATGTGAGGATGGAATCTACCTTGAACATAAATTTGATAGGTGGACTATAAATAAATAAAATACGAATAAAATAATTAAGAATTTAAATCACTGCCAGTACCAATATGGTCATTGCCCAAGTCCCCACCAGATAGACCTTGCTACACGATTGCTGGGGACAGCAATCTCAGTCTGGAGGGACTGGGTTTTCTAGTCCTATAGGGACTCCTTGTGGCCTTGGGCAAGCCACGTAACTCTCTGTTGCCTGAGATACACATAGATTGTGAGCCCTTTGAGGACAAGGGAATGCATCCAGTACTTGTTTGTAGTGATTCATAATGTAAACCGTTTTGATTGAAGGATAAGGCGGTATAGAAAACTGGTTAAATAAATAAATACCTGCATGTCTGGGGAGGTCTATAGTCATGTCCATGTTTATACCTGCTCTAGGCACGGATAGGCATCAGGAAAGCACTTGTTGTGGCCTTAAAACAGCCAAAGGGTATAGAGAAGATGGAGCCTTAAGTGACTAGCCTAAGATCACAAAGGCCCAAATTGGTATTTGAAACTTGGCCACCATGCTCCTAATCTCCTACTTTAACCATTAGGCTAGTAGACATTTCTATTCTGGAAACATCTATGTAAATGTCTGCATAGACTTTGATTTGAGGACGTCCACGTTTCTGAGATTGTGCCTGAACTTGCACGTGCCTTGTTTTTCAGATGTTCTGGCTTTGATGACCCAGATTACACTTGGACGTCCCTTAATAGGCTTAAAACAGGCATATTTTGGCTGCCTTAACCTGATGCCCTGTTATAAAATTACCCTCCACATGTTTAAAAAGAACAAAAATTGGAATGGAGTGCTTTAAGCTTAGCCTGTCCAGGAAAGAACACACACATTCACAGCAGTGGAAGAACACAAAGAGAAGTGAGGTGAAAAACAGCAAACCTTTATTCGTCATACCCCACACTTAATTTTTTAAGTGTTACTTAACTTTTAATGTCTTTTTTATATTGCACATTGTACCTTATGTATTTTACGCATTTTCCTTTAATTGTTTTAATATGTTTTTGATTCTTTTTGTGTGTTATGCATGGCATTCTTTGTATGGTTTTCAATTGATTTTTATTTTTAATTGCTTTATTCCTCATTTGTTTTCCTTTCACACCTGAGGTCATATCTATGACAAAGGTTTGAGCCGAAACATGGCTGTGTTGGATAGGACAAATAAAGGTTTGCTGTTTTTCACCTCACTTCTATTTGTGTGCTTTAAGCTTGGTATTTCTTTATTTTATTTTACATTTCAACTGCTCCATGGATCCTTCTACCACAATAAAGGGAAAAAATAGAGGTCAGTATTTAAAAGCACATATGTGGCAGGAGCATGATGGGGAAGCTAGCCCAGGGCAGGGTGGAGCAGAAATGAAACGTGGAACAGGAACACTCCAGTGAAGCAGCAAAGTAGGATTGTGTAGAAGTAGATACAGGTCAGACCCTCCAAAAATCATTGAACTAGCAAGGGTGTAACATAGTTACATAGTAACATAGTAAATGACGGCAGATAAAGACCAGTATGGTCCTTCTAGTCTGCCCAGTAAGATGGCAGGAGTAGGTGCACCCCTCCCCATGTCTTTGTTTAGGGGTGCACCTACCAGGAGTAGGTGCACCCCTCCCCATGTCTCTATCCAATGGTGCATCTGCCACTCTGTGCAGACCACCCCTCCCCATGTCTTTGTTTAGGGATGAACCCACCGCTCCATGTAGGACACCCCTATTTCTTGAGAAATTACATGGTTCAGTTTATTTTGATTTAATCCTGTTGCTGTAAAGGGATCCACTGTGTCTGTCCCATGCTATTTTGAATTCCGTCACTGTGTTTGCCCCACCACTTCCATCGGGAGGGCATTCCAAGCATCCACCACCCTTTCAGTGAAAAAGTATTTCCTGACATTGCCTTTCAATTTACCACCTTGCAGCTTCATGTTATGCCCTTTAGTTTTACAGCTTCCCCATTTTTGAAAGAGGTTTGTTTGTTCATTATTTCTCTTTAAGTATTTAAAGGTCTGAATCATATCTCCCCTATCCCTCCTCTCCTCCAAAGTGTACATATTTAGGTCTTCAAGTCTCTTCTCATAAGGCTTCTGACGCAGGCTCCAAATAATTTTGGTCACCTTCCTCTGAACAGTTTCCATTCTTTTTATATCTTTTGCAAGATATGGTCTCCAAAACTGAACACGGTATTCCAAGTGAGGCCTCACCAGTGACTTATATAGGGGCATTAGTACCTCTTCCTTTCTGCTGGTAATTCCTCTTTGTATGCAGCCCAACATCCTCCTGGCTTTTGCCACCACCTTATCGCACAGTTTTGCCACCTTGAGATCCACAGAAATAATCACTCCAAGGTCTTTCTCCTGATCCGTGCACACCAAATTCTCGCCCCCTATCGCGTACATTTCTCTTGGATTTCTGCTACCCAAGTGCATGATACTGCACTTCTTTGCATTAAATCTTGCTAAGCATCAGACCATTCTTCTAGCTTTTGTAGATCTTTCATCATGTTAAGCACTCCCTCGGAGGAGTCCACTCTGTTGCAAATTTTCATGTCATCTGCAAAAAGACAGACCTTTCCATTCAGTCTTTCAGCAATATCACTCACAAATACATTGAACAGTGCCGGGCCCAGGACTGAACCCTGGGGCACCCCGCTAATCACCTTCCTTTCATCCAAGTGAGCTCCATTTACCATCACCTTCTGTCGTCTGTCAGTCAAGCAATTTCTGATCCAGTTTATCACCTTGGGACCCATCCCCAAACTATTGAGTTTATTGATAAGCCTAAGCCTCCTATGAGGGACAGTATCAAAGGCTTTGCTGAAATCCAGGTAGATGACATCCATCGCATGCCCCTGATCTAGTTCTCTGGTCACCCAGTCAAAGAACTCAATCAGATTTGTTTGGCAAGATCGTCCTTCAGTAAAACCATGTTGCCACAGATCTTGCAACCTGTTGGTTTTGAGAAAGTTCACTATTCGCTCTTTCAGGAGCGCCTCCATTACTTTTCCTGCCACCGAGGTAAGGCTCATGGGCCTGTAGTTTGACACTTCTTCCCTGTCATCACTTTTGTGTAGAGGTACGACATCAGCCATTCTCCAGTCCTGAGGAACTTCTCCTGTTTCCAAGGATCTGTTGAAGACATCCTTTAACGGCCATGCAAGAACCTCTCTGAGCTCTTTCAGTGTCCTGGGATGTATCCCATCTGATCCCATGGCCTTGTCCACTTTCAGTTTTGCAAGTTGTTCTAGCACATCATCTTCTGTGAATGTGGTATCTACTTCATTCACATTTTTATATTTGGGAGTCACAGGTGGTCCTTCTCCAGGATTTTCTTTAGTAAAAACAGAGCAGAAGTATTTGTTTAGCAATTTTGCTTTTTCAATGTCACTTTCCACGAGTCCGTTCCCAGCACTTCTGAGTCCTGCAATTCCACTTCTGATCTTCTTCCTTTCCCGAATATACCTGAAGAAAGTTTTGTCGCCACCCTTAACATCTTTAGCCATCTTTTCCTCTGCCTTTGATTTTGCTATCCTTATTTCTCTTTTTGTCTCTTTGAGTTTGATCCTGTATTCATTTCTGTGTTCCTCTGTTTGCAAGCTTTTGAATTTTGCGAAAGCTGTGTTTTTTCATTTGAGCAGCCACTTCTTTGGAATACCATATAGGTTTCCTTCTCCTCTTGTTTTTATTTACTTTTATTACATATTTATTTGTTGCCCCTTTTAATTGCCACCTTTAGTTTAGCCCATTGCAATTCCACTTCCCTTATCTCCTTCCACCTTGTCAACTCCTCCTTCAGGTACTCGGCCATTTTATTGAAGTCAGTGTTTTTGAAGTTTAGGACTTTGAGCTCGCTATGATTGGGCTGCACCTTGGCTTTTATCTCAAACCACACTGTGTGATGATCGCTGTTGCTCACAGGGGCACCCACCCAGACATTCGACATGCTATCACTTTTGGTGAGCACTAAATCCAGCGTTGAGCTTTCCCTGGTTGGTTCCATCACCATTTGTCTAAGTAACACATCTTGAAGAGCATCTATAATTTTTTTGCTTCCCTCCAGATTTGCAGAAAGAGTAATCCAATCCACATTGGGTAGGTTAAAGTCACCCAATATGATCGCTTCCCTCTTTGTGGCTATCTTGACAATATCTATAATCAATTCATTATCTATCTCTTCAATTTGAGTCGGAGGTCTGTAGACTACAGCAGTATGGATGACAGTGCCATCTCCTCTTTCTAACACAATCCAGAGCACTTCTTATTTTCCCCATGCCCCCTGCATTTCAGTAGCTTTAATATTGCTTTTGACATACAAGGCTACTCCTCCTCCTTTTCCGTTTTCTCCTTCTCTTCTGAATAGATTATAGCCAGCTATGGCTATATCCCAATCATGCGATTCATTAAACCATGTTTCTGTAATGGCCACAATGTCCAAGTCCATTTCCACCATTAGGGCTTCCAGGTCTGGAACTTTGTTGGCTAAGCTTCAAGCATTTGTGCTCATTGCTTTCCAGCATTTAACTGGCTTGCGTGTATTTTGCATTGACTTTGTTGTGCCCACTTCTTCCCACTTGTTTTTGATGTGTGGTTTAAAAGTGTGGCTGTTTCTGATGTTATTCTGCTTTTGCGTGTGACTGGCTAGGCTTCCTTATATATATGGTGACTCATAATATATTCCTCTTTCTGGTCCAATAGGCTCCTCCCAAAAGTGGGCTTCCCCTTCTGTTGCTCACAGACTTAGTAGCAGGGCTGAAGCTCAGTCTCTGTTGCTTCTGTGGCTCTGACTGCCCAGCTACTGTACGACCTCTTGCCCTTGAGCACATGAGCTAGAATCCTGGTATGCCTAACATGTGGCCAATGACAGGGTCACTGCTTCTTTATAAAAATCCAAGCACTTTTGGACATATTAATATATATTCATGTAGCCAAAATGATCAATCCAAAAAAAGGGGTGTGATTTGGATGAATAATTTATACATCTAAGTGGTGATATTTGGCTTTTTAATGTATAAATTATACATCTTGGTGACCCACACAGACAGCAGGCATAATTTAAGATGTCTAACTTGAATGGTTCAAGTTACATGAGCATATTCTGCAGATCCATCTAAATGGATATACATTGGATTTGAAATTTTGAATTACATATTGCCTGCATGCTTGAATATTGACCTCAATATGTATATAATTTATATTCTCAGTCAGTATTTGGTGAATTTTAATGCCAAAAGGTATCACCAAATTTGGCAAGTGCAGAAATGCACAGTACCAAATAAGTACTGGAATGTGTAGTAGCAGAATCTCTTCCCGTTTTTTTGTTGTGTACATTCAATAGATGGCTTCATTTTGAACTTAAAATTCCCTCAACAGAAAAGTAAAAAAAAAAAAATCACAAAATGATTTTGTAATAGATTCCTGGGATATTATGTGTCATTTCCAAGATAACATACGAAATGAAGCCAATGAGTTTTCATTGTGTCCCTTTAACAAGCGGATGCAACCCAATGGAGAATAGAATCATCCCCAGGCAGGTTGTGGGAAATGCTGTACAACTGATGGAAAGCTTGATACATTTTCATGTCTGCCATTTAATCCTAATTGTAGCTTGGTAAGGACTGGATTATAAGCATCATATAGAAGGAACTGTTTGTTGAAAATTGTATGGTTAGCTGTACCACCACACTGTATACTTAAATCAGAATAAAACCATACAGACGTTTATGTTTTTTAAAACAAATAACCATTGTACCATCTAATTACTGAGATTAAATCCTTAAATACTTACTTTATTTTATACAGAAAGTGAGATTTTTTCTTTTTCCCATGGATTCATGTCTTAATGTTGAAAAGTTAAATGCTTGGTTTGATGAAATGATAAGGCTTTCATTCACTTCAAACTCATTAGAAAATGGTCTTGCATCGTAGTTGGTTAGGTTGGTTAATTTTACTGTCTCTGTTCGTTGCAACCGCACCAATAGCTGTTGGAGACCTTTCAGAAGGAACAGAAGAGACCTCAATGCCCTCATTCTCAAGTACTCCAGGAGTAATAGTAGCAAAAAATACTGAGAACACCGATTATATATATATAGTGTAGGATGTCAGTTCACATACAAATTGTTTTGTGTTGTGATGTGCATGTTGGAACAGATAAAAATGCTAATGTATACACAAAAATTATGTATGTATGTTGTATGAAGGTGGCAGAGGACTGGTCATATGTTTGCTGAAGGTTGTAGGATAGAGATATAATTATGTACTAGTAGTAATATGTGAAGTCCAGTTTTGCACTGGTCATCAAGGTAGAAAAAGGGACATTCAAGTTGGGGCATTTACAATCAGCAAGGTATTTTACAAAAGGCTCACTGAGTGCAGAGCCTTTTGAAAAATGCCTATTAGGCCACTGGGAATGTTCACAGGGGCAAGAAGGAGGAAAGGCAGATAAACAAATACCGGGGCTTCAATATGCAGGCAGATGTTGGGGAAAGGAATATGGAGGAAGAGGTGGAAATGATGCTAGGGTTGGGAAAGAGGCAGGGGCAATGTTGCTGGTGATGTGCAATCAAATTGATTATTCCCACAAGCCCATTGGTCATACACTAAGTTGTAACCTTTAAATACTGGCAATTTACATAAGAACATAAGATATGCCATACTGGGTCAGACCAAGATCCATCAAGCCCAGTATTCTGTTTCTAACAGTGGCCAATCTAGGTCATACGTACCTAGCAGTTTCCCCAAGGGACACAGGTTCCACAATGCTTGCATTGGTTCAAGCATTGATATCCTGGGTCCCTTCTTAATAATGGTTTATGGACCTTTCCTCCAGGAACTTGTCCAAACCTTTTTTAAACCCAGCTACACTAACAGCCTTTACTACATCCTCCGATAACAAATTCCAGAGTTTGATTACACGTTGAGTGAAAAAATATTTTCTTTTATTAGTCTTAAATAGTTTACCCTGTAGCTTCATTGCATGTCCCCTAGTCTTAATATATTCTGATAAGGTAAACAATCGATCTACGTTTACCCGTTCCACTCCGTTCATTAATTTATAGACTTCTATCATATCTCCCCTCAGCCGTCTCTTTTCCAGGTTAAAGAGCCCTAACCTTTTTAGCCTTTCTTCATAGGAGTATCCTTCCATCCCCTTTACCATTTTGGTGACTCTTCTCTGAACCTTTTCTAAAATTGCTATATCCTGTTTAAGATACGGCGACCAGAATTGCACACAATATTCAAGGTGCGGTCTCACCATGAAACGATATAGAGGCATTATAATATCTTTTGTTTTATTTTCCATTCCTTTCCTTATCATACCTAGCATTCTATTTGCTCTCTTGGCCGCCGCTGCACACTGGGCCGAGGGTTTTAACATGGTATCCACAATGACGCCTAAATCTTTTTCCTGGGTGGTGGTTCCTAATGTGGAACCTTGCATCGTGTAACCATAGTTTGGGTTATTCTTCCCTAGGTGCATAACCTTGCACTTCTCCACGTTATATTTCATCTGCCATTTTGATGCCCAGTCTTCCAATTTATCAAGATCCTCTTGCAATTTTCCACAATCCTCTTGGGTTTTAACAACTTTAAATAGTTTTGTGTCATCCGCAAATTTGATAACCTCACTCGTTATTCCACTTTCCAGGTCATTTATGAATATGTCAAAAAGCAGCGGACCCAGCACAGATCCCTGGGTACACCACTATTCACCTTTCTCCATTGGGAAAATTGGCCATTTAGCCCTACCCTCTGCTTTCTACCTTTTAACCAGTTCCTGATCCACAATAGTACACTGCCTCCTATCCCATGACTCTTTAGTTTTGCCAAAGGTCTCTGATGAGGAACCTTGTCAAAGGCTTTCTGAAAGTTCAGATATATTATATCAACTTACTCACCTTTGTACACCTGATTATTCACTCCTTCAAAAAAACATAACAGATTAGTAAGACAAGATCTTCCTTGTCTAAAGCCATGTTGGCTGTCTCCCATTAGGTCATGACCATCTACATGCTGAGTAATTTTATTCTTTATGATGGTTTCTACCATATTTCCCGGTACTGACGTCAGGCTCACCGGTCTGTAGTTTCCCGGATCACCCCTGGAACCCTTTTTAAAAATTGGTGTTACATTGGCGATCCTCCAATCTTCAGGTATTAGAGATGATTTTAATGATAGTTCACAGATTACTAATAGCAGGTCTGCAATCTCGTATTTCAGTTCTTTCAACACCCTTGGATGTATACTATCCGTCCCAGGTGATTTGCTACTCTTCAGCTTATCTAATAGTTGTAATACATCTTCCTGATGTATCGATATTTCCTTCAATTCTTCCGCACCTTTAAATACCACTTCAGTCATGGGTAACATCCCTACATCTTCCTCAGTAAAGACTGAAGCAAAGAATTCATTCAGTCTCTCCGCTATCGCCTTGTCGCCTCTTAGTGCTCCTTTAACCCCTTTATCATCTAATGGACCAACTGACTCTCTCACAGGTTTTTTGCTACGAATGTACTTGAAAAGGTCTTTACTTCGCGTTTTTGCTTCTGCAGCAAGCTTCTTCTCAAATTCTCCCTTTGCCTGCCTTATCAATGCCTTGCATTTGACTTGCCAGTGCTTGTGCTGTTTCCAGGTTTCGTCGTTTGGCTCTTTTTTCCATTTCCTGAAAGATGCTTTTTTGGCAACAACGGCCTCAACATTATCGACTGGCACTGTTAGAATAGATATTGGTTTATTTGACAATTTGGCATGTTTTTAGTTTGAGAGCTGTCCAGGGGGATTTCAGTTAAATATGGGATCTGTTTAAGAGCGTGGTACCTCAGAGTGGCTTGCGTTATCAGGTATCTCTTCTATTGAAAAAGAACTGTAGCATGAGATTTTTATTACACTACATCGTATGTTGCTTTGTCCTGGTTTGATCTTATCAGTACGTTTCCTTTGTGTCACTTTCTAATGATGATCTTATGTGCTTCCTAGGTTCTAATATGGCTAATCTCCAAGTTTGATGCAATTAGGCTTTATGCTGTTATTTTGTATCACTTCAGCATACTGGTAAATACCGCATTCTATCCTCTCATCACCTTTATTGCTTTGTGCAACTAAACCTAAGATTGCCATGAAAATTATATTTAATGCACTGGGTTACTATTTATACAATATATGTTCCTTATGTCATATTATTGTCCTCTCCTACTGTCCATGTTATTTGTTCATTTGATCTACAAATCACCGTTATATATGTGTTTAGAATTTTTGATGTTGAGAATTGTTTGTTCAATTTAGGTAGAAGTTATTTTATTGTTTTTTATGGTTTGTACTGGTTTTTAGGGTTTTAACTGGTTATTATTTATTATTTTAATTTTTTTATTATGCATTATTGTCTTGTACTTGTAATTATTTATATTATCCTTATTTGTAGAGGTCACTAACCCCTGAAGAAGGCCTCCCAGCCAAAATACATGTCGGGTTGACCTCACAACTTTAATAAAGATCTCTTCCATGGTTAGTCTTCTGTCCTGCTTTTTCTGTGCCTGTTGATGCTTCAGGAAGGGTGTCCCCCCTTTGATTGATATTTACATTTCACATTTATCCAGGGCCAGCCCTAGAGTCGGTTCAAAGTGTTGGTGCCCTAGGTGAACCTCAAACTTTATACCCTCTCTCACTGTCAAAATCTATTATTTAGCTTTGAATGCCCTACTTTTGCTGCCCTCTGGAACCACTGCCTAGTGGTTGGGCTGGCCTTGCATCTAGCATTCTGAGTGGATTACATCAGAAACATTAGAAATAATCAGAAGGAATCATCAATACAACATTTACAGACAAAAGGCAGATAAGAGAAATAGAGAAAAAGGATGAAACAGAAGGATGAATGTCAATAGATAAATATAAGGGAGGAAAGGAAATGACCAGAAGAGTGAAGAGACAGAAAATGGAAATGAGATCCTGGAAAAGGACTTAAAACAAAAACAAGTGAAAATCATCAAGAGAGACCAGGACAAACTCAATTGAAAAAAATAATTTGATCAGACAAAGGTACAAAATATTATTTTTCAATTTTTAGAGAATGCTTCTTTCTTCACTGTGTTTCTTGGGTTTGTGTTTCTTGGGTTTTCCATTTCATTTTTTGCCTACATATTTGTTTCTAATTTGTAGTCTTTTTAACTAGATGAGGGATTCTCTTAATGTGTAGGTTCTGTGTAGGAATCTGTAGCAGTCTCACTAATTTTCTTTACCTAACTGGAGGTATACCAGTGTTTTAAAATGCTATGCAGACTTTCATAGGTAGGGTTGGTGCAGTTTGAATTCTTGGACTTAATGCTGGTATGGTACGGTATGCTTCTGAGTGTCCACATGCATGCTTTTGTGTTATTTCACACACTGTCTGGCAGTGGAGACATAAAGAGAATGTAATGGAGGAGGGATAGAGGGAGACAATGCCACGAGGGGGAGGAAAAGAGAGCATCAGAGAGTGCCTAGAGGAAGGAGATATGGGGAGGAGAGAGGATGTGCCAGGAGGAGGGTAACAGAGAGAGAGAGAGAGAGAGCGCCAGGAAGAATGGAGGGAAGGGGGTACAGGGGCGGCCCAAGGGGGGTGCAGGGCCATGTGCGGAGACTCGGTGCGGGGCCTCATTTGCATAAGGGGTCACATTTGCATAAATATTTGCATAATGTTACCATACACTAACTTTCAGTAAACATGCCTCTTAATGAGTGTATGGATAAAGAAAGACTAAAAGACTTCAACATTACTATAATCCAGTGCCAACCGCCAGACACATTAGGAACTACTACAAACACTGCCCATTTAGAACCCATAGCAAACCGTATCCTAACAGCACTACCAGGACTCATAAAGCACCATACCCTAACTATCAAAAGGAAACGCTGCAAATATTAAACCAATACATTTCAGAGAACAACAATACATGACCTACTGGGGAAAGAGAACAAGTGGCAATGTCAAATAGGAATTACATAAACAGAATACCTCAGCTCAGTTACACATGCAGAACATAGACCATCACCAAACAAGGAATCACAATTTAGAAACAGGAAGACAATAATTAAACTGGGAATCCCAAAAGCCAAACTTGGAATGTACAACACTGTAGAAATAAAACTATACATTAATTTGCTCTTGTACTAAACAAAGCGCAGACGTTAATGATGCACATTTCCCAGAGCTGACATATTCCAATTAATAAATTCAAAATAAAGAGATATTTTTCTACCTTTTGTGCATTTTTTTTCAGCTGCAATTGCTCCAGTCACTTTCTTCTGGTTTCTTTGTGTTTTCCTCTAACTCTCCATCGTCTGCTGTCCATTTGTCTTTTCTTCTCTCTTCTAGTTTTTTTCCATTCTCTCTCTACATCTGCTTTAACATACTAATCTTTCTCCTTTTGCTCTTTCCTCATTCCTATTTCTTCTACTCAAATTTTACCCCTCCATTCTCAATCCCCACTTACTCTCCCAATATCCGGCCAATTGTAGATTTGTCTTCCCTCCCACACAAAATATTTTTTTCCCTCTCCATTTCACTCTCCCAGCTCCATCCCATTCTAATCCTCCCCCAACATCAGCTCCATTCTAGTTCCAGTCCCACCCAGCATCCGCTCCCTTCTAGTCCCCGCATCAGCCCATTTCCAGTCCTAGACCCCCATAAGCCCATTTCCAGTCCTATCCTAGACCCACCATCAGCCTGTTTCCAGTCCTAGCTCCCCCATCTATTTCCAGTCCCATCCGAGTCCCTCCATCAGCTCATTTCCAATCACAGCCCCCCATGAGCCCATCAGCCCATGTCAAATCCTAGCTCCCCTCCACTCAACCCATTTCCAATCCAAGCCCCCCATGAGCCTACTTCCAGTTCTAGCCCCTTCATGAGTCCATTTCAATCCAAACCTCCACCACAGCCCATTTCCAATCTTAGCACCACCCCCCCCAACAGCCAATTTCCAGTCCCATCCGAGTCCCTCCATCAGCCCATTTCCTGTCCTAGCCCCCCCCACTCACCCATTTCCAGTCCTAGCTCCCTCCCCCTCACAACCCATTTCCATTCCAAGCCCCCGCCCCATCAGCTATTTGCAGTTCAAGCCCTCCTTCCACTCAGCCCATTTCCAGTCCTAGCAACCCCCCCAGCCCATTAACAGTCTTAGCCCCTCCAGCCCATTACCAGTCCTAACCCCCCATCAGCCCATTTCCAGTCCTAGCCCCCCCATAGCCCATTACTAGTCCTAACCCCCCCATCAGCCCATTACGTCCTAAACCCCCCATCACCCTATTTCCAGGCCTAGCCCCCCCATCAGCCTATTTCCAGTCTTAGCCCCCATAGCCCATTACCAGTCCTAAACCCCCATCAGCCCATTGCCAGTGCTAACCCCTCCCATAGCCCATTACCAGTCCTAACCCCCATCAGCCCATTTACAGTCTTAGCTCCCCCCATAACCCATTACCAGTCCTAAACCTCCCCATCAGCCCATTACCAGTCCTAACCCCACCCATAGCCCTTTACCAGTCCTAACCCCCCATCAGCCCATTTCCAGTCTTAGCCCCCCCATAGCCCATTACCAGTCCTAACCCCCCCATCAGCCCACTTCCAGTCTTAGCACCCCCCCCTGGCCCATTACTAGTCCTAACCCTCCCCCATCAGCCCACTTCCAGTCTTAGCCCCCCCCCATAACCCATAACCCATTACCAGTCCTAAACCTCCCCATCAGCCCATTTCCAGTCTTAGCCCCCCCATAGCCAATTACCAGTCCTAACCCCCCCATCAGCCCACTTCCAGTCTTAGCACCCCCCCATGGCTCATTACTAGTCCTAACCCTCCCCTATCAGCCCACTTCCAGTCTTAGCCTCCCCCCCCATTACCAGTCCTAAACCCCCTTCCCCCCTATCATCCCAAATTAAAAAATAAAAAAAATAGTTGCTTCTGCCGCGGCAGCATCAAGAGTGCCGCCGGGGGGCCCCCCCTGCCCGGCAGAGCCTCCCTGCATCGTAGGCTAGCGTTGAATCCCCGAACGCGGGCTCCTTTCAGAGCCGCGAGAGTTTCCTTTATTGCGGCTCTGTTATTACCGCCGGGGCTGGAAATCCCCGGCGGGATTAACAGAGCTGCGAGAAAGGAAACTCTCGCGGCTCTGAAAGAAGCCCGCGTTCAGGGATTCAACGCTAGCCTACGATGCAGGGAGGCTCTGCCGGGCAGGGGGGGCCCCGCGGCGGCACTCTTGATGCTGCCGTGGCAGAAGCAGCTGGTTTTTTTTTTATTTTTTTAAACTTGGGAAGAATGTTTTTTGCGCGGGGCCCCCTGAAACGCGGGGCCCTGTGCAAAAAACATTCTTGCTCAATGGACGGGCCGGCCCTGAGGGGGTATACCAGGAGAAAGAAGGAAAGAAGTAAGAAAGAGTATGTGCACTGGGGAGGGAGAAGGTGAGAGATGAGAGAGAGAAGATGGGAGAGTGTGAAAAGAGGAAAGGGAAGAGGTAGGGAATGGAGATACAAGAGGGAAAGAAGGTGAAGCTAAAAGAGATGGAAAAAAGCAAGTGGAGAGGGAGGGTGAGGAAGAGGGAAAAAGAGAGAAGAGAGGGGAGGAAGAAGAGATGAGAGAAGGGTGGGGAGGGGCATAGGTGTTGGAAAGGGATGAGTCTTTGCAAGCTGCCCATGGGGATTCCATCCCTGTGGACAGAAGAAGAGAAGCCGCGATGGCTTCTGTCCATGGAGGATGGGATCCCCGCAGGAAGCCTGCAGCCTGCCGGCAGTCCTAGTAAAGACCCTTCCTGTTCTGCCCATGGGGATCCAGTCTCCTGTGGGCAGAAATGAAGGGTCTTTGCCATGATCATGATCAGCAGGCAGCAGGCTGCTCGTGGGGATCCCATCCCCCACAGGCAGAAGAAGAAAAGTCACGATCTTGGCAAAGACCCTTCCTGTCTGCTCACAGGAGATTGGATCCCTGCAGGTAGAACAAGAAGGTTCTCTGCCTGCTGGGTGGAGCTTGGGGCAAAGTTAGGATGGAGCTTGAGTTCCACCTAATGAAAAAGGCCTTTTGCTGCCCCTGAGTAAGGACATTTTCATAGTTCTTTCAGAAGCTGCATCACCAGTTCAGTCCAAAAACAGAGGAGTAACTAACTTTGGTTAAGGGTACACATTGCATTAATACTTAGCATATTTACTGACTTCACTACTGTAAATGTCAACCCATGCCATTCGCCACAGTGATATTTTAAGCCTAAAGGACTTATGAAGTCTAATGCCAACCATATAAGCCTTTTTAAAAAAGGACATTGGATCCCTGCGGGCAGAACAGGATCGCGGCGATCATGGCTTCTCTTCTTTTTTTGCCTGTGGGGGATGGGATCCCCATGGGCAGCCTGAGGAACCGGATGAATTTTTTGCCATGATCATGGTCAGCAGGCAGTAGGCTGCTCACATGTGGATCCTATCCCCCATGGACAGGAAAAGAAAAGCTGCGATCATGGCAAAGATCCTTCCTGTTTGCTTGTGGGAGATCGGATCCCGGGGGCAGAACAGGAAGGGCCTCTGCCCATAGGGCAGAGCTTGGGCCCTTCCAAAGCAAAAGGCCTTCTGCTGCCCCTGGGGAGTGGTGATGAATGGAAAGGGGCAGAAGTGGCGAGAAGGCAGGAGGGAAAAGGTGGTATGGAGGAGAGAGAAGCAGTGAGAGAGGCATGGAGAAAGGGAAGAGAAAGAGGTGCCAGAAGAAGGAATTAATTGACAGCTGGAGAAAGGTGAATGAGTAAGAATATATGTGGGGAAGTGAGGAATGAGGGGTGTGTATGAAAGCAGGAGAGGGAGAGGAGAATGGACATGTATAGATAGGATAAAGGGAAACATCAGTAAAAAGTGAATAAAAAGACATGAAACCTATAACATAAGTAAAGGAGAAATGATAACAGGATGTAAAAGTCTAGAGGAAATGCTGAGAGAATAAAATGGGCAATAGAAGAAAGTGCAGTGGACAATATCGAAAAGGATGTATCTGGTTAGCAGTACATATGTCCTGGTGAGAAGTATACCCCTGAATTTCTCCACAGACTGCTTTGAAACTATCTGGATACAGCTCGGGAGGTCTAGGGACTTAGAGGAATGTTAACTAAAGATTAACATGCGTTAAGTGCTGCTATGGTCCATAGAAATAAAAGGGCTGTGGCAGCACTTAAAGCATGTTAAATTTTGTTATGGGTGTTAACCTTTAATAAATATGTTCCTTTCGTTATCTGGATAGCGGTGAATTTGTGGATCACCTAGGACAGCAAAAAAGCCGTCCTAAGTGAGGCGTCCTCCTGCCTCCCTTTCTCTAATGATTTTTTTGTCTTTGCATGATGTGTCCAAAAGTATGAAAGCTGAAGTCTTGCCAGTTTAGCTTCTAAAGAAAGCTTAGGTTTGATCTCCTTGACTGCCTCAAGAACAAATCATTCGGTACTAGAGGAGATCAATCCAAAGCTTTCTTTAGAAGCTCAGATAACAAGACTTTGAAGTTCATACTTTGGATATGTCATGTGAAGAAAGAGATCATTTGAGAAAGACATCATGCTTGGCAAGGTTGAAGGTCAGCATAAAAGGAGAAAGCCAGCAATGAGATGGATCAATATAATAACAGCAACTATGGGTGCCAATCTATCAACCTGATTGAAAAATGAACACAGTTTAGGACAACTATTCAGAGGGTTGCCATGAGTCGGCACGACTCAACAGCACTTGCCAATAACAACTAGTTTTGGGGGTGGGGCAATTGTGAGGGAGTATTTTTTTAGGGGTGAGGCAGTATGCCAGTTGGTGGGGCATTTGTGGTGTGGTAGATTTTTTGAGGGTGGGGAAGTTGCAGAGGGAAGTTTTAGGGGGTAGGTTGTTGACAGGGTGGTGGAGCAGTTGCAGGAGATATTTTTTAGGAATGTGCCAGTTTGTGTGGTAGTAGAACAGATATGAGAAGATATTATTTAGGGATAGGGTAATTTGCAAAGTGGTGGGGCAGTTGTGGGAAGCTGTTTATTGGGTGGGGCAATTGCAGAGAAGTAGTTTTTGCAGTGGGGCAGCTTGCAGGGTAGTGAGGCAGTTGTGGAAGGTTGTTTTTTGTGGTGAGGCCAGTTAGATTGGTAGAGCAGTTGTGGGGGTACAGTTTTTGGGGGGTGGGTAGTTTGCTGGTGGTGAGACAGTTGTGTGGGGTATTTTGTGTGGTAGCAGTATTTTGCAAGTTGGTAGGGCAGTTGGAATAGTACTTTTTAGGGATTGGGCAGTGTATGGGGTGGTGGAGCATTTTTGGAGGGGTTGGGGTAGTAGAGAACAGGGAGATGGAATTTGAGAAGAGCAATTCTCTGCTATGTTTCACTGTATGTAAGTTTCTATGCTACAGAAGCTGGAACATCTTCTCTCAAAGGAATACATTGGGCTAATGATTTGGGAGGTTTATTTCTTTGGAATCCCCAATTCAATTTGGCCCATTTTCAAACTCAATGTATCTTTTTAACAGTTTTTCCCACATGCCAAGTTTTATTCCATTCTGTTAAATCTTTGGAGAGTTATTTTACTCCCAGACAGGCATACATTCTCAACCCCATTTATATAATTCTTTCCAATTTCCATTGGGTTGGAAAGAATAAAAAACACTAGATTTTGTGCAACAAGGATACTACTCTGTTATCACAATATTTTGATTTCCAATGAAACCATCTTGAAGAGCAGTTTTACAACAGTTTAGTTCTCATTTTATGGTCATTCCCTGTTCACTTCATAGGGGCGGAGGGGACACAAGATCCATCTGATCAATCTTATAGATGTTGAAATAAAACTTCAATGACAGGGAACCCAAAAGTTCAGTGGAAAGTCGCTGCACACACTGGACTAATGTTCATCTACTTTTGCAATTGAACAGTTGCATATATTTACAACAGATAAAAAAAAAGCAGCCTAAATTAATTAATTAATTAAATTTCCTTTCAAAATGATTTACAAAATCAGTTAAAAAACACATTAAAACCACTGGAGGTAATTCTATAACAAGGTGCCTTGAGATAAGCACCATCAGCACACATAAGTCACCCATTTTCATGACTTATATGTGGGGATGAGCGCTTATGTACATAGTTTTGGCGAGCGCTATTCTGAGGGCAATGGCACAAGGGTGGAGATTAGGCAGAACTTAAATTTGCACACGTAAATTATAAAATACTATAACATAGTGCGCTCTTCTCAAATCTATTCATGTGCATTTACACCAAGTCTAGGACTGGTTTAAGCGTTTGCCCCTATGTTTGCTGCACGTATCACTTACATCCCTATTTTATAAAGAAAAGTAAGTGCCCTGCATTTCTTTATAAAGTAGTCACGATCTACATGCGTTGGAACTCAACATTAACAAATGTCTCCCATCTTCCTACTTCTCAGAGCTAAGTTGCTGGCCACTTAATGAGAGTTTTGAATTGAATCTTCCAGGCCACAGGGGAAACCTTTTCATTTAGGCAAGAAATACTCCATCCATTCCCAGCCCACATGGATCGATTCTGAAATGTGCTGCAGCATGCCTTGCCAAATTTTCTTTGGATTTAGGAGTCTGTCCTATTCTCCCTTGGTTTTCTCCTCTGAAACTCAGGAGTGTGTGCATGTTGGGGGAGGGGAGAGGAATATCTTTTCAGAGGCCTACTATAGTAACTACTGCAGATCCTTTACAAAAGGCTGTTTTTCCATTCCTTGTCCAAGGGAAAAGAAAGCCCAGTAAATCATGCCCTTAATGCACTCCGGCAGGTCATTGGCATAAATACACTGCCACATCCTGTTGTCACCCAATCTCGCTCTCTCTCTTCTCTCTCCATCCTGTCACCATCCACTCTTGCTCACTTTTTTTCAGCCCAACCTCTCCACCAGTCTTCCTCTGCTATCCCACAATCTCTCTCTTCCCTTAAATAGGTCACCCCCAGCCCAGATAGTCCTCAACAATCAGCAAGTCAGCCTTCTCCTCCTCAGCCTTTATCCCAGCAAGCCAATCAGCCACTCCCCAGTCCTACCTCCACAAGCTAGTAACTACTCCTGCCCCTGCCCCTACCCCTACCACTGTAAGTCAGAGAGCCTCCCTCCTCTAGCTAGACCTCAGGGTCACGGATCCTAATGCTGCTGTCTGTGGCCACTGCTGGAGCAGGATCTTCCTCCTCCAGGCACTGCACATCTCTGGGTGAGTCTGAGCTGCACTCTGCAGAACTCTCACTCTGGTCTCATGAAATCTGAGAACCGGAGACTAACATGAGAGTTCCTGTACCATGTGGTTCAGATTCACAAACAATCATGCAGTGCAGAGAGGAAGACCGTCCTACTTCGGCAGACGTTGCTGCAGCAGCTGCACCTAAACAAAACAAAACAACAACAAAGAAAACAACTTTAAAGGGCACAAGTTCCAGGTACTAGAGAGAAATTTCTAATCATCATGGTGCCTGGGATTTATTGAGCCCTGTGCTGCTGTCTAGCTCTAGCCAAAACTCCAGGACTGCTTCCCTTGCCCCAAAAGAGCATGGACATTGATATCTCAAGAATGGCAACGCTCAGGTTCCTATTTGAGGATCCTGCTGGAAAGATGGGGGTGGGGGTTTCAGATTCTTCAAACACCTTCCCAGTTCTTCAGTCACTAGCATCTTGAAAATAAGTCTCTGCAAACTCTCCAGGATGCTAGCACCACTGCTTCCCAGGATCATACCATTTTCTCGAATTAGAATAATTGATATCATTCAGGTAAAGCAAAGGAGCTTTACAGTTTTAAGTGGACGTGTGTATGTATCTCATTGCTGTAATTCTGTAGTGTCTTCTGAATCTTCACCTCATGGTAACTGACATGATATTTGCATGGTTATGGGACATCGACTATAAACTACAGGGGGCATATTCAGTGAAGGTAGCCAGCACTGTGAAGGTGACTGGCCTTCACCACTTTAATTTATGTCCAGATATTTAGTGCTGCTGGCTGGATTGTTAAACCGCCTAAGATAGGACAGCCTTTTTTCTATCCTAACTTTAGAATAGAAAGAACAAAGCACCAGGCATTGATGGCATTCCCATAGAAGTATTACAGCAATCTGATGCAGCTGTTACCGTACTTACGAGGCTCTGCCAAGAAATATGGAAAACAACATCATGGCCAACTGACTGGAAAAGATCTGTGTTTATATCAATACTAAAGAAAGGTGATCCAACTGACTGTGGAAATTATCGCACAATCGCTCTGATCCCACATGCCAGCAAGATTCTACTGAAGATTATTCAAAAGAGACTACAACCATACCTGGAACAAGAACTACCTGAAGTGCAAGCAGGGTTCAGGAAAGGGCGAGAAACGAGAGACATCATTGTGGATGTGCCCCTTTCTGGTCAGATTCATAGACCTATCCTTCATGACAGGAGCCTTCCCACGAACCTTGAAACAAACCTCTATTAGACCACTACTAAAGAACAGCAAACTCGACTCCCCAGAAGGCGGATTCTTATAGACCAATCTCGAGCATCCCCTTAATGGCAAAGATAATCGAAAAACTCATCCAGCATCAAATCCAACACCATATTGAGACCACTGCCCCCCTCGACCTGAGCCAACACGGATTCAGAGAACAGCATGGAGTAGAGACGCTCCTGACCAGCTTCTTCAACACTCTAACCACAGGTTTGGATAACATAAGACAGCGTTATGCCCTGATTTTCCTGGACATTGCCGCAGCCTTCGACTCCGTGGACGATGAACTGCTGCTAAGGCGGCTCGAAGAGAAGGGGATCCAGGACACGGCATTAAGCTGGTGCAGATCTTACCTCACGGACAGATGGCAACACATACGCGCTGGCTCCAAGACCTCCAGTCTGTTCCGGCAGGAGCAGGGTGTACCACAGGGATCATCACTCTCTGCACTGTTCTTCAACGTATATATGCAGCCCATTGGCGCACTCACCCGAACATTCAATGTCTCATGCCTCGTATACGCGGACGACATACTACTCTACATGCCTTTCTCAACTGAACATCCAGATTTCTCACCCCTAACCACCTGCTTCGATGCCATGAACGAATGGCTCCACACACAAAACCTCAGAATAAACTTCAAGAAAACTGAGGCACTATTCATCTCCAGGAACCCAGATTTTAACCCCCCCCCCCCATGTCGCTGAAGGTGAGGGGAGCGGAGCTCCAAAGTAAACCCACGATCCACTACCTTGGAGTCATCCTAGACCAACAGTTGGAATGAAGGCCCACGTAAATAATACAGTTAAAGCAATAAACCACAAAATAAGGACGGTCCATCACCTTAGACCCCTGCAGGAACCAGAGGACCTCCGGACAGTCTACCAAGCATTAATAATCCCCCATTTCGATTATGCCAGCTCGATCCTACATGGACTACCAAAAAGCACACTGAGTCCCCTGCAGCTCGCAATGAACGCAGTAGCCAGAATACTACATGGAGCAGCTAGGAGAGACCATATAGCTCCTATCCTGAAACACCTACATTGGCTGCCGGTCCACTGCAGGATCACATTCTAGATACTATTAATGACGTTTAAGGCCATCAATGGGCTTACCGCCACCTCCATCAAGGACCTCATCACTACCACCCGCCTAAACAGAGTCCGTAGGTCATCTGCAGCCAACACCTTGAACATCCCGAGCAAGATAACAAAGCGCTCGCAAGCAACATGAAGCCAGGCCTTCATGTACTATGCTCCCACATGCTGGAACACCCTCCCCCCCAACATTCGCTCCATAACTGAGCTTACCCAATTCAGAAAGGCCCTAAAACACCACCTCTTTCTCCAGCACTACACCCATGACGGAAATGCTCAACAGCTGCCCACATGCATTCACTAACACCGCACCCTCGACCCAACAACAACACTCAGCCCCAGCCCCGACCACTAAGACTCCAGACACACGTTATGCAATTGCAGATAGCACACAACCTTGTAGATAGCACACAATTTGTATATAGCACACACTTTTATATAGCATACAATTCGTTGTAAATAACCAACAAGTGGGCATGTTGCCGCCCGCCCCCACGGTCTCGACTGTATCGCCGGTGTATATAGTTTCTTAACTAAGTAGTTTGTTCTGAGTAGCCTGTACATAGCTCCCCCAGTTAGCCAAGTTGTAAACCCTGTTCCCTGTCAGTACAATGCAGATGCCGCCTGCATTGTACAAATCTGTGTTAACTGTAAACCGAGCTGATTTTAAAGAGCGCGGTATAGAAAAACCTGAAATAAATAAATAAAAATAAATAAACAAATGTGAGATGGATCCTTGAAAAGACTAAAGAATACCAAAAGGATTTCTATTTGTGCTTTATCGACTATAGCAAGGCTTTTGACTGTGTAAACCATGAGAAACTCTGGGCCACATTAAGAAGCATGGGTATACCAGAACACCTGATCGTACCCTTACACAATCTGTACATTGATCAAGAAGCACAGTTCGAATGGAACAAGGAGAAACAGAATGGTTTAAAATAAGCACAGGTGTAAGACAAGGCTGCATACTTTCCCCCTACCTTTTTAATTTATATGCAGAACAAATCATCAGAGAAGCAGGATTGTATGAAGACAACAGAGGTGTGAAGATTGGTGGAAGACTCATCAACAACCTTCGCTATGCTGATGATACCACATTACTGGCTGAAAGTGAAGATGATCTGAAACATTTGCTTCTGACAATCAAAGAACATAGTCTCAAAATGGGCCTGCACCTTAATGTAAAGAAGACAAAGATCATGACAACTGGCATAATCAACAGGTTCATCGTTGAAGGAGAAGAAATTGAAATCGTGAACAACTTTAACCTACTTGGATCAACTATCAATAAAGAAGCAACAAGCAGTCAAGAAATCAGACGACGCATTGCTCTTGGCAGAATGGCTATGAAAGACCTAGACAAGATTCTCAAGAGCAGAGATGTCTCTCTCCATACAAAGATTTGACTTGTTCAAGCCATGGTATTTTCAATAACATCATATGGATGTGAAAGCTGGACTGTGAAAAAGATAGACAGGAAGAAAATCGATGCCTTTGAATTATGGTGCTGGCGGCAAATACTGTGTATACCATGGACTGCCAGAAGAACAAACCAGTCGGTACTAGAGGAGATCAAACCTAAGCTTTATGTAGAAGCTCAGATGACAAATCCAACAACAAGCACGATTCCACGTGCAACAGCCAACCCAGTAAAAAACGTGGAATGCAATTGAAAGGACACACAAAATTCTTTATTAAAAATATTCCACTCCAGCCATTGGCCCAACACAGGCTGTGTTTCGGAAAAGAGCCTTCTGTTTGCAGCACTACACCAGTGCTCTCTAGTGAGTGATGACTGACATTAAAGAATAGCCTACTATTCCATCTGAAAGGTTCCCCTGGCACTATAGGTGTGATATTAATCAGGTGATTTCCCCTGTAAAAACAGCCTATACGCCCCTGAAGAAGGCTCTTTTCTGAAACACGGCCTGTGTTGGGCCAATGGCTGGAGTGGAATATTTTTAATAAAGAATTTTGTGTGTCCTTTCAATTGCATTCCACGTTTTTTACTGGGAAGCTCAGATGACAAGACATCGACTTTCATACTTTGGACACATCATGCGAAGAGAGAGATCATTAGAGAAAGACATCATGCTTGGCAAGATAGAAGGTCAACGCAAAAGAGGAAGGCCAGCAATGAGATGGATGGATACAATAACAGCAGCTACGGGTACCAGACTGTCAACAATGAGCCACCTGACTGAAGACCGAACACTATTTAGGACAGCTATCCAGAGGGTCGTCATGAGTCGACTCCGACTCGACGGCACTTAACAACAACAACAACTTTAGGCATTTTAGTTTGCTAGTTAGTGGCTCAATATCACTGCTGACTGGCTAACTAATATTGCCCTCTGAACGCCCTGACACTAGATGACCACCAACATCTATAAGAATCCCAGGAGCACAGCTAAAAGAAAATGGTTGTGCATTACCTGGGAATAACCCTCGACCAGCAGCTAACCCTATAACCTCATATCAGCAACAGCTTCAAATGCATCTATCACAAAATAAAAATAGTGCAGTGCCGACGACCATTACTGAGCATCCAGGACTTCTGTACAGTTTTTCAAGCCCTAGTCTGCCCACACTGGGATTATTGCAATATCATCCTACAAGGACTACCGAATCACACGGTTCACCTATTATAGCTGGCACAAAACACCACTGCCCGAATCCTCTATGGAGGAGCCAGAGCAGATCATGTAACCCCAGTTCTCAGACACTTGCACTAGCTCTCCATAGCGAGCCGCACAAAATACAAGGCCTTGCTGACCATTTTCAAAATCTCACATAGCTTTCCTCGGTATACGTACAATCTCTATCAGGGCTGTACCAAGCCATAATTGCGCCCTGTGCTACTTTCACATCTGGCATGCCCCCCTCCCATCCTAAATCTCACCCATACCTCCATGTCCCCAATGTCCAGCCGGCTGCCTGCCCTTGTCCTGCTGCTGCCACTTTTTGTTTTCTCGGAGGTGGCGGTAGCGGCGGCAGCAGTGAGGCAGACCTGACTTCAAATTAAAAAACAAAACAAAACAAAAAACCCTCCATGCAGTCCTTCTACTCTCTGCTTGTAGGCAGGTATGGTCCCTGCCTCCTCTGACATGACCTATATCAGAGAAGGGAGGGAGGGACCAGACTTGCCTACAAGTGCGGACTCAGAAAGACCTACTTGTTTTTTTAAATTTGAAGTCAGGTCTGCTCTGCTGCTGCCAGTGCCACCGCTACTGAGAAGTGGCGGCGGCAGGGCAACAGCAGGCTGCGTGGGGGGAGCCACGGCCGGCAGCTTGAAATGCACCCCTATGTCCTTTGCGCCCTGTGTGGCTGCACTGTAAACCTTGGGCTAGGCATGGTGCTAGTCTTTATTACGTAAGACACCAGACAGCAAAGCAGAAGCAGTGCACAAAATCCCTTCACCATCCTCACAGCAAAAGTGAAGAGCAACCAGAATGCCTTGAATCGAGCCTTCTCATTATATGCCCCAAGCATATGGAACATTCTCCCTCAGAGCTTACGAGCCATCCGCAACCTAGTAGACCTCTGCAAGAGACTGAAAGCTCACTTGTTCAACAAGCACTTTCGTAGAGAGGACTAGCTCTCCTCCTACCATTAAGTACACAGAACTCTACCCTTCAGTTAACTATTCTGAGCACACTGTAGAATTTACTCAGTCACATTCCCTGGCTCTGCAACCCCCCCCCCCCCCCGCCCTCCCCTTCCCGCTCATCCATGTTGATTCTTCAGCACTATGCATATTGGGCCCGATATTGAATTATGATGGCTATGCACTGCTGTGGCGCATAACCGTCTGTGCCAACCCTTAACTCCGCATATTCAATGCCGGGGTCATATGCGGCCCTAGCATTGGTTATCTAGGTTTGCTGCACAGGCAGCGGTGATATTACATGCTGTCCGGTTAGCTCCTGCAGCTAAAAGGCAAGATTTAGCTACAGGTCGCTAACCGGGCAGCATGAAATATCACCACTGCCCGGTTAGCAACTGTCGCCACCTCTGCTCCTCCCCGGAACGATAACAACATGCCACAATGTTAAGCGATTAGCATTGGGGCGTGTAGGGGAGAAGATCGGGAATATCCCACTGAACGGCATTTACATGATTTACAGGGCTGTAAACCATGTCAATGCCTTTCGAATTTCGGGCCCATTGTTCCTTATCTTCATTTGTTCCTACAGTATTTGTTCATATGTAACTTCAATGTTCTTGTTAATCTGTAAACCACCTTGACATTCTGATAAAGCGGTATATAAAAGTAGGTAAATAAATAAATAAATGATTAGCATCGGGGCTTTTAGATGGGCTAAGAATATCACAGTAGGTGGGATTAATAGGGTTTGCAGGTCTGTAAACCATATTAATCTTTTTGAATATGCCCCCCTGCACTTTATATTAGCGATTCTTTGGAGAAAAGCCATAAAATCATATATCAAAGTCACTTTTCAGTAATGTAGTTGCCTCATAACTAAACAAATTAGATTTTCCAGTGTCACTGCTGAAAATGGACATATGACCTTATCCACTACCACTGCAGGAAAGCTTGTGTAGTTATGAGGCAGTCACAATGCTGGAAATTCTGCCTGGTTTCTATCCATCCCCACTTACTCCTGTGTGCAAGTTCTATCTACAATGACTGAATTTCACTGCAGAATCCCTCCGCCTCAAACCACACCCCTCTTGAAATGTACACGTTTGGCCATTCTGTGAATGTGGAGGGCGATTTTATAAGGGGGGGGGGCTTATGTTAAACCTATCTTATAAAGACAAGTAGACGCCTGCTTGTCTTTATAAAACACTAGCATAAGTGGCAGGGATTGTGCCTTGAGGTGAGGACATTTACACCAGCCCTAGAGATGATGTGAATGTTCATTCCTATATTCTTATGTTCCACAGGGCCGATATTCAGAAGCAGTGGTCAGCACTGGGAAAGCAGCTGGCTGTCGCTACTTTAGCTAAGACCCAGATATTCAATGCTGGGGTCATGCTGGGCCACTGACATTGACTATCCAGGTTGGTCAGATAGTGCATAAGCTAACCAGTCAGCGGCGGTTAGCTAAAATGGGTAAAGTTAGGATGGCCTTTTTTATTCCTAACTTTAGCCACTTTAAGATAATCAGCAACAGTGATATTCAGCGGCCGGTTATCTTTCAATACCACCTCTGGAATGCCCCAATGCTATGAAGTTGGCATTGGGGCACTTAGTGGCATTAGGGGGGGATATTCAGTGGCACAAACTGGCTATGTATCCCTGAATATCCCACTACAGGCCTACTTGCATGCTCCACACAGCTCTGCTTAAACTCCACCCATGCACACTCCCACAGGCAAAGTATATGCCCTCGTGTCAATGCACATGCTTTTATACTGGTTGGTTTGTTTTGCAAGAGGTTATTAAAGCAATCTACGTCCGATCATACCTTGCCAAGAAAACCCAGAGGCTGAGTCACCAGAAGTCAGCAATGATGTGACAGCACGCATTGCATTTTAGGCACCTATGTGGCCACATATATCTATTTCTGGTCACATCTTGCCAAGAAAAGCAGGAGATGGTCACAACATGGACAGTTATTTATATGGTTACTAGGAGTCAGCATCAGCTCCTTGGCACTTAACCACAAATGAACTTTAATGACTGTCAAAGTAGGTAGATACTTTACCACTTAAAAAGTGGCATTTTACAAATGACATCCAAATGCAATCTAGGATGTCCAAGCCAGAATGTCTGAAAAAAAGCAGACACATCCCAGGTTTTCAATCCCACTGTGGTATCATTGTGATTGTATGGTGCAGTGCCATTGCTTCTACACCCCCTGCATGTTTTAAGGCCAACATGAGCACTTTCCTGATGCCTATTTGTGCCTAGAGCAGGAATAACCTTAGATGCAACTCCGGATGTTTCTGAGATCAAATGGTAATGTCCAGGTTCTTGGGAACACCCTGGCCAGGCCTCCTCCACACCTCCGTTCAGACTTGGACTTCCACAGACCTAGCTTCTAAAATGCTTTTGGAGACGTCTCCTTATTTTGAATGTCTCTATGCCCATTTTCAGACATCCCAAGCACAAATAGGGCTTCTAAAATAATCTCCAAAATACACATCCCCTTATAAAACTACCCTCTAAGTGGCCAAAGTTATATGTACATCTGGCCTGAATTTAAAAAAAAAATGTAAGTGGTTGGTGCCATTGAGAATCACAAGTGCTTTTGAATGTCAACCAGATTGTACTTCTTCTCTTTTCGTTGCTTTCATTATTTGGAGTTATTGTCCACTTTTAGGCTTCTTGGTGTTTTCTATATGTCTCCAGTCTCTTAAGTTTCTTTTCTGTTACTCATGGTCCTTCGCTGTCCAATTACATATTTTGTTTCTCCAAGACTTTTCATCACCCTCTCAAATTCCTCTTCTTTTTGCTTTTTGGTTCATCATTCTTGTTTTTATTACCAGATATGCTCAGTGGTTTAAGCATAAAACACTCAGCCAAGTTTCTTAATGTGGGCTATATCAGAGATGTTTTTTCTTTATTTGCTCTTTTGCATCTGATTTATAAATTTTGTCTGTGATTGACCTGTTGGCAATGTGTAAATGCATTATTGTGAAAATAATAAAAAAAGAAAAAAAAAACCCTGCAAAAATAAATAAATAAAAAGATAAAAATGATTAGAGCTCATCTTGACCTGTTTCCTTTTCTCTGCCATCTTTTGTTTATCCTTATCCTTCATACCTTGCTGCATCCCTCTTATATCTCCTTCTTCTTTGATTTCCATCATTCTTTATCATCTCCTCCTTTCCTTATATGTCATCTTTTATTTCTTTCTGTCTCTGTTCTTCTATATTCTTTGTCTTCCTTCCTCTCACTCTCATTTAAATTGCCTACTATTATTTTTTGCCCTTTAGGAGGCTTATCAATAAACTCAATAGCTTGAGGATGGGTCCCAAGGTGGTGAACTGGATCAGAAATTGGTTGGCTGACAGATGACAGAAGGTGATAGTAAATGGAACTCATTCGCATAAGAGGAAGGTGATTAGTGGTGTGCCCCAGGGTTCGGTCCTGGGACCAGTACTGTTCAATGTATTTGTGAGCGATATTGCTGAAGGACTGAATGGAAAAGTCTGTCTTTTTGCAGATGACATGAAAATTTGCAACAGAGTGGACTCCCCTGAGGGAGTGGATAACATGAGGAAAGATCTACAAAAGCTGGAAGAATGGTCTAATGCTTGGCATTCAAGATTTAATGGGAAGAAGTGCAGTGTCATGCATTTGCGATTCAAAAATCCAAGGGAATTGTATGTGATAGGAGGTGAGAAGTTGGTGTGCACGGACCAGGAGAAGGACCTCGGAGTGATTGTTTCTGAGGATCTCAAAAACAGTGTGACAAGGTGGTGGCCAAAGCCAGAAGGATGCTGGGTTGCATACAGAGAGGAATTACCAGCAAAAACGAAGAGGTACTAGTGCCACTGTACAAGTCACTGGTGAGGCCTCACTTGGAATATTGTATTCAGTTTTGGAGATCATATCTCACAAGGATATAAAAAGACTGGAAACGGTTCAGAGGAAGGCGACCAAAATGATTTGGAGCCTGCGCCAGAAGACGTATGAGAAGAGACTTGAAGACCTAAATATGTACACGCTAGAGGAGAGGAGGGACAGGGGAGATATAATACAGACTTTTAAATACTTAAGGAGTATAAATGAACAAACTAACCTTTTTCAAAGATGGGGAAGTTGTAAAACTAGAGGGCATAACATGAAGCTGCAAAGGGGTAAACTGAAAGGCAACATCAGGAAATACTTTCTCACTGAAATGGTGGTAGTGGATGCCTGGAATGCCCTCCCAATGGAAGTGGTGGGGGCAAATACAGTGACAGAATTCAAAATGGCATGGGACAGACACAGTGGATCCCTTTACAGAAACAGGATAAAATCAAAATAAACGTAACTGTCTCTGATATCTCAACAAGTAGAGGTGACCTGCATGGAGTGGTGGGTACACCCCTAAACAAAGGCATGGGGAGGGGTGACCTGCACGGAGCGGTGGGTACACCCCTAAACAAAGGCATGGGGAGGGGTGACCTGCACGGAGTGGTGGGTACACCCCTAGACAAAGACATGGGGAGGGGTGACCTGCACGGAGCAGCAGTGCACCTACTCTTGTCACCTTCCTGGGCAGACTAGATGGACCACACGGGTCTTTATCTGCCATCATATACTATGTTACTATGTACCTTTCTGTCTCTCTCTTCCAGACCTGTCACATTTTCATCCCTAAATCTTTGTTCCTCTGCCACAGTCGTTAATGAATCTACTTCAGTCCTTTGTATGTGAGTAGTCCTTCCCGCATCCATATGTGTTGCTCTCCCCAGCTTTTTGAATACATTATTTGTTTACCTGCATAATTTGCCTTTGAAATCATTTGCACGTTGAATCTTTTCTGGTTGGAGTTGGTCTACTTTTGCTCTGTGCTTTAGCAAGTAACAGCTATGTTGCTTGCGCAGTTTGCTCTGGGCAAACTCCTATTGACCCCTTCAGCATTGTTGAATGTTTGTTTCCTTATTTGAAACATAGAGCTTCAGGATTACACAGTTCCAGGACTAGACTGTAGGACAGTCTTGGATTTTAGACACCCACCCTGCTGCATATGGAACCTGCAGCTCTGATTCCAATGGAGAGAATCAGCGACTATAAATACCACACTTTTTGGGATATAAATTCAAAACTAGGATGGGCCAAAATGTGTCATTTCTGAATCTGGGTAGCTTTTAGGCTCTGGAAACAAATAGCACCAGTAGTAAGTTGTAGAGAATGTAAAGATATTAGTGGCAAAGGAAAGATTTTACAACAAAAGGAGGTAATACGATATGCAGCATTTTAAACTTCTCGTGGAACTCAAATTAAGAGGCAGCAGGACGACAAACAGAAAAAAAATGTCTTTCTCCATTGGGTTTATTAATCAGTATTCAAATATACCCAAATGAACATTGTAAGAAGAGGAAAAATGATCACACATTTTAACAAAAACAAATAAAGAGACAAGCCAGGATAAATCAAATCATCAAACCATGGTGCAAAATGTCAATGAACAAACTAAGCTTAGGTATGGGAGACACATCAGATTACTAGATAACAAAAGAATAGAGAAACAATTTATCAACTAAAACGTTCAGTCCTCAGCAGCCTAATTATAACTCACAGCTGTTGTGCTACCTCAAAATAGACCAGGAAGAGAGGATAGAAGAGAAATCCTTCTCTGTGGAAGCAGAGGGACTCACAGTGGGGCTTTTCCTTAACACAATCTCATAACCAATTCAGTACAAAAAAGACAAACCCGCCACTCTGACATTTCAATACATATTTGCAGGGGGAACTCATCCCTGCAGATATTGCACCCTGCTGCAGTTCAAGAAGCTTGTATGACTGAATAACTTTGCAAATATCAGGAAACACCTTTCTTTTTGTACCATTAAAGGAAAGGAAATTTCTATTCTTAAATCACAGGTGCAGTTGAAGAAAGCAAGAAGCCAGAAGACTTGTTCTGGAATTCATTTTCTTTTGTCATGTTTCTAATAGCTATGACATATTTAGACTATCCAGCGTATTAGCATGAAATTTAAACACAGGGATAAAATAAACCCTAAGAATAAGGGGTAGTGGTTCAGATAGAATTTTGAAAATATACAATATCTAGGCACATTTTATCTAGTAAACAGAGATCGGAATTGTGATGTTAAAGTTGCAATGTACACAATTCTGAAGGTATGTTAGAAAGGTGGAACTATGTCTAAAATATGAATAAGGAGGTACAGGGAAACATGAGGATCTGTATGCACATGGAGAGCGAGGAGCCACTTTATAAATATAGATATGGGAAAATCGCTACAGGAAACCTGATCACGTACATGTGTTAAGTGCCGGCATTTCAGAACACACTCCTGCAAATGATGGCCATTACATGGGTATCTGAGCCATTTTACAATCCTAGATGTGACCATGTGCTCTATTAACTGCAAACAAACCTCTATCTGTACCTTATTACAATTTGGAGGGGAAATAAACACTGGGGGATTAACAGGGATACCCCCCTTATTCCTTCCTGTAACTGGCTGGCCAAAATGTCAGGAAGCAGGTGTAAACCTGCATATGGGTAATTTTGGGCTTATATGTGCATTCCCTACATAAAATGGCTATGACATGCCCCAATTCAGCCCTGGCAAATTTCAACATGATTTGGGCATCCCCATATAAAAGAAACCTTTTCTAAAATGGCCATTTACACATGGATGCATTTATACATGTAAATCGCGAATAAGGTTTCTAAAATAATTTCTTACGCATCCACTGCTAAATGTAAATCCCCCCTAGCTGTGGAATTGCAGCAGCACTATGTGGAGAGGAAAAAGAGGAAAGGTGGAGCAGTTGTTTATTCCTTTAAAAAGTACAAAGGTTACGGGACATGCAATTAAGTTACTAAGTGGCACATTTAAGACTAATTGGAGAAAATAGTTTTTCATTCAATCTGCAGTTAAGCTCTGGAATTCGTTGCCAGAGGATGTGGTAAAAGCTGTTAGTGTAGCTGGGTTTAAAAGAGGTTTGGACAAGTTCCTGGAAGAAAAGTCCATAAACCATTATTAAAGTGGACTGGGAGAATCCACTGCTTTTCCCTATTTAACTTATGGGATCCTGCCAGGTACTTGTGTCCTGGATTGGCCACTGTTGGAAGCAGGGTACTGGCCTTGATGGACCTTTGTTCTGACCCAGTGTGGCATATCTTATATTCATATATGGATAGTTCTGCTGAAATTTCCTCTAGGAACACCAGCACAATCCATATCTTACTCTACCTTGGCACTAGCATTCCACCTAACTAACTATATATACTATATATATAGTAGCAACAGTCGCTATTCAAATAGCACGTGGTTAAAGTTAGTCCAGGGATAAGGCAGTCCTAATTTAAACTGCTTAGCTATACATAAAGCAGCTAAATATCGCTACTATGCATATAGCTACTGGCAGCAGGTATTTTCTTTCTTTCTATATTCAGTGCCATGATCTACCCAGATATTGGTATTGAATATACAGTTTTGTTTTTTGACTGGTGTTTAAAAACATGCTCACAAAGGGGGATAAATATTGACCCGATTATAGTGCTTATATAGTCAAAATCTGATGTTTGGATTTAGTGACTTGTCTTTTTAAATCTAAGTTCAATGTGAGTTACAGAGAGGTACACAAGTTATTTGCCTGTCCAATGGGCTTACAATCTAGGTTATATCTGAGGCAATGGAGGGTAATGTGACTTGCCCAAGGTCACAAGGACTGCCACTGGATAAGTCGGATTTGAACCCTAGCTTCCCTATGTCTAACCACCAGGATACTCCTCCATATTTCCCTTCAAATCAGATTCTTCAAACCACAGATCTTGTGATTAAAATTTGGTAACTATATCAATGGTGATGTTGCATAATTGCATCAGACACCTAGTTAGATCCCTTTCCATATTTATTTATATAATTTGTTTTAAAGGATTTATATACCGCTTTATCCTGAAATGAAAGCGGTTAACACATCAAACAAATCATGTGGCAGAGTGTGTGGGAGTGGGCATGCAATGATTAAATCAACAGCGTGTGTGTGTGTGTAATGTATAAATGATTTCATGGTGAGCTAGATAGATTGTGAGCTATGTACAAGGAACTATATACAAGCTGAAGGGGGGAGGGAAAAGGGAGGAGGCTGAGGGGTCAGGAAGAGGGGAGCAGACTGAGTGGCCGTTGGTCGGGTCATGTGGGAGTGGCGCAGTTCAGGAAGGCACTCAAATTCCATCTTTTCCTCCAATGCTACCCAACCACCAATGCCACCTAGACATCCCCTCTGAAGAATTGCCACAGTTAGGAAATAACCCTTACTCCTATTATGATATCGTTACTTATTGCCATATAATTATTTCATGTATGCATATAGTTGTATATAGTTGACCCCTGTTATCCATGTTTGTACCCCTGTTCGATGTAAAACCTAACAGCTTGTTGTTATGGTCGTTGTGTTATAATGTAAACCGCGCTGATGCCGAATAGTGCGGTATATAAAAAATTATAATAAATAAATAAAATAAAAATGTGATGTCCTTATAGTGTTCTACAAAGAGCGCCATTTTGAGCATCTTCCTGAAGTCCAGATGTTCTCCAGGGGCAGCAGGAATCAGTCCCCACCCACGGGCGACGTTGGCACCGATGGAGCCCATGCAAATCAACCCCCAGCCCCCAAAGAAAGCTCCCGGGACCACCACCATGCATGTGTGGCCCCCCATGCCCAAGGGTGCCATCCCGCCCAGTCAGGTCCCTTAGCTCGAGCCCTACCAAACTGATGGCAAGGGAAGGACAAAAATTTAGCAACTCATCAGGGGAGGCGGGAGGGTAGTGAGGAGTGATTCCTGCTGTCCCTGGAGAACACCTGCTACAGGTGAGTAACTATGCTTTCTCCAGGAACAACCAGGATGTCAGTCCTCACTTATGGGACTTCCTACCTACAGGCTACTGAACCTGTAACCATAAAACACCTCCGCGAAGCCATAAGCAGAAGCTGAAGCCTGAAGGAGGGTCGGAGGGCAGGAGTTGCTTATACCCCAAACAGGTTATGGAGTACAGCCTGGCTGAAGGTGCTGTCCTGGCAGGACTCCCTCTCCAGGCAGTAGTGGGCAGCGAAGGTGTTTGTGGAAGACCAGGTCACTGCCCAGCAGATGTCCATCAGGGACATGGAGCACAGCGAGGCCACCGAGGCTGCTTTGGCTCAGACCCCATGTGCAGTGACTCAACAATTCAGTGGGATGCCCATCTTCACATGGGCGAAAGCGATGCAGTCTGCCACCGAAACAGAGAGGGTGTGCTTGGTGACTGCTTGCCCTGGTCTATTTATTTATTTAGACAGTTTTGTATACCACCTTATCCTTCAATCAAAGTGGTCACAACACAATTGGGGATACATTTAACACGAGGGGATATGAGACACATACACTAATACAGGGAACATGGGCAATGCAGGGTTAAGTGGCTTGCCCAAGATCACAAGGAGCACCTGTGGACTAGAAACCCCAGTCCTTCCGGCCCAAGGTTGCTGTCCTCTAGGGGGATTTGAACCACCAACCTTCCGGCCTGTGGTGCCTTGCCCTAACCACTAGGCCACTCCTCCCTCTGTTGGAGTCGTAGGTCACGAAAAGCCTGTCAGACTGGCGATGAGTCTGGCTGCGCTGCACATAAAAGGCGAGAGCCTGTTGGCATTAAGAGTGTGGAGAGCCATCGACGCCTGGTCAGCGTGGGGTCTCAGGAAGAAAGTCGGCAGCACTATCTCTTGGTTGAGATGGAAGTCCGAAACGACCTTAGGCAGGAATTTAGGGTGGGTACGGAGGACCACCCTGTTCCGGTAAAACCTGGTATAAGGGGCGGCAACCATGAGAGCCTGGAGCTCAATGACTCAGTGGGCCGAGGTCAGCACCACCAAGAAGGTCACCTTCCAGGAGAGGCACCAGAGTGAATATGTCGCCATCGGCTCGAAGGGCGGATGGGTATGCTGCATGAGTACCACATTTAAGTCCCATTCCACCGGGGGAGAACGGATGGGCGGCTTGGATAGCAGAAGGCCCTGCATGAAGCGGGAGACTAATGGCTGCCCCGAGAGGGGTTTTTCCTCGATGGTGAGATGATTAGCCAAGGTGGCACTCAAATGAACTCTGACAGAGTTCGAATTCAACCCTTCCCTTGAGAGGTGGAGGAGGTACTGGAGAACCCACCAAACAGGACACGAGAAGGGGTGTCAATCTGGTCCCCCGAGCACCAGACGGAGAAGCGTTTCCACTTAAAGGCATAAGCCCACCTAGTGGAGTCTTTCCTCAAGGCGAGGATGACTTCCTCAACCTCCTCTGGAAGGGCCAGAGAGGCTAGGGAGACCCGTTCAGCCGCAGGCCATGAGGGATAGGGAGGTTAGTTTTAGGTGCAGCATCCGACCCTCCTCCTGCGTTAACAGGCCCCTGGCAGAGCCTAGGGGAATCAGAGGCTCTGTCTACAACCGGAGCAGGAGCGGGAACCAAGGCTGCCGAGGCCATGAGAATCAATGATGCCCTGTCTTGCTGAGCCTTGAACAGAGCCTTCACAATGAGGGAGAAAGGAGGAAATGCATAGAGAAGACTGGAGGACCAGTCCAGGAGAAATGCATTGGGGCCCTCCCTGCTCAGGTGCGACACCGGCCTGCAAAAGCGGGGAAGCTGCATGTTCTGGGGACTGGCGAAGAGGTCTATTGCCGGAGTCCCCCAGCGGAGAAACAGCTAGTCCGCTACTCTGGTATCCAGCCACCATTCGAGTGGGTGAAGGAGTCTGCTGAGTCTGTCCTCCAGGCCATTCTCTTGACCCGGGAGGTATGTCACCCTGAGGGCCATCCTCCTTTGGGCAGCGAAAGAGCAGATGAGGACCGCTTCCCAGCAGAGGGAGCGCGATCCTGTGCCTCTCTCCTTATTGATGTAGAACATCACTACACAGTTGTCAGTCTGCACGAGGACCAACCTCCCGCTGAGGTGTTCCTCATAGGCCCTCAGAGCACACCGAATGGCCCAGAGTTCCAGCAGGTTCATCTGCTGCTGGGATTCCTCGGGTGACCATTGCCCCTGTGTGCAGAGTGGTCCGCAATGGGCTCCCCACCCTAACAGGGAAGTGTCTGTCATCAGCACCTCATCGTGCAGCGGGGCTAGAAAGGGAAATCCCCGCATGAAGTTGCAGGGGTTTTGCCACAAGCTCAGGGACAAAAGGAGGTCAGGAAGAACCCTGATGGGGTCCCTGAGGTGCCAGAGGGACTGGCTCCATTGGGCACTTTGACACCACCGGGCTGTCTGCATCGTCAGGCGGGCGTGAGGAACCACATGTACGGTTGAGGCCATGTGGCCCAAGAGAGGTAGCATGGTCCAAGCGGTGACCTGATGAGCATTTTGAACACAAGTCGCCAGAGCTCGGAGGTAGGTGGAGCAATCTACTGGCAAGAAGGCGACCACCTGCTGAGTATCGAGGCATACCCTGATGAACCCAAGAGCCTGCACTGGCTCAAGGTGAGACTTCGGGTAGTTGACCAAGAACCCCAAGCCTTCCAACAGGAGGATTGTGCGCGACATTGCTCGCCGGGTTCCTCGACCGAGGAGCCTGTGATGAGCCAGTCGTTGAGGTAGAGAAAGACTGGCACATCCTGGCGACCATGACGAGGCACTTTGTGAAGACCAGTGGGGCAGACGCAAGGCCGAAGGAGAGCACCCTGTACTGGAAGTGCTCTCCCTACACCCTGAAACGCAGATACTGCCTTTGTAGGGGGTGGATTAAGATACGGGCATAGACATCCTTTAGATCCAAGGAGCATAGCCAGTCGCCCTACCAGAGGAAGGGCAGCTGCACACCAAGAGATAACATCTTGACTTTCTCCCGCACCAGGAACTTGTTTAACCTGTGGAGGTCGAGAATGGGCTGCTGACGCCCGTCTTTTTCAGGATGAGAAAGTACTAGGAATAGAAACCCTGACCTCAAAGGTGGGGAGGGACCTTCTTGACTGCCCGTTTGGCGAGGAGAGAGTATAATTCCCGCTGCAGCAAAAGCTGGTGTGCGGGAAGTCGAGAAGGCTCCGCCAGAGAGAAAGGAGGTGGAAGCCTGTCGAAATGAAGGCGATAGCCATCCTGGATGATTTGGAGGAACCAAGTGTCCAAGGTGATGGAAGCCCACGATGGGGCATTCCCCCACTGGCACGATGGGGCATTCCCCCACTGGCTGGCGAGGGGCTATGCCTCTGGCATCAGAACCCCTGAGTGGGTTGTGGAGGAGCCGGAGTTTGGGCCTTCGGTTCCATAAAGGTTTGTTGCTTTTCAAATTATTCCCTTTCAGTTTCACCCACTGCTTTATTTATTTATTTAAGTTGTTTTTCTATACCATCCCTTCCAGCAATTAGGGGCGGTTTACATCAAACAAAAACTCAGTTACAGAGAGCATATTAAACTATGATACAAGGAACCATTTACATGCCAGTTGATCACATATACCATAATATAGTGATAGCTGGGACTCTTAACTATTATACTGTCAAACAGTGTATAGAGGATACAGAAGGATATTATTGGATGGAGAGTATAATATAAGGGGATGGTTAGTTTAGTTGGGCGGATCAGGGGAGGGGGATAGTGGGAGGTGAATGCGTTTGTGACAGTTGAGGTGTTGTAGTATTCAGTGAAGAGTATTGTTTTTAATTCCTTGCAGAAAGTCTGAAGGTCTTTGATTGATCTGATGTAATCAGGGAGGGAATTCCAAAGGGTGGGGGCTGTGTACCTGAAGGCCCAATTGTTAGTAGTTTGTTTGGTTTTGCGTATTGAGGGGGATATTGATATATGGTTCTGGGTACTTTATCCTGCTTCTGAGTATGTATCATGGAGGATAAGTAGGAAGGGAAGATACTGTAGTGCAATTGTATCTTGTTCTGGCTGTTATGGGGAGCCAGTGGACATTATAAAGTATTGGGGTGATGTGAAAGTGAGGCTAGCCTTGGAGATAATTCTGGCATCTACATTCTGAGCAAGTTGGAGAGGTTTTTTTAGGAAGATCTTGTAAGAGACCTTTGCAGAAGTCCATTCTCCATAGGTCTTCCAAGAAAACATTCCTGGAATGGCTGGTACTTTCACTGGGCTGGCTGAATGAAAGCTGGCTACCTTCAGACCAAGAACAGCTGGATGCTCACAGCAGCCTCTCTGCCAAACAGGGAAATTCCCAACAGCTAAAGTGAGATCAAGCTTCCACCAGGGACTCACACTCACACTCTCTCATATAGCTGACTTAGGCAAACACAATGGTCGATGGAAAAAGATGAACATCCAGGTTCAATAGATGTCATTTCCAGAAAAGAGGAGCGTAAGAAAAATATGCGAGCAAAGGACAGCATGGATGCAGGAACATTGCAGTTATAACAGGGCACCGTTCTATTACACTGCATTATAGCCCTTTTCTGGTATTTCTGAAGCTATGAAACTGAAGACAAAAGTAACCCTTGCTCTGATTGCCATTTTGTCCTGTGACTGCCCGGCAGGGACGTTCCTACTTAGGGAAATCTGAAAAGGTTTGCTGCTGTTCAGCCTAAAAGAGATGCTGACAGAGATGGACATATGCCTCTTGTGAAAGCTTCAAGGCTGTACGCCAGAGTCTATTTTGAGACACTTTGCTAATGCATCCACAGGAGACAGATTGCTGGAGAAAATGGATCTGCATAGCAGAAGACACAGCCCTAAAAACCTTCTCTACAGGTAAAACTTTGGGCTAAAGCAGTGGTTCTCAAGCCTGTCCTGGGGGACTACCAGCCAGTAAGGTTTTCAAGATACCTGCAATGAGTATGCATGAGAAATATTTTGTATAGGCTGCCTTCATTGCAAATAAATCATATATATTCATTCTGGGTATTCTGAAAGCCTGACTGTTTGATAGTCCATTAGGACAGGTTTGAGAACCACTGGGCTAGAGCAGTGGTTCTCAACCCATTCCTAAGGGAACAAAAGTTGGGTTTTCAGGTTATGTACAATGAAAATCTCTCTCATGCATATTCATTGTGGCTGTTACCAGGGCGTGAGTTTAGAACCACTGAGTTACAGCAGTGTTTCTCAACCTCTCCTGGAAGCAGGCCTAGCCATTTAGGTTTTCTGGTTTACCATAATAAATATGCATGAGAGAGATATTCATACAATAGGTCTTCAATACATGAAAGGGGGAGAGAGGATCTTTCCACTGAGACTGTGCCTGAGCTACCCGTGAGTCTGTTCTGGTAGGCTGTATATCGGAAGACTTTAGACAGCAGGACAATCACTGCCGGGAAGCCATGCCTCTAGAGTCCTGCCATTGGCTCATTGGATGTTATTGTTCCGCATGCTGAAACATCGAGTGGGGAGAGAGGATTCTTCCACTGAGACTGTGCCTGAGCTACCCGTGAGTCTGTTCTGGTAGGCTGTGTATCAGAAGACCTTAGACAGCAGGACGATCACTGCCGGGAAGCCACGCCTCTAGAGTCCTGCCATTGGCTCATTGGAAGTTATTGTTCTGCAAGCTGAAACATCGAGTGGGGAGAGAGGATCCTTCCACTGAGACTGTGCCTGAGCTACCTGTGAATCTGTTCTGGTAGGCTGTATATCGGAAAACCTTAGACAGCAGGACAATCACTGCCGGGAAGCCACGCCTCTAGAGTCCTGCCATTGGCTCATTGGAAGTTATTGTTCTGCATGCTGAAACATTGGGTGGGGAGAGATGATCCTTCCACAGGGACCATGTCTGATCTAGCTGTGAGTCTGTTCTGGTTGACTGTGTATCAGAAGACCCTAGGCAGCAGGACGATTGCTGCCAAGAAGTCACACCTCTACAGTCCTGCCATTGGCTTGCTGGAGTTTAATGCTTGACATGCTGCTTCATGGCTGCGGGCATGCTCCTTTGGGGGTCTTTGGAGCCTCTCTTGTTCCAGTTGTTCAACTGTGAATATGCCAAAGGAAGCTGGTAAACGCAAAGGGAAAAGCATGAAGAAGGTTTCTGCAGCGTCTGCACGTAAGGCTGTGACAATAGGCCTGATGGATAAACATCTAGCTGCTCCAGCTGTTACTAATCAAAGTCAAGGGAAATTGACCTCCGAGAAGTCCCCCTTATTATCGGGGGGCTAGTTTGAGCTTCATTGAAAGAACTCCACTGCTTCATCCTGGACAGCACTTACAGATGGTAGAAGAGCTGTCCTCTTGCCCCACAGAAGAAGATGTGGGTGAGGTTAGTGCCTGTCATGGCAGTGAAACTGGCTTGGAAACTGTGGTGTCAGTTCCCAAACCGTTATGTTTTGCGAAACAGTTGAGTCTTTGAGAATCCCCTCCTCCCAGAGATATTTATTTTATTTATTTAGACAGATTTGTATACCACCTTATCCTACAATCAAAGTGGTCACATCACAATTGGAGGGTTACATTTAACATTTGGGTACTTAACAACATTATACAATGAAATCTTTAGAAGCAGAAATAGCCAATGTAATAAAAAGGGGATAAGACATTTTCAGATATGTCAGTGAGAGGAGGAAAGGCAAAACTGGTATTGTCAGACTCAGGGCCGGATTTACCTTGAGTGAGGCCCTACGCCAACAAAAATTGTGGGCCCCCAGAAAAGATAAAAACGAGCATGCCGGATCAGCTGCGCGCTGTTGGCCCTGATGTCATAATTAAACTGGGAATCCCAAAAGCCAAACTTGGAATGTACAACACTGTAGAAATAAAACTATACATTAAATTGCTCTTGTACTAAACAAAGTGCAGACGTTAATGATGCACATTTACCAGAGCTGACATATTCCAATTAATAAATTCAAAATAAAGAGAGATTTTTCTACCTTTTGTGCATTTTCTTTCAGCTGCAATTGCTCCAGCCACTTTCTTCTGGTTTCTTCGTGTCAGCCCAACTCCAGTCTTAACCCCCCCAGCCCATGGGGGGGGGGGGGGGGGTTAAGACTGGAGACAGATTTTTAAGACAGATAGTTTCCAAGGATGAAGATTTCTGCAGACCCTAAGAAAGTGATGGGCATTTAAAAGGTTTTCATGCCCACAAATGGAAATGTGGAGTTTGTTAGGTCTTACCAACAACAATGGCAGATTCATGCCACAGCTAGCTATGATTACACAATCATTTGAAATCTCGCCAAAAAGAACAGGTGCTGGAATGGAAAAAGAAAAATACAGATGCTTTTGCTGAGTTAAAAACGTCTTGCTAGCTTATTATCATGCTTTATTTTGATCCTGGCAAGAAGACTGAATTTTGGTGTATGCCAATACTGTTTGTTTAGGAATTGTTCTCATACAAGTGATTAAATAGGGTCAACTGTCCCGTGGGGCCCCCTCTGCCCGGCTGAGCCTCTCCGTGCTGGCTTTGAGAGGCGCGAAGGGAGAGTGTCTCCCTCGCGTCTCTGTTAAGCCCGCAGGGGCTGATGGGAAATTTCCCATCTGCCCCTGCGGGCTTAACAGAGACGCGAGGGAGACACTCTCCCTTCCCGCCTCTCAAAGCCGGCACGGAGAGGCTCAGCCGGGCAGAGGGGGCCCCGCGGGACAGTCCATGCTGCCGCGGCAGCAGAGGGGGCCCCGCGGGACAGTCCATGCTTCCGCGGCAGCAGCCAGCGGTTTTTTTTTTAAATTTAATTTAAAAAAAGCTATTTGTTCAATTTTTGTGGGCCCTTGCCAGCTGTGGGCCCTGCACGGCGTAGTTGGCGTATAGGTAAATCTGGCCCTGGTCAGACTCAAGGATGAAGGAGAGGAATATGTAGAAAATGATGAGGATAAAGCAGAATTGCTTAACAAATATTTGTGTTCTGTGTTTACAGGTGAAGGGCCAGGAGCAGGGCCTCGGAAAACACTGACAAATATGAACAGAAGTGAAGCGGATCTTGAACAATTTTCAGAAGACTATCTTCGTGGGGAATTAGCTAAACTAAAAGTAGACAAAATGATGGGGCTGGATGTGATACATCTGAGAGTATTGAAACAACTTGGAGAAGTTCTAGTGGCTCAACTGTCTGACCTTTTCAATGCTTCTTTAGAGTCAGGAGTGGTCCCAGAGGATTGGAGAAAGGTGCTAGTGGTCCCTTTACACAAAAACGGAAGTAAGGATGAGGTTGAGAACTAAAGACTGGAATGTCTGAGCTCTGTGGTGAGTAAATCAATGGAAACTTTGCTAAAACAGGGGATATGAGGTTTCTGGAGTCCAATGGATTGCAGGTTCTGAGGCAGCATGGGTTTACTAGAGATAGGTCTTGTCAGACAAATCTAATTAATTTTTTTGACTGAGTGACCAGACAGTTGGACTGAGTGAGAGACCTAGATGTGGTGACACTGTTCTGCCCAGGTGACTTGTAAACAAACTGAGCACCCTAGGGATGGACTCTAAAGTGACTGATTGGGTTAGAAATTTGTTGAATGGGAGGTGGCAAAAGGTACAGGTAAATGGAGCTCACTCTGAGGAGAAGGAGGTTACCAGTGGTGTTTCACAGGGATCTGTCCTTGGTCCGATTCTTTTTAACATCTTTCATAGTGATATTGCGGAAGGGCTGTCGGGTAAGGTTTGCCTGTTAGCAGATGACACCAAAATCTGCTATAGAGTAAACACACAGGAAGGAGTAGATTACATGAGGGGGGATCTAGCTAAACTTGAAGAATGGTCTAGAATTTGGAAGCTCAGATTTAATGCTAAAAAGTGCAGGGTCATGTATTTGGGCTGCAAAAATCCAAGGGAGCGGTACAATATAAGGGGGAGGGTGAACTACGTCTGTCCAGAAAAGAAGTGCGGGATCTGGGCATGATTGTGTCTGATGATCTTAAAGTAGCCAAATAGGTAGAAAAGGCAATGGTGAAAGCCAGAAGGATGCTTTGGTGCATAGGGAGAGGAATGGCCAGCAGTAAAAAGGATATTATAGTGCCTCTGTATAAGTCTCTGGTGCGACCTCATTTGGAGTATTGTGTGCAATTATGGAGACAACACCTTCAAAAGGATATAAACAGGTTGGATTCAGTGTAGAGGGTGGCTACTAAAATGGTTAGTGGTCTTCATCATAAGGCATATGAGGACAGACTTAAAGATTTCAATATGTATACTTTGGAGGGAAGGCAAGAAAGAGGAGATATGATAAGAGACGTTTAAATACCTCTGTGGCATAAATGCACAGGAGGAGAGCCTCTTTCAATTGAAAGAAAGCTCTGTGATGAGGGGGCATGGGATGAAGATTAAAGGGGATAGACTGAGGAATAATATGCAGATATATTTCTTTATGGAAAGAGTGGTAGATGTGTGAAATAGTCTTCCAGTGGAAATAGTAGAGATGAGGAGAATATCTGAATTCAAGAAAGCATGGGACAAATACAGAAGATCTCTAAAGGTAAAAACGAGACAATAGTAATTGGTATGGAAAGGCAGACTGGATAGGCCGTCTAGTCTTTTTCTGCCATCGTGTTTCTATGTTTCAAATTTAAAATGGAAATGTTGGAGAATCAAGTAAGATCTACTAATCTTTGCCTGATAAGTTTTCCTAGGACATGATTAACATCTACATAGTAACATAGTAAATGACGGCAGATAAAGACCAGTATGGTCCATCTAGTCTGCTCAGTAAGATGACAAAAGTAGGTGCACCTGCCGCTCCGTGCAGACCACCCCTCCCCATGTCTTTGTTTAGGGGTGAACCTACTACTACTCAGCATTTATATAGCGCTACCAGTCGTACGCAGTGCTGTACAGTATAGACATGTAAGAGACAGAACCCACCACTCCGTGTAGGACACCCTGTTTGTTGAGAAATTAGATAGTTAAATTTATTTTGATTTTATCCTGTTGCTGTAAAGGGATCCACTGTGTCTGTCCCATTACCATTTTGAATTCTGTCACTGTATTTGCCCCCTCCCCTCATCTGTCAAGGATATGATCAGATCGTATCTGGGGGAGGTATTAAATGTTCCTGAAGAATCATTCCTTTCTTTAACCAAGGTATATTATCTCCCTCATCCAAGAAGAAATCCCGTGGTGCCCATCCCTCGGGAACAGGAATGGATGTTTTAAACATTTCAGGTTTAGTGGCGAACTCTGATATGGAATCGGTTACTTCTTCTACTTTTCTTGTGACTCTTGCCTTTACATCTGACAGAGAGGGACTTCTAAAAATCTACTTTAAAAAGAGGAATGTTCCCTTCAAAGGTCTCCATGTGAGGATTTTTCCGGACTTATCCAGGGAGGATGAAGAGGTTTCTCTTCCTTAGATCAAAGGTCTTTCAATTGGGTGGTTTATGGTTTATTAAAAAACTTAATATACCGCCTCTCAGACATCAAAGCATTGTACAATTAAATCACAATTTATTATAAAAAGGAAAAGAACACCATAAAATGATTGTACAGTAAAAGAGCAAGGATCAAACAAAAGGGAAGTGGGGAGGGGAGCAGAAAAACTAGTTGTGTACATTTTCAGGCAAATTAACTCTGTTTTTTATGAGTCTTCACAACTGTTAACATTTATTAATTCCCGCAGACTCAGTGATTCCTAGGTTGGGGCTGTAAGTTCTTGGCCTGAGGCCTCAAATATTCAGGTATGTAAGTAATTGCCTGTTAAGCCTTGCATGATTTTTTAAAATTTATGACTTGTTCTATGTATTCTTTCTTTTTTTTTTATCTCCCCATCCAGGAGTGAGGGCTTGAGTAAAAAGAAAAAGTTATTTATTCCTTTGGCTTTTCTTTACGACTGTTCTGCTTATTCCACTTTTCTGATACAAGTGGTTACACTTCCTATCTGTCATGTTGACATAACCATATCTGCTGATACAATTACTTGATTTGTATATAGTTATCACTTGACTTATATATAGCTACCTCTGTTGAAACCCAAGTTGTATTACCTGTTCCTTGTAAAGTTCAATGTATGTTTCAGCCTACATTGTACAAATTAATGTTATTTGTAAACCGCACTGATTCTAAAGAGCGCGGTATAAAAAAAGACTTAAAATAAATAAATAAATAAATAAATAAATGTTGTAAAATGAACAAACAATACATTAAAAAAAATCTCATACATATTCAATGTGCTAATCCTGAACACTAGCTAGTTCTGCCTCCAGGAGAGAGTCGAGAGAATCATAAGCTTTCTGCCACAGTTCTGAACACTGCCTTCACTAGGACCCAGAGCAGTGGCATAAATGCCGTACAAGCAGCCCCTGCATTGTGAAAGCAGCACAGCAAACTTACTTTATCATATTTTACATGTTGTTTCTCTCTTGTAAGTCTGCCGTGGGCCTGGCGGCTGTTCCTCGCCAGGCCAAAGTCTCACAAAAACATCCGCACCATGAGATTTTGACTGGATGGGGAATGGCCGCCGGGCTCGCGGTGAACTTACAAGAGTAGAGCAGTGTGGCAAACACAATGAGGTAAATTTGCCGCCACTGCCGCTTTTGGGGGGGGGGGGATTGCCATCTTCACTACAATAGGGGGCCCTCAGCAAAAATTTGCTTGGGGGCCACTCATTATAAAACTTACACCACTGACCCAGAGGTACCCTACGAGCACCAGGAACACGTAGTCACATTTGTTTCGAATAGCTCTTACACTAGAAATTATCTATAGAAACGGTGAGAATGTGCCTGAAAAAAAGTAGAAGGACTATCCCTCTGATGCTGAAATGAAGCTTTTGTTGCAATTTGCCTACTGCTGCTGTGGTCTTTGTCATAAAAAAATGGCAATACAAAGCAGTCTTGTTAAACTGCTTGAGCGCTCCTACCTACTCATCCAGTTCAGTCTCCCACACTGACATTCAAGAAAGCAGCAACATAAGACAAATAAACTAGGGGAAGACAATGATGTTCCCTTGAATTCCAGCACAGAGGAATTATTCATAATCTCTTCAGAGAAGAGATTGCAAGTGACTGCCAAACATCCAGCAAGCTCATCACTAGGGCAAGTATATTTCCTGAAGGGTAAACACAGTATAACGTCTGAAGCTGACACTCAAAATCTTCAAGAAGGTAAGCACACTGCAAGCATGTGAGGATCAGGTTTTTCCAAATCAGTATGGAGTCCTAAGGACAAAACAGCAGAACAGCAGGCATTTTCAATTAACAATAGGAAAGGAAATATTTAGAAGATATTCAGAATATTCAGGATGGCTCATAGGGATATATCTGATAATTTACTTTCATTGAATCCTGACAAGTGGTCTATGTTCTCTTGCCAGCAGGTGGAGGCAAACTTGAGCAACTTTCAGTGATGACATTACTTGGTATATGCTCTGGTGCAGCACTGAGAGAAGCCAGGATGACTCTTCCCAAGCAGTAAGCAAGACTGAAAAACTCTGAAAGCATTAATCAACCACAAATAATTTTGCTACAAATAACGTGAGCAAATATTAGTCTCTCTTACCACAATGACATTGGTATCAGAAGACAGGACAAACTAGACCTTTACAGCAACCAGACTTCCAAATCTACAGAAAAGAGCAGGTCCTGGACTGGTCTAAGAGGATTCAAAGAAAGTAAAATATCTGGTATGTAAAATTTATCCTTCCTGCTAGACCAGTCCAGGCAAGTGGGATTGCCTAAGCAGTCAGGACCCAAGGGAGGAGGAAGACTATGCTCAGGATAGATTATGTTGACAAAGGCACCATCTATACCAACCCCCACAAACAACTTGTAGAGTTTCACAAAGGCATTCAACAAGGAACAGGATTTGTCAGGAACTGGGCAACATTCTGAGGAAGAGAGGGGCTTTTCTGAAAGGATGGGCTCCGCCCTAACAAGAGTGGAACCAGGCTGCTGCCATTAACCCTTAAAAAGGAGAGAGAACAGCTTTTAAACTAGATAATAGAGGAAAGCTGACAGTCGCCCAAGAGCACATGGTTTGGAAGGATGTATCTTTGAATGATACAAGCAAAAGAGGAAAGTTAGGGCATCCTAAAAGGGAGGTTCCAATAAAGATAAAAGTAACCCAGATGCCTTCAACTACAGAGCAGAAAGAGCTGAAATTCCAAATGACCCTTGTCAACTGATAACCGGATTGTTAATATGAATAAAGTACAACCTTTAAAATGCCTGTATGCAAATACTAATGGTCTAAAAAATAGGATGGGAGAATATATAGCATTTAATAGAAGGTTCGATATAATTGGCATCTCAGAGACCAGGTGGAAGGAGGACAACCAATAAGATACCATGATATCTGGGTACAAACTATATCACAATGTTAGGGTAGATCAAATTGGTGGAGGGGTTGCACTCTGTCAGAGAGGACATTGAGTCACACAGGATAAAAGTTTTGCAGGAAACAAAACATTGTAGAATCTCTATAGATAGCAATTACATGTAAAAAGGGGAAGGGGAAGGCGATGGCAGTGGGGGTGTACTACTGTCTTCCTGGCCAGAATGAACAGATAGATGATGAAATGCTAAAAGAAATCAGGGAAGCTAACAAAAGTTACAACACAGTAATAATGCATAAATTCAATTACCCTGGTATCAACTGGGTCAGTGTCACAACAGGACACGCTAGGGAGATAACATTTGTAGATAAAATAAATAACTGCTTCTTGGAGTAGCTGGTTCATGAACCAACAAGATAGAAAGCTATTTTAGACTTAGTCCTTAGTTGAACATAGGATCTGATGCAAGAGGTAAGGGTGTTGGGACCACTTGGCAATAGTGGTCAAAGCATGTTCACATTTGATTTAATAAACGGAGGGAGGATGGCAAGGAAATCCACAGTACTACCTTTTAACTTTCCAAAGGGAGATTATGATAAAATGAGGAAAACAGTTAGGAAAAAAACAAATGGAGCAGTTGCAAAGGTTAAAGATTTACAACAAGCATGGGCATTGTTTCAAAATACTATCTTGGAAGCCCAAACCACATGTATTCCATGTTTTAAGAAAGGTGGGAGGAAGGCCAAAAAGCTGCCAGAATGGTTTAAAGGTGAGGTCAGAGAGGCTGTTGTAACAAAAAAATCATCTTTCAGGGAATGAAAAAAGGAGCCAAAAGATGAAAATGGGAAACAACATAAGCACTGGCAAGTTAGATGCAAGGCATTGATAAGGCAAGCAAAGAGAGAATTTGAAAAAAGCTTGCCATGGAAGCAAAAATGCATAATAAAAAATTTTCAAGTACATTTGCAGCAAAAAACCTGTGAGTCAGTGGTACCATTAGATGACAGAGAGGTAAAAGGGGTGCTAAGAGAGGACAAGGCCATAGTGGAAAGACTGAAAGAATTCTTTGATTTGGTCTTTACTGAAGAAGATGTAGGAAAGTTACCCCTGTTTGAAATAGTATTTAAAGGTGATGTATCAGAAGAATTGAAACACATTTTGATAAACTGGGAAGATGTATTACATCTATTTGATAAACTAAAGAGTAACAAATCACTTAGACTGGATGGTATCCATCTGAGGCTGTTGAAAGAACTTAACTATGAGATTGCAGATCTACTATTAGTAATCTGTGAACTATCATTAAAATCATCTGTTGTACTTGAAAATGGGAGAATGACCAATGTAATGCCAATTTTTAGAAAGGATTCCAGGGGTGATCCAGGAAACTACAGACCGGTGAGCCTGACGTCAGTGCCAGGCAAAATGATAGAAGCTAGTATAAAGAATAAAATTACCGAACATGTAGATAGTCATGGTTTAATGGCAGGAAGCCAACATAGATTTAGTCAAGGAAGGTCTTGTCTTACTAATCTGTTATATTTTTTTGAAGGTGTGAATGGGATAAACGTGAGACAGTTGATATTTGTATTTTCAGAAGGCCTTTGACCAGGTCCCTCGTGATAGACTCTTGGTGAAATTAAAAAGTCATGGGATAGGAAGCAGTGTACTATTGTGGATCAGGAACTGGTTAAAAGATAGAAAGAGGCCAATTCTGTTGGGTGTGTCTCCCGCCTGTCCAACTGGTCAGAATCGGGACATGCTCCGGTGCACCCGATTCTGATCATGCAGGTGTTAAACATGCCCACAGGATCATAATCGGGTCTACTTACCTGGATGAGCAGGCCATGCCCCTATTCTGGCTGCCTGGAACTCCCTGGCTAGCCCAGCCTGGCTTCTGCATGGAGCGGCAGTGACATGGCGCCCGGTTGCCATGCCACCATGGCTCCATGCAGGAGCTGTGATCCCCGGCATACCCCACAAATGTCCTTTCCCCACCTCCTGACCTCCGATAGAACCTACCAAAACCAGGATCAGGCTGCGGGATACCCCATCCACCCCCTTACCTTACTTGCCAGCCCTGGAGCAATCATGTCCCGCCATCTAGGGGGATTTATTCCACCTATGAGGTGGAATAAGTCCCTCATATAGATTGCCAACCCCAGACGTACAGGACCCACAACAGAATTGGCCCTGTATGTCCAGGATAATGGTGCCGCCCACAGACTGTCCTCGCTCTGCTTGTGGTCTACCCCCTCCTGCCCACAAACAGTTCCCCGCACAGCTCAGCTCTAAATGCGGGCCAGGCATTTAGCGGGTCTGGACGTCTAGATCAGACATCCAGACTTGCTATTCACTGTTCAGAATAAACCTCAAAGCAAAGAATTTGGCTAAATGGCCAGTTTTTTTAGTGGAAAAGGGTGAATAGTGGAGTAGTCCAGGGATCTGTGCTGGGCCCGTTGCTTTTAACATATTCATAAATGTCCTGTTACAAGATGCTCAAGGTTCTATGTTGAATGATGCTGAGAAGATCAAGAAAAGGTGGAAGGAATATACAGAGTTTTTATATGATAAAGATCAAGCGAACCAACAGCCGTTTCAACCTGTACCTTATGATCAGGAACCATTGGTGATGAAAGAAGAAGTTGAAGCAGCATTGAAAGCCTTATCAAAGAACAAAGCACCAGGCATTGATGGCATTCCTATAGAAGTATTGCAGCAATCTGATGCAGCTGTTACCATACTTACAAGGCTCTGCCAAGAAATATGGAAGACAACATCATGGCCAACTGACTGGAAAAGATCTGTGTTTATACCAATACTAAAGAAAGGTGATCCAACTGACTGTGGAAATTATCGAACAATCGCTCTGATCCCACATGCCAGCAAGATTCTACTGAAGATTATTCAAAAGAGACTACAACCATACCTGGAACAAGAACTACCTGAAGTGCAAGCAGAGTTCAGGAAAGGGTGAGGAACGAGAGACATCATTGCGGATATTAGATGGATCCTTGAAAAGACTAAAGAATACCAAAAGGATATCTATTTGTGCTTTATCGACTATAGCAAGGCTTTTGACTGTGTAAACCATGAGAAACTCTGGGCCACATTAAGAAGCATGGGTATACCAGAACACCTGATCGTTCTCTTGTGCAATCTGTACGTTGATCAAGAAGCAGCAGTTCGAACGGAACAAGGAGAAACAGAATGGTTTAAAATAAGCAAAGGTGTAAGACAAGGCTGCATACTTTCCCCCTACCTGTTTAATTTATATGCAGAACAAATCATCAGAGAAGCAGGATTGTATGAAGACAACAGAGGTGTGAAGATTGGTGGAAGACTCATCAACAACCTTCGCTATGCTGATGATACTACATTACTGGCTGAAAGTGAAGATGATCTGAAACATTTGCTTCTCACAGTCAAAGAACATAGTCTCAAAATGGGCCTGCACCTTAATGTAAAGAAGACAAAGATCATGACAACTGGCATAATCAACAGGTTCATCGTTGAAGGAGAAGAAATTGAAATTGTGAACAACTTTAACCTACTTGGATCAACTATCAATAAAGAAGCAACAAGCAGTCAAGAAATCAAACGATGCATTGCTCTTGGCAGAATGGCTATGAAAGACCTAGATAAGATTCTCAAGAGCAGAGATGTCTCTCTCCATACAAAGATTCGACTTGTTCAAGCCATGGTATTTTCAATAACATCATATGGATGTGAAAGCTGGACAGTGAAAAAGATAGACAGGAAGAAAATTGATGCCTTTGAATTATGGTGCTGGCGGCGAATACTGTGTATACCATGGACTGCCCGAAGAACAAACCAGTCGGTACTAGAGGAGATCAAACCTAAGCTTTCTTTAAAAGCTCAGATGACAAGACTTTGACTTTCATACTTTGGACACATCATGCGAAGAGAGAGATCATTAGAGAAAGACATCATGCTTGACAAGATAGAAGGTCAACGCAAAAGAGGAAGGCCAGCAATGAGATGGATCGATACAATAACAGCAGCTATGGGTACCAGTCTGTCAACAATGAGCCGCCTGACTGAAGACTGAACACAATTTAGGATAGCTATCCAGAGGGTCGCCATGAGTTGACTCTGACTCGACGGCACTTAACAACAACAAATGTCCTGGAAATGGGAATAATCAGTGAGGTGATCAAATTCACAGATGACACAAAATTATTCAAAGTTGTTAAAACACAAGAAGATTGTGAATAATGGTAAGAGGAACTTAAGAACATAAGATATGCCATACTGGGTCAGACCAAGGTCCATCAAGCCCAGTATCCTGTTTCCAACAGTAGCCAATCTAGGTCATACATACCTAGCAGTTTCCCCAAAAGACACAGGTTCCACATTGCTTGTACTGGGTCAAGCATTGATATCCTGGGTCCCTTCTTAATAATGGTTTATGGACCTTTCCTCCAGGAACTTGTCCAAACCTTTTTTAAACCCAGCTACACTAACAGCCTTTACTACATCCTCCAGTAACAAATTCCAGAGTTTGATTACACGTTGAGTGAAAAAATATTTTCTTTTATTAGTCTTAAATAGTTTACCCTGTAGCTTCATTGCATGTCCCCTAGTCTTTCTATATTCTGATAACATAAACAATCAATCTACGTTTACCCGTTCCACTCCATTCATTAATTTATAGACTTCTATCATATCTCCCCTCAGCTGTCTCTTTTCCAGGTTAAAGAGCCCCAACCTTTTTAGCCTTTCTTCATAGGAGTATCCTTCCATCCCCTTTACCATTTTGGTGGCTCTTCTCTGAACCTTTTCTAATAATGCTATATCCTTTTTAAGATCCAGCGACCAGAATTGCACACAATATTCAAGGTGCGGTCTCACCATGGAACGATATAGAGGCATTATAATACCTTTTACTTTATTTTCCATTCCTTTCCTTATGATACCCAGCATTCTATTTGCTCTCTTGGCCACCGCTGCACAGTGGGCTGAGGGTTTTAACATGTTATCCACAATGACGCCTAAATCTTTTTCCTGGGTGGTGGTTCCTAATGTGGAACCTTGCTTCGTGTAACCATAGTTTGGGTTGTTCTTCCCTAGGTGCATAACTTTGCACTTGTACACATTAAATTTCATCTGCCATTTTGATGCCCAGTCTTCCAATTTATCAAGATGCTCTTGCAATTTTCCAGAACCCTCTTGGGTTTTAACAAGTTTAAATAGTTTTGTGTCATCTGCAAATTTGATAACCTCACTCGTTATTCCACTTTCCAGGTCATTTATGAATATGACCTTGATAAACTGGAAGACTGGATGTCCAAATGGCAGATGAAATTTTATTTGGACAAGCACAAAGTTATGCACCTAGGAAAGAACAACTCAAACTATGGTTACATGATGCAGGGGGGGGGGGGGGGGGAGTGGCCTAGTGGTTGGGGAAAGCTATCTCAGGCCAGAAGGCCAGGGGCTCAAATCCCACTAGAGGACAGCAACCTTGGGATGGAAGGACTGGTGTTTCTAGTCCCACAGGTGCTCCTTGTGGTCTTGGGCAAGCCTTTTAACCCTCCATTGCCCATGTTCCCTGTAAAATAGTTATCTCCAAGTTATAATGCCCTGTTCAATGTAATTTCAGTTTGTTCAATGTAAACCACCTTGATATCATGAAAGGCAGTATATAAGAAATGTTAAATAAATAAAAATAAAATAAATAAATGCAAGGTTCAACATTAGGAACCACCACACAGGAAAAACATTTTTGCGTCATCATGGATAATACATCGAAAACCTCTGCCCAGTGTGCAGTGACAGTCAAGAAAGCAAATAGAATGCTAGGAATCATAAGGAAAGGAATGGAGACTAAAACCAAGGATATTATAATGCCTCTATATTTTGTGTGCAATTCTGGTTCACCATATCCTAAAAAGGATATAGCAGAATTAGAAAAGGTACAGAGAAGAGCCACCAAAATGGTAAAAGGGATGAAAGGATACCCCTATGAGGAAAGGCTTAAAAGGTTAGGGCTCTTCAAGTTGGAAAAGAGGGGAGATATGATAGAGGTCTATAAATTCATGAATGAAGTGGAATGGGTAAACATAGATTGCTTGTTTACTCCATCAAAAAGTAGAAAGACCTGGGGGCATGCATTAAGCTACAATGTAACCCATTTAAGTCTAATAAGAAAAAATATTTTTTCACTCAATACATAATCAAACTCAGGAATTCGTTACCAGAGGATTTAGTAAAAACTGTTAGTGTTTTTTTGGGAAACTGCCAGGTACTTGTGACGTGGATTGGCTACTGTTGGAACAGGAGACTGGGCTTGATGGACCTTGGTGTGACCCAGTATGGCATTTCTTATGTTCTTATGTTATGGTGTACCACCAATGAAAAACCTTGGATGTAATTACTGTAGTGTAACAGGACCACCACCTGAACCTTGAGAGTCCAGTGCCAAGCCCAGCTCTAGGTCAGACTGACAAAAGGGATCTGAGATAAGATAAGTGTGTAGAGGCCCACTGGGCCCTAAGCAGGGATTCTACTACCACTCCAGAGCAGCCCTTTTGGAGAGCCTACATCCAACAAGGAGCCAAGCCGTAAGTGAGAAGGGATTGGGAACTTCAATTACCAGGATCCTCCATGCAAAACATGGCTCACCAGGGGCCACGGAGGGAGACATATAGCATCCCTTTCTGAGGTCACTCCTGAAATGGGGCATGTGAGTCCACCATCCGTGGATCCTTTCCATGGTTGAAATAGTTACATTGACATTCCCTTGAGTGGTCATCAAGCGAAGTACTATGCACTATGAGATCGCATGTGGGAGAGCTGAGCTCTCACAAGCGTGGACTCAAAAGAATAGTTGGCCTGCATGCTGTCAAAGCTTGCAATGTGCACCACAGAAATGGCAATCAGATGCTCCTCTTCCCAAAAACACAGCTCTGTGACCTCGAGATCTAAACCAGCACTGTGAGGTTTGCCAATTTTGTGGACCCACACCACTGCCCCAGGGCAGTGCACAAAAACACTCAACTCACTTTTTCCTCTAGGAGGGACCTGAACGTCTCCAGAGTCAAACTGATTGCTCTAGCCTCCATGCCGATGGTCATCCAGGAGGCTTCCTGAGGAGACCAGAGTCTCTGTGCCAACTGGACTAGGCATTGCATTTTCAGCCCTTCAAGGTGGTATCCAAGATGACAAGCACTACATTTGATGCTTCCAACAGCACCCCAGCTATCAGATGGAAGAACAGCAACCAACACGTCAACTGCTCCTAGATCTCTTGGGGGAGAGGAAAGGCCTAGTCAAATGATCGGAAACATGGAAACCAGAAGATTAGCAGGTGTCTATGCAGTGAACATATATATATATATATATATATATCCTGACCCAAGGAATCAGTTCCAGTGTTGATGTCATGGACCTGAGAAGCTGACCAAGCACCACATGTTCTGAGTTGGCTGAAACTTGAGTGACCTCTCCATTATGAGGAAATTCAGCTCAGGAGAGTACAGAGCTGATTCCCAGGCACTCAAAATCCAGGGAGAGAATCAGTTTGTTCTAAGGACAGGTGAACACTGACCCGGTCTTCTCTGCCAGAATTCACCAGATCTGTGTCATCTCTGGCCTTCTTCAGTGAGACTGGTTGAACTAGCCTGAAGTCCAAATATGGGCAACCCGGGCTTGCTGCATGCAAAGAAATGCTGCTATCCCTCTACTACCTGGGAAAAAGTATGGAGAGCTGTGTCTAGGCTAAAGGGCAGGGCCTGGAACTGGAAAGGCAGTCTAGAATACAGAAGTGGAAAAACTGCTAATGGTTTTCCCAATGGCAAAGTGATAATACACCATGGCAAGGTCTCGGGAAGTGAGGAGTACCCCCTACCTGACAGATGCAATGACAGACCTGAAGGACCACACATGAAAGCGACTGACTCAGAGTCTGAAACCACTGCTTCTAGGTGCAGGATATGCCAGATGGAACCTCCCCTCTTGGGCACCAATGTATCTGAAATAACATCTCTGGCCCTGCAACGGAGGCATGGGAAAAATAGCCTGTAATTGCAAGATGTGCTAATGAGTTTTCTTGAATGTCACCAACCTGAGTGGAAAATGCAGAGAGACTCTACCAGGAAGTCCCATGTAAGAAATACACATCATAATTCCCAGGTTGATCTGAACCACAGACTTTAGGAATAGAAGGCAGCTGTCTTGCAGAAGGAATTAATACATCTCCAAGCTTGACTGAGAACCCCAAAGACACAGGACCATACCAAGCTAGAAATGCGTCCTGACTAACAAATCTGGTGCTTCCCTCCATATAGCCACGTTCAGTAACTCGCTCTTTTTGAACTTCCTGGAAGCCCAGTGACAAGATCTGTGCCTCCATCTGTATTTGAGCCCTGTGTGGCTGCACTGCTCACACAGTCATTGGTATGGCTCTGGTCTAACATGATAAAGTTCCTCTCAAACAGCTTGAATTGCACCCCAATTGGCTGCACCTCAGGAAAGACCTCCAGAACTCTTTGAGTGAGATTAAAGTTTCCAAAGGAGCAATGGTGGCGACTCGAGTACACCAAAAACTTTGAAACGACTGCCACTACTACAACAGAGACCCAAAGGATTCACAGCAATCCAAAGGCATCTCTAGGCTTATCTTGTAGGAGTCTCTGTGGGTGAGCTTCTCCTTCCAAATAGAAGGCAGTTTGGAACCAGCATTTGCCATATAAGGGCAGCGCCAGCACTTCCAATTGGCCACTACAACAACTGCTATGGATTGGAAGAGACTCTGAACCAGTTCTAAAAAGCAGCAGCCACCTGGAAAGGCGACTGGGCTTGATGACCATTTGGCCTAACCCAGCATGGCGGTTGTCAGACGTACCAGGGATAACACCTGCAATCTTGGGAACCAGAGACCATAGCCATATGTCTGGAGTAAAAGAGACGGAAACACTAAGGGAGAGCTGTGAAGCAAGGAGTCCTTTATTAAGAGACCAAGCGACCCCGATATGGCTGCGTTTTGGCACCTGCCTTCACCAGGGGGTAACCTCAAAATATAAAATTATAACATAAAATGAAATATAAATCATAACACATACACAATATTACAATAAACATCATTAGAACAAATTGAATGTATATAATAAAAATTAACATGATAAAAAAACGACTAAAACAATAATATAAATGCCTGTTTGAGTAGTTTTAAACACAAATACTAATAAGGAAACAAACAAACTCATTCCTTACAACAGACCTCAGAAAAAATAGAAGAATATAAAAATGTATATATATATATGAAAATATGCAACACATTGAACATGTTATGGTATGATATATGCATATACAGGGTCATTCTGAGGTGGAAAAAAGCGGGGATGGACGTCCTGTTGGGATGTCCATCCCCGCTATTTGGCCCTTCTGCGACCCAGACTAATTTTCCTGCACATTGTATGGGGAGATTAGATGGGGCAGGAAAGGGGCTTTGTGGGGGCAGAGTTAGGGCAGGCAGTTGGTGGTCTGTGGCCCTGGATGTACAGGGCCGATTCCAATGTCAGCCCTGTATGTCTGGGGCCAGCTGCCTGTACGGGGAAATTATTCCACCTCTGATGTCTAATAAGTTCCCCTAGTCGGCGGAGGATGGCAGAGGAGATTCCTTGCAGCCTGACCCTGGCCTTGGGAGGCCAGACTGGGGGTCGGGCTGCGGGGAATGAAGATTCTGTCCAGCAGCCAGAGATCACAGCTCCATTCAGGAGCCCTGATTGAGTTAGCTGGGCAAGGCCTGTATGTGCAGGCCTGGACATGATTCTGATCCTGCGGGGCTAGACGTGCCCTGCGGGATCAGAATCCCGTCTCACTCTGTGCGTCCGGTTCCGACCAGGCGCACAGAGGGCCGGGACGTCTAGAACACAATCGGGCCTATAGTGTTATAGAGCATATGTACAACACAGTTAAATCCACATACATACACATAAAAATATGTATAATAAACATATGTGATAAACAAGCAAATCCGAATAGAACCAGCACAAGTGAGAAAGGAGAAGGAACAAAAGGAGGAAATGGATTTACAAAATGGTCTTGCTTTTGAAGTTCTTAATGGGTCCTACTACTAGTGTCAATCTGATTTCTATTTTATTCAAAACGGGGGAGGGGGGAGGGGGAGGGAAACATAGAGAATGTAACTCATTATGCCAAATGGAAACAATTATTCATATATTCAATTGAAGTACAAAAGGGGCACTCCACACAGAGACATGCTCCAGAGCGTTATATATATATCTCATAATGTATTAGCAATGCTCACTATCGTGGGACATACATTTCATCAGTTCATTAAATGCCTACTTGGGCCAGCCATTGGGAATGAACACCAAAATGACACCAACATGGCTTCCTCTGATGGAACCATAAATTATGTAGATGCCTCAGTGTGATTGTCTATCATGTGATACTACAGCAAATCGAAGTACCCACTATCATGCCCCACGTTATTTTATTATTATCTGCACAAAAAACTCAAAATACTTCCAAAAAGGAGGACAGAAGCACTGCAGTGTGGGCGAAACTTACTTGGAAACAAAGACATTTCTAAAAACTTATGTACTGCTACATAGTATTAGGTGGAGGCATAAATACAGGGGACCTGCCTGCTAACCTTGCCCAAAAGCAGGCTCTGCAATGTATAGTGTTGCCATTGCTTTCTGAAAGGACATAAACAGGACCCATCAGTGAAAAAAGATCATGAAGATCCTAGCCTTCCCCTAGATAAACTACCACCCTGTCCTCCTCAGACTTGCCTTCTGGCAATAGGAATTTCACTTGAATCCTTCAACGAACCCACTTAGGGGATAAGGCAGTGGTGTACCAAGGGCGGGATGGTGGGTGTGGCCCACCTTGGGTGGCGGCTGGGAGGGGGGAGCACCCATGTTGAGCCCATGAAGACAGCGTGGCAAACTCACCATAAAATTGGCTTGCTACGCTGCTGCATGCTCCATGGAATGGCAACTATTCTCTTCCGGCCGAAGTCTTGTGGGTCGTGAGACTTTAGCCAAGAGAGAAGAGCAGCTGGGTCATGGAGCATGAGGTGCTGTGGCAAACGAGCATTTTGGTAAGTTTTGTGCACGGTCTCTGTGACCTCGGTTGGGGGATGCATTGCGGCAAGCAGTGCCATGCTGCATGGAGGGGGGGTACTGGCAGCATGGTGGGGCACAGCTGCATAGGGGAGGGCGCCCGCCCTGGGTACTGAGGGACTGGGAAAAGTACTGGGATGAGGCGGGGCCCTGGGAGGAACAGTGCAAGAATAAAGTGGAGGCTGTGGGCCCTGGGAAGTCTGGGCCTTAATCCCTTATGAACGGGGCTGCCAAGCAGCTAGCCAAGACTGAAAATAGTCTGTGAGGTGTTTCAGGAGCTGCAGTGCAAGCCTGTTGAAAAGGTAAGCCCTGGGGCTATGAAGGGCCCCAGAGGCCAACAGAATTGTGGCTAAGATCACCCTGCCAAGCTCCACCTCCACCAGGCCCAAGTTGCCATATGAAAAGACCATAGTACCCCCAGCAGGAAAAAAGAAACAGGAAAAGTGGGCAGGGGCCCCAGAAATGCATCGGGCCCCATGAGGGTTCCAAAATGTCAAAAAAGGTGCCCCAGGCTTTGCAGTCCCAATAAGGACAAAAAGTAAGTAGCCACAGAAAAAAAATGCTGGGATTGCAGGCTGCATTGGGCCACACAGCTGAACTCTAGAGGCAAAGTTTAAAAAAGGCCACAATAAAACTGCACTGAATAAAAGAAACAGGGCTGCAGTGAAAAGGGAGTGCCAAACAGAGAATCCCAGTACCTGTTGGGCTGACCGGGGAAATTTGGGTAGGGAAACCTCGGATGCTTACACAGGCCTGGGAGGCCCAACTGATGAACAAAGACCTTTTTTATTTTTGAAAAAATTTTGGGCTACTTTTTTGTATCTTTGATGGTTTCATTATCACTGCTGTTTAGGTTTATTATACCGTATGTAGTTAATGGACTGTTCTTTTGTGAAAAGGTTTTGATTACCTTTTCTCTGAAAGTGATCTTAGTTCTTAGATTATTTTCAGCCCAGCATGCAGGGAAACTTCAAGAAAAACAAAGCTCCTAAAGCCAGCACTCTGGGCTTCATCTGGAGAAACCGTTTCCTACGAGCCTGATGACTCGACTAACATCAGGAAACAACTTCAGGGGTTGACCACAAAAAGGTACTTCCTTATATTTGAAAAACAGCTTAAGAATTTTTACTTTAACTAATTCAGAAGCAAAAGAAATAAACAATGTATTCCTCTTAGTAATATTGTCAATAGAATCTTCCAAAAATTCTGTCAAATTTTGACTAACAGTTGGGCCTAGGGAGTCAAATCCACCTTCCTCCTGATGGGAGGATAGGGTTGCCAACTTTTTCACCGAGAAAAACCCGACACCTGTGGCTTGCCATGCTCCACCCATTCTCCGCCCCTAGTCCCACCCCTGCCCCGCCCCCAGCCCCACCCACAAAACTTACTGAGGATACGTGTAGGCTAACTTCCTTGGTCAGATAATAATTAAACTGGGAACCCCAAAATCCAAACATGAAATGTACAACACTGGAGAAATAAAACTATAAAGTAATTTCCTCTTGCACTAAACAAAAACGCAAAGATGTTAGCAATACACACTTCCCAGACCAGACATATTCCAGTTAATAAATTCAAAATAAAAAGTATTTTTCTACCTTCTGTTTGGGTGTTTTATTTTTCAGTTGCAATTGCTCCAGTCACTTTCTTCTGGTTTCTTCGTGTCTTCTGCGAGCTATCCATTTGTCCTTTCTTCTCTTTTAGATGTTTTCCATTCTCTCTCTATTTCTGCTTTAACATACTGATTGTTTCCCTTTTGCTCTTTCCCCCAATTCTTTCCTTATTCCTTTATCATCCGTTTAAATTTCACCCTTCCATTCTCAAGCCCCTCTTACTCTCCCAATACCGGCCCATCATAGACTTTTCTTCCACACAAAATATTTTTTCCCCTCTCCATTCTCATTCCCCATCCATTCTAGTCCTCCCCCCAAATCAATTCCCTTATAGTTCTAGGCCCACCCAGCATCCACTCCCTTCTAGTCCCATTCTCCCATGCCCCACATCAGCCCATTTCCAGTCCTATTCCAGCTCTTCATCAGCCCATTTCCAGTGCTAGCCCTCACATCACAGGCCATTTCCAGTCCTAGCTCCCCCCCCCCCAATCACAGCCCATTTCCAGTCCAAGTCCCCCATCACAGCCTATTTCCAGTCCTAGCCCCCCCCCCACCATCACAGCCCATTTGCAGTCCGAGTCCCCCCGCACCATCACAGCCCATTTGCAGTCCTAGCCCCCCTAATCACAGCCTATTTCCAGTCCAAGATCCCCCTTCCTCCACCATAGCCCATTTCCAGTCCAGGTCCCCTCCACCCCCATCACAACCCATTTCCAGTCCATGTCCCCCCCCCCATAACCCTTTTACAGTCCAGGTCCCCCCCCCATCACAGCCTATTTCCAGTCCAAGTTTCCCCCCCCCCCATAGCCCTTTTCTGGTCCAGGTCCCCTCCACCCCCATCACAACCCATTTCCAGTCCATGTCCCCCCCCCTAACCCTATTACATTCCCTGTCCCCCCCCCCATCACAGCCTATTTCCAGTCCAAGTCCCCCCCCCTTAGCCCTTTTCCAGTCCAAGTCCCCCCACCCCCTTAGCCCTTTTCCAGTCCAAGTCCCACCCCCTTAGCCCTTTTCCAGTCCGTCCCCCCCCCTTAGCCCTTTTCCAGTCCAAGTCCCCCCCCCCCTTAGCCCTTTTCCAGTCCAAGTCCCCCCCTTAGCCCTTTTCCAGTCCAAGTCCCCCCCTTTAGCCCTTTTCCAGTCCAAGTCCCCCCCTTAGCCCTTTTCCAGTCCAAGTCCCCCCCTTAGCCCTTTTCCAGTCCAAGTCCCCCCCTTTAGCCCTTTTCCAGTCCAAGTCCATCCCCTTAGCCATTTTCCTGTCCATGTCCCCCCTTAGCCCTTTTCCAGTCCAATTCCCCCCCTTTAGCCCTTTTCCAGTCCAAGTCCCCCCCCCCCTTAGCCCTTTTCCAGTCCAAGTCCCCCCTTAGCCCTTTTCCAGTCCAAGTCCCCCCCCTTTGCCCTTTTCCAGTCCAAGTCCCCCCACCCGCTTAGCCCTTTTCCCGTCCAAGTCCCCCCCCTTTTCCAGTCCAGGTCCCCCCCCCTTAGCCCTTATCCAGTCCAAGTCCCCCCCCCCCTTAGCCCTTTTCCAGTCCAGGTCCCCCCCATAACCGCCAATGCATTCCTTGCCCCCCCCCCCCCCCCGACCAGCATCGCGGCTGTCTGAGGCTTCAGAGGGAGCCGGGGAAGCCCGCGCGAGGCCCCGGCTCCCTCTGTACAGCCACCAGCGTGAAGAGCCTTTTCCTTCACGCTGGCGGCTGTTCCTGTGAAGCCGCGAATGCTGGGAAAGGGTAAAAGGCAACCTTTAACCTTTCCCAGCATTCGCGGCTTCACAGGAACAGCCGCCAGCGTGAAGGTAAAGGCTCTTCACGCTGGTGGCTGTTCAGAGGGAGCCGGGGCCTCGCGCGGGCTTCCCCGGCTGCCTCTGAAGCGGAGAAAAGCCGGTTTTTTTGCTCTGGCCGCTCCCCGATCTTGCGGCCAGAGCAAAAAAAACGGCTTTTAAAGGGCCGGTTTTGCCTCTGCGCCGGCAGCCGGCCTGGCCGTGGAAAAACCGGCCAGGCCGGCTGAAAACCGGCCAGTTGGCAACCCTATGGGAGGAACAGACCTTAACTGGAATATAATAGGTATGGACAATCTCAATTGGATCTACCAGTTTCAAAACATCTTTAAAATATTTATGTAGCAAAATTTCTGCTGAGTATAGGGAAAATTCAAGATACATAAATTCTTGTCCTTGAAACATTCTCCAATACCTCTGCTTTAGCACTTAAAACTGTGAAATCCTTAATATAACCAGTGTTAATAGCCAAACAGGATTGCATTTGTGAAGTTAATTGGGCAACAGGTTTATCTATTACCAATTCCTTTGTATCTAAATCAACCAAGTTCTCAGTTGCTCCCTGTGTAAACTGACACAGAGAGCTAACCATGCTGGTCAATTTAGGATCCATAAACTTAATTGCCCTCATATATCTTTCAAAGTAATCTTGGCCTCCTGAGCCCTTTCTGTCAGTATAACATCCCCTGCTAAAACAGACACAGAGACCAGTTTAGGAATCTGTACCACAGAGGTAGAAACGTTAACCCCAGGCGTCTCCTCTGATACAATAGTGGACGACAATGGAGGAAACGGGTGTGTGGGCGGGGTTCTAATCCCAGAGCTTAACCATGCTCCTTCAGGGGTTACCTGACCCACGGAGAGAGGAAACATATGCTTGTCCCTAGGTCCAATTGTTGTTCCTACTGGGGAGGCAGCAGGACCCTCCTTCTAAGCACCTTTGTTCTTTCTCTTCCCCATAGCCGAGCCAAAGATTACCAATTCGGTTCACCTCCTCCTGATGCCTGCGGTGCACCAAAAGGGCGTGTCCAATCCCTTTGGCCAGAAGAAGAGAAATTGTGTGTATCATGGCAATGCTGAAATGTGCTGTTTGTGCTAAAGGATTCAATCTAGGGGATCCTAACAATTCCCATGTTCTGAAAAATGGGACTGCAATGCAGGGATGGTATGGGCTTGAGTAGGGAAAGAATTCTTGTTTGGGTCAGAAAGAGAGATCATAGTTTAGTCCTCGTATCCTATGCTATTATGTTATGTCGTAGCTGTTATGTATAGGTTCAGAGCATCTTTTGGCAGAATTACGTTTTTGTGACTGAAAGTGAGAGTGTGTGCATGCGTGTGGTTTGAGGGGTGCACGGGAGGATCTGGTGTGCTCATGTGCAATTCAGGGGGGGGGACATGAAAGCCTGGACAGTACCTGGACCATATGGATGACCGCAGCATCACCAGGTGCCTGTGTGATCAGGCAGACAATATCAGAGAAGATTCTTTATAGCAAAATGTCAAAACATATCTCTGTCAATAATTAGAGACCCTCAGAATAAGGGCATTTTTTCAATTGTCTCAGCGATTAAGGCAGGAGGGTTGCAATTGTTTAAATCTATTTGTTGCATTCCTATTCAGGATCAGGATCCTCCTTTCTTATCTCCAGAGACACTGTTTTGCTTACTCTAGATTCTTCAGATAACATTAATATCCACTTATCTGAGAGTAATTGGGGTCCAGTAGCATGTGATTTAATTAACAGAGAGAGGAATCACAGTCTATTGTCATCTGTTATGCTTCACACAGAGGCTGTTGCTCATTCATTTAGAGATCTCTTTTCACACAGTTATCACATCATGAAAAATCCCTAGTCTCCATAAAGCAACCAATTGGTTTTCATTTGAGAACACCCTACCAGTAGCTTTGGAGCCACAATCGGCACTCTCAAGTCCCCTCTAGAAACATGATATTATTATAGGATAGGATCAACCCCAAGAAACTATGACAAAGAGCATCAGAAAGTGAAAAACAAGTAAAGCTTTTTTCCAGGGACACAAGGAACCGAGAGCATCCCATTCATAAATGCAGACTGTCCAGATACAAATCTCAGATCGTTTCTAGGCCATCAGTACAAACATAATCATTCTCCTAGGACAAGCAGGTAGACCTGACACAGCCATGTTTTGGCATCAACACACCCGCATCAGTGGTTATAAAATACCACAGAATCCAATCATAGAATTTAAGGAATTTGTGTACCTAAAGCTTCACCCCAGCAACCCAATTATGGGGTGAAGCTTTAGATACTATAATAACACAGATTCCTTAAATTCTGTGATTGGATTTTATGGTATTTTATGGCCCCTGATGCAGATGTGTTGATGCCAAAATATGGCCATGTCGGGTTGCAGTGAATACATTTTTTAAATTTACTCTCAGACTTTGTTTTATCCCTGCTAGGAGTTCCTTTATGGGGATCTCTCTCCTTGTTTGTGTTTCAAAAATAAACACTTCCATGATGGATCACATAAAAATAAAGAAAAGAGCATTGAATCCTTTAGGCTGCAAGTGGACTCTAACTCACCTCCTCCTCCATGGAATCCACCCCAACCTAATCAACCCTGCTGAACCACCAAGACGATCCCATGCTAGGGATGGTTATGGGTAAAACATCCCTCCTTATTCTTGTTTACTTCACTAGATCACTTTACTAGAGTCTAATTTTTTCCTTGTTTACTTCATTGGATTATCTGGCCAAGGCTCTCTGTTAGATATATATCATGTTAGCTCACATGTTTATACTTCCATCAGTTTTCAGGTATGTATTGTATGACTTTTCCATATAAATAACAAGAATGATTGCATGGTAGAAACATTTGAAAAACACTTCTATTTGTGTAAATGATGCCCGGTTTGTGCTGTTTTTGGAATTTGCTCTATAATTAAAGCTGCTTGTTTTTGATTCTCTCATCTTGCCTATACTTTATTTTTGAGGGTGAGGCTCTTAGATTAAAAGGTATCTCTGGCAGCAGGTAAGAGAGGTTACTTTAGGTGAAGCTATCTGGGCTTGTCTCTGATTTCCAAGAAAAGTCAGCATTTCAAGGAAGCCCTGGAACAGCTGCTTGAGGAGGAAAGGATACAAGCAGGGCGCTATAAAAAAAGATGATCAAATTAAAATGTTTGGCACACTTCCCCTTTCAGGTGTCCTAATACATAAATATATATAGTGTCAGCCTCTGGCTTCTCATGATTGTGTGGCTACAGGGCTGTAAAATCTGGCCCTTGGCAGAGTACTGGCTGGTTCAAAGGATGGCAGCACAGGAAATCAATAAGCAAGTGAGAGCACATGCATGGTGAAGGAATTCCCTCTCCCTCTGTCCTCTCCTCGTCCAGACTCCGATCCCTTCTCACATGCTCTGGCAGCCGATCCCTCCATCCAGCTGAATGCCTGCAGCGTCACAGGTTACATTACTATTGACAGGCTTGGTGAGTGGCGAGTTTGTCAGGAAGGAGAGGGTGCTGACAAGGATGTTTAGTACATATACTTCTTGGTGTTCTTTCTGATTTCTTTGGCTTAGTGGTATGCACGCAAATGAATACTCAGCTTGAGTTAAAGTGCCCCTGCGACCATTGCCTAACATGGTGATGGGCCATGGCAGGTAACCCTGAAATTGTTCTCACTCCTGCCTGTTCCACCCAACCCTTGTCCTCTTCCCAACATTCCCTGTGAATCAAAGTGTCCCGTGAGGATTTCTCGGCCTCGAGATTGGCTGAGGAGTTCTTGTGGCTGGCAAGCAGGTGAGGTAGGCAAGGACAGGTAGGAGATTTAAACTCAAGTGGCTACAATCATATCTTCTCTGGCTAATAGGTATAAAGAACACACACTTAGCAACTATTAGCTCACTCCCTTTCCAAGGACAACACTTTAACCAAAGAATCAAAGGGCAGATAATAGCCTTGATGCTCACTTTACAATACATGAGCAAGCCGGAATGCTGAGAAAAAAAAGCATTAAACAGGAGCTGACCGACATATGCCTGCAATGTTATGCGCCAAGCACCTGGAGCATGAAGGAAAAAGAATGAGTGGAGGAGGGGATGGGTGGCTGCACAAAGGGCAAGGTGATGCGAGCAAAGGATGCTCCATGAGGCCAGACAACACAGCAAGATCAAGTTGCAGTATCAGCAAATGCTGGATGGGCAACACAGTACCAAAGGCATGCAAAAGAGACTTGGAAGCATGCTCAGCAGCACGACAGCAGGAGGAATGAAAAAAAATGAATATACACTGACAAATCAAAGGAAGGGAGAGCAATTACCCAGCCTACTGCCCCACAACAGTATGAGGACTTATGCAAGACAAGAGTGTGCCACTCTACCGGCTTTGCTCACTTCCAGGAAAAGGAGGATGGTGGAACACTGTGGTTTTGACGGTGACTCTTGGTGCAAGGAAGGATTCTTATGAACATGGAACTGTACCAGGAGGCACAATATCACCACAGGACAAGATATAGTTATGGGGCAGAGGCATATTGAAAGTCAAGAAGCTCACTAAGGTGATGCATTATGTGGTCCTTTGAAGATTATGGAAGCAACAATGACTTGTAATGTAGTCCCCAAGGATGCACATGCACAAAACACAACACAACATACACAGACAATCTATCAACAGAGTGCACTGCACTGCACAAGCATTGGCAAAGTCAGCTTTCCCAATATTTATTCATTTACATTCTCTTATATACCATGCTATTCTGCATCAGTGCAGTTTACATTGAACAAACTGAAATTACATTGAACAGGGCATTATAACTTGGAGATAACTATTTTACAGGGAACATGGGCTATGGAGGGTTAAGTGGCTTGCCCAAGATCACAAGGAGCACCTGTGGGACTAGAAACCCCAGTCCTTCCTGCCCAAGGTTGCTGTCCTCTAGTGGGATTTGAACCCCTGACCTTCCAGCCTGAAGTACCTTGCCACAACCACTAGGCCACTCCTCCACTCCAATAATCCTGGAATGCACAATGGTATAGGCAAAAATACGGCACTGGATTCCCAGGAATGGAGGAAGAAAAGGACGTCCAAATGACCAAGAATTTCCCCCTATAATACTATTTCCTCCCTTCCACTTTCACTAGTGCTGAAGCAGAGCTGCCAAACATGAGTTGGCATCCCATCAGAGCACTATCACAGAACTGTGGGAAGGGATTTCATACTCAGTAAGAAAAAGAATTATGCAAAGAGATTCTTGGAGTGCAGGCACAGAAAAGATGCCAAAAAGATAGCTAAAAGAGGTATCCAAACTACAAGAAGGAAAATGATCTTCTCTAAAAGAAAGATGAAATCTTAAAAAAAGAAAAAAGCTACTTTGAAACAAATCCCTTAACTTTGCTTGCAGAGTCATTCCTGTTGGTCTGCCTATTAGTGGCAGCACCTACTGGTGTAGCCAAGACCACCACCACCACCATATAAGGGTCATATTCCTGATGAGGCAAGATTTGCTACTGTGGCAGACTTCATTGGAGGGCTATTTGGTAATCAGACCCTTTTCCAAACAAAACCTTAACATGTTCACAGACAAGGGTGGGGATGTGGGCACTGGAACATTTTATTTTATTTTATTTATTTATTTATATTCTCTTATATACCGCGCTATTCTGCATCAGTGCGGTTTACATTGAACAAACCGAAATTACATTGAACAGGGCATTATAACTTGGAGATAACTATTTTACAGGGAACATACTTACAGGGAGCACTGGTGCTCAGCATAATAGCCCTGCCCTCAGGTAAACTCCAATCTCACAAAGAATACCACTTTCCTGGAATCATTTCTCATCATGGTGGTGGTCACAATGTGGGGAGAGAAATTCCAGAACAAGAAGGTGATATTCTCATCAGATAAAGAGGCAGTTGTAGCAGTGCTCAATAAACAATCCACGTGGAGCCCGATTCCATAATGTGCACTTCCGGTCTGTGGACATGTCTAAATTAAAACTGGGCCCTGTTTGAACCTAATTCCACATCCGTGGGTCTGGATTTGCCCACGGGTCCAGAATCTGGGAGATAGACACATTCGGTGTGGCTCATGCAAGTGTTATTCAGCTGACCCATGCACGCATTTAGGATGCGTCCGTGTACAGGTGCAGATATAGCTCATGCAATCTAATGGAGAAACACGTCCCCATCTATCGGACATGAGTAAACATTGTGAATGTCTCCGCACCCATCATATTCTGAAAAGTTACATGTTTCAGATCCTGCCCGTACCTGTGAAGTACCTGCGAACACCATGACCCTTGGGAAAAATGTGCATCTCCTAAGCTACTCATCACAGCCAGTAGTTTGCTGAAGCACACAAGACATAAATGCCAATGAGAAATGACAGTTGCTGCAACCTAGACCATATCCCAGTCCTCCTCATGCCCTGAAAAGTGCTAGGTAATCTCAGGGCACCTCAATATTGTATGCAAGCATGTAAATATGAACATGTATGTCAGGACATACCTTGCATCAAATGGTACACAGCAATAGGAACCGGCCCAATGATTCCTGCCCTGGTCATTTCTAAAAACACGCTTGAAACTGCTAGGGATGGGCCCACACCAGATGCACAAAATCCAGAAATAGCATTGCAGTTCCCCAAAGGTTGCATTATATATGGCCTATAAGTGCACTCATTCTGCTGCTCCGCACTACCTTTCCCTTCTTATCTTCCCTACACCCTTCCCCAAGAGCTCCACTCTTCTGTCAGATTGCTTCTATCTGTGCCCTTCTCTTCTACTGCCAAATCCAGACGCCACTCCTTTCACCCTCCTGCTTCTTAGGCCTGGAACAAACTACCTGAGTCTGTGCGTTAAGCTTTCACTCACTCCAAAACTAACAAAAAAGCTAGTAGACAGTGTGTGGATGTGTGGATGACACAGAGAAAGAGACCGTGTATATGTGTACATGTGTATGGGGGGGGGGGGGGGAATAAACAATAAGGTGAATTTTATAGCATTGAAACAGTAAATATTTACCTTATTTATTGACTCCACCTTGTTAGTGTGGATATATATCCTCTAAATTATGTTTATGTTGTATGTCGTGTCCACATCAAGTTTTTAACATATCAGAGAGGACATGCCAACTTTGCTGGATATGTTTTTTTTTTCAGATCCACGTAGCTACAGACAGGTATGTTTCCTGGGTGGAACTTACTGTTTCCTTTCCCTTTTTTTTTTTTTGCTCCATTGTCCTAATCTTCAGCTTTCTGTTTCTCTTCTCATTGTCCTTATTTTCCCCCTTCCCTCATAGTTTTCTCTGCCCCCTAGCATTGGGGCACTTAGGGGCCAGAACCAGGGGTATTCAGGGACCCTGACCATGTTAGTGCGACGGAATATTCTGCTGAGCATCATTTAGGTGGCTTGCAAGTCTGCAAATAACCTAAACGGCTTTGACTATCCTTCCCCATAGTTGACTAGTGGAGCGATGAGCTCCCTTGACCTAGTATATCTTGTTCTATATTTATGCTGATCCATGTCATTTTGAACTGATTTTTTTTTTTTTAATTTTTGTAAACCGCTGTGATGGTTTTTTAAAACTGAATTGCGGTATATCAAATCTATTTAAATAAATAAATAAAATAAATAAACAGGCTGTCATATAATCTGGAATGACTCATAGGATCAGAAGCTGCAAGTAGGAGAGAGCAGAGGGGTGCAAAGGTGACTTGGGCTCAATCCACACCTGACTTCTAATCATACAGCACCCACACTAGCTCAAGTGGTGAGCAGTTTGCCTGTGGAGGAATGAAGGGGTTAACCAGCCTTTGGTAAGAGCCAGGAACATCCACCAACCCTGTAACCCAAGAGCCAGGAGGACCTGCAGAACAGTTTCCGTGACCTGTCTCTAGAGCAGCCATCAGCTCCAATGATATACCATGGAAATAGATTGTGCAAGAAGAAAGGTTTCCCTGAGAATAACCAAGTAAGAATGAGGATAGATAGAGGAGTAAAGAAGTGAAGCTATTTGGAACAACTTCCAGCACCACATAGATGAGAATTTAACTGTTAACTGCTTTATTGGCTGAGTTAAAAGAGAAGGAGATACATTGCTTGTAATATAATTACAAATTTTATCTATGTGGTACTTGTAATATAGTTGAAACCTTTTTCCTCTCTGTTTTTATTGCTGCTGTTGTTAGCAGTGTCCCAAAAGTTAAGTAAACCTTTGGTTCAGAATGCAAATCCTGGCATGAACTCACTTATTTTGCGAAGGCATGAGTGGAGAGTGCCAAGGTGTCCCAGTGCATACTAGACTACAATTTCTGCGCACCAAGGTACTGGAACAGCCTCCCTCACGGCATCCGATCAATCCAGGACTTATTTCCCTTATTAGAGGGAGGAGTGGTCTAGTGGTTAGGACAAGGTACTTCAGGCCAGAGGGCCAGGGGTTCAAGTCCCACCAGGGGACAGCAATCTCAGGCCAGAGGGACTGGGATTTCTAGTCCTGTAGGCACTCCTTGTGGTCTTGGACAAGCCATTTAACCCTCCATTGCCCATGTTCCCTGTAAGTATTAGTGTATGTGTCTCATATCCCCTCATGTTAAATGTATCCCCCAATTGACCACTTTGACCCAGTAAAAAGCAGGATATAAATACAGCTAAATAAATTTCAGTTCAGAAAGGCCTTAAAACTTCACCTCTTCCTCCAGTTTTACCCAGAAGCCAATGTGGACGCTGCACCATCCTCACAAGCCTCTCAGAACCCCCTTGACTGAAGTCAAAAGAGTTCCCAATTATGTCTTAAATTGTAAATAGTTACCCTGTTATCCAAGTTGCATTACCCGTTCAACTGTAAACACAAAGTACCATCGGAAATGTGTATTTTATTGTTCATTGTAAACCGCACTGATGCTGAATAGTGCGGTATAAAAGAGACTCTAATAAATAATAATAATAATAATAGTCCCATTCAAAGAACCCACTAAATATTTTCACTGTGGAGACTGAAAGACTGTATTGCTCTTGTATGGTTCTGACCACTGTTTGCCAAGCAGCGGGTACAGACGCTGCAAGACAGGCAGGGGTTACAGAGTAACCATTTGACTTAGATACTATTCAATCATCTACTGTGTTGCTGTTTTGCTGCATTCACCTACTACTATTATTACTTAACATTTCTACAGTGCTACAAGGGCATACACATTGTGGTACATACACACAAAAGAGACAGTCCCTGCTCAATGGAGCTTATTACCTTTATCTTTATTTAGCAAATTTGATATACCGCCTTTAACAATAATATAAGGTGGTTTACAATACAAGTAAGCTTGGCTGCGGGAAAAAGAAACATGAAAGAGAACGCCATTTAGGAAGCAAAAGGGATAGAAGAAGAACAAGAGAATAGTAAAAGTAGGCTGTAAAAAACAGCGTGGTAGACGAGACAGGACGAACCGAACAAAGACAGACAACAGACAGACCACCAGTGACAACAATAGAGGGGGGTATAAGTTACAAAACAAACAACCAGGACAGGATTGGTGAAATAGACAAGCAAGCCACACAGCAGGTAAACAAACCATATGAGGGAACATAAAAGAGGGGGAAGGCTGATTTGGAGGGCTTAGAGAAATACCAGGTAGACGCAAAGTGTTATAGCTCCTAAGTAGACTGTGAGCGGGGGAGTGTGCTTAACTGGGAGGAAGTGAAGGGGGGGGGGGGAGGGAAGATCGAAGGCTTGAGCAAAAAGATAAGTCTTTAGCATAGCCTTAAAGTGGGGGAAGGAGAGTTCAGTGTGGATAGTATGTGGGAGGGAGTTCCATAGCGTGGGGCTGGCAAAGAAGAAGGCAGTGTGGCGGGTTGATTCAAGGTGAGCCTGAGTTGGGGAAGGGAGAAAAAGGCGGTTATTGTGGATAGAACGTAATAATCGGGAGGTGGGTTGGAAAAAAATAAGGTCAGCTAAGTACTGAGGAGTGTTAGTGTAAAGGACTTTGTGAGTGATAGTAAGAAACTTATAGACGTAACGTACTTTGATAGGGAGCCAGTGAAGGGAGAGCAAGCAGGGGGTGATATGATCCCGGGGGGAAGAAAAGGTGAGAAGACGGGCGGCCGTATTTTGAATCAACTGTAACCTATGAAGCTGGTAGAGGGGAACACCAGCAAGAAGGGAGTTGCAGTAATCAAGACGACTAATCACCAAGGAGACAACCAATGTGGTAAGGGATGTAAGTGGCAGAAGGGAACGGACAGCCCGGATTTTCCGGAGCTGAAAGAAGGAGCTACGCATTACCCCCGATATGTGTTGGTGGAAAGATAGTGATGAGTCTAGAGTTACTCCAAGATAGCGGAGGGTGGGAGCTAACGGAATAGGTGAGTTTGACATCAAGGGCGACAGGGTGGGAGAAGGGGCACCAAAAGTGAACCATATGGCCGCGGACTTAGATGGATTAACAATGAGGTAGTTATCGGAGAACCATTGGGCGATAGACGTTAGGCAGTTGTTCAGGGGGGAGAGATCGGGAGCAGAGGAAGAGGTGTGATGAACCAGAAGTATGTCATTGGCAAAGAAATAAGAGGACAAACCGGCTTTGCTGTATAAGTAGTGCAAGTGGTGCAAGAAAAACATTGAAGAGAAGTGGGGCAAGGATAGACCCTTGGAGTACGCCACAGCAAAGAGGAAGGGGAGTAGAAGAGGAGGAGCCGGAGTGTACAGTGAAGGAGCGGGAAGAGAGGAAAGAGTGAAACCATCGGAAGACTGTACCTTGAATCCCAAGATCAGACAAGCGTGAAAGCAGAGTGCGATGGTCAATGACATCGAAGGCAGCAGTGAGGTCTAAGGAGACGGCGATTGAGATATTTCCTCTGTCGTGGGACCGGTGCAGTTCATTGAGGAGTGCCAAGAGGATTGTTTCGGTGCTGTGACCGGCTCTGAAACCGGACTGACGAGGGTGCAAAGAAATAGTAGAATTTAAATGTGCCGTGAGTTGTTGAAAGGCAAATTTCTCGAGGATTTTGGACAAGAAAGACAAGTTGGATACCGGGCGCCAGTTAGATGGAATAGCAGGGTCGAGGGTTGCCTTCTTTAGCAGAGGGCGGACCAATGCATGTTTCCATGCAGAGGGGAAGTTTCCAGAAGAGAGGCTAGTGTTCATGATGCAGAGAACAAAGGGAAGAAGAGCGAGAGAGGGGTCCAAACTTTTCAAGACAAACACTCTAGCGTTTCACACATCTCCACTGAAGCAGACTCAATAAGACATTCAATCACATGCACCTTTTTGCATTTAACTATTTGAAAAGCAGCTGTGTACAGGAAGCTATGAAATTTATTTCCAAAGAGGGAGTTTCCTTTGCCTATACAATCTTTAGTTGATGTAGATTTTTAAATATGCATTAACTTATTCTTGTGATATTTTTTAACTTTCTTTGGAATTCAGCAATTGTTATAGTTTTTTCATTTAAAAGGTATCATGCTGTGACTATAGCAAGCATGTTATACAATACAATAGAGGGGGCTGTCAGTTATTTCACTGAGGCATGAAATTGAAAGACCTAAGTTACCTGGAGTCATACTGTCTGAAAAGATTCCTTCTCTTCATTTTCTGTATGTCAGGGATGTTTTCTCCATTTTCACCAAATGCACATCATCGTCACTGAACACTCAGTAATGAAAACGAACCATTGGTGTATGAGTAAGGCAACAGAATACCATTCAACCCAAAATAGCCCTGAAGCAAAACAAACTACAGCCTTCTATCACAGCACTTATACAAACAGATTCCTCATTTGTCCCCAAACCATAATAGTTCTCTCCCCCATCACCATCTTCCCCTCACTGCACCACCACTACCTTGTTCCTCTCTTCCTCTCTCCCTTCACTATATTCCCTCCCATCTCCAGTGAGCACTGAACTGAGAATCTCCTACCTTCTGTAGGGCCCTGTATCCTACAAAAGACAGATTACTAATTATCACTAATTTCCTGTATAGTCCAGATCCAAAAGTCAGTACAGGTGCAATCAAAATCTCTGTTTATTAGATAACTGATGGACAAATACAGGCAAGGGAGAGGAGAATTTCTGTCAGTCATCAGACCTCAGAATCCCTCCTCCCCCTGAGTACAATAGTCGTGTTACATATATACGTTTTTTGCTTCCGTGTATGCAGTCTCCACATTCATCCCTCTGTGAGGCCTCTCTGTGTCTTTTCTCCCCCCTCCCTTCGTTTCCTGCTGCTGACCTCTCTGACCCCTCTGTTCCTGTTTCAACATCCCTAAGGCCTCTGTCTTGGTTATACTCACCACCTGTCAACCGTCTACTGTCTTCAGGACTAATGGCCCAGCTTTGCATGGTTTCCTGTGTATGTGCCTTCTGCAAAAAGTCTCTGCATGGATCCTTCAATCCAAGCATACACTTTGCTAAGGCTTATAATATATGATATTTTCTTATATGGTTCTTTATGCTGGCCTGTTTCTCCTTGCCCACTGTATAGTAGTTTGGTTGACATATTTTTATTAGAGCAGAATAAAGGCCATAGAGCGATTATGAACCAGGAACATATCCTTATAATCCCTACACTTCTGATAGCTGAAGAAAAGAATCTGAGCATTGACCCCTAACACAAGAAGATCCACAGGTATAAAGAAGAGGCTAAGATGCCTCAATTTTGCTGCTTCTCCTGGTAGTTGACCTCAAGGAGAAATGAAGGTCAAGTCAGTCTAACAAGCTGTTAATGCATTCACCACAGCTGCTTGACCTCCCCTAGCAGTGCATTCCTGGAAGGAGCACCTCAGTGCGGCCTAGCAAGACAGTTGTTGCAGGTGAACCACATATGGAAAAAACCTTACTGCCCTAGACAACTATTTGAAAATCAGAAACAAAAGAACTTTACCTCCTCATGTTCCCTTGAATTCATGTGATAATTCTTTAACTTTATTTGTATGTGTTGGTTCCTTCTTGTTTTATACCAGTTGATCTCTGTTTTATATTTGGTACCTGTTTTAAATATTATGGAAACATAGGATATAAGTCTGCAGACCATAGTGAACAGATGCATACAACCCAGATTGACTTCAGGGTGGATTAAGGCATAGACAAACTAAGCATGTGCTTAGGGCCCCAATGTTTAGGGGGCCCTGTCAGATGTGCTTAGGACTTTGGTTACTAGGGTTGTCTCCTATCTGGATTTTTCAGGACTGTAAAGATTTAGGGGGGATATTCAGCAGCCGTGGCTAACACTGTTGAAGCGGTTGGCCATTGTCGATAAATTGAACCCGGATATTCAATGCTGGGGTCATAGCTGTCCACCAGCATTGAATATCAGGGTTGGTCGGATAGTAATTTAGCTAATTGCTGAATATCCCAATGAGCGGCATTGAGGTGTTTTGCAGGTCTGCAGCCTCCTAAATGCCCCTCCTCCCCCTTAATGTCTGGTAGCCAGAAGGATGGCTAAAGTGTCTGGATATTTTCAGAGTTTAGACCTATATTGTGCCTATATGTGCCTACAACTCTTCAGTCCTCCCCCCCCCACCCCCCTGTTTGCGGGAGTCTGCTCTGCCTCCTTACAGTGTCACTAGCAGCCAAGACTGAGAATAACATCCAGTCAATGGGAAGGCTGCTCTACTCACAGGAAGAGAGGGGGTGAGCCAGGGTAAATTAGGGTGGCGGGGGAGGGGATTGCAGCTCTGCATGGGACATTGGGATGACTTTGGAGAGGGCCAGTGAGTACCCCGGAAAGCGATTGCTGAGAATGGGCGAGAATTGGAGGGAGATGGGAAAGTATGAGGGGGCTGCTACAGGCTGAGGGAAATTGCTGGCAGTAAATGCAGGAGCTGTATCTGATGATGAACAGAGAGCTAGCTGGGGTGGAGGGGGGACTGACTCAATGGGCACATGAGCAGCAGGCAACAGCGTAGCACCAGAAGAGCTTGTGTGTGTGTGTGTGTGACTGAGAAAAGTGTTTGTGTATGTGTGTATGTGCATATAAACAAGTGTGAGTTTGAAGCGTGAGAGGCTTATGAGTGTGTGTGTGTGTGTAGGGGGAGGTCTGAAGAGCAGAGGCATGTATGTGTGTGTATATTTTTTGAAATTTTGGGCTGGAGTGGAAATGTCCACAGGTACTCATTTGCTGTACCTGTGTGTATACTGTGTGGATGGACTTCTTCAGCTGTGGAATTTACCCGGCTAACTATTCAGTTAACTAGGCAATTCCTTTGAAAATTGTTCTAATACTGCCTCCACTCTGTCTATATCCTTTCAAAGGCAGCAAAGAAAGCAAAATATTTTCTTTTGCTTCTTACATTTGTTAAGCCTTTTGATCCTTAAAGCTTCCTAAATTTATACTTCAGATACGTCTCCTGTAAATCTCATTCTTGGAGATGACCTGCACTTAGCATCTCTGGTTTGTACTAAAGGCAATGGAGGATGCAAATCATTTGCATAGCTTCCCTGGCTCTCAACCCAGCTATAACCACTAGGCCCACTCCATTCGCAGCATGAGCTTGTGCATTCACCATGCTCACTGCAACCTGCTGCTGCTATACTTGGAACTAACAGGCCTGATGAGAGGCTTGTGTCAGGGGGAGCTGTGTGATTCCAGGGTCCATGGGTCTCTGTCTCTTTTGCAGCACTTCTGTGAGCTTTAGACTGGCTGCGACCTGCCCCCTCCAACAGATGTGTTAGAGAGGGCAGGGCACAGCCAACCTCAGATTTGCCAAGTTACCCAGTTCCAGGAGTGAGATTTTAAGCCAGTCCAGCATTTCTAACATTCTTATCCTGATGCATTATGGGACCTGCAGCCAAGACCGGCTCATTCACTAGGTGGGATAGGCGGCTGATCTCTGTGGGTGGCAGGCTATGTGCTTAGGCACACATGGCCTGTAGTTGCCCCCCCCCCCCCACACAGCAAGCTATGCCGCCCTTCCCCCTGTACTGAGCCATACTGCACTGCCGCCCCCGCTGCCGCTGATTCTGATGGGAGGAGGGGACAGTTAGGCTCAGTGGCAGGTCATGTGCTTTGGCACACATGGCCTGCCACTTCTGAAGTCCTGAAATTATGTTGGGGGGGGGGGGGTTCAGAATTGGTATGCCATGTTTGCTGAAGTACATGGCCTTCTGGCAAGCTGAGCTGCACTCCCCCCCCCCCCCCCCCCCGACCCCACCACCGGAATCGGCGGTGGTGTGACTCAGCACAGGGGGGTATGGCTCAGTGCATGGGCAGACAGCATGGCTGAGGTCGGGGGGCAGCATGACTGGGGCTTCTGCCTAGGGTGGCAGAAACCTTTGGGCAGGTTCTGCCTGCAGCACTGATTTCAATGGGCAAAATCAGGGACTACAAATACTGTACTGCATTTCAATGAAACAGAACTGGCAAAAAACCTGACTCCTGGAACTGGGTAAATTGGAAACTCTGCAACCTAAAGCATGTGTGGATTCTGCAAGGCCCATCACCATGTTGTTTCATTTTTTTGAACCCAGGGCCTGGCAGGAGGCTGACGGAAAGGTTGTCTACCTTGGGGGCCTTTGCTGGCTCTCTGGGAACTAAGTCCTGCAGGTTTCCACACACTACTTCTGCAGAGATGAAGCACGGCAGGCTGGGGGGAAAGCCCTGAGTGAAGATCCAGAGTTGACAGTTACCCAGTTTTTGGCCAGTCCTGGATTTGAACTTACATGCAGTGTGGTATTTGTAGTCCCCTAAAAGCAATGCTGCATATTCCAGACTGCATCAGGAAAGGGTTGCCTGAAATCCAGAACTGGATTCAATCTCCCCCTTGAAACTGGGGAATTTGGGAGCTCTGGAAGGTCCTGGCAGGGAAAAGGCAGGGAAAGAGTGAATATGTCTGAGGGGAGGAAGGGCTTCATAAAAGAAGAAAATGAGGTTTGTGGTAGGCAGTGCTGGCACAAGGATTGGAGGTGCCCTAGGCGGGCCCTCCATCTTGCCCACCCCAGTGGACGCTCCCATCCCCATTGCTGCCATGGCAGCAAAAGGCCCCAAACTGCGACGCAGCGCTTACTAACATTCCGGTGCTGGGTCACAGTTTCCTCTAGTTCATTATATGCCGTTTCCGTTCCCCCTCCGCTTCTGGTTTATGAGGGGGGACTGAAATAGCACATTCTGAACTAGAGGAAGCCATGACACAGCGCTAGAGTGTTAGTAAGAGCTATGTCACAGTTTGAGGGCTATCGCAGCTGCTGCCAGCCCTGGAGAGGGGCGGCAGCCGCAGCAATGGGCTGGCGCCCTAGGTGACCACCTAGTTCACCTAGTGCTGGCACCAGCCCTGGTGGTAGGGGCCCACATATGTATGTTTACCTAGGGCCCAATCCTGCCTTGATTAATATCTTGAGATTAATCACCAGTTTGTTTTAGGAAACATTTTAAAAACTGAGCAAAACATAAAATTTACTTCACCCTTCCTTCTTCACCCTCCTCCCTGTCTGGCAAGAAAAATAATCTTTATGAGACAAAATATGCTATTTCTCATGGGTCTATATTAGAAGCCAAAACTTGGGAATCTTAGTTTCCTTTACAGAAAAAAACAAACTGTACTAAAAAAAGAACATCTGGTTGAAATTCTGTCACTATTTCCTATTCCTGTTGTCATGGATAAAAAAAATCCTTTCTATTTTAAGAGCTAAGAATAATATTCTTTATCTCCATTATCTCTGTAAAGCAGCGTAGAAAGCTTGCCTCATTCCCATTATTGCATAACATAGAACACATTAATACTCATTTACAGAATAATTCCACATAGTTATTGCCTATTGTTTCCTTCAAAATAGAAACTTTCTTTCAGGATACAAAGAAAGTATAATTTACTGTTTATTTGCAGTAGTTAAGCCTTCTTGAGGGATTTCTTGTATTATTTGTAGAGTTCTTATCAAAGGGAAGAGAAACGAGAGGCACATAGGTGCACTCAGTGAAAGAATCTTAAATTTAAAACGGTATGTCAAGTAATGGGCAACCAATGCAAAGAGGATAAGAGTAATACGTTCAAATGGCTCTACACCGGTCAACAGTTTTGCTGCTGCAGCTTGAACTATTTGCAAAGAATCACGGGATTAATTTGGTAGACCTAGGTACAAGCCATTACAACGATCAAGGTATGGAATGAACAACTGGATTACTGTCTGGAAATTTCCAGAATTCAAAAATGGCTTTAACAGACATACAGTACCCAGTATATTTCTTAGGTGCAGCTTCATTGATAAACAAGGGTCAAGTACGATCCTTAAATTTTAGGTTCAGTTGAGACTGGTATGGCCCATGCATTTGGGGTACAGAAGGTAAAACCTCAACCTGTCTGCCATTCTCCGTTCCTTGAGTCTTGCCAGACCAGTCCAGACAAGTGGGATGAAACCTCAGAAAAAAGCTCTGAAGCCTCGTCACTCCAAATACAGGGAGTTGGTGCTGCTTGCAGCTCCTCAGTACCAAGGACGGCCCAACCATCAGGCAAACCAGGCAGTCGCCTAGGGTGGCAACTTCTGTGAGGCAGCAAAGAGCAGGGTATTTAAAGCTAAACAATAGATTTTGACAGCCAGTGGGGGCTTAAAGCTTCAAGTCTGCCTAGGGCACCAACACCTTGAACCAACTCTGGGGGTGGCCCCGCTCAGTACCCTATGTCAAAGGTAACACAACTGAAGGAAACATATTTTGGGTTTCCAATTCAACACCAAAGCCCAATCCAATGCAATCAAAAACCTCACTTCAGTTACCATCCCAGAATAAGGTAATACCATATACTAAATGTACAGTTAGATCAAATACTTTCAGAGTCGGCTACAACATGCTCACTCTTAGCTTTCTGAATTTGTCAGACTGAGAGCCCTCAATTGTCATGACTTCCATGTGTGGGTTCTGACTGGTTTGGCAAGACAAGGAAAAGTGGCAGGTACAGATAGAGGAAAAGGGGGAAAGGTTTGCCCCTAGTACTGAAACCCTAGCTATTACAACCTTCTTCCCACTCCCATTTACTCACTTCATGGCTCCACTCATTCAACTTCTCCTTCAGTCACAAGCCCCTCAACCATTCACTTTTTCACTCAGGCTCTCTGCCCCTTCAACTTCAATATCTGTTTCCAAAGTAGTAGAAGTAGCAGTATTTACCTCTCCCTTTTCCAGTATTAGTTCAAGACAAGTTTCAATCAGGTACAGTAGGTATTTCCTTGTCCCTGGAGGGCTCATAACCTAAAGGGCTGATGCAGAAAACCTTAGCGTGCTTTTTCTGGTGCTTTGTCTGCGCTAGGTTTGCTCTCCGATGCAGAAAGCAAACTAATGCTGGAAAATCACCAAACTAAATTACAGCACAGTGAGCATGAATATTGCATGCAAAGTACTGCATATTTAATTGCACCTGATGTAAAAAACTGCTGAAACTTAGTGCAGCTTTTTACTTTATTTTTAATGCTTGATATTTATGCCAGTTTCGGGCAGGCATAAGATCTAGCTGGGAGCAAAAAGATCATCTGAGGTGAAGTTTGCCAATTCACCTCAGATGATCCAGGCATCAGGGAAAGCCCCTGATGCCACTGGCACAATTTTGGAGGGCCAGTGCCCCCCCCCCCAGAACAGAAAGGCCTGGTGGTCTAGTGGACCTTAACCCTATGCTTCCGAGCATCGCCTAAATGCTTCCACCTCTGCTCCAACATCTTGCAAAATGGCAGCACTTAGTCCTGCATCCTGGAATACACCTGGCAGAGCCAGATTGCCATATAAGGCAAAAAGTACCTCATATGGTAGAGTGACCCCCCCCCCCCCACCCTGGTTGCATCCTAGGACAGCTGACCCTGGCCTTTTTCCAGTTTGGAGGTGGAGAGAATTGATGCCCACTGAGCCACCAATGATTGGGGCCATGATTGGGGTGGGATCAGGGGTTCGGCCACTTGGGGAGTCTGGTCATCTGAGGTACAGTGTCAGACTTCACCTCCGATGACGTTTGGGTTTTTTTGGCCCAGTCAGTCCATGCGCACAGGTGCCAGACTTAACGCAGGTCCCTGTTTGCATGTGTTTGGCTTGCTTCCATTGTCTAACAGCGATTTTTGTGCACAACTGATTTGCATGCTATTTTCTTATAGTATCACTGCCAAAAAAGTCACCATTAAACTTGCATTATGAAACCCTACGCTAAGGCCTTTGTGCTGCTTTAGCCCCTAAGTTTGTTCCTGAGACAGTGGAGGGTTAAGTGAATTGCCCAAGGCCACAAGGAATACCAGTGGGATTCAAAAGCTGGTCTCTTTGGTCAGTCATGTCCATACCACTTACCTCGCATTGCTACTCATAACCTGTCCATCCACTTAGTCACTCTCCCCTACTACATACTTTGGGCTACTGCACTAGCATGCGCTAACACATATTAATGCACTTTATTTACCATAGATCCCATTTTATGCTGTGGAACTCATTTAGCACATCCTAATACTGTAAATCTAGCCTTCTTCAGTGAGACACGCCATAGAGCATGTACTTTTCAAGTTGTTATTTTTATTATATGTGTGAGCTTGTACTCTGCTGGTAGATAGTGTGAGCAATTAATAGTTTAAAATAAAAATGTAATACACGGTTGCTGATCCCTCCGTGCTCCATCCGTTCTTCCTCCAAGGAATACCTATCTATATGTATAAAATAATTTAGGCATCTAATGGTCAAATGGTTGTTTCAATGAATTCCTAAAGGAACAGAAGCCGATATAACTTAGGGCGCCAACATGTTGAACCAACTCTTGAGCTGGCCCTATGTGGCAGATCTGAACTAAGCTGTAAGAGAAATAAAGTGTCACATTATGGAACCTGATGATGGGCTGCAGGCTCAAGAGGAAGCAGTATTGGAATTACAAAAATTTCAAGAGCAGATGCAATTAATACAATGGGACTGGACAGATTCATTGGAAGACTTGCAAAACAATATGAGAATAAGAGGTCTGCTGGAAACAGAGGCTTTTGCCAATAGCAATGAAGTGGTGCAAACACTCTGTGGGACATTGCTGGGTCTGGACTTGGACAGTAAGGGGAGCAGTAGTTCTATTAAAATTGTCTGGGCTCCCCACAGACTGGGGCTGTGCAAAAACAACCAGCTCGGGGACATTATAGCTTGCATTCCTGATTTTCATGTTAAGGAGCAGGTCCTGATCAAAGTGAGGCAGAGACGCTTGATTGAATGGCGAGGCCAAGTGGAATCTCTCATTTAGCATGCTACACAGGTAGCAAAAGCTTAGCAAAGTCACCAGGTACTTTAAGAAAACCAATATACTGTATGGGTGGATCTTCCCTTTTGCAGTGCTCTTCATCATAAATGGGACAGCAAAAAGAGCCAAGTCAGTGGAGGAGGTCTGGAAGAGTTGGGGGGGGGGGGCTCAGACTTTCCTGAGGAAGCCAAGAGAATTTTCACTAAGGAGCAGAGGGAAACCGAGAAGTAGCAATGTGCCTTCAGAGGGGGAAAGAGGCTCCAACATTTTTCATCAAGCTCACCTGGACACTTGGAGAGCAGCAAAATGATAATTGAAACCTGAGCACCAGCAGTGAAGGAAACACCTATCAGAAGGACAAGACCTCAGTCCAAGCCCTGAGACATCGATATTGGTCATGAGTAGGATAGAATGAAACATAGAAACATAGAAATATGACGACAGAAAAAGACCACATGGCCTATCTAATCTGTCCTTCCATATCAACAACTACAACAGTCCCCTTTTTTCCTTTAGAGAGCCTCTGTGTTTGTCCCATGCTATAGAAGCATAGAAATATGACAACAGAAAAAGACCACATGGGGAGAATGAGAACTGGAGTGCAAGGTTGGTATGAGCAAGAAAAAGATGAGTGTGAAATTTATGAATGTTAGGCAATATGGGAACATAAGAAGATATGATATGTTGTACTGGGCCATATCAAGGGTCCATCAAGCCCAGTAGCAAGGGTCCATCAAGCCCAGTAACCGTGCAATAGTTAGCGAGACACAATCTATCTGTGAACTACCAAAAGTTTGAGATTCTCAAGTTTGAGGGACATGACCTTCATTCCACCAGCGCACATAAAGACCCCAGGAGCACACATGCAAGTCAAATCACAAGAGTAGAGGGAGGAGTGGCTCAGTGATTGGGACAGGTTACCTCAGGCTGGAAGGCCATAGGTTCAATTCCTGCATGGGGACAAGCAACCTCAGGCCAGATGGACTGGGGTCTCTAGTCCCATGGCCACTCCTTGTGGCCTTGGGAAGCCACCTAACCCTCCATTGCCTCAGGTACACTTAGATTGTGAGCCCTTCGGGGACAAGAGAATAAAAAGTACCTGTTAGTATACATGTAAACTGCACTGATTCTAAAGAGTGCAGTATAAAAAAGAAAGAATTAAAATAAAATAAATAACGCTAGACCAGGGACTAATGCTACAGCCACACATCAATAACACAGTTAAACTGGCATACCACAAAATAAAGACAGTCCAACACCTGTGGCCTTACTTGACACCAGTGATTTCCACACAGTTTTTCAGGCCCTGGTGCTCTCCCACCTGGATTACTGCAACATGGTCTTTCAAGGCCTACCGGGATATGCCCCTCACCCTCTTCAACTTGCCCTGAAGACTGCTGCCTGTATCCTGCATGGAGCATCCACACATGATCACATAACTATAGCCCTCAAAAAGCCCTACACTGGCTTCCCATCACCACTGGTATCAAATATAAGGCTCTACTCACCATATTTAAAACATACCATAACCTCTCCTCATTTATCCAGAAAACATCAAATAACAGACCACAAAGAGCCAATACACAATTCATCTAATCATACCACTATCTAACAAGAAGAGCTCCCACTCCGCAACAAACAGGACATTCATCTACTATGCCCCTAGCCTATGGAACACACTACCAGACACCATCTGGGCCACATACAACCTCCAGGAATTCCATAGAAAGTTGAAAACACACCTATTCATCGAGTACCTTGGGGCAAACATCACCTAACACAGATAACCAGACTACCCTGCACCACCAACCATCCAGGCCAATTCAAGCTTTATCGCTAACCTTTACCCTCTCTTCTCTCTCCTTTATGCTTTTGTCTTAGCTCAGCCCACACATTGTATATAGTTTATCTGGTTGTCCCTTGTCCATTCAACCCTGTATTTATTGTCTCCCCAGTTAGTAACCCTGTTCCATACCATTGCTTCTTATTTATTCTAACACGTTCCATGTAACTTGAGTTGTGTTCACTTGTTAGCATATAACTGCTTTGACAAGCTGAGAAGGTGGTATACTGTATAAAAACAGCTAAATAAATAAATCCTGTTTTCAACAGTGGCCAATACAGGTCACAAGTACCTGTCAGGTTCCCAAAAGGTATACAGATTTTATGCTGTTTGTCCCAGGGATAAGAAGTGGATTTCCCCAGTCTTCTTTATTTTATTTCTTTCTTTCTTTATTTTAGCATTTTTCTATACCGCACTATTCAACATCAGCGCGGTTCACAAATAACTCAAATGTCCAATGTGGGGGTCTACATTGGACTTACAGTAGAACAGGGAATTTAAACTTGGAGAACAGTTAAACTATATACAATTGGTATAAAGCCTCATTTTATCTATGTACAGTAATTAAAGGTCGCTGGGATGTGTAGAAACAAGGTCTATTGGGGGGTTAACGGGAGGGTGGGTTGGGGGATCAGAGAGGGTGAGTGGTGTGTTTATTTTGTGGGTGTTGGGTAGAGCTGAGATGTGGCTACGTGATGTCGTCTGAGTTGGCAAAGCATTGGAGGAAGAGGTAGTGCTTCAGTGCCATTCTGAATTGGTGAAGGTTGTTTATGGCACGGATGTTGGATGGTAAGGTGTTCCAGCATGAAGGTGCATATAGAGCAAAGGCACGGTCTCTAGTGGCCTTGGTGCATTTGGTGATGGCTTTCGGGAGTAGAAAGGAGTTGGTGGCGGCAGATCTTCTCAGTCTGTTGGGGGGGTGAGTTGGATAATTTCGGAGAGGGCGCTGGCCGTGCATTTGTTGATGGCTTTGAATGTTATTGTTAAGATTTTGAAGGTGGTCCTGTAGCATACCAGGAGCCAATGTAGTGTTTTCAGGATAGGGGTGATATGATCTCTTCTAGAGGCTTGGTGAAGGGTTCTGGCTGCCGTGTTCATTGCTAGCTGCAAGGGTTGTAGTGTGCACTTCGGAAGGCCGTGGAGTATGGAGTTTGCGTAGTTGAAATGGGGCATCACTAGTGCCTGAAAGACTGTTCGAAAGTCTTCTGGCTCAAGTAGCGGCCTGATGTGACGTAGCATCTGGACTTTGTGGTAAATCGCCTTTGACATGTAGTCTATCTGGGCATTTAAGTTGAGATGTTTAATAATGGTTTATGGACTTTTCCTCCAGGAACTCACCCAAGCCTCTTTTAAATCCAGCTATACTAACAGTGGGGCCATTCCACTGATGAGCATTTTCATTGATTGGTAGGGAGGTGGAAGATGTGGGAGGGAGAGTAGTGAGGGAGGGGGAGCAGATAAGAGTTTTCAGTGAGAGGGAATTGGGAAAGACAGATAGGCTTTAGAGGTAGGGGCAACTGGATGAGATGGGGGAGAAGAGAAGGATATAGTATGGGGGGAAGGACATGGAGGGATGAAAGTAAGATGGTAGTGGCCTTGGCTCACTCCAAAATTGGGGCATGATTTGTGGCTGAATAAAAAGGGAATGTAATGGGATCATGGAATGTCCTAGGAAAAAAGGCGACTGATCAAGAAAGAATTGTGTAGGCTGCAATGTTTTGTACATTTGCAAGGTAAAGATGAGCAACTGTTAGATGTGAGGGGCTGTGAGAGACAGAAGTGGGGCCAAAGTAGCAATGTTGTCCAAAATGACCATTATTTTGTAATTAAGGAGATGTATGAAATTAAGGAGATGTATGAAAATAAGCTGGGGCACTGTTGGACACTTGAGGAATATGCCAAGGAGCTAATTGACACAGGTTAATCCAAATATTAATTGAAAAGAGTTCTTCACAAGTATTGAGAAGGAATTGTTAATATTTGAGGAAGGGGAAGTTGTTATGGAAGGGAATTATAATTTGACATTAGATGCATATCGGGCTAGGTTGGGGGCAGGGGGGAAATATAGTGGGAACCACAGAATTTGCTACATTTGCTTAGAGCATCCAAGGTAATGGAATTACTCTTTTTCCACATATGCCTCAATGTTATACAAGACTGATTGTGTGTTTGTAAGTCAGAACCTGTCTCTCAGGGAGATAGCCATTGATTTGAAAGGTGCTGTCTTTTCAAATCATTCCCTAGTGTGGGTGAAATTGGATGGTATGAAGGAGAGAGGGCAAAGAGTTTTGACAACTTAATGAGTCACTTCTCAGAGATCAAAAATTGGTGGTGAATGTGAGGCAGGGGATTCAGAGCTATTGGGAGGAGAATGATAATGGAGGGTTGAGGAGAGAATTTTGTGGGATGCTGGGAAAGCAGTAATGTAGGGAATCTTTGTCAAGTGGGGAACAAGAAAAAAAGGGAATGTGAGCGTGAAAGATTAAGCTGGTATGAAGTGGCAAAGGTAAGGCTGAAGAAGAAACTTAAGGAGAAGTCCTCTAGAGAGACAGGAGGTAAGCTGGCTGGCACACATATAAAAGTGAAGGAGATACAGTGGGTGGAGTTTGCTTTTCAGTAATACCACACAGGGTTCCATACATACAGAGTGTCATGTGGTTCAAACAAGAAATGTGTAAAACAGAATGGGCTGCAGGAGGGAGGACAGAGGACAGAGAGAGGAAACAGCAACAGGAGCTTCCACAAGATGGGTTGGAAGTTGCAGCCGAAGGAAAGAGGAGTAAGATGTGAAGTTGAGAGGGTTGGAGAAGAGAGAAAAAGACTTGAGGGTATCGGGGAAAGTAGGGACTCAGATGGTTGAAATGAAGGGGACACAGCTGGCAAACTGGGTGTAGCCCAATCCACCTACTGAAGCCAATGATGTTTGGAGGAAGCGAGAGGCAAAGTTAGGTAGAGCTCTCAGGTACTGGCCAAGCCTTGGTATGGCATTTGATGGGCCAATCAGAGGGTCCAGGTAAGGCCTCAGATGCTCATACAGCCTGCTTGTTTGATTTTCTCAATAAAGGGGGTCATTTTAGAAGCTTTATTCATGCTTTGGACATCTAAAATCAGGTAAAGAGACATCTCCAGAGCCATTATAAAGCATATGGGGACAGACTTAAAGATCTTAATATGTATACTTTAGAGGAAAGGTGGGATAGAGGAGATATGATAGAGACATTTAAATACCTCTTTGCATTAATGCACAAGAGGAGAGCCTCTTTCAATTGAAAACAAGCTCTGCAACAGGGGACTTAGGATGAGGGTGAAAGGGAATAGACTCAGGAGTAATATGCAGAAATATTTCTTTACAGAAAGAGTGGTAGATACATGGAATAGTCTCCCAGTGGAGATAGTAGAGATGAGGACAGTATCTGAATTCAAGAAATCATGGGGCAAACACAGAAGGTCTCTAAAGGATAAAAATGGGCTGTAGTAGTTGAAATGGATGGGCAGACTAGATAGGCCATATGGCCTTTTTCTGCTGTCATGTTTCTGTTTCTATTTTAGAAGCTGGCTCTGGGGACATCTTCAGCATGAGGATATCCAAGTCTGAAGAGGGGCATGGCCAGGGCATTCCCGGAACCTGGATGTCTTTGCCTGATTTCAGAAAAAGCATGAAGTTTAGATCTGTTCCAGACATGAATAGTGTTTGTTTTGGCTGAAAAACATCCAGAGGATGCAGAGACGAAGGCACTCTATTACCCCCAACACTCAGCACCATCTCAACCTTAGTAGCAGTAGGATTTGAACTCTAGCTGCATTGTTTCCAGCTTCCTACTTTAACCCTTAGGTTACCACAGATATCCATGTTCTGGAACATGGCTCTAGATGCCCATATCAGGCATATTCACGTTTCTGAAATCGTGTCTGCACCTAGACGTGTCTGCATTCTTTCAGATGTTCTGCCTTAGATATCCCAGATTGCACTTGGATGTCCCTTCTAAAATTCCTCTTAAAGTGTGTTGCTGTTCTAGAGACTGATGTGATATTTGAAATTCTGCCTTTTCATAGCCTCTGCAATTGATTGCAGGGGTTGTAGCTACTGTGGGCTGGAGCTTTTGGTGGCCACCCTGCCCCATAAGTACAGTACTGCAATATGAGTACTGGCACCTTTTTTTCTAGAAACAAAAACGCAGTATACTAAGATAAGGCACTTGAAGGAATCTCATCCACATTGTGCACAGGGGTGGATCTGTTAAACTTTGGAGTTGTTGGCAAGTCAATGGCACAGAAAATATATTGGTGGAAGCAAGAATGGATTGAACTAAATATAAGGATCATTTCAGGACCCTCTCTAGTGCCTAGAACCACATCTTCTTAGCCTGGTTTGTAGGTGTATCTTCCCCAGTGGTGACTGCTTTTCTCCTGCCTGCCGTTATGTAACCCCTGGGATTGTATTGTGCTGTGATGGTTAGTTTGTAATGGCTCCTTGGTTGGATGGTTGGTGTGTAGATGTACAATGTATGCCTTATTTTATTTTATTTATTTAGACAGTTTTGTATACCGCCTTATCCTTCAATCAAAGCAGTCACAACACAATTGGGGGATACATTTAACACGTGGGGATATGAGACACATACACTAATACTTACAGGGAACATGGGCAATGGAGGGTTAAGTGGCTTGCCCAAGACCACAAGGAGCACCTGTGGGACTAGAAACCCCAGTCCTTCCGGCCCAAGGTTGCTGTCCTCTAGTGGGATTTGAACCCCCGACCTTCCGGCCTGAAGTACCGTGCCCCAACCACTAGGCCACTCCTCCCTGTGTAGCCTTTGTAAGGAGGGATTGTTAATTGGACATTATGTTGCCTGTTAACCAGTGTAACCCCTGCTAGGCTGTATGCCCCTTTCAGTGGTGTGCCGCTCTACAACATAGTCTGGGGGCACAGTCTTTCGGGGGGCCAGTCTACCCTTGCTAAGTATGGCTCCCGGGTATGATAAGATTCTTGGTGTAGGACCAAATTATTCCACTCTTCCACTCTTTTCACTGCAAAAGAACTCAGTACAGTTCAGTCCAATTAATTTTACTTTTCAAAGTCATCCACAAAACTCTTCAGTTGCAAAAATGTCACAGGTTCACATTTAGCAAGAAGAAAATTAAAGAAAACATTTATAGCTTCTTGACACCTTATTCCATTGCAGTTCTTGAACTCTTACCATTTAACAGCTAGGGCCATTCTGATTAGTGATAACCGCAGACAATGGTTCCCACCTGTGTGGAGCCGCTCAGTGGTTCAGAGTCACAAAGTCTCTGTGTCTCCCTCTAGCACTCCTTCTCCTCCGTGGATGCCGCCCCTGGCTGTTCTGTCCAGTAGCTCCTGTTGAGGTCCCTGCAGTGCCTTGGCATAAGTGACCTTGAACACTCTTTCTCAGAAGTCCTTGGGCAGATATGGAGCAGTTCCCTGGTGTGGTCCTGGCTTCTCCTGCAGTGGTTCCTTAATTGATGACAGGGTTGTACCATTTCTCCTTCCTCTCTTAGATGCTCAGTGGACTACTAGAGACATCATGCGTTTGTACAATGGCTATAAAGCTGAAGATCCCTAACCCCCTTAGGGCAGACTCCTACTCCATCTCTGGTGCAGTGGCGGTGGAGCTAAAGACCCAGATTTGAATCAGCACTAGAGTTTTATACCCCCTGTAGTTTCCCTCTAAAATTACTTTCCTTTTCCCTGGTCGCATATTCATATCAAGGACCCTCCCAACACTACCTCACTAGAATTATCTGGATGAGTGAGAGGCTGGAAAGTTCCGCCCTGTTCTAGAAATAGGCAGGTTATAGAGAGGCTAGATGGAACTTCTCTAGTAGAGCCTCTAGAGGTCCTAGTGAAATAAAAATACAGGACCTTAGTGCTCTTTAAACCAGCAGTTAATTGGAGCACCCTATTCAGTGTCTGAGAGTTTTTGGACTTGAGTGCTGGGCCTTGAAAGGAAATCTTTATCCTCTGCAAAGACTTTGAGCCCTTTGAATATGCTGGCTGAGTAAATGACAGGGAGAGGACAGGTGAAAAATAAGTAATTGTTTTTGGGCACTTGGGATATTGACTGCTACATGACAGGAGGGACCCCCTTACATAAATATCAACCTATCCTAGAAGCTAATGTCCTACAGTCAGTGAAGAAATTTAAGATGAATAGACAGAATATTTCAGTAAGATAAGGATTCCAAACATACTTCAGGAAAGAAAGATGAAGGCTTTGGAATGGCCTTTGGTGTCCCAAGACTTGAATATTATTGAAAATCTCTGGGGAAGATGCCAAGATGGAGTTGTTGATGGAAGTTTAGCTGACGCCTCTATTTAATTCCTCATTTGCTTTCCAGACTCTTAGAGAAGACAAAGTACAAGCTTCAGCCCTCTGGATATGGGATGACACCTCAGTGCTTCAGTCAACATTGGAAGCTTTTGGGCTGCATTCAGTAGAACAGAGAGTTGTAGTTTTGGCTGGGTCTTCAAGAAGTACTGCGGACTAGAGTATTAATGGTGCAACACTGAGCCCTGACCTCAGGTCTGCCCCACCATAGCCTGGAAGTGCTTGTGACAATGAGGGACAATCATCTCTGGTCACTGAGTTCTGGCAGTGAGGGAGCTCTTGCCATCCCATCCTCTCCTCTATTGGAATGTCATGTGCTCAGTCTAGTGCTGGTGCAGCTGTTTCTGGAAGTTTGGAAAGGTGAACAGCATTTCTTAATCTGGGTTCCAATATGAAGGAGAAGCCTGCCGTTGGAGTCACTGGGAAACCATTTACAATCCGGACACCTCTTTACTATTGTTGGCTTGGAAATTTAAAGAAGATTTGTCTTTGCCAACAGGTTCTATTCAGGAGCAAGCTTAGGTGCAATCTTTGTGTGCTGCCAGAGTGGATTAACTGGAAGCATGGAGTGGAGACTTGCAAAACCTTGGCGCTGTTCAGGCTAGAGACAGATTTATTATTTCGTGAAATGGAGTATTTAGAAAACCAATTTAAGAGGAATAATTTAAGGTTCCTTAATTTTCCTAAATCTCCATTAATCTCTGATTGAAATGGTCTGGGAATATCTCCAAGAAGTGTTAAAAATTCCTTTAGAAGCTTTACCTCCAATAATTTGGGCCTATTATTTGTCTTTGGGAAGAATGAGCAGTGGTGAGGGGTCAGAAGATCAAGTTGTAACTCAGCTGGATAGTATGACTCTAACTGTGCTCCTCGAAAGTCTCTTAATAGTGGTTACAGAGAGAACTACCCTGTTGGTTGGATTTATACTCAAACCTGACTGAAACAATGTTTTATGTCTTTCCTACAGGAACATGAATGAGTTGTTTTTGGGCTCTAAGGTCAGATTTTTCTAGACTTTTTGTGAGACATGCAAAAAAGGTGAAAGGACTTCCTGAGATTGAAGCCCAGGTTCAAACTATAGGACTGAGTTTCATGCTTTAATTTCTTTGAAAATGTTTTGTTGCTTTTAGGGGTAAGCAAATTTTGTTTTGTGAGCCCAAGCAGCTCATGGACTTTCTTGTGGTGAAATAAGAGCCCAGAGTTCTTTTGGCTGATAATCCACAGTAAGGGATGCTTGAAATGGCTACAGTGACTTGACCTCTACTTCTGTCTTGATTTTGCCTCTCTATTTCCTTTTTCTTGGGTCGTATGTGGTCCTCTTTGTGGGCCTGAATTCAGTGCTGATGACTAGCCCTGCTAAAGCAGCTAGCCGCCGGTGCTGAACTTTAAACCCAGATATTCAATGCTAGGGCCATATTCGGGCCGCGACATTGAATATCCAGGTTGCCTGGATTGCTGCACAGCTTACCAGGCAGTGACAATATTCAGTTGCTGCCCGGTTATCGTCTATGGTGAAAGTTAGGCTGCGGTTTCCTGTGCCTGACTTTTGCCGTGTGTCGCTAACCGGGCAGCAGCTCAATATTGCTCCTGCCTGGTTAGCTTCACGGCAAACTAGGCAACCAGGCATTGAATATCTAGTTTTAAAGTAAAAGACTTCCTGTGTTAACTGTGGGCCCATTCCCAACATCTTCCCATAGAGTTAACACAAAGGCAATTTTCTTACCGCGCATGAACTACATTGCAGATAACAGGATCTCACTATCTGCCATGTTAACAAGTTAACATATGGTAATTATCTCTGCATTAATTATAAGGAGCAGTACCCACCTATTCTCTGCTCCATCTCGCCGTTCTTCACCTTGTTTTGTGTTAGCTGTTAATATTGAAATTAGTGCACATTAGCTGTAATTGCACTATGTTAACTGTTAGTCCATATTAACAGCTAATAAGCTTATCAAATAAGCCCCTTAGCTGGCTACAGAAAATGTTTGGTAGCTGTTGTTTCTTCCTATATATTACTGATTGAAATGGTGTCCAAACCTTTACACACCATAATCAGAAGTTTGTTTTGAACCTGTAAAAAATTGCACAAAACAGTAATTATGCATTAAAATTTGCTTGTATTTAACATTGTACCATGCAGAGGTTGTGCCAGCTTCTGTTCACGAAGGGATTTATTGAAACATCCAATTATTTATTTATTGAACAGGTTTTGTATGCCACCTTATCCTACAATCAAAGCGGTTTACATGGGAACCAACAAATTACATAATAGGATAATTATGTTACTAGTCCAATGGAGGTAGGGGGCATGCAGTAGGGGAAAATGCAGAGGAGGTCCTGGTAGTAAGTATTTACAGAGAGGCATATATACATATATACATTAATTACAGGGCAGCGTTTTACTTTATGGGAGTTGATTTGTCAGTGTGGGGAGTGATAAGGAGCGGAGGGGGAAGCTCGTTAAGTGATGGCTCCATAATGTTCTGTGAAGAGGTGGGTTTTGAGTTTCTTCCTGAAGTCCTTGGCATCAGGGGTGGCTCTTAGGTCATTTGGAAGGGAGTTCCAGAGGGTTGGTCCCACTAGGGACAGAGCTCTACTTGACGTCGATTGGGTAGTTTTAAGGTTGTTGTTAGGTGTCTGGATAGTGTCCATTGCGCTGTGTCATCTGGGTCTTGTGCTTGTGTTAGTGTTAGTGTTGATTAGGCTCTTGAGAGTATCTGGGGGTTAGGTTGTGCTGAATTTTGTATATGTTGAGAGCTGTTTTGAATTTGATTCTGGAGGCAATCAGGAGCCGGTGCAGTTGGTTCAGGATTGGAGTGATATGTTGGTGTTTTGATGATCTGGTGATAATACGGGCAGTGATGTTTTGCACCATCTGAAGGGGTCGGATAGTCAGTTTTGGCAGGCCGAGAATAGGGTATTGCAATAATCCAGTATGGGTGTGATTATTGCCTGGCAGACTGTTCTGAAGTGGTCGTGGCTGAGGAGGGGTTTGAGTCTTCTTATGATGGCCATTTTGTGGTATGCACTTCTGGCGGTCTTATTGATGTGGGATTGGAAGTTCAGGTTCTGGTTCAGGGTGACTCCCAAGTATTTTACCTCATCCTTGATAGGTATGGTTATGTTGGGAAGGTTGATGAATTGGGGGGGGGAGGGGGAGAATTATAATTGATGTTGAGGTTGTTACGAGAGAGCTATTCTGACATGTCCTGCAGGCAGTTATTGTTATGTAGTCTGGTTTTTCGAGGTTGATCTAGATGTAGATCATGATGTCATCAGCGTATAATGCATATTGGATGTCATGTTGCCTGTAGAGTTTGAAGAGCAGGGCAGATAATGACTAGTCTTGGGGTACCCCTTGGGATGAGAGGAACAGGGAAGAGGTGGTTGTGACAATCTTGACTTGTTGCTGCCTATCTCTGAGATATGAGTTAAACACTTGAGAGTGGTGTTGTGTAGTCCAATGTCTCTGAGACTTTGGAAGAGGATGTGGTGGGAGACAGTGTCAAACGCTGCTGTTATATCAATGAAGATGAGGAGGAAGCCCATTTTAAGGTTGTCGATTCCCCGGATGAGGTTGTCAAGGAGCATTATAAGTAGGGTTTTGACACTGTGAAGGGGTTGGAACCCATGCTGGCACTGTTCCCTCTAAGCTGTGCGCGTGTGCGCGCGCACACACTTCGCTGAGCGAGTGCACATACTTTACAACAGAGCGCACAAAAATTACAGCTCTGATTCTGATAGAAAACACAGACGTTTTAAAATTTAAAAGTTATGATTGTAATTACTAGAAATTTCCCGCTTCATTTAGTAATAGTCTATTTTCGTTAAATTTGATTAAAATCAATGTGGTGTACATACTGTATTCTGACGTGTAGTCAAATTTTAAAGTATATAACTCCGAGTGTTGTTATGTGGCGCACAAAAATTTAACCTTCCTTCAAAAGCTGCACACAGCTGATATTTTATGCGCACACAGCATACAGAAAATTAGAGGGAACATTGCATGCTGGTGGGGTTTTAGGGGGCTAGGGAGTCTAGATGGTCCTGAAGTTGCTTGGTTAGAAATGGGAGGCTGGATTTTGGGCTGTATGTTGCTGGGTCAGTGGGAGAAGGCATAGGGAGTTTGGAGACAGGGCGTATAGTGGTTAATTTGAGGGGCAAGGGCATGTATCCCTATGTTAGTGAGGAGTATATGATTTTGTGTATGAATCGGCTGAGCTCTTCCTTTGTAGATTTTATCCATGGCACTGGGCAGGGGTCTGTGGGAGCAGTGTTGGTATTGAGGGCTGATATGGTGCATGTGACTTGTTCTATGGAGGGTATGTGGAAATTGTCCCAAGGCTGTTTAGGAGGTGTGGGTGTGATTGCAGGGGCTATATCTTGTGGGTTATCTGTCTGGAGGAGGGTATAGTTAGACTAGAAGTGCCTTAACATTTGCATGCAACTACAGTATTGAAGGAGTGGAGGAGTAGCCTAGTGGTTAGAGCCCTGGCCTTGTAACAAAGGACCAGGGTTCAATTCCCACTAGCATGCTTTGTGACCTTGGGCAAGTCACTTAACCCTCCACTACCTTTAAAGGAAGGCCTGGTAATCTGCTACCAATAAAACTCAGGAGCTGCTGGGTTGCCAGGAATCAGCATTGACTTGAAGGCACATGTTACATATTTGCAATGCTGTAGCAGTTAAGTTCTGAGCACCCACTTTAATATGCAGACCTAACAAAGGTCTCCAAAGTGTCTGATGGAATAATTCTGGACTCCTTGCTCCTGAATAAAGCTCTGATAGTATGATGTCATGGGGAACAGCCTCCCCTTGTTAAGGGGTGGGAGGAGTCTCTTCCTCCAAGGAATCCAAGGAGAAAGACAGTGGTGGAGGGGTTCTCTAAGTCCATATTGGGGCCAACACACAGATGCTGGTTCTGCTGCAGTCCTATTCATCTGCACCATGCAAATAGCAGACACTCCAAGCCGGCCTGGCTTAGCCTGCAGGGAAGTGTGAATTCAAGGATGAGGAGAGCGACACAGGCATAGAAGGTCCATGGAAAGAAGAAAAGAACCCAAAGGCAGTGGACTTTGTTCCAGGAGAGGAGGAACCCAGTCTCCTGGCAGCTGTTTTGCACCTGAAGTAAGAACTGTGTTTTGCCCTGGGGTCACTAGAATAAAGGTAATTTATATATTTCCCTTCTCTTGCCCTCAGTTCCATTTTTGCTCTTGCGTCTTACTCCAGTTTAGTCCTAGGGCCAGTGGCTCCCTCTGTCCAGCAGGACCCTTCGTTTTAGCTCTGTGCACTGCTCTGCTGTATTTTACTGTGTTTTCCCCTTTTAAAGCAACAGGCGGCAGTTTATGAGTTGTTTCTGTATGGCCTAGGGGGAAACCCTCACCTCAGGTACGGGAGGAACAGGCTACACATATAAACCTCAGGCAATTTTTATTAATGACTGAGTGAGCTCATAAAATGCTGTTCTGTACTAAAATCCCTTATGCAACTACCCCCAAAAGAAGTGATATTCATATTCATATTCCCAGTAGAGCTGGACCAATTTTTAAAGTGTGCACCTTCACTCTGAAAATTGCCGCAGGAAAAAAACACCTGCTGACTCTTGCTGACACCTTTCCTGTAGGCATTATTTCCTACCTCAAGAATGTATGCACTTTTGAAGAAAGAAAAAAGTATATGTGTTGTTCCAATCCCTGCCCTGACCTCACTCTATGAGCACCACTGCTAGATGTGGGAAAAGATGTACACACAAGGAAGGCAAAATTCAAGTAGTACAATTCCATGAGTCAAACACTCTTTAACATGGGAATGCTTTTGTAGACCGCCCCACTCCCATGGGAAAATCTTTTAGTACATCTGGGCCTAGAAGCCCATGCGTGCAATGGGCTTAGGTGAGGACTGGATAGAAACAAAGAAGATGCCAGTAGATAAGTGCTACTTGGTCCAACCAGTCGGTCCATATATCTTACCCACTATGTGGTCTATTTCCCTCATCCTGCAACTGAAGTGTCCATCCCTAGCACTCTTGAATTCTGACACTGTACTTGTTCAGACTGTCTTTTTGAGAATCTCTTCCAGGTATTTTCTCACATCCCCACTATAACTTCATTGCTGATCTCAGAATCTAGCTATACCCTAAAGATCATTCACTGTCCCATAAACATCATCAACACTGTGTGTGACAGAAGAATTTACCAAAACTCAAATTTTTTGACACAAACCGTTGTGTTTCAAGCCCGCCGTAACTCTGGCTCTTTATCAAGCAAACCCAGCCTACTTCCTGATCCGTGTAATTGCAAGATGACGTCAGCATCACAATGGAACCCAGTGATGACGCAATTGAACTACAACTTTGAAGTTCATCTGATCTTCCACCATTCAATCTCCACATTTAAACCAAATGGAGCTACTGTATTGAGCTTAAATATCCATCGTTGCTCATGATGGTGCAAAACAGCCCGACGGTCACCCCCTCAGAATCTAAGCAGGGTTGGGCCTGGGCAATAGTTGGGTGGGTGACCACCTCGGAATACCAGATGTTGTACACTTGCTGCATGGAAGAAAGGCCTGGCAATCTTCTTCTGGTCGCACCTTGCCAAGAAAACCTATGGGCTGAGTTGCCAGGATTGACTCAAAGGCATATACAGATTTTGAATCTACCTTCTTTTTACTTTGTATAGTGACCTTAAGCTTCTCATTGGATGGAAAATGTTGCCTTTCCTCCCCACAATCCCCCACCTTCTGACATCCTACCCTCACATTTCTGCAGAGAAACAGCTAAACTCTCCCTGAGGAAATAGATATTCCTTTCATACCATTGTTTCACATGCACCTCACACGCATGTCCACCAAGCAAACATCTCCTGCTACTATGAGACGCACTATACCATGGCTGTTCCAAGCAAGTACAGTCTGCAAAGGGAGGACAGGGGAAACACATCATTGTGTCATACTGCAAGCATGCACTTTTCAGCTTGTCTATTTTTGTTATATAATTTTGAGATGGGATGACTAAAACTGCTCAGTTCTCAAGGTGTGGTGGCACCATGGATTAATACAGAGGCATCATAATATCCTCCATTTTATCCTCCATCCATTTCTGAACAATTCCCAACATTCTATTTGCTTTTTTTAATCACTGCTGCAGACTGAGATGAGGATATCAACACCTTGTTCACAATAAATTCAATATGGGTGTTGGGTGACTCCTAAAATGGAATTCAACACCATATACTCACAGCTAGAATTATTCTTCCCTATCGCTTTGCACTTGCCCACATTAAATGTCATCTGCTTTTTTGACACCGTCCCCTGCAACTCCTCAGAAGCTCTTGCAGTTTAACACCTTTGACTAATTCTGGATCTTCTGGAAACTTCGGGGCTTGTTTACTAAAGTGCACTAGTCAGTAATGCAGGCTTTTGCACACGGTTGGGCTGCATGGCAGCAAGGAGCACTAAAGGTCTCGTGCTACCAGAGCGATGCATGAAGAGGTGGGGTGAATGCAGAGACTGCGCGCGCTACTCGCACACTAGATGTGAAATGTTGCCGCTAGCGTGGGGGCAGCTAATGCCTGCCTCTGACCAGGCGCTAGCTGAACACACCATGCTTTTACTGTGTTCCCTGCAGCCCAGGTGAACAGGCACCCTTGTGGTCTCAGAGTCAGACCATCCAAATTCCGGTCCCCCATGACAGACACTGGGGCCATCCTGCCTGATCCCATACATGGCCCCCTGCATCTCCAGATGCCACGTTCACACCCTGTCACCTACGGTTTGAGACACAGCACATACTCTGCATGTGTTGCTTTCTGATTTCCATGCCCCACCCTCTTGTACTTAGCCCCTGAGCTGTGCTGGCTGTTCAAACCACTCCTGGTCATCAGGCTATTTTGGACTGGCCAGCTGCTACCTTCCTGTATGGATGTTAGGGGCACAGTTCTTACTGTTCACAGTGAATCCAAGGCTCACAGACGCCCCAGTATCGTGCTTGTAGAATTCTATTTTCCAATGTGTGTGGAGATCACGCACGCTGTGCATGCACTGGGCCACGCATTCGCTACTACTGTGCTGGTATGGAGGTTAGTGAGGCAGGAACAGCGCACTGTGGTCATGCCCCTTTGGCTTACTGCAGCTGCTGGGCTCCAGCGTGGTATTAACATGCGAATTCCGCGCATTACCTTTGCGCCCTCCACAGCACTCTAGTAAACATGACCCTTAATCATCTAACCGTTCACTCCCTTTTCCAGATCATACATTAAAATGTTAAAAAGCACCAGTTCCAGTACAGATCTATGGAGCACTCCACTAATTTCCCTTCTCCATCAAGAAAACTAACCATTTAGACCTTCTCTGTTTTCCACCCTTTAATGAGTTAGCAGCCCACAATAAGACATTACTTTTTAATTCCTTCTGGAATCTCTCACTCGGGACTTTATCATATGCCTTCTGAAAATCCAGATGCACTATATCAACTAGCTCACTTGTATTCAGATATTTATTAACACCTTCAAAAAAATTGAATAGATTGGTAAGGCCAAATCTCCCTTTGCTATATCTATCAATATGACCAGTGGTTTTGCTTTTCCAAATATCGCTTACCGTTTTACCAGGCATCAATGTCAGGCTCTCTGGTCTGCAGTTTCCTGCATCTATCTTGCAAGAATTGCTGCAAGTGAACAATTGGAAACACTGGGAAATAACCACGGCATTGGGTTTTCTTTTTTACTTTAATAAATGACAGCAAAAAAGACAAAAGTCAAGTGTCTGTATCTTTTTCCATGCTCCTGGTATATTATCAGAATGGAAACACTTCAAATATACCATTTCAGGTTTATGTAGCTCTTAAAATGCACCATTGAAAGATAAAAAATGCTAAAAAGGGCAAAACCCCAAAAAATATTTGTAGAAGCAAATAGAAACACCCTCCCCTCCCCCCCTGGTTTTTTTCTAAATTTACCATCCATTTGATACAGATCTTTTGTCAAAATACCCACAAAAGATTTCACAACTTGGTTTGCTTGTGCAGTTTTAAAATGTCCCAGGCTTTGCCGCAAGCTTCAATTTTCAGCATGGGAAAAACTGACAGCATAAACATTATCAAGCAAAAACATGCTCAAGGAACAATGAGTCATGTGCCGAAAGCCTAAATCTGTCCAGAAAATAAATGTAAGTGAATAATGTCATGTGAATTCAAGTGAGCTGGTTTCAAAAGAAGCACATGATCTGCTTGCTCAAGCATGACTGCACACCTTGATCCCGAGAGACACGAACAGGATGCATATCTTTTTTTTCTTTCATGTGCAACAGGATGTAATACGGTGCTACTAGGCAACATTATGACTCAGTGCTTATAATTCACACTGAACATCTTCAGGAGAATAATGATGTAAGACTAATAGATTAAAACAAAGCAAATGTTATTATAATAATGATCTCATTAAAGCGTGCTCTTCCTACAAAAAATAAGGGAATCTATATTCAAATTCAGTTGTTGGTGTTTTTTTTAGTGCCCGTTGCGGCATTTAAAATTGAAAATGGGCATTCAGCGCCAACATTTAGATAATGAATATTCAGTTTCAGAACTGACTGCCACTTGCTGCCCAAATAGTGGTGATATTTATTTATTTACATTCTCTTATATACTGTGCTATTCTGCATCAGTGTGGTTTACATTGAACAAACTGAAATTACATTGAACAGGGCATTATAACTTGGAGATAACTATTTTACAGGGAACATGGGCTATGGAGGGTTAAGTGGCTTGCCCAAGACCACAAGGAGCACCTGTGGGACTAGAAACCCCAGTCCTTCTGGCCCAAGGTTGCTGTCCTCTAGTGGGATTTGAACCCCTGACCATCCAGCTTGAAGTACCTTGCCCCAACCACTAGGCCACTCCTCAACTCCACTCTGCCACTTATTTAGCTGCTATCTGGATGCCAAACCACATAAAATTAGGAGCGCTGTGTTGCGGACTTGAGGGTTGGGAATATAATGTTTAAGTTTCTTGATTGATGATTATTTTGATTGTAATCTATTTTTCTGTCCCGAGCCCTTTCTGTGCAAGATTGAAATTTCTTGTATTGTTTTTGTGAAATTGCATAAATAATAAATTAAAAAAAAATTAGGACAACCATATTCATGACATAACTTTATGCCGCCACTTATCTGATAAGCGGACTAAAAATCACCTCTAAGTAAATAAGTGCTGGGAGCTCCCATGCTGTGTCCACAGACTGTGCGGCACTCTCCAAACTGTGCCGCAGCAATTAGAGGGGATAGTCAGCAGGAGGGGCCACTTTTGGAAACAAGATACTGGGCTTGATGGACCCAGTATGGCATCTCTTATGTTCTTGTGTATTATTCACTAAAGCATTCTAGCCTTAAGAAATGCTACTCCTCCTCAAGGCCAATTTCTGTCCCTCAGCCAACCATGAGAAACAGAGATTGACAGTGCCACAGAAAAGGAGACTGGACATAGATCACCAGCGCCTGCAGAATCGACACCTGAACTCCACCTTTCCTCAGAATGAAGAACTAGTAGGCAACCCTGGAAGTGAAAGAGGTGGAAACATTTCAGAAACAGGAGGAACCAGAGCTCAAACCCCCCAGAGTTGCAGGATCAGCAACCACAAGGAAGTGAAGAATAGTGGTAGTTGCTGAGGGATAAAGAGGTATCCATCTACTGACCAGCAAGGGAGACCCAAAGAGCATGCAAGGTCTCATTTGCATAAGAATGGAGCCTTGTACCTATGCTCCCATTCAGTCTGAGTTGCAGGCCTAATAGTATAGGACTAATGGAGGTTTGTGTCTCTTAGGGGCATGTTTACTAAACTGCGGTAAACGTGACTAACGCGCGTTATACGACATTAACGACCGTAAGTGTCGTATAACGCGCGTACCGACACGCTAACGACCGTTAACGTCATACTACGCGCGTTAACCGTACGTAACGATCGTAAAGCTCCGCGGCGCGTTTAAAACAGCGCAGAAGGTGGAGAGTGGGCGGAGAGAAGGGGTCAATGGGCGGAGAGTGGGCGTGGAGAGGCTCCCCTCACACTAACGCGCTGAAAAGCACAGCCCAATTCCTACGCGAATGAAAACCTGCCGTTAAAGGGGAGAGAAACCATTTAGCTGTCAGCAATGTACAGCAAAACCTGGGAAACCAACAAAACGTGAGCAGTGTGATACATGTGCACAGAACAAACTCTCAAATAAAACCACAAAATGACCACAAGAAATAGTGTAAAACATATAATTAAGCTGGGAAACTGTGATAGCAATGGGCAACAATACAAACACTCCCAGGAAAGCTCCAAAAAGAAGGAATGATGTTTGGAAGGGTCCACGCTCCGTACACCCTCACAAAAAGCATATCATATCATCGGAGCTTTCCTGGGAGTGGTTTCTAATGTTGCCCAATGATACCATTGCTGCCCAGCTCGGGTATGGGTGTGTGCCCCCTTTCTCTGAGGCCCTTTCTGAGGGTTACGTGCACCTTTGTCCCCATACAAGGTAAATGAGGCCATAGGAAAATTGTGCAGAGCAGGGTTTCTGACTCGTCAGGCCAGGTTTTCTATCTCCAGGGACTGCACTGTCTCTGTGGCCAGTGTGGTGCAACGGACACAGCCAGTGCCTGTAAGACAGAGGGTCACAGGTTCAAATCCCAGCTGGGGCCCATCCCCATAGATTTACCCACCATTAAACAGTGATAGTAAAGACACCCCAATATTGCAGAGAACATACAAATGGTCACAATGCCTATATTTTACCACACCAAACACAGACACCAGAAGCAGAGTCTCGCAAATGCAGTCCTGGAGGGCCTCACACCATTCAGGTTCCATGCTGCTGCTACCAAAGATGCCAGTGCTACATATCCATGCAACACCCCCATGGTATGCAGATGTAGCTCATGCATATTTATGAGGGACAGCATGAAAACCCGGACAGTGTTTGGAACACCAGGAGTGGAGTTGGGGAACTCGGCCGTAAAGCAGCAGCCAACAGGGCCCGACACACCCACACACCCACCCACAGGCCCCATTGGCCAATGCCTCCTGGAGAGGCAGGACATTGGGCCCTGCCTGTACCCCCCAATACTAGCACTTGCATACCTTAGCAATGCTACCCTACACCTGGGTATATGGTACACAGCTATCAAATGTTTCCTATGATAACTGGCAGATATCAATTCCTACGTTAAGCACACTTTTCTCAATGAGCTCCACCATAACAATCAGTCTGTTGTCTGCGGTGTGCGCTGCAGTTCTGGTCCCTGACAGTGTTTACCACCCTGGGGAGTGACCCCCAAGAGTATTGCGTACCATATCCATGCATGTACCGTGCCCATGACTGGTGTGGTGGGTATGGCTGCAGAACCCCTCTATAGTATCACAATACTGGCATAGGTGTGGGGGTGGCTGTCTGTCTATCCATTTTGTGGTGGCTGCAAACACCTTCCACATAGGGTTGCCAACTGGCTCCAGATGCGCCCGACACACTTGATCCAGTCCTAGGTCTACCCCACTGCATGCAGGGACATGTAGTTCTGATTTTCCCATTGCATTCCATAAGAAAAGCAAGACTACATGTCCCTGCATGCAATGGGGTAAATCCAGGACTGGATCGAGCCTGTCGGGCGCATCTGGAGCCAGTTGGCAACCCTACTTCCACAGCCAACACTGCCAGCACTGTTGCCAGTATTGGGCTGAGAGGGGGCAGGGAGAGGATCCCCCTCACCAATGCGCTGTAATTCTGAGCCCAATTCCAACGCGAATGAACACCTGTCGCTAAAGGCATATTAAAGGGAAGAGAAACCATTTCCGTCAGCAATGTACAGCAAAACTGGGGAAACCTACGAAACGTGAGCAGTGTGATACATGTGCACAGGACAAAACCTCAAATACAACCATAAAATGACCACAAGAAAAATTGTACAAATCATAATTCAGTTGGGCAACAGTGATAGCACTGGGCAACAATAAAAAAAAACACTGCCAGCAAAGCACCAAAAAAAAAGATATGATATTTGTAAGGGCCTACTCTCCGTAGACCCCTTCAAAACTCATATCGTTTTAATGGAGCTGACCTGGGAGTGTTTGGTATTGTGTCCCGATGATATCATTGTTGCCCAGCTTGGTTATGGGTGTTTGCCCCTTTCTGCAAGGTCAATTGTGAGGTTACGTGCACCTTTGTCTCCATACAAGGTATATGGGCACACAGTAAAATGTTGCAAAGCAGGGTTTCCGACTCGTCAGGCCAGGTGTCCTATCTCCAGGGACTGCATTATCTCCGTGCCCACAGTGTGGTGCAACGGACACAGCCAGTGCTTCTAAGACAAGAGGGTCACAGGTTCAAATCCCAGCTGGGGCTACTGCCAATCCAGTCCACATATATTTCCCACAACTAAACCGTGCTACTATGGACAAACCTGTATTGCTGAGAAAATACGCATGGTTAAGACGCCAATATTTTACCACACCAAACACACACACCATAAACAGGCGCATTACCTAGAGCTGAGTCTCCCAAATGCAGTCCTGGAGGGCCCCACACCATTCAGGTTCCATGCTGCCTCTAATAAAAATGCCTGTGCTGCATATCTATGCACCGCCCCCATGGTATGCAGATGTAGCTCATGCATATGTATGAGGGACAGCATGAAAACCCGAACAGTGTTAGGAACACCAGGACTGTATTTTGGAAACTCTGCTGTAAAGCAGCAGCCAACAGGGCCAGACACACACCCACAGGCCCCATTGGCCAGAGCCTCCTGGAGAGGCAGGACAATGGGCCCTGCCTGTATCCCCCAATACTAGCAGTTGCATACCTTCGCAATGCCACCCTACACCTGGGTATATGGTACACAGCTATCAAACGTTTCCTATGATAACTGGCAGATAACAATTCCAACGTTAAGCACGTGTTGCTCATTGACCTCCACCATAACAATCATTCCGATGTCTGCGGTGTGTGCTGTAGGTCTGGTCTCTGATAGTGTTTACCACCCTGGGGAGTGACCCCCAACAGTATTGCGTACCATATCCATGCCTGTGCTGTGCCCAGGACGGGTGTGGTGGGCATGGCTGCTGAACACCTCTATAGTAGCACAATACTGGCATAGGTGGGGGGGGGGGGCTGTCAGTCTATCCAGTGTGTGCTGGCTGCAAACCCCTTCCACAGCCCACACTGCCAGCAATGTTGCCAGTATTGGGCTGCCAATGTGCATAATGAGGAGCAAGGTACCATGGGTATAGGCTGGACAGGGTGGCCTGGTCAGGGTGCATCTGCACAGAGCATAGGGCACTGACTGGGAAATATTAGTGCCCGGCCACCACCTACACTGACAGGGCGACTGCTGTATGTCCTGCAGGGACATCAATCTCACCCTGACTGTGCGGTGACCACAGCATGGCTAGGCATCCCCATAGTGCTATATGGTATTTCCCTCATGTGATAGATATGGGTTTCCTGTTGGGGCCCAGCCACTGATGTATCTGCTGGCTGTGTATACTGGCATCCCAGTTAGGGGTGCATGCATCTCCCCTGGGCACATGCACCATGGCCTAACTAGCAGGCTGTCTGCAGCTGGTATGTGCCCTGATGGAGTGCCTTGCAGGGTGCAGCAGCTGAAGGCCTGCTGCAGGAGAATGTCAGATGGTGGTGGGGTGTAGCTCACCCTGTCCATGCCTAAGGTCTGTCTGCTATTGTGGTATGGATGTGTAAAGAGCTGCAGTGACAGCCCCCTGGGGGTGTCTGCTCCTCAGCAGGACCGGGTGATGTTTCGTTTCGTTTCCCCCACCCCACCCCCCCCCACACTCCCCCCCACCCCCACCCCACCACACACCCCACCCCACACACACCCCCACCCACACCCCCCCCACACCCACCCCCCCACCCCACCCCCACCACCCCCACCCCACCCCACCCCCACCCCCACCCCACCCCACATCAGCTTAAACTGTAAACAGGTCTGTGGCCCTGTCACCACACATCACCCTCAACACATTCAAAGAGATGGAACAGCACAAATATCTGCACAATGCAACGCCCCTTAGCAACGCCCGTAGCAACGCACGTGGCAACGCACGGGGCAAGGCATATCTCATTCCACAGAGATGGCAGCAAGGTCAAGGAAGCCATCCTTTACCCACAGGGAGCTGTATCTCCTGACGGAGCTCGTCTGCCTCAAGCAGAGGCGCCTATTCCCCGGATCCTCGAGGAGGCAGGACCTGGGAAGGGTGAGGAGAGCCTGGGAGCGCCTCACCTTTCGCTATAACCGCAGCGCAGACTACCCACGTGAGGTAAGTCCATGGGAGCAGGCACCACAGCAAAGCAGGTGCATAGGAACACCATGCAACCAGGGCAGCAAACACATATGGACCAAGAGGGACTGCAAGGTGTGTCCATATCCAGCTCTGAGTGAGGCCTGCCCCCCCCCCCCGATACAACCACCAGCCCCACCTCAGGGGCACAAACCCATCCTGCTGCTCTGGTAGCTGTCCCTGTCTGTGCATACAGGGATGGACTATAGCCCAGGTTGGAGGAGGGCCCAAATGAGGCTAAATCACAGTCCCTGTGCTCTGTTATCTGTCCCTGTCTGTGCATACAGGGATGGACTATAGCCCAGGTTGGAGGAGGGCCCAAATGAGGCTACATCACAGTCCCTGTGCTCTGTTATCTGTCCCTGTCTGTGCATACAGGGATGGACTATGGGCCAGGTTGGAGGAGGGCCCAAATGAGGCTAAATCACAGTCCCTGTGCTCTGTTATCTGTCCCTGTCTGTGCATACAGGGATGGACTATGGGCCAGGTTGGAAGAGGGCCCGAATGAGGCTAAATCACAGTCCCTGTGCTCTGTTATCTGTCCCTGTCTGTGCATACAGGGATGGACTATGGCCCAGGGAGGAGGAGGGCCCAAATGAGGCTACATCACAGTCCCTGTGCTCTGTTATCTGTCCCTGTCTGTGCATACAGGGATGGACTATAGCCCAGGTTGGAGGAGGGCCCAAATGAGGCTACATCACAGTCCCTGTGCTCTGTTATCTGTCCCTGTCTGTGCATACAGGGATGGACTATGGCCCAGGTTGGAGGAGGGCCCAAATGAGGCCAATTCACAGTCCCTGTGCTCTGTTATCTGTCCCTGTCTGTGCATACAGGGATGGACTATGGCCCAGGTTGGAGGAGGGCCCAAATGAGGCTAAATCACAGTCCCTGTGCTCTGTTATCTGTCCCTGTCTGTGCATACAGGGATGGACTATGGCCCAGGGAGAAGGAGGGCCCAAATGAGGCTAAATCACAGTCCCTGTGCTCTGTTATCTGTCCCTGTCTGTGCATACAGGGATGGACTATAGCCCAGGTTGGAGGAGGGCCCAAATGAGGCTAAATCACAGTCCCTGTGCTCTGTTATCTGTCCCTGTCTGTGCATACAGGGATGGACTATGGGCCAGGTTGGAGGAGGGCCCGAATGAGGCTAAATCACAGTCCCTGTGCTCTGTTATCTGTCCCTGTCTGTGCATACAGGGATGGACTATGGCCCAGGGAGAAGGAGGGCCCAAATGAGGCTAAATCACAGTCCCTGTGCTCTGTTATCTGTCCCTGTCTGTGCATACAGGGATGGACTATGGCCCAGGGAGAAGGAGGGCCCAAATGAGGCTAAATCACAGTCCCTGTGCTCTGTTATCTGTCCCTGTCTGTGCATACAGGGATGGACTATGGCCCAGGTTGGAGGAGGGCCCAAATGAGGCTACATCACAGTCCCTGTGCTCTGTTATCTGTCCCTGTCTGTGCATACAGGGATGGACTATGGCCCAGGGAGGAGGAGGGCCCAAATGAGGCTAAATCACAGTCCCTGTGCTCTGTTATCTGTCCCTGTCTGTGCATACAGGGATGGACTATGGCCCAGGGAGGAGGAGGGCCCAAATGAGGCCAATTCACAGTCCCTGTGCTCTGTTATCTGTCCCTGTCTGTGCATACAGGGATGGACTATAGCCCAGGTTGGAGGAGGGCCCAAATGAGGCCAATTCACAGTCCCTGTGCTCTGTTATCTGTCCCTGTCTGTGCATACAGGGATGGACTATGGCCCAGGGAGGAGGAGGACCCAAATGAGGCTAAATCACAGTCCCTGTGCTCTGTTATCTGTCCCTGTTGATGGGCAGGGGAAGCAGCCCACAGTCCCAGGATGCAGTAGGACGTCCCCCAGAGCCCCACCCAGCATCCGGGTGCTGTGCTGAATGCCCCAGTCTGTCATCAGAGGGCCTAGCTATGTTGCACACCGTGAAACAGATATGTGCCCCGTTAGTGCCCACGAAAGGGTGTCTGTCCCCTAATGTCAATATGTGTTTTTCAAACAATAGGTCGAGGATCTCCGTAAGAAGGCGCGGGAGCTGAGAGCGAGGTACCCCCGTTTTGTCGAACGGGTCCGGAGGGAGCGGTTGGCCCAGCGGGATGGTGCGTGAGGGGACATGGCCCTGTGGGGCACCTGCTGTCCTGAACACAGGATGTATGTGCATACTGTGGCTGCTGTGTGACAATGGCTATAACACCTCCTCCCCTTTCCCACAGCGGATGAACGTGCTGAACAGGACCCCATGGAGCAGGATGCGGGCCAGGGTGAGCCCGAGGAAACAGAGGGGCTGGAGCAGGCGGCGAGCCCAGGGGAGATGCCGAGTGTCAGCCCGCAACACCCTGATGAGCCTGCTGAAGACGACGCTGGGGGGGGGGATGCCGAGGGTCTGGGGGGGCGGGAGGAGGGGGAAGGTGAGCAGATACGGGTGGCTGTGGAGGGGGAGGTGGGGGGGGAGGCGGAGAGGGCAGAGCGTGCTGGGGTGCAGGGGGCGGTGGGGATGGCACAGGTGGGGGGGGAGGGACCCTGCTGTGGGGGGAGTGGACCTGGAGGGTGTAGTCCATGGGTTGGCGGAGCAGGAGGGGGATGGGGCGTGTGCGGGGAGGGGCCAGCAGGGTGGTCCATGTGCCCATCCACAAGGGTTGTCACAGGGCAACGGGGGCGCCAGCCACCTGGACCAGGGTGAGGGCGATGCGCTGCGCCTGGACCTGGACATGGCACACATAGCCGCTGAGATGCGTGCTGTGGATGCAGCCACACAGACACGGGGAGACCTGTGTCTGTGTGGCTGCATGTGCGGCCTGCGTGTGGCAGCGGCTATGCATGCGCATGCACGCGCCCAGAGCCAGCACGCGCTCATCATGGGGCAGGTACTGGCAACCCTGACCATGGTGGCTGACCGGCTGCACTCGCTGGAGGAGCGCGTGGGAGGGGGTGCGCCGGAACAGCCACCATGTGACAGGGGTCCCCGGGTGTGTAGCGCGTGGATACGCAATGCACACCTGCCCTGTGACAGCCCATGTACAGGCCAAACCCACCCTGTGCTCTGTAGTGTGGTATATAGGCATATACGGCATGTTACTGCTATCTGCAAAAGGGTTTCCGACATATTTCGATACCATGGTTTAGTACAGGTGGATATATGGGGACATGGCCTGCAGGAGCCACAGCAGGGGCTATAATCTGTGACCCTCTGCCCTTGTACACAGTGGCTGGTTGTACTGCACCGAACCGTTGCCACAGAGGCAGGTCAGTCCCTGGGGATAACCCCACTGTTCAGTTGACTGATAAAAAAAATATTATATAAGTTTTTCATAACACCCTGCTGTCCATATCTCATTCTTTGTGATGGGTCTGTGTTGTGTGTGCAACACACGTGGGCACACACATGTCTGTAGGTGTACGATAGGAAGGGTGTGCGCCAGGGCCGGATCCACCCTGCGTGAGGCCTTACGCCAACAAACATTGTGGGCCCCCAGCAGGGGCGGGCCAAGAGGGGGGCGTGGCCTCATATGCATAAGGGGCCTCATTTGCAGATATATTCGCATAATGGTACCATATACAAACGTTCAGTAAACGTGCCTCTTAATGGGTGCATGGATAAGGAAAGACTAAAAGATATCTACATTACCATAATCCTGCGCCAACTGCCAGACACATTAGGAAATACTACGAACACTGCCCATTTAGAACCCATAGTAAACCCGCCGTATCCTAACGGCACTACCCGGATTCACAAAGAACCATACACTACCAATCAAAAGGCAACAATACAAATAGTACACCACTACATTTCAGAGAACAACAATACATGACCTACTGGGGAACGAGAACAAGTGGCAATGTCACATAGGGATTATATAAACAGAACACCACAGCTCAGTTACACATGCCGAACATGGACCATCACCAAACAAGTAATCACAATTTACAAACAGGACGACAATAATCAAACTGGTAATCCCAAAAGGCAAACATGGAATGTCCAACACTGTGGAAATGATACCATACATTAATTTGCTCTTGTCCTACACAAAGCGCAGACGTTAATGATGCACATTTACCAGAGCTGACATATTCCAATTATTAAATCCAGGATAAAGATAGCTGTTCTACCTTTTGTGCAGTTTTCTCAGCTGCAATTGCACCAGCCACTGTCCGCTGGATTTGCCGTGTCGACTGCTAACTCTCCATCGTCTGCTGTCCATTTGTCCTGTCTTCTCTCTTCTAGATCTTACCCCATTCTCTCTCTACATCTGCTTTAACATACTGATCTTTCTCCTTTCTCCTTTTGCTCTCTCATCATTCCTATTTCATCCACTCATATTTTACCCCTCCATCCTCAATCCCCACGTACCCTCCCAATACCCGGCCTATTGTAGATTTTGTTTCCCTACCACACAAACTATTCATCCCCCCTCCATGTTACTCGTCCAGCCCCATCCCATTCTAATCCACCCCCAACGTCAGCTCCCTTCTAGTTCCAGCCTCAACCAACATCCATTCCCTTACAGTCCATGCATCAGCCCATTTCCAGTCCTATCCACCCATCAACCCATTTCCAGTCAGCCCCCCCCTAGCCCACTGCCAGCCCTGACCCCCCCAACAGCCCACAGTCCATTACCAGTCCTAACCCCATCAGCCCACCTCTAGCCTCATCCCCCCCAGCCCCAGCTCCAGCCCCAGCCCCCCCATAGCCCATTACCAGTCCTACTCCACCCCCATAGCCCATCACCGGTCCTCCCCCCCCTGGGCCTCAGGTAACATCTAATTTGAAAAACAAACCTGCTGGCTGCCGCAGCGGGGCCCCCTCTGCTGCCGCGGCAGCACAGACTGACCTGCGGGGGGCCCCCTCTGCAAGCTGCCTCCATCGGTCCGTAGATCCCTCCCTCCCTCCGTGCACGCTGTGAGAGGCGCGGAGGGAGAGGGTCACCCTCGTGTCTCTGTTAAGCCCACAGGGGCTGATGGGAAATATCCCATCAGCCCCTGCGGGCTAACAGCGACGCAAGGAGACACTCTCCATTCCCGTCTCTCACAGCCTGCAGCCTGCACCCTGCACGGAGGGAGGGAGGGAGGAAGGGACGAACCGACGGCCTCAGCTTGCCGAGGGGGCCCCCGCGGGTCAGTCGGTGCTGCTGCGGCAGTAGAGGGGGCCCCGCGGCGGCAGACAGAAGGTTGTATGTCTTTACCTATATTCAACCAATTAAATGCCCTGTTCCTCTTGTGTGGGCCCCTGCCAGCTGTGTGCCCTACGCCATGGCATACTGGTATATCCGGCCCTGGTGTGCGCAGGTTACTGCATACGTGTCAGGCAGCTAGCATAACTACGGACAGTACATGTGGCCATGCCACACATGTCCCAGGGAACACACATGTGACAGTGCCCAGGGACCAGCAGTGGTGGGATATGCAGGCTATGTGCAACATCTGTGCTTGGTGCAGGCCAGGGTGGGGTATGGCATGGGGAACACAGTTGGCCTAATGGTCACTGAGCGTTGATGTGCACAGAGCTATGGGTGGATAGAGTGGGCATGGCCCTAGGGTGGCATGGGCTGTGCCACATGTTGTGCTCCGTGATCGTGTGTGTCATGGCGTGGGGGGACATATTGCAAGTGCTGCACATGGGGGCTCCCCCGCAGAAGCTGTGACACGTGACAGTAGTCTATATATGGTAGGTGGTATGGCACACGACACAGGTATGCAGCACGGACAGTGCCCTTGCAACCACATGGCCTGTCCCTCCACACATGTGCCTGTGGGGCATCCCAGGTGGGTCTGGGAAGTATGCTATGTGCACGATGGTAGTGGCCCGGGGGGTGGTGGGGTGGGGATGTGAATGTCATGCCAAAAAGTAGACAGGAAGCACATGTCACCATCATTGTTCAGCTGTGTGTGTCTTTATTTAGACCTCCCCCTGCCACCTTTCGTGCGTCCCCGCCCACCCCGTGGCGCTTGCCGCCCCCTTGCTGCTGTTGCTGCTGCAGGTGGTGTTGTCCCCTGTGGCTGCTGGACAAGAGGGCATCCTGCCCCATCCCTGCTGCCATGCGCGCATGTGCGGCAGCCATCTCTTCACATGCCGCGGCAATGCGGCCTTCATGTCCCACGAGGGCCGTCATGGTACGCTGTAGGCGCCTCAGCACTCGCAGTTGGCACCATTGTGTCCGTGACACCGTGCGCAAGGCATGCCGTAGACCTGGGGGGAGAGGACATAGCACAATATGAGATGTGTTACACAGCGACACCTGCTCGGGTCCATATATACCATGGCAGCATAGGGCACTCACCCTCAGCATCTCTGTGGGCTGCGTCAGTGTTGGCCTGCATCTGTGCGATAACCTCCACCACAGCAGCGAGTGCCTCATTCCGGTGTTGCCCACACACATCCGCAGGCACATCCCCAGTGCCCTCTGTGTTGATTGGTGCGTCCACATCCGGGATGTCTGGAACCTCCAGCTCCCTATCACCAAGGGGTGCATCCTGGCCCTCCGCACACACATTGCCTGCCTCCGCACCAGTGTCAACGGGGCTTGGTGGTGCCACGTCTGCCACCGCCTGTGGCTCCTCCTCCTGGTCGATGGCGCGTGGATCACCTGGGTGCCACAGGGATACATACGTTAGAGGGTGCTCTTTGCTGTTTGACATCCCCATCACATACCCCCTCAGGCACACGTGGGTTACTGATCCACGTGTGTCTGAGCCATGGCTGTAGTAGCACCCTACTATGTTTGTGCACTCCCCATGCAGGTGCCCCCTGTGGTCCGCCCCCTGAGGCCCCCCACAGCAACTCTGTGTGCAGACGCACACCCCAGCCAGGGCCATCATCGCCCACAACCTGACCGCACCCAGCATGTCCCCCGAGGATGCAGTGTATCGTCGCGTAGGACACCCCCTTACACGTGTGGCCCTAGTGGTCCCGCCAGCTGTGCGCCCGTTTTTCACCGACTAGACCGCAACCTAATAATACGACTATGTACCTGCAATGATCAGAACCAAAATATCAGTACAGGTGCAATGACAGTCTCTGTTTATTAGATAACTGATGATCAGATACAGGTGGGAAATTGGGGAAACGAGTTCTATCGGGCACTGGGCACCTCATGGCAGCATATCCCCCCCAAAATATGAGCTGCATACTATATAAAGATATGTCACCTGCTTCCGTTTCTTTCTACATGCAGTCCTCAGAACTAGTCCTGTGTGTCCTCTCCCCCCTCCCTCTTATTTCCTATTATTTCCTATTTTGTACCCCTTCTTTCATGTTGTACAATCCCTCGTGGCCCCCCTCCCATACTCACCAACTATGGTGCAGCTATCTACGTTTCTGCAGAGCCCAGGCCTAGCATACATGTTGGTAACTTGTGGTTTCCTGTGTATGTTTTCCTGTGCACATAGACCTTACAGGCCCTTATCTGATATCCCCTTGTCGGCCCATGTCTAGACTCTCCAGGCCACACTGGCACCTTACAAGGCCCATGATATCCCCTTACATGGGTATATCTGGTGCTGGATCTCCTCTTGCTAAGGCCTGTATTCTGGCCCACATGTTTTGGCCGCGTGGCTGTTACCAAACTATTCTGTGAGATTCAGGGCAACCACTAAGTGATTATGGACCTGGAACATTAGTAACCCTTAGCACCTACAACTCTGAGGCAAATCTATACTACATAACCCCAACGCAGTCATACGAAACCTCTACCAGTACTTCAACCCTACACAGCCCATCCATGTGTGGCATGCAACATGTGGTCAGCCTCTGCTGTCGTTGTGTGGCGGTCACCCATGCACAGTATCACATTCACTGCATGTTGCCACCAACTGCCATCCATACACAGGCCCCCCACCACCCATCATTGCTCCTGAATGGGTGGTCACACCGTGTCTCATTTGTCCCGCTCGCCCTGGACATCCACTTACTGGCCCCCCTCTTTCTAGTCTCGCACCATGTGACCATGCTACATCCCCACCTTGGTCTGCGTTCCCCCCTTACCTGCTTGTGGGTGGGCCGTGTCCAATGCTGCAGGCAGTCCGTGGACATACATTGTCCCGAGCCTATCAGCCAGGCGTCTCTCCAGCTCGCTGAGTTTGGCCACATATGCTGGTCCCCCTCCAGTGCCTTGGGCCCCACGTCGCTCACGTACGAGCTCAGCCCTCACCTGCCTCTTGATGTCACAGTATCTTTTCCTTAGATTTTCCATATCGCGGTGTGGTCCCCCAGCTGCTGCAACCGCTGACTGTACCTCTGACCACGCCCGTGCCCGCATGGCAATGGTGAGTGTGGCACTCTGGCGCCCAAAAAGGAGGTCGTAGCGCTCAAGTACGTTGGACAGCAGGTGCTCATTCTCCTGCTGGCTGAAACGTATGGCTCTGCGCCTTGTTTCATCAGGGACAGGGATCCTTGCCTGGCGTGGCCTGCCACCCGTATGCACACCTGCAGCCTGCTGAATCCCAGATGGTCCAGCAACGGCCTCCTGTGGAGATGTGGCTGGTGCTGCTGGATGTGGGGGCTGGTCCTGGGGTTGGTCCTGGTCCTGGGTCTGTCGATGATCCATAATGTCCATTATGTATCTGCATGGGGGTTCGGCACACAGTGGGAAGCCTATATATGGGGTGTGGCTCGTGGGGCATGGGGTACACGGCCACGTGTGCCGTGACGCGTTCTGTTGCGCCTCACTGCGCGCCTCGATACGCGTTCCGCTGAGCGCCTCAATACGCGTTCCGCTGCGTGCCTCGATACGCGTTCCGCTGCGCGCCTCGATACGCGTTCCGCTGCGCGCCGGATGTGACATCATATATGTGAGTGTCGGTAGTACCGGCCGTATCACCGATCCCCCCTACCCATCCCTTCTGGGGCAGTTTGTTTTGTATAGTGGTGGTGCACATGTACGCTCCTTTCTTAGGGCTATGTTTATCTGCGCCGTAGTGGAAGCATAGGCTAATGCACCACTACGTGATACGTACGCGACCGCACTCTGACGTTGCACGCGTTGTAAGGCGCGTCGCAACGCGACTTCCGTCGCCTGCACATGGGCACATGCATTTTACGTCATCCCTGCATTGGTGTCTGGGTGTGTGATATTTTTGTGCTACGCAGTTTATACACACCCTACAGCATCGCTCGGACTCACCTACAGCAGTGTGATACGTGGATGAATCCCCTCGGCTGCATTATGTGGACGCGCGTAGCAGCGCGCGCTGCACTTTCCTACCGGTACAGAGTTTGATTACTGGAATCTGGAACATTCTGTCTCCCCAGGTGAGTGGCAATCATGTGGTGTCCATCCCCACCCACACCACTATTTCTAGCCCTGCTACCCTCCTAACTGTGTCTATCATGGCTCACACATCACATGCAGGTGGTGCAGTGTTTGCATTGGTTGGGCTGGCAGACCTGCTTGGCCAGGAGGAGGGGGATGTTGTTCCTGGGGCCGCTGCCCTGGGCATCGGTGCACTGCCACTGCAACTCAGGCCTGCAGCTGTGGGGCCTGCACAGGAGGGTGTTGTTGACCAACGGCGCCATAGGCGTGCTGAGGTACAACAACGCCTGCGGCGTCTCTACAGGCCCAGGGTCTTGCTCCAGGACCTGCGAGAGGGCCAGGTACTCTCCCTCTACCGGCTGGACACAGGAGCCATTAGGGAGCTCTATCAGGACCTCAGACCTGACCTTGAGCCCCTGAATGCCCGGTCACATGCTATACCGGGTATGACCAAGCTCCTGGCTGCCCTACATTTCTTTGCCTCTGGCTGTTTCCAATCCTCGGTGGCAGCAGTGGGTGGCATGAGTAGGCCCACCTTCTCCCGCTGTCTCCATCAGGTACTGCGTGCCATGGTCAGCCGGGTTGGGAATTACATAGCAATTCCCAATGGTAGGCAACAGTGGGCGGCCCTGGCACTGGCATTCCATAGGTTTGCTGGAATCCCACACGTGATGGGCGCTATAGATTGCACACATGTTGCCCTTGTCCCGCCACGCGACAGGGAGGTTGTGTACCGGAACCGGAAACACTTCCATTCCCTCAATGTGCAGGTTGTCTGTGATGCAGGTATGCGTATCCTGAATGTGGTTCCGCGGTTCCCAGGGTTGGCCCATGACTCCTATATCCTGCAGAACTCGGCAGTGTTTGACCAGTTTGAGACTGGTCAGTTTGGTGACTACGTCCTGCTGGGTGGGTATTCCGCGTATTTGACATGCGCCCACTGTAGGGGGGTGTATCTGCTGCATTGTCAGCATTCTCCACAGTTTGACTGACATTGCAGCGTTAGTTCTGGGAGTGCACTGTTGGGTGTGGCTCACAACCTCATGCCGTGTCACTGGTGTCCTGGTCTTAGACATATGTTTTTGCCACAGCCATCTCTCTGTCTCGGATGTGTGTTGGTTTGCTCGCACATGTGTGTCCCAGAGGGCCAGTGTGGTGTCTGTTTCTCTCCGTGCCCATGCCCTCGTTTTTCAGATGAACTGTGTCCATGTGCGACAGGGCAGCATATGCTGTGTCCCCCCCATGCCTTTGGGCTACACATGTATCCAGGCCATCGCCTCCACACCCGCACCACGGGCATACAGCGCTGGCAGTTGTACCCATGTCTCCCAGTGGAGTCAGTCACTTGGCTAGCCCATCCTTTGCATGGATTTCGGTGAGGCAGCCTGGTGGGGGGGGGGGGGGCCTGGGCCCACCCTCATGGGGCTCATTCTGTGTGCGCGGACCAATCTTTCTGGCCCTGTTTTTTGCTCGACAGGAGATGTGCTGGTGACCATGTGACTATCACACGTGTCTGCTGCATGTCTGGGCACCATGTTCGGGGTCCACCTCACCACCGCCGTTTGCTTCACCCCCAACACCCATGATATGTATCCCAGTGGCTGGTGCTGTGTATGCAGAGGATCGTGCCAGCCACCCACTTGCACAACTGTGCCACCCTGCACCCCCGGTTGCTATTTGACAATGTCCAGCACCTTGCCTCACAGCTCACGCAGATGTATTTGCTGAACCAGTTCTTTTTTTTTTTAATTCTTTATTTTCGTTTTATAACAACAAAGGAAAGGAAGACATACAGCTAAAAGACAGATACATAGAATGTGATACATACACCAAAGTAAACCCCTGCCACCCCCCTCCCCCCTGCTTCTTCTCTAGAAAACTAATCATTCCCGAAGCGGGCGTGTACTGACATTATTGTGTTACAAAACCTAACGGTGATCTGAAACATGATGAGTGTACATTTAAACAGACATGTCGGAGCAATGAGCAGATTGTACATAATCATTGAGCATCTGCCATTTAGACAAGCGAGAGTGAGTTTGGGTATGGGGAATAGCTCTCCGAGATATCTGCTCATATTTACTATATAAGCAGACGAGGTTCCACCATTCATTGACAGTAAGTCGAGAGCTATCCTTCCAATTCCTCGTGATTAAACAGATGGCTATACCCAGCATGAAATCAAGGAGAAAGCGACCCTTCTTAGGAAGAGAGGGGACCTCCGCCACTGAGCGGAGTCCCACAATCTTCCAAGAAAGAGGCTCGTGAAGGTGTAAGATAAATTGAATACGACCCCAGACCCGCCCCCAGTAAACCTGTAGTTGAGGACATTCATAAATAACATGAGCGAGGGTTCCCACAGCAGTATGGCAAGACCAACACTGGTCCCTAGCAGTTGTGTTCCATTTGGCTATTTTTTCTGGAGTATAAAAGCATCTATGTGCAAAAAAGAAGAGAGTTTGGGTAACTGAGGCAGACCGGGAAACCCGCACTACTTTGCTCCAGAAAACGCTCCATTGCACAGGGGTTAAAGTGGTTTGCAGTTCGCGCTCCCAGGCTTGTTGGGCTCTGCAAGTGGCAGTATCTGTACCCTGACATAATAGTTTATAAAAGTTAGAGGCTACCCCATGTGTACTACAAATAGAGTGAACTAGTTCTAATAGCCCGTCCTCAGTAGGGACAGAGGGCGGCGTGATTTGAGCACTTTTGAGGCAGTGTTGAAGCTGCATCAATTGAAAGTAATGTTTCGCTGGTAACGCAAATTCCTTTTGTAAATCAGAAAAGGTTTTCCAACGAGCTGCAGAGAAGAGCTGTTGGGGTGTCCAGATCCCCCTAGAGTACCAGGGTTTCCATGCTATCGTTCTATTTAGGACTTGAATTCTGGGGTTATTCCACAGCGGGAGTCCGTCCAGAGGACATACGTTTGGGCCCAGTGATAGAATGAGAGTGTTAAAGGCCGCAAGAGTATCGACAATCATTGGGGGATGGCGGGTGTCTACTTGATGGGACATACCGGGGAGATGGATCAACGGAATTGGGCTACTAAGCTCCTCTTCTATATCAAGCCAAACTGGTCTGCTGTCTGTTGAGGCATCTAGCCATCGGGCACCTTGTTTAAGTAGGAAGGCTTGATGATATCTGAGAAAATCAGGAAATCTGGTACCCCCTAGTTCCTTCGCAGACTGTAGTTTTTGTTTAGCTATCCTTGGTGGTTTGCCCTGCCAGAGATAGCGGACGAGAAGGCCCTCGATATCTTTGTAGGTGCGTAGCGGGAGTAAGCATGGCAGCATTTCTAAAATGTAATTCACTTTGGGGACTATCATCATTTTCACAGTTTCTAGGCGGCCCCACCATGTAAGGGATAAGGGAGACCAACGATTTGTGAGCTCACGGACTTTGGAGACTACCTCTTTGGCATTAAAACTAATAGTGTCTTCTAAAGGAGAACAGTAATGGACCCCAAGATATTTCACCATGCGGGATTGCCAAAGGAAAGGAAAGGCCTGCATGTCAGCCTCATGTACCCAGCGGTTCAGTGGGAATGCTACAGATTTGGTCCAGTTAATTTTATAGCCCGATAATTGCGAGTATCCATCAATCAGATCCAAGACAGCTGGAACCGAATCAAGGGATACGAAGAGCATAAGGTCATCTGCATATGCAGAGAGTTTAATCTCTCGGTGACTGAAGGGGACACCTCGAATACGTGCGGACTGTCTAATAAGGAGGGCGAGGGGTTCAAGAGCTAGATCAAAGAGCATTGGTGATAGGGGGCAACCTTGACGCGTGCCTCTTTGGAGATTAAAAGGCTGAGACTTAATGGCATTTACACAAATACTGGCAACGGGTTGAGTATACATGACTTGGAGGTATCGGAGGAAGCCCTCCCCAAAGCCATACCATCGGAGAACTGCAAATAAGAAGGGCCATTCTAGGCGATCAAAGGCTTTTTCAGCATCTAGGGAAAGACCCACCCATGGGTGTTCTAAATTGGCAGCACTGGATAGCACATGGCACAAGGTCCGAGCATTGTCAGCGGTGGATCGGCCGGGTATAAAACCGCATTGGTCGGGATGGATTAGGGTGGCCATCCTGTCAGATAGCCGGGTGGCCAAGATCGTTGCGAAGATCTTATAATCGGCATTAAGTAGGGAGATTGGACGGTAGTTGGCGGTTAGCAGCGGGTCTCTGCCTTCTTTCTCAAATACTACCACATTAGCTGCAGAAAAGGATCCCAAAGAGGATGTATCTACCGCAAGGGCAGTAAAATAGAGTTTTAAGTAGGGAACTAAATCTGCACTGAACGTTCTGTAGAATTCGGTCGGGAGACCATCAGGCCCTGCGGCTCGACCCGAGGCTGTTCGTTTTAGGGCAGATTGGATCTCTGAAGTAGAGAAGGGTTCATCCAGCGCATCCCTATCAGCTTCAGAGAGGGTCGGCCGCTGAATACCAGAAAACAATCGCTCGAAGGTCTCTGATGAGAACTCACATTCAGATTGATATAGACGGGTATAGAAATCCCGAAAGAGTTCTACAATATCGGAGTCTGTGGTCAATATGCCCCCTCCCTGTGGGGCTCGAAGGGCCGCTAAGCGTTTGGCTTCTTTTTGACCTTTCAAGGCGTTGGCTAAAAGTCGACCGGCTCGGTTGTTTTCACGATAGTATGTCCCTCGTTGAAGCTCAATACTCTTAGAAGCTGCAGTTGAGAGGATTGCATTATATTGAAAACGGAGACGCTGTAAGCGAATTAAGACGCATGGATCAGTACGTGAAGTTAGAACTCGTTCGCCTGCTTTGATTTGTTGGTCTAGTATGAGTAGCTGCTGTTTGCGTTGTTTCCGCAGGCGAATTTGATAGCTAGTGATCGTTGCTCGAATGGCCGCTTTGAAACCCTCCCACCAAGCCCAATTTGCAGTATCCTGGGGTAAATTAAAATGGAAGTAATCCTGTATGGCTGCTCGAATTTCTAACTGGAACTCTGGCTGAGTTAACAGGGCTCTATCAAAGAACCAGGCCCCCGAGTTCCCTTGGGGTGCAGTAGTGTGTAATTGAAAAGAAATAGCAGCATGATCTGAAATATGTTGGGAGTGAATCTTTGCAGTGTCCACCTGAGGAACTAACAGTTTTGATATTAGAAAGAAATCTATGCGAGACTGGGATTTGTGAGGGGAAGAGAAGAAGGTAAAGTCAAGCTCATTGGGGTGTAGTAACCTCCATAGATCAACTAAAGCAAGATCTTTGATCACAGAGGTAAGCGTGGTGTGACTCTTGGGGGGACCACTTGTCCTAGGCGGCTGTTTGTCAATCAGGGGATCAAGAACTAAATTGAAATCCCCCCCTATTATCAATGAAGTATTAGCAGAGGCCTGCGCAACCTGAGCAATGGTAGAAAAAAAGGCAGGGTCATCCACATTAGGAGCATAAAGGCATATACATGTAACTTCAAGGTTACCTATCTTGAGGTGAACTCTGGACCATCTACCTGCTGTATCTGAGCTAGTCGCGATAATAGTAGCATGCAGAGATTTCCTAACCAGTATGGCAACCCCACATTTCTTAGAAATGGCTGGGGAATAGGCGGCCACCATGTAAGGTTTAATATTGAGTTTAAGAGTTTCCTTCGAATTTAAATGCGTTTCTTGGAGGAAAATCAGGTCCGCAGCTTCATGACTTAGATAACTTAGGATTTTCTTCCGTTTTATCGGATTATTGATTCCTTTTACGTTCAATGAGAAAATCTTACATGGTGCCATCAATCGGTAATAGACATTTTAGGTAAGGGCGCTTGAAAACATACAACATAATCAGAATCTGTACAACAATGACATAATCACCGAGTATGCTGGCTAATACACCCCATATTGAAAAGTATGTACCAAAGTAACTTAGAGAAGAAGCAAAACCCCCAATGAATATGGCGACCATATGTCTGCGGGAGGAGGCCCTAGAGAGGAAGATAGAGACATAAAAAAAAGAAAAGAAACACCAGAGTCCATAATTAACACTGTCTCTGATACTCATCGAGGCTACTGTGGGTAGATGGAGTCGGGTCACAGATATCATCAAAAATAAGGCAACAAACCGCCCTCGACAGACTCTTTGCTGAGCCGCGGCAAATCCAATATGGCAGGTGCAGCGGATATGAGAATACTTGCAGGAATATTCTGGAAGTCAGCGCATCAAGTCGGCTTCTTTAGAATCCAAAAACTCCGCTAGTAGATCAGGGTCCTCAAATGTTCTTGTCTGATTGTGAAGCGTGACTCGGAGCTTGGCCGGGTACATCAGGCCATAGCGTGCTTGTAGTTGTTGAAGCCTCGGCCGGAATTCCAGAAAGCGCTTTCGGCGGTCGACCGTGGGTTTAGCCAAGTCAGGATAGAAGGAGATCTTGTGGCTCTCAAACTCCATATGGCCCTTTGCCCGAGAGGCACTGAGAATTTGCTCCACATGTTGATATCTCAAAAGTCGAAAGATGATAGGCCGCGGGGTCTTCCTGTTAAGCGTTATGTTTGTGGGTACACGATGAGCGCGATCGATCTCCAATTCTTTGGTAAAGGTGATCTGGAGCAGGGAAGGGAGGACTTTACATAAAAACTCCTTCATGTCTCCCGATTCCGCTCCCTCCGGTATGCCCACGAGTCGTAGGTTGTTGCGGCGCGCTCTATTATTGCCATCTTCCACTTGTTTCTGCAAGGCCCGCACCTGACGTTCAACTTTGTCGAGTTTGGACAACCGGGCCGCATGGGAGTCTAATATGCTCTCCATTTTGTCCTGACGCGAAGAAAGCCCCTCTAGCCTGCCTTGCAGTACACCAAGATCTTCCCGCAGCGCTCGGAGTGCTTCACCGTTTGACTGCACGAGGTCCTTAACCCCTCTAATCTCTGCGAGGATTTCCTGCTGCATTTCGGGGCCCTCGTGCAAAGCCAGCCCCTTCTGCGGGGACGGGGGTTCAGTTTTGGAGCGTTTGCCGTGAGAAGCCGCTGGAGATCCAAATTCCAGGCGCGTGGGTTTGGTCCCCGCCATCTCACCAATGTGCCCCGGCAAGATCAGAGCAGAAGTTCAAGTATGTCCGGTGTTAATTCAGGATTCTGAGTAGGCCTCTCGGGAGCCTCAGCGTTATGCGACCATCCCGCTGGACATCGGGCTCCGCCCCCCTTTTCTGAACCAGTTCTTGCACATGTCACGTGTCACGGTTACATGGGTGTGCACTGCCACTCTCAGCATGTCATGGTCGTTTCCCACTGGCCTCAACAGCCTCTGCTGTGCTACCACTGTGTGCACATCATTTGCCTCATATGTGTGTGCATGGCCTCTCGGCTGTCCAGTTCTGAATTGGTATGTCTGTCGTTCCATTATTGTCTCAGCACGCATGTGAATTTGCACCATTTCTCCCTGCAGGTGATGCAGGATATGGGTGTCGCACCTGGCTGCTCACCCCTGTGCGTCTCCCCCGGACAGGTGCAGAGCTACGGTACAATGAGGCCCATGCCTCCAGTCGCTCAGTGATTGAGCGCACCTTTGGCGTCCTCAAAAGTCGCTTCAGGTGTCTGGATAGGACTGGCGGGGCCTTACAGTACAAACCACTGACTGTGGCAAAGATCATCATAGCCTGTTGCATCCTCCACAACATTGCTCTCAGGCACAATGTTCCAGTCGACATTAATGAGGATCTGGGCCCGGATCCTATGTGCCCTCCTGCACCTGGCCATGGTGACACACGTGCAGGCATGGCAGCCAGGCAGCATCTAATCGAGAGGATCTTCACCTGTAAGTTATGGGTGTGCTGGGGACGTGTCTCTGGGTTTGCCATGTGTTAGGTGGTGTGAGGATTGTGCAGCACTGCCATCTGATGCCTCCATATCTCTGTCCTGTTCTTGGCTCCACAGGATGAGCATCTGTGTTCCAGGCCCACCCGGACTGCCTTGTAATGCTGCATGTGGCCATGCTGCATGGGGGGGGGGGGAGGGTGTTCATATATGCAGCCTTCATGTTGGCTTGGGTGAGTTGCAGGGTAGTGGGGATTGCATGTCATTCGTCACGTCTGGTCACATATATGTTGTTTTCTCTCCACTGCTCCTATGGTGCTGCACATTTATTTGGACCACTGCTCCTTCCCCCTTTGCCTCCATGGGTCACAGAGGTGGCCCTTACTTGTTCACATATTGGGGTTCTGCATGTTCTATCTTGCACACATCTTGAGCGGCTGTGTGTGTACTCTTGCACAGGTCAGTGTATACTGGTTTGCTAGGTTGATCAGCCACTGGCAATGGGTCATTTGGCAGATATGTGCCACTCATGCATGTGATGTGCTGTGTGCCTCCATTTGACGTTCATTTTTGGGGGGCAGGACATCTTGGCTTTCTGCATGTGTACTTTATCACACTGTGTATGTTCATGATTGTTAGTGACCTTTCCACCTGGCCATTCCTCATGCGCCACCCTGCCTATGTGTGTTGTAGGGATGTATTTTGCGCCCTCTCCGATTATGTTCCCTCATCCATTTGTTACATTCCACTGGTGGGCAACTGTACATTGTGCACAGGTGTCATATATGTTCCTCAGATGGGTCACAGTTCCGATGGTGATGCAATGTACATCAACATTGTGTTTCCGCAGGACACACTGCACCGTGGACATGTTGCTCTCTCAGCTACCCATGCAGACGTCGTGCTGTCCGCCATCCATCGGTCTCTGGATCCGCTATTGTGTCTCTGTGTGCTTTTGGCTGACAATCACTGTTCCCTCTGAGCTGTGCGCATGTGTCTGCGCACACACCTCGCCAGGGGAGCGCACATACTTTGCAGCTCTGATTCCACTAGGGAGCGACACAGACATCTTACACCTTTACAGTCAGGGTTGTAATTACTAGACATTTCCTGCTTCATTTATTAATCGTCTGTTTTCAGTTAATTTTATTAAACTCAATGTGGTGTACATACTATATTCTGACGTGTAGTCAACATTTTAATGTTATAACTCTGCCTGTCATTATGTTGCGCACAGACATGTCACCTTCCTTCCAAAGCTGCACTGAGCTGATATTTTACGCGCACACAGCCTACAGACGATTGGGGGGAACATTGCTGACAGTAACATTCACATCCAGGACACTGGTGTACCTTTCAGGTGGCCCTCACCTTCCATACTCTGTGACATACACTGCCTGCTTATTCTGCTTTTTGCCTATTGCTCTCAGCCTGTCGTTATTTGTTCTCTGGGTATGCCACCGCTGCTGCACATGCTCTTGTCCCCTGCGGTGTATGCGTGTCATGTGCAGGTTCTTGATGATATTGGGATGGTGCCGTAGTCTTCACTGTCATCTACGTCTGTGGTGCATGTGCAGTGTGCTCAGTGTTGTGGACACATCATGTGTTGCTATCTATTCATTCTGTGTGTGGCTGGTTTTATGTGTGTGTCTCCTTTCTGTCCTGCAGGTGTAATGGGGGTGTGTGTCCGTCCCTTACCTGATATCTGCTTCTTTTCACACAGGACACAGGCAACACTGTTGGTCTGGTTGGTGATTGGCATGTCCCTCTTTTGGTCCGTGGCCCTTTCCACAGCCGATCCAAATGGGCCTCCATTGGGCTATCCAATTACACCCCTCATGTGTCACTTCCCTGATCACTTGCATGTTGTTTACAGTACATTATATCTCCTGCTGTGGGTGTGGGTGTGGGTGTGGGTGTGTGCCTCTTAATTTGTGTGTTCCATCCCACCTGTCGACTGTGTTGTGGGCTGTGGACCCCTCCTCCACATGTGTACTGCATTTTGCCTACGCTCTGTGGTTCTATCACCTGGCACGCAGCTGTGGTCTTTGCTGTTGGCATGATGTGGTCCTGTCTGCATCCATTTCTGTGTGCCTCTGTGTTTATTTTAGGTCATCTATGTTCTCCAGTGCTTTCCATCAGAGTGGTCATAGCTTTGCGCTCTTTCTGTTCCTCTTTTCCTCGGCCTTTCCCGCGCTGATGCTTATTGTCGCTGTAACAGTGGTCTCCGGGCGTCTGCTACCTGTCTGGTCATATTAGCGTTGTCACATTAGCTGTCCGTCCTTTGGTCCATGTATTTGCATCATGGTGTGGTGAGGTGTCATGTATGCTGCTGTGGACTCTTGCCCCGTACCCTACCCTGCTGCCATTGTCTACTGAGCATCTCCTTTTGCTTGTTTGTCCTGTGCCTGCTTGGCGTGTCCTGCTCACCTCTCGGGCGACCTCACCCTCCACTGGGGGGCAACTATTCCCCTCAGCTGCCACACACCTTCTTTCCAGTACACCAGGGTGCCAGGAACCTTTGGTGTGATGCTATTGCTCCCAGCATGTTTGTCTGCGCTGCTGCCATACACGTGTGCTGCTGTCATGTGTGAGGGTCCGTGAACTCCCTGCTTGCCCTCCAACAGTCACCTGTTCATTGCCGTTACTGTGGGCTCTAGGTGGTGTTTGTGCTACATCTATCTCTGTTCCACACAGGTCCTGCCGACCCTCCAGGCACACCTTGTGGCCTCTAGGGCACACTGACCTTTGCAAACATACCATTAGTGATGCACCATGCCATATTGTTCAATGGGCCACAGGTCTGTCAGCACTCTCCTATACCGCTTAGCCGCATATTTGGGTTCAGTTTGCACACCTGTCTTCACACTGTACTGGTACACCTTTCCTGCTTGTTCTTGGCCACACTGTTGGCCTACTGTCGTTTGGTGCTGTATGGCAGGGGCGCACATATTCTTATCTCCCTTCCGGCCCAGGCGCTGTGGGGGCGCCTACCCCCTCCTATGGTCATCTCTGGACTGCTGCTGGGCATCTGCAGTGCACCATGGGTACTGTTGCATACTCCCATATCCTTAGCAGCCCAGCAGGCACCTTGGGTGACGACATGGCGCCCCTCGGTCCACAGTCAGGGGATTTGGTTTCAGGTGTTACGGACATCTTCATTTTCCTGCGCACAATCACCATAGTGTGTTTCTCCCTGCTTTTGCTTTTGCCAGTGACATTCCATGTTGCAAAGCGGTCTGTGATGTTATTGGGCCTTCTATATTTGGTAATGATCATGACCTTGGTCTTGATTGTGTTTGCCATATGCCCTTGTTTGCTGAGACCTTGCTTTGTTTCTTAGTCAGGCATCCCTTGCATGTACATGGTGCGTCTTCTGTGGGTTTGTTTCGGGGGCTTGGGTCATCTGGCAGTTCTGCTCCAAGGGCTGCCCACCTCATTATTGTGACTTTGTTATGTGCACTGGCAATATGGGCATGGGGTTGCTTCCATGCTTGTGGGTGGGGCCCTGGGTCATGGGTTTGAACACACAGTGGGTCATTGTGAGCACCTTGGGGGGCGTATTCCTATCTTGCTTTACATTGGTGCTAACAACAGCAGGGCCCTCACACTGCAGACTCCGCACAGTGACTCCTCATGGGCCCTGTCACATGCCCTATGGGGTGCTTTGTGAAAAGCCCTGTCGGGTGCTGTGGGAGACAGTGCACAGTAGCCTTAGTTCTCTGGTGTGGCTTTCATGGGGTTATCCTATGTGACACCTTCCAGGTACATCCCTGTGGGTGGGAGTTTGCCAGCACAACTTGTGGGACATACAAACCAGACCTCCTATGATATTACTGGTGTGGTGTGGGAGTCATGCCGCACACCCATCCACAGATATGCCAGCCTTGCAGGGACACAACCACTTGGTACACGGCCCATAGTTGTGTCACACATAGCATGTCCTGGTGCTGTTTGATGCTGAATTCCAATGGCAAGGCAATTGTGTTGTCCCCTGCATTGTTTCTGGTACAGTCTGACGTGGTATTTCCTTTATTATATGGGTTGTGTATATCTTCACCTTTGTACATTTCAAGCACCCGGTTCTGGCTGCAGATTCACACTGTTTTCTACCTTTGGGTGCTGCACCTCTCGGGATTACACGGACACTCCCAGCAAGGGGTGGTGGGCATATATTCCTCCCTCTCATGTTCTTTGTGTACAACCAAACATTGGGGTTCTCATTGGTTTAGACAGGGGGCTGACTGGTTCATCATATGTGTGCCTACTGTTTGCGGAGGGTACTGTTGCAGGCAGCCTTGGTCTTTGGACACACAGGGGGGATTGAACTCACAGACCCTGCTCCACCAGGCTGCTTTTTACCCATTGTGCTTATGATCTGTCTGCCTTCACTGACACATTTTCTAGCTTCTTCTGGGGCACCCTGTTGGGATACTCTCTGTTGCTACTATGTCCAGTGACACACACAGTCATTTCACCATACCATACCAGGGGGCTATGTGGGTATGTACCCCTTCTTGTGTTCATCTGTGGACTGCTGGTCTGCATGTGCAGTGTGCACCATGGGACTCCCTGCATTGTTACGGATCCGGGACACTACAGCGGACAGTTGGGTGGTGTCCTGCCGCACTTCAGTGGACAGCCAGGGGGTGGTTACCGGCTATGGGGCTGCAGGCCAGTGGGTCACTCATTGCCTGTGGAGCCCGTAGCCATGGGTTGTGACCCACAATGGACTCCTTTTATAGGGGTGTCTGCCGCATTATATGTTTTACACACGCAGGACTGCTACCAGCGACAGCCTCTCAAGCGTCATATTACTGTACTGAGCGTCATTGGGTGCACCATGTGTCACCTTATCTGGCTACCTTTAGGTTCCCTTATGGACTGCTCAATGGGGGACATCTTGTTGTGCCTCAGTGGACACTCTACTTTTTAGTGTGGCCTCTGTTGTGCGTTATGGGGTGCGTTCTGCAGCAACTTTGGATACACCACTGTGTGGGTGTGTTTGCTAGCAACCTTACAGCACATACAAAACAATGTACATGGCCCCTCACTCACTATATGATGTGTGGGTGTATTTGCTAGCACCCCTACAGACTATCGGCAACATATACATGCCCCCTCACTCACTATCTGATGTGTGGGTGTGTTTGCTTGCACCCCTCCGAGACGTATAAAAATATATGCCCCCTCCCTCACTGTATCATGTTCGGGATGCTGCATCAGCCAGCCTTCTGCATCTGGCAGCCTGGGGACTCGAACCCATGCTGCCTGTATTAGTGGTCACTGCAGTAACCATTGTGCTACAGCTCTGTCTGGGTCAGGTTTGTATGGTAACAAGCATACAACACATACATAACATATACATGCCCCCACACTCACTATGTAATGTTTGGGTGTGTTTACTTGAGCCCCGAAAGGGGGGGGGAGCATAGACATGCCCCCTCACTCACTATATACTGTGTGTGTGTTTACTTGCACCCCAAATGGTAGGGGAGCATAGACATGCCCCCTCACTCACTATATGATGTGTGGGTGTGTTTGCTTGCACCCCAGGAGAAAAGAGCATATACATGCCCCCTTCACTCACTATCTGATGTGTGGGTGTGTTTGCTTGCACCCCTCTGAGACGTATAAAAATATATGCCCCCTCCCTCACTGTATCATGTTTGGGATGCTGCATCAGCCAGCCTTCTGCATCTGGCAGCCTGGGGACTTGAACCCATGCTGCCCGCATCAGTGGTCACTGCAGTAACCATTGTGCTACAGCTCTGTCTGGGTCAGGTATGTCTGCGTGGCTTCTTATGCTTCATGCGCAGTAACGCGCGGCGACTCCCTCTAACGCACCAGGTATCGCGCGTGAGCTCTGTTACGCGCGTTAGGTCTTCCGCTGTCCCGCCTATCTCCTTATTTGGGGGTTTGTGTTATTAACGCGGATACTTACGCGAACTGCACTAACGCGATTTAGTAAACATGCCCCTTAAAGTAACATTTTACAAAGGAAGCATTTTGCAAAGCAAGGAAAACCAAGAAAAATCAGTTTCACTTTTTTTTATTTACACTACATATTTTGTTAAGATGTCATAGCGCTATAATGCTTTTAACATCATGATCTAATAGAAAAGTTTCCTTCACTGTTGAACAGATACATATTGATGCAATGAACCATGACAGCTCAGACATCTTTAATGGGAATTGTAGCATGCAGAATTAACAATCGGATATTTTAACACAGTATGAACTTCGATGGGTTATAGTAATGCTTTTCTTCAGATGCTGTCCTTGAATGCTATAGTCCATTCTATATATTCTACATGAAACAAGGAATACTCATCCAACCAGAAACTCTGCAGTAAATTAGAGAGTGAGATTATGCTTCACTTACCCTAACTTAGAAGCGGGGTTCATGATTGTCATGGTATACACAAAACTAACCTGGAAATAACTGCAAGGAAGGGAAATACAATATTCAAAAAAACACCAACCTTCCTTAACTCCAACCTTCCCTAATACATAATACTAAAATAGATCACCAATTCACAAAGGCAAACAGGCCTCAGAGAAATCTTACCCTTCACTTGGCGAACCGAGCCACCATAGGGTTAGATGGAAAATTCCACATCACGGGCCATAAAGCCTTTTACTTTTTATTTTAACAATTTAATTACACCAATTATTATCAATAATCAAATCAGACCTAATTAAAATGACTACTAGTATCACCTAAAAGTACTTTTTCGGGATTTCAAAATAATCTCATTATCTTAATCATACAGCTGAAAAAGTGTGTACGGAATACCCAGTGCGGGTGCTAGCAGGCCTCACCGGAGGCTCCGTAACCTGCAAAAAGTACAAAAAATCTTTTCAAAGTGAGTTATGACAACATTGAAAATGTAAACAGCATACTCAACTTAGGGTTCTGTTGAAATCTCCCACACACGCTTATCATCGAGACCGCACACACTTTCAGTTCTTTAATGTCAGCCTCAATCTGGAGAAGCAGAGTCAATGCCGAGAAAGTTCTTTAAAGTCCAACAAAAGCTTTTGTTTCGCCTAACAGGCTTCTTCAGGGACAATAGACTCAAGCATGATAACTACAACTCCACAGCTCAAAGATAAACTCTTACGGGCAGAATGCCTCCAACCTAAAACGGCTATTCCTAACGACACAAATTTAAAGACCAGCCTTTATACTCCAATGCGCTATCAAAAAATGATGTCATTTCCTGCTTAACCTAGCCTATCCTGAACAAGAGGAATGTACGCCCCGAACTCCAAAAGGACCAATCAAAAAAATAGTGTCCAATCTATCTTATCATTGAGTCCATGTGGAGCAAGTGTATGCAGATTAAAAATCCACCGTTGTTCTTGCTGTAGCAGCAGCTTCCCTCGATCTCCTCCCCGAATGTTAACGGGGATACAGTCTACCACCGTACACTTAAAGTCTGCAAATGTATGAGCACATAAAAGACAGTGCTGAATAAAAGGTGTTTCCAACTTCGCTTTCAAAACACTATATTTATGCTCAGTCAACCGTGTATGGAGGGGTCGAGTTGTTTTACCGATATACAGTTTAAAACATGTACACCACAGAGCATAAACTACAAAAGATGAATTGCAATTAGTGTTCATTTGCAATGAATAAGGCTTAGAAGAAAAATTTGAAGGTAAAATGGAATCCATCATTGCACAAAAAATACAGCGATTACAGCACGTATGCATATTAGAGAGTGAGTGACGAAGTCGGGGAACTGCAGGGCAGAGGTAATCTCTCAAGTTCTTATCGCGCCTGTAGGCTACGCGTATCTGATGAGTGGAAAGTGTAGAATGAGTAGAAAACATGCGCCAACGCCGATGAATACAAGAAGTCAACCGGCTTGATAAACTTGAAAAAGGTAGAACACAAGTGATACAAGTAGATTCATTTGTAGCTGATTGTTGCACTAGAATAGATTCATTTGTAGCTGATTGTTGCATGGGAATAAATACCTCTGGTACATTCTTTGGCAATGGAGACAAAAGCCATTCGCGATGGTTGAATCTTGCCCTCTTATAAGCTTTCCTTAGGAGAGAATTTGGATATCCTCTTTGCTTAAACTTTCGCATCATTATAGTAGCTTGAGATTCAAACTCCCTGTGGGAGGAGCAGATACGCCGACAACATAATAGTTGGGAATAAGGTAAACTATTTTTCAAATGCTCTGGATGATAACTAGAGTAATGAAGCACAGTATTTCTATCAGTGGGTTTGGCATAAAGTGTAGTCTGAAAACAGCCATCGCCTTTCATAATTCTCACGTCTAAAAAATGGATAATAGACGATTGAATGTTGATTTCAAACTTGATAGATATATTGCAACCATTTAAATAATTGAAAAATTCGAGCAAGAGATCTTTAGAACCGCTCCATAGTAAAAAAATTGAATGATACAAATAACTATATCCGGTTGGCTGATGATCCTACTTGAGAGTTACAGAATTTGATATTAGACCTTACTACCGCAGCAGTTGCCAAAGGCTTTTTAACTGAGAAAGAAAAACAATATTTGAATCCTTCTTTTCCGAAGATCCCAGTGTTTTATGCACTGCCCAAAGTGCATAAACGTCTTGATGACCCTCCTGGGCGTCCGATCCTTTCAAGCAATGATTCGTTGCTTGAAAGGGTCGGTAAATATTTGGATGCATTTCTACGAGATGAAGTACCCTCTATACGATCCTATGTTAAAGATACTACGTATTTTTTGAATATTCTTGAGAACTTTCAGCACATAGATAAAGTTGATTGGTTGGCAACTTTAGATGTTTCATCGCTTTATACTTTGTCAGACGGCTGCCTAGGGTGAGAACTTACACAATCTTGACGATGCATATATTCATATGATTCTTGCAAGGTATTGTGGGTATTGTAGTTCATTCACTCCCAAACACAGCTGATGACAATAATTGAGTTGTGAAACCAAGTGGTAAGGCCAATAAAATACTTCTTTTATTGATGGGGTTTAATTCACCCAGCACATGTATGCTTGTTAGCAATATAAATGAGGTTACTTGCTTGCAGTGTTTAAATGGATAACAAAAAGTCACAAAGTAAACCAGAAAACAACCTTCAGCTTGTCAGGCAATTAGCTAATGTTTTCTTAGCAAATAATTACCAAATACAAAGGCACAAAGAAAAGAATAAACTTTGCTGGTTAGGTTAACTTCTGCTTATTTTTCACTCAGATCCAGCAGTGATTTTCCCTTGCTCACACACACAATCAGGTGCAGCTTTAATTACTATCAATTGACCAGCTGTAAGCCTTTAGCTGGCTGGCTGCTACTGTGTGAACCCAAATCCTGCTTTAAGAGCTGTTTGCAGTGGAAATAAAGAACAAAGTTAGGTTTCTTTGTGATGGCTGATGTGTTTGCTCACAGAAAGCTAGCAATAGCATCTAGATAGAGAACAGTCCATGTAAGTAATAGTTTCATCTGCTGTATCTCCCCCTTCATCAATCAGCATAGGGTCACTATCATACATTGGCACAGACGAGTCTTTCATTAAGGCACTATCATGAGAATGCTTATTCCCTTGCTGCCATTCTCTATTATAGATAGGGTCTGGATCAGTGTTCATACCTGAGCCTCTCCTGCCATCATAATTCCTCTCTGTATAGCCTGGCCAGTATGTAATCCAATTCTGATGTCCAGCCTTCCAATCTTGATCCCTGGACACTGGATCTCCTCTCACATACCTTCTGGCCTTGGTCTGAAAGTCCCTTCCACATGCAATCTTCTCTCTTCCAGGTAGCCACTGGTGATTCCTATCTCTGCCACTCCATTCCTCTGGCTGAATCCAGTCCAATGGACTCTGCTGGCATTTGGAATACCTCCCAGTATGGGTACTGCCTTGGAATCTCCCAGACCTTCCAATGGCCTTTCTTCTCTTCCTTCCAGAGAGTTTCCTTCTCTCTCTATCTGCTTGGCTTGGCTTCTGTTTCTCCAGGTGATACTGGTGCTTGAGCTTGTAGCCGTTGCTGTCTCTGTCTCTGTCTCTGTATCTCTTCCTGTGGCTTTTGCTGAAGCTGTTCTTGAAGCTGTTATCTGAAGAATAAGCTCTATTCTTATCCTGTTCTAATGTGTGCTGCTCCCTAACACAGCGCAGCTGTCTTGAATCAGGCCCTGCCCTTTGAGATGAGTGCTTAGGGATTACCTCATAGCTCTCTTGATTGCACACACATTTTCTCACTTCAGCCCCTCTCATGGCTGCTGGAAACCTGGTGCATTCTGGGACTGGTAGTCTTTTATGTGAAAACTCTGTTTTCTTGCTTCTACCAGAACTGACAGGTTGCTTGTTCAGAGTCACATCATCTTTTCTATAGCTCCTACCTGAGCTATGATAAGCTTCCTTATCACAACTTCTATCCCTCAGGATGAAGCTCTATATGTTTTACGGAATGTATGGGATGCTCGCGAACAGCCTCATAAAGTACCTACGTTATTCTTAATGACTTTGGCTGAAATCGCCTTGAAACGCAACTATTTTCTCTATCAACAGGAATTTTTCCAGCAGATCTCCGGTACCGCAATGGGGGCTACATTTGCACCTTCACTTGCTAATCTTTTTATGAGCGCATTTGAAGTTCAATGGATTTATCCGTCTGCTTTTATGCCCTGTATATTGGGTTGGTATAGGAATATCGATGACATTTTTTTACTATGGAGCGGTTCTAAAGATCTCTTGCTCGAATTTTTCAATTATTTAAATGGTTGCAATATATATATCTATCAAGTTTGAAATCAACATTCAATCGTCTATTATCCATTTTTTAGACGTGAGAATTATGAAAGGCGATGGCTGTTTTCAGACTACACTTTATGCCAAACCCACTGATAGAAATACTGTGCTCCATTACTCTAGTTATCATCCAGAGCATTTGAAAAAATAGTTTACCTTATTCCCAACTATTACGTTGTCGGCGTATCTGCTCCTCCCACAGGGAGTTTGAATCTCAAGCTACTATAATGATGCGAATGTTTAAGCAAAGAGGATATCCGAATTCTCTCCTAAGGAAAGCTTATAAGAGGGCAAGATTCAACCATCGCGAATGGCTTTTGTCTCCATTGCCAAAGAATGTACCAGAGGTATTTATTCCCATGCAACAATCAGCTACAAATGAATCTATTCTAGTGCAACAATCAGCTACAAATGAATCTACTTGTATCACTTGTGTTCTAACCTTTTTCAAGTTTATCAAGCCGGTTGACTTCTTGTATTCATCGGCGTTGGCGCATGTTTTCTACTCATTCTACACTTTCCACTCATCAGATACGCGTAGCCTACAGGCGCGATAAGAACTTGAGAGATTACCTCTGCCCTGCAGTTCCCCGACTTCGTCACTCACTGTCTAATATGCATACGTGCTGTAATCGCTGTATTTTTTGTGCAATGATGGATTCCATTTTACCTTCAATTTTTTCTTCTAAGCCTTATTCATTGCAAATGAACACTAATTGCAATTCATCTTTTGTAGTTTATGCTCTGTGGTGTACATGTTTTAAACTGTATATCGGTAAAACAACTCGACCCCTCCATACATGGTTGACTGAGCATAAATATAGTGTTTTGAAAGCGAAGTTGGAAACACCTTTTATTCAGCACTGTCTTTTATGTGCTCATACATTTGCAGACTTTAAGTGTACGGTGGTAGACTGTATCCCCGTTAACATTCGGGGAGGAGATCGAGGGAAGCTGCTGCTACAGCAAGAACAACGGTGGATTTTTAATCTGCATACACTTGCTCCACATGGACTCAATGATAAGATAGATTGGACACTATTTTTTTGATTGGTCCTTTTGGAGTTCGGGGCGTACATTCCTCTTGTTCAGGATAGGCTAGGTTAAGCAGGAAATGACATCATTTTTTGATAGCGCATTGGAGTATAAAGGCTGGTCTTTAAATTTGTGTCGTTAGGAATAGCCGTTTTAGGTTGGAGGCATTCTGCCCGTAAGAGTTTATCTTTGAGCTGTGGAGTTGTAGTTATCATGCTTGAGTCTATTGTCCCTGAAGAAGCCTGTTAGGCGAAACAAAAGCTTTTGTTGGACTTTAAAGAACTTTCTCGGCATTGACTCTGCTTCTCCAGATTGAGGCTGACATTAAAGAACTGAAAGTGTGTGCGGTCTCGATGATAAGCGTGTGTGGGAGATTTCAACAGAACCCTAAGTTGAGTATGCTGTTTACATTTTCAATGTTGTCATAACTCACTTTGAAAAGATTTTTTGTACTTTTTGCAGGTTACGGAGCCTCCGGTGAGGCCTGCTAGCACCCGCACTGGGTATTCCGTACACACTTTTTCAGCTGTATGATTAAGATAATGAGATTATTTTGAAATCCCGAAAAAGTACTTTTAGGTGATACTAGTAGTCTGATACTAGTGGTCTGATTTGATTATTGATAATAATTGGTGTAATTAAATTGTTAAAATAAAAAGTAAAAGGCTTTACGGCCCGTGATGTGGAATTTTCCATCTAACCCTATGGTGGCTCGGTTTGCCAAGTGAAGGGTAAGATTTCTCTGAGGCCTGTTTGCCTTTGTGAATTGGTGATCTATTTTAGTATTATGTATTAGGGAAGGTTGGAGTTAAGGAAGGTTGGTGTTTTTTTGAATATTATACACAAAACTAACCCATTTGGAGAAACAGCCTCAAGGGACAAACCACCATATGCCGGCTGCACTATCAGCTACTACCAAGAAATACTCTCTCTGGAAAAGACTAGCATATCTGTAACCTCACTTTTAATTAAATCTTGATCTTGCTTAAAGTGGAGTGGCCTAGGGGCTGGGGCAAGTTACCTCAGGCTGGAAGGTTGGGGGTTCTAAATCTCACTAGAGGACAGCAACCTTGAGCCAGAAGGACTGGGGTTTCCAGTCCCACAGGTGCTCCTTGTGGTCTTGGGCAAACCATTTAACCCTCCATTGCCCATGTTCCCTGTAAAATAGTTATCTCCAAGTTATAATGCCCTGTTCAATGTAATTTCAGTTTGTTCAATGTAAACTGCCTTGATATCATGAAAGGCGGTATATAAGAAATGTTAAATAAATAAAATAAACCTTTCTAGCCTTTTGTTTTGCTGCAAAACCATCAGTTAGCTCAGTAAAATCTAGTGCCTGAGCAACACTGTTCTCAATTCAAATACATGCAAGATCCACAAGCCATTCTTGACTCCCCGTAGATCTCAGATAGGTCCTGATCAGTTTTAGTTTGGAAAATCTGCACTCTGCTTATGCCACCGTGACTGGCATAGTCAATAAAATCCTCAGTACAATGGATGTGTTAGGATACGCATCCAACAGACGGCTTTTATGAAGGTACTTGAGGACTTCTAGAGTGGTGCTGTCTCCCGGAACAAAGGCTGATAATCGCTGTAGCTCCAAAAACTGATCTTCTCCATCTATTTCAGTATTCTGACTCCCAGCATCACTCAGAAGGCGCTGCACATTTTTGCAGCATTGCAGGAGTTCTCTGGCTTTTTCCTTTAGTCATCCAATGTTGTACAGAGAGCCAAAATTTGTACCGTGCTGTCTGTACAGTTCAAATCTTGCTTCAACTGAAATTAGAGCATTATTGATGATGCCTAAGAAATATTCAGTTTTGAAAGATTGTTCTGCATCCTCAATAGGTTGGTCACATGCCTCATATTTATTTATTTAATATCCTTTTTCTTTTTAATGCCGTCTTTCTACAAGTCAAGATGGCTTACAGAAAACAAAGTGCATAAAATATTAAACTATGTGCACATTACATTTAACAGATAAAGAAGTAACATGGAGGAAATTCTCCTGGAAGTACTGTGATGAAGCTGACACTACTGAAGCTATGGAGTTAGGAGAAAACTCTGTTTCTTTTAAAGAAACTGATTTACAGAGAATGCAGTTACCAAGAAGTGCAGCTAGAGGGAGTAGGCATGAGGCTGCAGGAGGGAGGCTGTCACTCCCAGATTGTAATGAGGCAATAGCTAATCAAACACACCTGAGTAGAGGGCCAGAAAGATCACTAGAGAAACGGCTTTATAAGCAGTGCTCGGTCAGGAGAATACGGAGAGGACCACCAATACAGGGAGGACCACGAATAGAGAGACGATCACAGGAGCAGAGAGGACCACAAATACAGAGAGCAACAGAAACCCCTGCTACTAAGGAGAGAGAAAGGGGAAAGCTCCAACTACGGAAGGAAAGGCAGTTAAGCTTGCATTCCTTACAAGGAAGGGACAACTTCCAGGAAGGTCAAGCCCATGCTGAAAAGCTCCAGAAAGAAGTCTCCAGGGAAGACAGTCTAAGCAGGAGAGTGCCTGGTAGAGGGAATACCAGCAACGCATGTCTCAAAAAACAAAGGTACATTCACACCCCCTTTCCTGAATGTGTGCCAGGTCCTAGAAAGGCTTGTAAACCAGAGAGCCATAGATATGAGAATCAAAGTTGGGGAAAGCTTTGGAAACCTGTGCAGAAGGTCCTAGATAAAAGCCATATTAATTGTTTGCCAAACCAGGTCCAGCCAGGCTGGAAAGTCTTGGAGAGAACTACTGAAGTACAACCAGATTTGTCTAGGGAAAGCTCAGGCTTAGCAGACACCATATCTGAGCAAGAGGATATGCAAACAGACCTTGTAGAACCAGAACCATTGCTACCTGAATATCCTATGGACTGTACTCTTTGTGTAGCTGAGAGTATAGAATCTCTCACAGAGTCATAGCATAAGACATGCTCTAAAATGTCATTGCTTTGTTGAGCTGAAAAGAATAAGTTTTTGTGTTTATTTAACCTGTTTATATTGAAGAATCCTGCTTGAATGGAAAAGACTGTGAAGCTCTTATAACAGTTTTGAACTTTGTAAATACTTTGGTAGAAACCCTGAATCAAGGTGAATTCTGTTGTCTTCTTGGAGAACCTTAGCACATCAAGGGAATAAAACCTTATATTTAACCCAGCACAAGGCTCACACAACTTTTTCTTTATAAAGAAAGGGAACTACAAGGACCATAATGCACCTGGTCTAAGTTAGAGTTCCCGGCTTCAACAAACAATAAATGTCCACCCTAACCCTTCAGCACACTGCCACCGGGAGGGGTTGCGACAGTACATATTAACGAGACAAAAGTTGCGAGAGCTACAGTAACTGAGCTATGTACAAGATATGGTAAGGGGCTAGGTGCTTAGCATGTATTATGTTGATTCTAGTGGGGGTCTGCTCCGTAGAATTCCAGGAAAAGCCGAGTTTTAAGCTTCTTGAGGAATTCTTCCATGGATTCAGTGGTTCTTATTTGAGGTGGTAAAGAGTTCCACATGTGTGGGGCATAGAGGGAGAATGCCCTAATATTTGTTCTTTGACTTGTGGATAGCCTCTCAGGTGATACAGTATTTATTTATTTTTTATTTATTTTATTTAAAGCTTTTCTACACCGCGCTCTTTAACATCAGTGCGGTTCACAAACAACAATTTTTGTACAGGGCGGAGGAGATCTGCCTTGTGCTTACAATGAACAGGAACGATAACTTGGAGTTGTAACTTGGGGGAATTATGTACATTTTAGGTCAATGTAAGATGTAGCTAGGGTGACTATTTACATGTTAAGCATAACCGCTCGGTTGAGTCTATGTCTTATCAGTTTTTTATAGTACAGAGTCTTAGTATATATACATTCACATACGTCATTTGTTACAGTTTGCATGAAGGTAGTAATCATGGTATTACTATCACATTTGTTATAAACACCTTTGACTGACCTTGTTGAATATATCAATGATTGGTAAGGGACTAGATTTGTTCTAGTTTGTTAGTATGTCTTCTTCTCGGTCTGTTGTTGTTGGGTTTTCTTATTATCACAGTCAAAAGCTCTCTTCCTTCTAACACACTTCTGTCTGAATATGGGCTCCACATCCATCTCTGCTGCAATTTCTTTGGCTCTAATATTGGGTGAAAGAAGCCAGTTTCCCTATATTTCTTAAGAAATGTACATAAATGTTTCAGAACCATAAATGTACATAAATGTTTCAGAACCATATCAATCTGAATCTTAGATTCTTGCATAATTTCAGCTAACAGATCCATACCATAGAACTAAACTGATCAATAACTCAAAAGAGTTGAGCTCATTGTTGTCTAGAGACCCGGGCTTCACTTTGAACTACAGAATCATTTGTTGTATCTGCAATCTCTAAAAAGGCTTCTTTGATATCAGATGCTTGAAACCAATTTGCTTTTATGCTATTAATTTGGCATTCCCACCTGGTTTTTGACAAAGGTTTGACAGTCAGTGTGGTGATATTGTCTTTCAAAATTTTCCATCTGGTTGGAGAGGCACTAAATACTGTATAAATCTGCAGCAGCACACCAAAGAATACTTTTTCCTCAGTTAGATGACTTGGTTGTTTCTCCAAGCACCAAGTTAAAGCTATGACTACCACATGATGAAAAAAAAGCTCTTTTGTTTGATTTTAAGATACAGATCTGGAATCCTTGTTTATGCTCTTTCATATTGGATCCATTATCATAACTCTCGCAACAACAGTCCTGCAAATGCAATCCTGGTGACTCAAATTATTTTATCAAGACATCTGCCAATCCTTCTCCGATGGTACCATCAGTTACAATAAATTCGGCAAAGTATTCTTTGATCTCAGTATCCTGATCAGCTGCTGAATCCTTAACAATTCTCAAGATAATTGATAACTGCTCTTGATGACATATATCAGTAAAAAAATATTTAGCTTCAGAGGTGGAAACTGGCTTTGCCCTTATTGTGTGTTCATTTTTGTATTTAACAAGCAGTAGGTGCATAAAAATTAGCACACTTTAGTAAAAGGGACCATTAGTTTGGCTCAAAATAAAGCACAGATAATGTGAACTAAAACAAAATATGTAAAACTATCTTCAATTAATTCAAATAACAAAGAATTATAAAATGTATTCATATATATAAAATTACTGATCCTCCCAAGAACACAGTAAACAAATGTGGCAGCAATCAAAAACCCACAAAGATCACACTGGCAGCATCATTATTTTCCTCCAGATGAACAATCCAAAGACTGATAAAAACATAAATATCAGCATGAGCCATGGGGCTCCTTAGCTACTGAACTTGTGTAAAGGCAGGGATCTGAACATTTATTTATTTTATTTAGTATACATTTGTATACCGCTACTTCCAGCGATCAGCAGCGGTTTGATTACAGATTGGAAATTGTCAAATCATGACAGGAAATTTTTGAGGTATAAACACATTGATTAGACAGGAAAGTACAGCACACAGAGAACTATTTTACAGGGAACATGGGCTATGGAGGGTTAAGTAGCTTGCCCAAAACCACAAGGAGCACCTGTGGGACTAGAAACCCCAGTCCTTCCGGCCCAAGGTTGCTGTCCTCTAGTGGGATTTGAACCCCCGACCTTCCAGCCCGAAGTACCTTGCCCCAACCATTAGGCCACTCCTCCACTCCATACATACACACTTCCTCCTGTCACCGAGCCCCTTCTTACTGTGGGTGAAATAGAACTCACAGGAAGAAAATGGCAGGGAGTGGGAATTATCAGTAGCCCTTTATATGCATAATATCCAGGGCTGGCCCAAGGTTTCTGTCACCCTAGGCAGAAGCCCTGGCCATGTTGTCCCCCTCAAGCCATGCTGCCCCACTTGAGCCATGCTGCCCCACTTGAGCCATGCTGCCCTCTTTGCTGAGCGATGATACCACTGATTCTGGCAGCAGAGTCGAGGGGGGTACAGCTTTAAAACCTTGCATTAAAATCTCATGTTCATGTCAGCCTTCTGGTCTACTGCGCACTTTACTGCATCTGCGCTGCGCAGCCGGTTGCTTCATTACCCTCCAGCTCCATGGATGTTATCACGCCGCCCGCTCCCTAACCTTGAGGGTTAAGGAGGGGTTGCCTTGTGATGCCCTTGAGGCAGTTAGTTGTAGTTGTGTTATTGTGCTTCGAGCAGTAAGGCAGGCAAAGAGAAAATTTATTTTTCATGAGGTTTATTTTTCATGAGGCTTACTTTGCCATTGTGCAGTTCAAAAAGGCTACAGACGGTGCAGAAGTATAAACCAAAAACAAGATTAACTGAAACTTGCCAAACAGGCTTGTAATGCTGTATTATTTCACATTCACTTCATGTGATCCAAACATACAGGACGCAACAGAAAAGTTCCTTTAACAGTAGTGCTCTGGTTCTACCAATCCCTGGTACATTAATTCATTCACCTCCCACAAGCTTTCTTGTGTAGGACAAGTTAAGTGCCACTGCTATATTTCTTCATATACCAGAAAACCTTTTCTCCTTAATTGCCTCTGTCAATTAAGCATGTAGAGCAGTCCATTAATATATCTTCATCAGGTTAAAGCAGAGAATTAGAAACAGGCGTTTCTTCATTACAGCCAGTAACTGGTTCTGGAATACTGTAGTTAAAACTTGCCTTCCGTTCTAAATACTCTTGGAATTCTTTGAGAAGTGATTCAGCTGGTGACTTCCCTTCACTTAGCTGTCTTCCCTTCCCCTCGGTGAGCAAATGTTGGCTGAGCCTCTCTGTCTCAGGCTGCTTATCAGGTTTGTTTGTATCAGGAGAACAAACATTTGCTGTGCTTCCGTTATCTCCCCACCTTTCTCTACACGTGGGTGCTGTGCATAAAAACTTAGCAGTGCTAGGAGGGTACTTAAAAGCATTTACGTCAGCCCTTTCTTGGCTAGGTGTTTCAGCTAGCTTAAAGGAATAATTAGTGTTATTCAAAACTTCTCCCTGCTGACAACAGCTGCCACCATTTTGTCTGACTTGGCTTTTAAAACTAGAACACAATCTTTCTGGCTTTAGAGCATAAACTTCTCCCCCACTGGGTACCTTATACAGAAGCTTTTCCTTTGGAGAATTCTTTGTCCTTCTGCCTTTATTCCATAGCTCTGCCTGGTCCTGTAGCCTTGGATCTCTCAGCGTTCCGAAAGAGTTCTGCCTCCAGCAGTTTCTTTCTTCATCTGAATCTTCCACCATGCTACCTGCCAGCTGCAGACTATTAGAGGAATTACCACAGCAAGGATACTTCCTTTCAGACTTTCCTTCTGAAGCACTTGTGTCTCCCTCTGGGAATTCTCTTAGCCTCCGTTGCTCTCTTGGCTTCTGCCCTCTTAGCTTCTCTCGGTCCTGCTCTTGCTCCCGGTTCTGTTTGTCTTGCCTCCTCCTTACACTTCCTGGTTTCTGAGTATTTAACCAGGTGCTTCTAGCCTGCACTGCCCGCCTCCCCTTGGGGCGTGCCCAATCAAAAGCTTTCCTACTCTCCTCCCTCGAGGTGAGCTGTTCTGCTTGATTGAATCTGGGTTTTTTTCTTTCTGCAAAGAAATCCCTGCTTTCTCCTGCAGTACCGGCTTCTACCACCGGATGCTCATTTGTGTCCATCGGTTCCTGGGGAGCTACTGTGTCACAATGTAAATGTGCGGCATGCTGCTGTTAGTGCAGCATCTGCCCGGTGTCTGCGCTCGAGTTCGATTCCCTCTTGCATTCTGCAGCCACACTAGCGCAGAAATTCCGCATAGACACTGTGCAGCTGCCTGGGCTAATGGCAATGCACGTCTCAGCCTCAGGCTGTTTTTGGGGAATAGTAATGTCCTCCTGCTCCTTTCCACTTACAGTTCAGGATCCTGACCCCATCGTGCACAGCATATCCCCCCACTCTCTCTGCCCCCACCATGTCCAGCATATCTCCCCCTCTCTCTGCCCCCACGATAACCAGCATATCCCCCCTCTCTCTCTGCCCCACCATGCCCAGCATATCCCCCCTCTCTCTGCCCCCACCATGCCCAGCATATCCCCCCTCTCTCTCTGCCCCATCATGTCCAGCATATCCCTCCCTTTCTGCCCCCACCATGCAAAGCACATCCCCCCTCTCTCTCTCTGCCCCACCATGCCCAGCATATTCCCTTCTCTCTCTCTGCCTCCACCATATCCCACTCTCTCTCTGACCCATCTTGTCCAGGATATCCCACCCTCAATCTCTGCCCCCACCATGCCCAGCAGATCACCCTTCTTTCTCTGCCCCATCATATCCAGCATATACCTCCCTCTCTGCCCCCACCATGCCCAGCATATCCCACTCCCTCACTGCCCCATCATGTCCAGGATATACCTCCCTCTCTGCCCCCACCATGCCCAGGATATCCCCCCTCTCTCTCTCTGCCCCACCATGCCAAGCTTATTCCTCCCTCTCTGCCCCCACCATCCCCAACATATCCCCCTTCTCTCTCTGCCCCATCATGCCCAGCATATCCCCCTTTCTCTCTGCCCCCACCATGCCCAGCATATCCCCCCTCTCTCTGCCCCCACCATGCCCAGCATATCCCCCCTCAATCACTGCCCCATCATCTCCAGGATATCCCTCCCTTTCTGCCCCCACCATGCCCAGGAAAACCCCCCTCTCTCTCTCTTCCACACCAAGCCCAGCATATTCCCTTCTCTCTCTCTGCCTCCACCATATCCCACTCTCTCTCTGACCCATCTTGTCCAGGATATCCCACCCTCAATCTCTGCCCCCACCATGCCCAGCATATCACCCTTCTTTCTCTGCCCCATCATATCCAGCATATACCTCCCTCTCTGCCCCCACCATGCCCAGCATATCCCACTCCCTCACTGCCCCATCATGTCCAGGATATACCTCCCTCTCTGCCCCCACCATGCCCAGGATATCCCCCCTCTCTCTCTCTGCCCCACCATGCCCAGCATATCCCTCCCTCTCTGCCCCCACCATCCCCAACATATCCCCCTTCTCTCTCTGCCCCATCATGCCCAGCATATCCCCCTCTCTCTCTGCCCCCACCATGCCCAGCATATCCCCCCCTCCCTCTGCCCTACCATGCCCAGCATATCCCCCCTCTCTGTCTGCCCCCACTATGCCCAGCATATCCCCCTCTCTCTGCCTACACCATGCCCAGCATATCCCCCCCTCTCTCTGCCCCCACCATGCCCAGCATATCCCCCCTCTCTGTCTGCCCCCACTATGCCCAGCATATTCCCCCTCTCTCTGCCCCCACCATGCCCAGCATATCCCCCCCTCTCTCTCTGCCCCATCATGTCCAGCATATCCCTCCCTCTCTGCCACCACCATGGCCAGCATATCCCCCCTCTCTCTCTGCCCCCACCATGCCCAGCATATCCCCCGCTCTCTCTCTCTGCCCCAGCATGCCCAGCATATCCCACTCTCTCTCTGCCTCATCATGTCCAGGATATCCCTCCCTCTCTGCCCCCATTGTGCCCAGCATATCCCCCTCCCTCTCTCTGCCCCCACCATGTCCAGCATATCCACCCTCTCTCTCTGCCCCCACCATGTCCAGCATATCCCCCCTCTCTCTCTGCCCCATCATGTCCAGCATATCCCTCCCTCTCTGCCCCCACCATACCCAGCATATCCCCCCTCTCTCTTTGCCCCCTCCATTCCGATCTTATACCCCCTCTCTCTCTGGCCCATCATGCCCAGCATATCCCCCCTCTCTCTCTCTGCCCCACCATGCCCAGCATATCCCCCTCTCTCTCTCTCTGCCCCCACTATATCCCACTCTCTCTCTGCCCCATCATGTCCAGGATATCCCCCCTCTCTCTCTGCCCCCACCATGCCCAGCATATCCCCCTCTCCCTGCCCACACCATGCCCAGCATATCCCCCTCTCTCTCTCTGCCCCCACCATGCCCCAGCATATCCCCCCTCTCTCTCTGCCCCCACCATATCCCACTCTCTCTCTGCCCCATCATGTCCAGGATATCCCCCATCTCTCTCTCTGCACCCACCATGCCCAGCATATCCCCCCTCTCCCTGCCCCCACCAAGCCCAGCATATCCCACTCTCTCTGCCCCATCATGTCCAGCATATATCTCTCTCTCTCTGCCCCCACCATGCCCAGCATATCCCCCTCGCTCTCTGCCCCCACCCTGCCCAGCATATCCCACTCTCTCTCTGCCCCATCATGTCCAGGATAACCCCCCCCTCTTTCTCTGCACCCACCATGCCCAACATATCCCCCCTCTCTCTCTGCCCCCACCATATCCCACTCTCTCTCTGCCCATCATGTCCAGGATATCCCCCTCTCTCTTTTCTGCCCCCACCATGCCCAGCATATCCCCCCTCTCCCTGCCCCCACCATGCCCAGCATATCTCCCTCTCTCTCTGCCCCATCATGTCCAGCATATACCTCTCTCTCTGCCCCCACCATGCCCAGCATAGCCCACTCTCTCTCTGCCCCATCATGTCCCGGATATCCCTCGCTCTCTGCCCCCATTGTGCCCAGCATATCCCCCCTCTGTCTCTCTGCCCCCATCATGCCCAGCATATCCCCCTAGATCTCTGCCCCCACCATGTCCAGCATATCCCCTCTCTCTCTCTGCCCCCACCATGTCCAGCATATGCCGACTCTCTCTCTCTGCCCCCACCCTGCCCAGCATATCCCCCCTCTCTCTCTCTCTCTCTGCCCCCACTATATCCCACTCTCTCTCTGCCCCATCATGTCCAGGATATCCCCCCTCTCTCTCTCTGCCCCCACCATGCCCAACATATCCCCCCTCTCTCTGCCCCCACCATGCCCAGCATATCCCCCCTCTCTCTCTGCCCCCACCATATCCCACTCTCTCTCTGCCCCATTATGTCCAGGATATCCCCCATCTCTCTCTCTGCCCCCACCATGCCCAGCATATCCCCCCTCTCCCTGCCCCCACCATGCCCAGCATATCCCCCCTCTCTCTGCCCCATCATATCCAGCATATACCTCTCTCTCTGCCCCCACCATGCCCAGCATATCCTCCCTCTCTCTTTGCCCCCACCAAGCCCAGCATATCCCACTCTCTCTGCCCCATCATGTCCAGGATATCCCCCTCTCTCTTTCTGCCCCCACCATGCCCAACATATCCCCCCCTCTCTCTCTGCCCAACCATATCCCACTCTCTCTCTGCCCCATCATGTCCAGGATATCCCACCTCTCTCTTTCTGTCCCCACCATGCCGAGCATATCCCCCCTCTCCCTGCCCCCACCATGCCCAGCATATCCCCCTCTCTCTCTTCCCCATCATGTCCAGCATATACCTCTCGTTCTGCCCCCACCATGCCCAGCATATCCCACTTTTTCTCTCTGCCCCATCATGTCCAGGATATCCCTCCCTCTCTGCCCCCATTGTGCCCAGCATATCCTCCCTCTCTCTCTGCCCCCACCATGCCCAGCATATCCCCCTCTCTCTCTCTGCCCCCACCATGCCCAGCAAATCCCCCACTCTCTCTCTCTCTCTGCCCCCACCATGTCCAGGATATCGCTCCTCTCTCGCTCTGCCCCCACCTTGCCCAGCATATACCCCCTATCTCTCTCTGCCCCACCATACGCAGCATATCCCCCCTCTCTCCCTCTGCCCCACAATGCCCAGCATATCCCCCCTCTCTGTCTGCCCCCACTATGCCCAGCATATCCCCCTCTCTCTCTGCCCCCACCATGCCCAGCATATCCCACTCTCTCTCTGCCCCGTCATGTCTAAGATATCCCCCCTCTCTCTCTCTCTGCCCCACCATGCCCAGCATATCCCCCACTCTCTCTATGCCCCCACCATGCCCAGCATATCCCACTCTCTCTCTGCCCCATCATGTCCAGGATATCCCCCCCCTCTCTCTCTGCCCCCACCATGCCCAACATATCCCCCTTCTCTCTCTGCCCCCACCATATCCCACTCTCTCTCTGCCCCATCATGTCCAGGATATCCCACCTCTCTCTCTCTGCCCCCACCATGCCCAGCATATCCCCCCTCTCCCTGCCCCCACCATGCCCAGCATATCCCACTCTCTCTCTGCCCCATCATGTCCACAACATAATGTCCGCAATGATTCCAAGATATTTTTACTGGATGGATTCCTAATATGAAACCCAGCATGTGTACAATTTTGAGACTGCACCTTCAAAGAGATATGAACTGGATGGACTCAGTCCAGAAGGTAGCTACTAAAATGGTTAACAGTTTTTGCCATAAAGTAAATAGAAGCAGACTAAATGTATACTCTGGAGTAGAGACAAGAAAGAAGAGATATGAAAGAGACATTTAAATACCTTCAAGGCATAAATGCCCAGACATAGGGGGTATGTTTACTAAATGGTGGTAGCGGCTTTCGTGCGATATTGGAGCCTCGGCCCCATTGAGTACCCCTAGGTCTCTTTCAATAGATAGAAAACTCTGGAATTAAGAGTCATTGGATGAAGGTGAAAGGGTGTAGCCTCAGGAGTACTCTAAGGAAAGATTTCTTTACAGAAAGGATGGTGGATGAATGGATGGGTGAGGGGGTGTGGCTGATAGGGTCATTGAAGGGGGTATAAAAATAAATAGATACATTGATAAATAAATAAAGCCGTTTCTTGGTGGAGGTTTTGGAGATCAGGTGACTATTTAAATTTGATAGGAATGCCCATGGGAAAAATGTTTGGTTTGGTTCATTTTCTGATCAGCCACCCATTCGATTTGCTGTTGGATTCCAACTCATTTGCTTCATTTGTTTCTGTTAAAGTCAGTGAGGCCAGCTATTTTGCACTCTCAAAGTGGGATTTTCCATACTGAAACATGCTTAAAACTGGCTGGCAGGCATCTGCCATAGAAGCAACAGCACTCCAAGAGTGGGAGGCATTGGGAGAGGGACTATGTAGCACCAACATTATTGGCATGAAAATCCCAAAGCACCAGGGGAGGGATAAAATCATCTGAGTGGTGGGCAATGATGCATTAACAGGGTGAGATTAGAATAAAAGCTTTGTGGGGAAATGAACTTGTATGAGGGATGCATAAAAAAGTATCCAAGGGGGATGTTTACTAAAGGTTAACATGCGCTGGGTAAAGCTAATGTGCGTTAAGTGCTGCAATGGCCCATAGAAATGAATGGGCACTGGAAGAACTTAAAGCACATTAACTTTACTTAATGCCCATTAACCTTTAGTAAACATGCCCCCAAGTGTCTCAATAAACAGTTTTGCCAGGATAATTTGATGGAAAAAGCCTTCTTGCTGACAGAAAAGTCACAAGAAAAGACTTAGGGCCCCTACTTTGAAAGAAAGATCGGAATGTGACCTAATTTCTCAGGTATATTGTTCCTCCCTCACAAAGAAGCTATTATTGACCAGTCCCAAATACGTTTTCTGGGACAATAGAATGGTAACATGGACTTCCTCTTTGATGTAGCTTTTGCGTTGCTGCTACTTGAAGTAAAGGACAGAGTCCCCAGCCTAGTATCAGCACCTCTTACTGAAAGCAGCTCTAACAGGTGTTATTTGGGTAAATGATGGAGCACGCCACATTTGCCAAGATGGCCCAGTAGCTTTCCTCTACTGATCCACAAGAACTGTTAACTGGCTCTGAATCTCTGATTTTCTATAGGATCCTCTCTCAGTATACTTGGGGGCTGTTGAAAGTGGTGCTGAGGCCGGACCAGAAGGCGAAAGGGCGGGGAAATCACTCAAAATCTCCATGACCTTCTCTTGGCCCTGGCAATATCACTCCAACCTCGTATGGTACTCACCAGCTATCACTCTAGCAACTTGCTTATCTAAACCGTCCTTGGCTAGTAAATTCCCCACATGATGATTCATCTCATTCGGTGTCTTCCTAAACCTGCTCCATACAATGCTCAGAAGAGAACAGAACGTATTACTGCACTCTGATGGTTTTACCTACTAGTCTTCTGCATCTCTTAGCCCCCCATCCTGCCTTTGCCGTCTTTTGTTCATAGAGGTAATACTACGAGATTATCGCTAGGGGTCATGGGCGCCATTTGAATCTACCACCCTGGATAGCAGGAGCGACTAGGGCTTGCTCCTGGTCACTCTAGACACCAGGAATCCCTAGTAAGGCAAGGATAGGCTTGAGGACAGGGGATGGTCTTATGGAGGGGTTGTACTTGACCCAGGGGAGGTCATATTAGTGAGGGGAGGGGTTGTCATATTACGGAGATTGAATGGAGAGGAAGGTTGTTTTTTTGGTGGGGAATCAGATAGACTGGTGGTTGTCTTGTTGGGAGGGGGATCAAATGGACAGGGACAGTTTAAGGTTACATCTGATGCCATGGGATGACTGGGGATGGGGAGGGGGGGAACGGTGACTTGGCCTGCAGGGTTTGGGGCTGTGGGCAGATAGGGGGCAATGATTTTAAAAAGCTACTCCCATGTACATATGGGCTAGTTTAACATGTTTTTTTTAATTAATCACATGCAGCTTTTTAAAATTGCTGCTCACTCTGGATGTGGGGAGACAGGCATGTTCATTCCCCCTATGATTTTATAAGAGCGTCTATGTTTGGCAGAGCCTTCTGTAAAATACTATAGGAATTTTCCACATTCTAACCCAGATGTGTAAATTCCCCTCTCCATAGTCTATCTAAAATTTGCCTTCATGACTGTATCTCTCAGTCTTTGGGGCAGTCCATCTTGGCATCTCTGGTTTGTACCAGAGGCAACCGAGGATAGAAATGACTTGCCTAGCTTCCCTGGTTTCAACTCACTGTCCTAACCACTAGGTTCCTCCACCGTGTAAATGCCTTTGGATATCCCCCCTAAGAAAATAAATCTAGTACCCTGCAAAGTAATTAAACATTTACAGGGATATCTCAGGTAAAAAGAGGCCCCAAGGGCTAGCATCCTAGGCTTAAAAGCTAAAAAAGCTTTTTGCGTAGCCCTCCAGACATCAGGAAACATTTGAATTTTAAATCCACGAAATAACATCTCCTTATTTTTAAAATAGCTTTTCAACAATCCAAGCCTGACTGAAAAGAGATAACTATAGTTGCCCAAGTAGTTATTGTATCTTGTGAATTCTCCAGAAAGACAGTAAACCCAACTCATCAAACCCCTCTGGGGAATCACAAGATAGCTTTTTACCAGTCAAATAATATAACTTAGAAAGGATCATAGAATCAGAATTAGACAAAACAAGAACTTCTTTAATGTATTTCCTTACTAAAATTTCAGATGAAAATAAATTATGTACAGGAAAATTGAAGATCCTCAGATTTTTGCTCTTGTATGTTTTCAAGAAATTCCAGCTTATGGTGAATAGACAAACTACCCTTAACTGCTAAAGCATTAAGTGACTACAAGGAAGAATAGTGAGTATGAACCAAGGACAATTGATTGGAGTAACCCTCCAACCTCTCTTCAATAATCCCCAAATGAGTCACTGTCTCTTGAGAGAACAGCAGAATTGGGAGACAGTAGATTTCAGAGTTCTCTCAGTACGGGTCACTAACCTCCAGATATCAGCAAGGGAGACCTGAGAATCTGGCACCTCCTGAGCATCTTTGAGCTGGCAAGTCACTATCAAAAGAGCTAGATGGAGTCTTAGCAGGTGGGGGAGGTGGTATGCACTCTTGGAAGTTCAAAGTAGCTCCCTCAGTAGGTGAAGCAAGGAGAACAGTACCTTGTGGCATTGCCTCAGCCTTGGCTCTAAGATGTTTTATTCATTGGGTCTGAAATCACAGTATTCTCAACAGAAGGCTTCTTTTTTCTCTTGCCCTTGGAAGGCATGAATAGGACAATGAATTAAGCTCTTCGCTGCTCCTCTGGTGCTCCTAAGGTGCTCCCAAGGGGCATGACCTGCCCCTTGTGGCATGCCCCTTAGGGCACACCATGACCGCATGCTGAAATGGCCATGCACCGAAATGGCCACAAACCTCACAACCGCTTGATCTTATGGGGGCCTTGGCTGACAATAGAAGGCTGTCCCAAGTGATCCTGCATGGGTAGATGAACTTGCTCCTCCTCTGATCTCTGTGCGCAACAGATACACGATCAGGCTCTCTCCCTGCCCTGCCAAAACAGCACGATTTTATGACCCCACCTCTATTTTAAAGTTATTTAAATTTGCTTTCATTTCATACTTTTGCTTTATAGGGATCCTCTGTCTATCCAATACGTTTTTAAATTCCATCGCTGTTTTTGCCCCCACCATCGCTATCAGGGAGGGCATTGCCGGCCTGAGTATTCAGATTATATTTAAACGCCATGGCCATCATTTTAAAAAAAGAGCCAACTGTGGAGTTTATATATAAACCCCGAAGTTTTCTACAGACTTCTAAATCTACGAACTGAGTGCCCTACAAATTTCCTCTGGCAGTCCGTTCTCTTAGAATGGAATAGAAGAATCAAGTGCTTTGGCTTTCGCTGACACATTCTTCTTCTGTGTTGCAGCTAGACACTCCAATAAAAAGGTGAACTGGGAACGTAATAAATACTTTGGTTTAGAAACACTTATCTCTTAGGTATTGAGGGCCCTAATTATACTGCGCAGTACTCTAAACACTAAAGAAAGGGCCTTGAGGCAAAAGCAGATACTGACCGGCAACCAACAATATGCCGCCAACGCTAGGGAAATGTGTTCCCTCCAAACGCCCAACAGTCTGCAGTTCATACACTTTACAGATAAACCTTCAAAGAGAAAATGACAATAATCCAAGTGCGTTATTAATATTATATAAAGAACTGAGGTGAAAATTCTTTGATCGAAAATGGTGAAATATATTTTATTTATTTATTTAGCTAGGCTTATATACTGCTTTTTGCCGGGTCAAAGCAGTTTACATGGAACACAACATTTTTACAATGAACATATGATATATAAAGAACAGAATAACAGTTCCAGCGAAACAGTCAACGGTTTTGAGAACAAAGCAATATTAATGCTTATATTGTGTACATCATAGAACATCATTTATAAACATGCAACTAAACAATAATGTTCAACAACTATTTCTAATAGTGGGTCTGTTTTATTGTGTTATGTTGGAAGAATGTTAGGTAGTGGGTCCAAAATGTTCCGTGAATAACTGGGACCAAAATGTTCAGTGAATAAATGAATAAGTGTGGGATGAGTGGAGGGAGAACCCCATTTTAACAACTGAAAATTCACGTAGCCCAAGATGATAATGGAATCAAACTGGCAGATCTCCAGCCTCTTTCTTAAGAACATAAGATATGCCACACTGGGTCAGACCAAGGTCCATCAATCCCAGTATCCTGTTTCCAACAGTGGCCAATCTAGGTCATACGTACCTAGCAGTCTCCCCAAAAGACACAGGTTCTGCAATGCTTGTCTTGGGTCAAGCAGTAATATCCTGGGTCGCTTTTAATAATGGTTTATGGACCTCTCTTTCAGGAACTTGCTGAAACCTTTTTTAAACCCAGCTACACTAACAACTTTTACTACATCCTCCGCTAACAAATTCCAGAGTTTGATTACACATTGAGTGAAAAAATATTTTCTCTTATTAGTCTTAAATAGGTTACCCTGTAGCTTCATTGCATGTCCCCTAGTCTTTCTATATTCTGACGATATAAACAATCGATCTACATTTACCCGTTCCACTCCATTCATTAATTTATAGACCTCTATCATATCTCCCCTCAGCTGTCTCTTTTCCAGGTTAAAGAGCCTCTCTTTATAGGAGTATCCTTCCATCCCCTTTACCATTTTGGTGGCTCTTCTCTGTACCTTTTCTAATAACCCTATATCCCTTTTAAGATACGGTGCCCAGAATTGCACATAATATTCAAGGTGCGGTCGCACCATGGAATGATACAGAGGCATTATAATATCCTTTGTTTTATTTTCCATTCCTTTCCTTATAATACCTAGCATTCTATTTGCTCTCTTGGCTGCCGCTGCACACTTGGCCGAGGGTTTTAACATGTTATCCATGATGACACCTAAATCTTTTTCCTGGGTGGTGGTTCCCAATGTGGAACCTTGCATCGTGTAACCATAGTTTGGATTGTTCATTCCTAGGTGCATAATTTTCCTCCATCTCCTCCTTCCTCTCCCCCTTCTTCCTTTTCTCATTGTTGGTCATCCTTTTATGCTATCACATCACCAGAACTCTTAATTCTTATTTCCTCAGTACGAAAGACCACCTGCTCTCTTGACCCCATTCCCTCTACCTGGTTTTCTGAACCTTGTCTTGCTTTCTTACCCTTTATTCTTACCATAATCAATACCTCTCTCTCCTCGGGATCTTTCCCCTCCCTTTAGAAACATGCCCTGGTCCACCCCATTTTGAAAAAATCCACTCTAGATCCTCTTATTCCTGCCAACTACCGCCCTGTTTCAAACTTACCTTTCCTTGCTAAACTTTTAGAAAGATTTGTCTTCTCCCAGCTTTCTCAGTACCTGAACTCCATAAACTTTCTACATCCTCGACAGTCAGGTTTTCGTCAAGGCCACAGCACAGACACGATTCTAGTAGCACTTCTCAATGATCTCCATTCTTCGCATGACAAAGGTGACATTTCGGTGGTGATCTCACTAGATCTTTCTGCTGCTTTTCACTTAGTTGATCATTCCCTCCTCCTCTGACGTCTCTGGGACGCTGGGTTACGGGGAACAGTCTATCATTGGTTTTGCTCTTTCTTATCCTCCCCTTCTTTCTCTGTGGTCTCACCCTCTGGCCCCCATTGTTCTTCTTCTCCCATTTCCCTTCCCTTTGGTGTGCCACAAGGATCAGTCCTTGCACCTCTTTTATTTAATCTTTTCCTTGCACCCCTCACCCTCTGCATTCAGCAAACTGGTCTTTCTGCCTTCTTTTATGCTGATGATATCATCATCCTACATCCCACCAGTCCTCTTCACCCTGACCTTTCTCTCCTAAATTCCTGTCTCTCTCTTGTATCTAACTGGCTCTCTTCTAATTGTCTGCATCTTAATTTAACCAAAACGTCATGCACTTGGTTCACTTTTGGTGACCTATGTCCTTCACTTACACCCTCCATTGACGGTTCCACAATTCCTTTGGTTTCTTCCTTTCGGTACCTTGGTGTTCCGCTTGATTCTAATCTTTCCTTCAAGGACCATATTTCGCACATCTCAAAAACCTCTTACTTCTTCTTGCACCAAATTCGTTCCATTTGTCCCTTTCTTTCTGCTCCTGCCCTGACCACCATTACCATAGCTACCGTGCTTTCTCATATTGACTATTGTAATTCAGTTCTCACGGGCCTCACTCGTACTCAGCTACGTCATCTACAATTATTGCAAAACACTGCAGCCAGGATTATTACCTGTTCTTCTGAAAGAGATCATGTCATACCACTTCTCTATCACCTATACTGGTTACCTATCGAGTTTCGTATTAATTTTAAAATTCTTATTCTAGTTCACCGAGCCATTTATACCCAAATGCCTCAGTTACCTCACTGACCTTCTTCAGTTCCACGCTCCCTCCCATCCCCTTCGTTAAATTCATGTCAACCGTCTTCATCTCCCTTCACCCTCACGTGCACACTTACAATCAACCTGGCACTCCACTTTTTTCTTCCTTGGTCCAGCCCTGTGCAATTCCTTGCCAACTTCACTCCGCCTAGAAACCAACTTTCCTGCCTTTAAGTCTCAGTTGAAAACTCATCTTTTTACCACAGCTTAAACCTCCCAGTCTCTCAATCTTGACCTGGTTTATCGATGTTTGTCTAAGTTTGTCTCCTCTGTATTCTCTCTTTACGCTTTATAATTTTCCAATTTCCTGTCTAAGATTGTAGTTCTTTTCCTTTTCCTGGCCTTGTGCCTCTTTACAATTGTTTTGGCTAATTGTAAACCACCCTGATGTCATATAGGGCGGTATATCAAATCTGAATAAACTAAACTAAACTAAACTTGTCCATATTAAATTTCATCTGCCATTTGGATGCCCAGTCTTCCAATTTATCAAGATCCTCTTGCAATTTTCCACAATCCTCTTGGGTTTTAACAACTTTAAATTGTTTTGTGTCATCTGCAAATTTGATAACCTCACTCGTTATTCCCTCCACTCATCTAAAGCAGAAAGGAACACAACAGTAGTGGCAACTGCAGCAGCATTCTGCATAGGGTCCCTTGTGCCAGTGTGTAGTGTGGGCTTACAGACCCCAGTACTCAGCATGGGTTTCCAGTCTAACAAGAAGCTTACCCAGGAGTGGATAAGGCCTATGAATGTTCACTTGCTCACACGTCACATGCTGACTGCTGACTGCCACTACTTGGCATAGGTCATAGTGAAAATCCAAGGAGAAGGGGAAATAGCCATGTTTCTGTGACCCCATCCATTAATGATTTGACCCCATTTGGGGTCCGGACTCCAAGTTTAGGAACCACTGATCTAGAAACTTTATCTCCCTAGCATGTCCTGCTGTGACATTGGCCAAGTCGATACTGGGGTAACTGAAATCACCCATTATTACTGTGCTGTAACGTTTGTTAGCTTCCCTGACTTCTTTTAGCATTTTATCATCCATCTGGTAATTCTGGACAGGGGGTTGGTAGTACACCCCCACTGCCATCGCCTTCCCCTTTTTACATGGAATTTCTATCCATAAAGATTCTTCGGTGTATGTTGTTTCCTGCAAGCTTTAATCCTGTGTGACTCAATCAATCAATCATATCACCTCTATCCCGCCTTTCCTCTAAGGTGTACATATTAAGATCCTTAAGTCTGTCCTCATATGCTTTATAATGAAGACTACTAATCATCTTAGTAGCAACCCTCTGCACTGACTCCATCCTGTTCACATCCTTTTGAAGGTGCGGTCTCCAGAATTGCACACCATACTCCAAATGAGGTCGCACCAAAGACTTATACAGAGGCATTATCATCTCCTTTTTTCTGCTAGCCATTCCTCTCTGTATGCACCCAAGCATCCTTCTAGCTTTTGCCGTCGCCTTTTCTACCTGTTTAGCTACTTTAAGATCATCGGACACAACTACGCCTAGGTCCCGCTCTTCTTTAGTGGACAAAAGTACTTCACCTCCTATGCTGTATTGCTCCCTTGGATTGCTGCAGCCCAAATGCATGACCTTACATTTTTTAACATTAAATCCCAGCTGCCAAATTCTAGACCATTCTTCAAGCTTAGCTAGATCCCTCCTCATGTTATCTACACCTTCCTGGGTGTCTACTTTATTGCAGATTTTGGTATCATCTGCAAAGAGGCACCCTCAGCACCCTCTAAAATAGAGCACAACCCCTCCTCCAATTTGATCTACTCTATCATTGCGTTATAATTTGTACCCAGGTATCACAGTTCCCATTGGTTGTCATCATTCCACTAGGTCTCTGTGATGCCAGTTAAATCTAACCTTTCATTTATTGCTATATATTCTAACTCTTCCATCTTATTTTTTAGACTTCTAGCATTTGCATACAGGCATTTTAGAGGTTGTATTTTATTCATATTAATCTGGCTATCAGTTGATAGGGGTAATTTGGAATCCTTCAGCTCTATCTGCATTGTACTGAAGAGCATTTGGGTTACTTTTGTCTTTACTGGAACCTCTCTGTCGATATGCCCTAACGTCCCTCTTTTGTTACTATCCTTCAAGGATACATTGTTCTGAACCTTGTGCTCTTGGATGACTGTTGGCTTTCCCCTATTATCCAGTTTAAAAGCTGTTCTGTTTCCTTTTTAAAGGTTAATGCCAGCAGCATGGATCATCCCTGTTGAGGTGAAGCCCATGCTTTCAGGAAAGCTTCCCCCCCCCCCCCAACTTTTCTCCAGAATATTGGCCAGTTCTTAACAAATCCAAAACCCTCTTCCTTGCACCATCTCATCCACGCATTGAGACTCCAGAGCTCTGCCTGCCTTTTAGGCCCTGAATGTGGAATTGGAAGCATTTCAGAGAATGCTACTCTGGAAGTTCTGGCTACTTTTGGGATATATCAGGAACTTGTGACTTGGATTGGCCACTGTTGGAAAAAGGACACTAGGGCTGATGGACCTGTGGTATGGAAGAACAGACTGGTTAGGCCCTGTATGGTGTTTTTCTGCCATCATGTTTCTGTGTAAACCATCCTAAAACAATTGCATTGGCTATCACTAACAAGCTGACTCAAATACAAGACGTTAATAAGCATATTGAAGATCTTACACAACCTATCAACATACTTGAAAATCATCATTCAGAAAACATCAAACAACAGAAGCAAACGGAAATGCACGATAAGCATGCTAGCCCTACCTGCAGAAATAACAAAAAGCAACCAGACAACACATAATAGAGCTTTCTCTATGTACACACTGGATCTATGGAATGCCCTGCCCGAAAAGTTAAGATGCATCACTGAACTAACAACATTCCAGAAAGAGTTAAAGATTCACATATTCAAAGAGCATTTCAAAGACTGAACATACATTTGGCCTACATATACACCCCACTAGGGATCCACACCAGCAGTGTCCCAATAAACCATGCCAAAAAGAAACCTTTCATCATACATTATACTGTACAATCTCACTCATGCAGCATACACCCCACAGAACTGTTCCAAACTGTAAATAAACACGTGTCCTTTAAAGAAACAAGAATGTAACATTATGCAAAGGAAGTGTTCATGATATAATACTAAAAGGGACTCAAAATCTCCCGTGCAATCTTAATAGAAGAAAAAGATACAGAGTATAAAAAAACAGGTAGTAGGGTTCATCTTCAACAAGATTTCAGAAATGGCAAGTATCAATCCTAGAGAAATCTTCCCATGCAATTTTTAAGTCCTCCTCCTCCACACTACAACTTACATCAGACAATCTGGCCAGGGCAATTTCTCAATCTTTACTTGAACCCCCTCCCCACCCCCAAAAAATCCTGTATAGGAGGAGTCTCAACATCCATGGCATTATTGTTAACAGAGGCAATTCCTTAACAGTATAAAATAGCTCATGTTATTGAGACAAAGATCTCAGAATCTGAAGGAATAATAACTCCTCCTGGCATTACTGGTATTGATTTAAGTCTTTATCATAGGCCACTTTATGAACAGGAGTCTTATGCCTGACAAGGTCATCCAAAATCCAGCAGACACCAGAGGTCCTGCTGCATCAACACGTAAATAGTAAAACCGGACAATGGCATGGTAGTTAGACACGACAACCATTCTTCCCAATAAAACATATGTAAGCTTCCACATAACACAGCTTGTAAGTATGATCCTGTATTACAGGTTAACTTTCCACCAGACTTGTTTCCGTACCTTGTAAAAATGTAAAAGGTTAGTTCAAATGTAAACCACATTGATCTAAGGAAATGCGGTATATAAAAAACATTAAATAAATAAATAAAAGTAATTCCTGTTCATGCCACCATAGCTATTTCTTTTCCGCTAATATAGCAGATAAAAAACAAAGAACAAAATGAACCCGGCAAGTACAACCATTCACCTTTTGCTTGGGACCCTCTTAGAACAAATGGCTAGAGAAATACCCAAACAGCAGATCGGGACCTCTAAATATATCACCTTCAAGGCACTATCATTATATGGCCAATGCTGTACCAGTATATCCTGATCTAGCACATTCTGCACCAATGGTCCTTGAACAACTGCATGAGACAGAAGAATTGCATGAGTAGATTTATGGGAACAATAAGAATATGGGACCCAATTTTCAAAAGGAATTTACTCAGTTTACAACCTAGTAAAGCATGTAAATGCCTTAGATGGGGATAGTCAATGGCACATACATGGCTAGTGCTGTTGAATATCCCCTTCTAAGTCCCCTATGTGCCCCGATGCTATCTGGTTATCATCGGGGTGTGCTGGGGGCATTCCAGGGCGGAGCGCAGACAGAGGCTGTCGCTAACCAGGCAGCTGCAATATTGCATGCTGCCTGGTTAGCGACCTATGCCTAAAAGATAGGTGAGGAAAACCTTTGCCTATCTTTAAGGCACAGGAGCTAACCATTGCTGCCTGGTTAGCCTCGGCGGCTTTCTTTTTCTGCAGCGATCACCAGATATTCAATGCTGCCACTGCAGCATTGAATATCCAGGTTGGGGTCAGTAGGGAAGGCTATATGTCAATGAGGTGCATAGACCTTCCAAAATGCACATGACCCAATATTGGGCCAATAGTGATTGGACAATGGGACACAATGATTGACCAATGTAAAAGGTCTATTCATTGTAATGAATTTTGCAAGTAGAAAAATGACGTCAATCATGTCCTCACATTTGCAATGGAGGATTGAAGGAGTAGCCTAGTGGTTAGAGCAGCAGCGTTGGATCAGAAAGACCAGGGTTCAAGTTGCACTCAGGGTTGGTGCTACCATTACATGTTCTAGGCGAGTGTCGGCGCCCATTGCTACTGCCCCTCTTGGGACCTGCAGCTATGACAATGGATGCAAACAACCCCATGGTGCTTACCTTACAACTTACACCTGGTGCCGACTTCCTATCTGCAAGCAGGAAGTCAGCTTTGGATGGTCTGAGGGGGTGGACGCAAACAGCCCCACAGTGCCAAAGTTTCAAGGTAAGTGTTATGGAGCTGTTTGTGGCATCACTGCTGCTGCAGGTCTTGGAGAAGGGCAGCAACAGTGGGCGCCTCAGAGGCGATGGGGTTGCAAAGGATGAGGATGCCTCATCTCCTTCTGCTGGTCCTGGTCCCACTGACACTCCTTGTGGCCTTGGGTGAGTCACTTAATTCTCCATTGCCTCAGTGGGCAGGGAAATAGCTGACCTTGTTATATTACTAGAAAGGTGTGAGCTAAATGCTAATAATAAATACTAATAAATTAATAAATATGCAGCATCTCATCTATAAGCAAATTAAAGTTGCCCATAATCAGAAACCTATGAAGTTTAAAATCCAAGAGTTAATCATTCCAAAAATAGAGGACTATATGAGCAAAGTAACCTGCAAGTACTGCAAAAAGGAAATTCTAATCTGGTATAAACCAAGGTGTTCCTGATAAATAAGCAAAATTCTCTTACCCTGATCACTGCTCCTATGTTGAAAGGCAGTCATATAATCTAGGAGACAAATTGATTTAGAAGACTAGTATCTGACTCTGTAAGCCATGACTCAGTATTCCTATCAACATCCAGGTCCCTTCGGTTTAACAAAAGTACAATGAATAATGGCATAGCGGAATAAAGGAATCCACAGTAACATCTAAGACCACAGTATTGAAATTTATTTATTTATTTCATTCTCTTATATACCGTGCTATTCTGCATCAGTGCGGTTTACATTGAACAAACTGAAATTACATTGAACAGGGCATTATAACTTGGAGATAACTATTTTACAGGAAACATGGGCTATGGAGGGTTAAGTGGCTTGCCCAAGACCACAAGGAGCACCTGTGGGACTAGAAATGCAGAAATGAGGAACGACCACTTTCAGAGACCCTTGTACCAATGAGCCACGCTCAGAACAGTGCTTATGAATCAGATTGGCTCCATAGTTATGCCCTTGACCAGTAATCACATGGATCTGGTGAGGATCTGCAGCATCACATAAGGAATAAAACAGAAAATCAAGTGTCACAAATAACATGAAAACAAAGGAAGCTATCTGAGATAAACATACTTTACAGCACTTCTGGGTGGGACTCGGTATAGTTAGGCATGACGCTCTATGACGGGCGTGCTGCCAGTCGGCACACCTTCAAAAGTGGCATAGCCAAAGAGAAGGTTGTCCCGTGACATGCCCTGAAAGTGGGTTTTTAGTGTTTGTAGTACTGTTCATCTTTTTAAATGAAAATATGATGGGTGAGTCAGGATGCAGTGGGGCTGGTTAATTGGTATATTATGATATTTAGTGATGGTATTTGAGGGGTGGGTGAATGGAAACTACTTTCAGGATCTCTTCTAGGGTTTGGGCCTGACATAGCTATGGTCTGCAGAGACCTCATAATGTGACCTCCTCACCTAGAGTGGGGGGGTGGGGGGTGGGGAAGGGGAGAGGCATGTGGGGGTTTATATTGGATTTTTTAAATGTTCAGTCAGCATACAGGATGACAGTTGATAATGTCACGGGGGTGGGGGGAGCACGGAGTTTGCTGTCCCCTAGTGAGCTGAAGTACATGGCACAGCAATAAGTTAAACAAGGCTGTCCAAGCAATTAAGGCACACCAGAAGCGCAGCAATAAGATTTTCAGCAGTCACTTCTTCTGATATTCTTGGTGAGGTCAGCAACCCAATCAGGCAGAGCCTGTAGTGTCCTAAAGGAATACAGGGCAACATTAGACGACATCAAAGGGGGCAAAGAGTTGGAGCCCAGCAAAAACAGAGGGCTGCATCTTTTTGTGACTATTCGGCTGCAGCCTGCAGGCAAAATTACCCCCAAGCCAGTTTGGGTTGAAGAAGAAAGAAGGAGATCTAATGGAGCAGGGAGAAGAGAGAGAAGGAGCCCAGAAGCAGAAGCACCAGTGTGCTGGCCCTTTCATTGTGGGAGCAGATAGAAGAAGAATAAATGAGAAGAGGAACTAGTCACCTAGGTGCGTCACTGCTGAGCGTCTTAGAGGCCTAGATACTGGGTAGAAGGGACATGGCTGGCCTAAGTGCTAAGCCAGTAAGACACTGGCAAGGGTTATAAAAGCCTGTCTCATTGGCTCACCCAATCGTGGCAGCAGTAGCTTGTTCCTTTGTTCCTGCCAATGTGTAGTTCTGCAGCTGCCACTGGCACTAGGGCAAGTTTTAAATATGAGAACAAGAACATAAGAACATTAGACATGCCTTACTGGGTCAGACCAAGGTCCATCAAGCCCAGTATCCTGTTTCCAACAGTGGCCAATCCAGGTCACAAGTACCTGGCAGGTTCCCAGAAAGGTAACAGGTTCCACAATGCTTATCCCAGGGTAAGCAGTAGATTTCCCAGATCCTCTTTAATAATGGTTTATGGACTTTTCCTCCAGGAGCTCATCGAAACTTCTTTTAAACCCAGCTACACTAATAGCTTTTACTACATCCTCCAGTAACAAATTCCAAAGTTTAATTATGCGTTGAGTGAAAAGAGATTTTCTTCAATTTGTCTTAAATGTGCTACATTGTAGCTTCATTGCGTGTCCCTCAGGTCTTTTTACTTTTTGAAGGAGTAAACAACCGATCTACGTTTACCTGTTCCACTCCATTCATTAATTTATAGATGCCTATCATATCTCCCCTCAGCCATCTCTTTTCCAGGTTGAAGAGCCCTAACCTTTTTAGCCTCTCTTCATAGGGGTATCCTTCCATCCCAATGCCTATATGATCACTAATGCTGCCAGGGTGCCAGTAGCAGCAATGGTAGCAAAGGAACGAGCTCCTACTGTATAAAATGGCTGTGGCTGTGGCTGGAGGAGGGCTGATGCTGTGGGGGCTGGGACTAGAAGAGGACTGGTGCTGGGGGAGCTGACAATAAAAGGTATCTAATGCTGCTGCGGCAGGGGGACTGGGACTGGCAGGGCACTGATACTGGGACTAAAAGGCCTAGGATTAGAAGAGGGGATGGTAGGGCACTGATGCAGAGACTGGAAGGGAGCTGGGACTGGGGGGCTTGCACTAGAAGAAGACTGGTGCTGGGGGCTGGGAAAAGGGAGGCTGATGTTTTGCAGATACTGGACTCAGGATGGGAAAAAAAAATAGATACTGGGGGAATGACAAGAGAGAAGAGGATGGATATTGTGGGGGAAGGAAGAAGCATGGGCATATACAGGGGAAGGAGGAGTGAGAGGGGAATAAGGATGAATGCTGGGGTATGGAGGAGGAAAGGTAGGGACAATGAATACTGGTGTAGGAAATAGATGGGCAGGGAATAGGGAGAGAGAGAAGGAGGCAGGAGGACACATACTGTGGACATGGGGATGAGAGAAGGCAGGGACTCAGACTTAGGTGAAAATGCTAAGTTTGGATGGGAGGCCAGAAGAAGACAGACTCTAATATTGGCTGGATAGTGGGAGTATAAGTGAGGATTCATGGCTTGGATGGGATTGTGTGTGAATTAAGACCAGGGGACTAGGGGGGACATAGTGGCATTCCCCTTGAACTATCCTTCACTCTGACTGACACCCTCTTTTATCTCAATTGTAAATAAGTTATTTATACATAATTATATAAATCTTTGATTGTTCATCACCAGTTATATTGTTTAATGTATCCGTTGTTAGAAATGTAAACCGCTATGATTACCTGAAATAGCGGTATATAAAACACACAAATAAAAGAAATAAATATATAAATAAAACTAAGCAGAGATTAAGGAGACAACAGGAACTGGGTGACTGGGTGAGGGATATGAGCATGGCAGCGAGACAATGCGGAAAGGTGAGTAGGGAAGATGCTTTTAAGAACCTGGAGAGTTTGGAGAGAATAGAAATGGGGGAGGGGGATGGGAGCTTGGATAGGGATAAGATATAAGAAAGGGTCTGGAGTTGGAAAGGGAATTCATGACAGGAAAAGAGCTAGGGATGAGAGACAGAAGAAGACAGAGGAGGCTGGGGGAGGGGGTGTCAGTACAGAGGGTGGAAATGGAAGACTAGAAAGTGGATGAATGACAGGGCATAAGAAGCTGATGAAGGAAGGTGGCAGTTCATGTGCTTTAATATCATAGAAAATAGCAACCGGCACAAAAGTACATGCGTGTAATGTGCCAGTGCATATAGCTGAGGGAGTGGTCTGCTTTGAGAGGGGGCAGTGCCTGCAAGTAGGAACGCTGATGATAAAATACCTTATTTCACATGCATGCATATTTATACCTGTTCTAGAGCAAGTGTAAATGTCTGTTCCTAAATTTAAGGCACAATTTCTGCCACTTATGCTATTAGGTCAATTTTTGATGTCTTAACCTAGGTGCCCTGTTATAAAATTACTCTCATACAGGGCAATATTCAGCCTATGGTGATCGGTGTTTTTTTTAAACGTTAGTCACAGTGGGCAAACATATCCAGATATTCTACTACTAGTACTACTAATCATTTGTATAGCATTACAAAGCATAGGCAGCACTGTGCATATAGAGGTAAGACACAGTCCCTGCTCATCAGAACTTACAATCTAATCAAGATGAAAAAACATCGCAAAACTGGGGACTAGAGTACTGTAAGATACACATAAGTAGAGGACAAGAGAATGAGGAGCATCAGGATCCAAAAGCTGCCTCAAAGAGGTGGGTCTTCAGCCTGGACTTGAATAGGGCCAGAGAAGGAGCCCGACACACCGACTCAGGCAGTTCGTTCCAGGCATATGGAGCAGTAAGGTGGACTGGATGACGTCTGGAGTTGGTAGTGGTAGAGAAAGGCACAGATAAAAAGGATCTGCCAGAGGAGCAGAGTTCCCAAGGAGGAGTGTAGAGTAAGATAAGAGAGGAATGGTATTGAGAAGCTGCAGAATGAATGCACTTGTAGGTCAGTAGGAGAAATATGGAGCTAGTGAAGTGACTTGAGAAGAGGGGTTACATGAGCACAGCGACACTGGCAACGGAGTTTTGAACAGATTGGAAAGGAGAGAGATGATTTAGAGGGAGACGTGAGGAGCAGGTTAAAAGGCAGGAGGTGACTAGTGAGTGGATAAGAGTCTTAGTAGTTTGTGTAGAAAGGAAGGGACGAATTTTGCCAATGTTATAGAGAAAGAAGTAACAAGTTTGCGCTATCTGTTGGATGTGTGCAGAGAAAGAGAGAGTAGAGTCAAAGATGACCCCAAGGTTGCGAGCTGAGGAAACAGGGAGCAGTGTAGTGTCATCCAGAGAAATAGAGAAGGGAGGAATAGGGGAGGTGGGTTTAGGGGGAAAGATAAGGAGCTCAGCTTTGGCCATGTTCAGTTTCAGACAGATGGCGCTGAGACATCCAGGCAGCAATGTCGAATAAGCAGGCAGCGATTCGGACCTGGATTCCTGGAGAGATTTCAGGCGCAGAAAAGTAGATCTGAGAGTCGTCAGCATAAAGATGGTACTGAAAACCATGGGAGGAAAAAAGTGCACCAAGGGACTGAGTGTAGAGAGAGAGAAAAGAAGAGGTCACAAGACAGAGCTCTGAGGTCATCAAATGAAAGCAGGATGGCAGCTGAACATACACTAAAAGTGCGATGGGAGAGAAGAAGAAAACCAGGACAGAACAGAGCCCCTAAATCCAAGCGAGGACAGGGTATGGTGGTGATCAACAGTGTCAAAGGCAGCAGAAAAGATCGAGTAAAGGCCTTTGGATCAGGTGAGGAACAAGTCGCTGGAGACTTTGGCAAGAGCCGTTTCTGTGGAATGAAGAGGACGAAAGCCAGACTGCAGTGGGTCCAGAAGGACTTGAGAGGCAGCAAAGTCAGGACAGCAGCAGTGAACCGCTCGTTCAAGTAGTTTTGACACAAAGGTGAGGAGAGAGATAGGCCAATACCTGGAAGGACAGGTAGGATCTACTGAAGGCTTTTAGAGGAGAGGGATGACCAGAGCAGGTTTGAAGGGATGACGGCGGAAGAGAGAGAGCTTAGTAGACGGGTGGGGATGGGATAGTGGGTATTGCCGAATATCCAGATTATGCTGCCACTCTCCAGAGAAGTGCTGCCATTATCCAGACAGCAGCACTGACAATCGCCACTATCCCAATAATTTGTGTTTCCGCCCCGGCACTATCTGGATCATGCTGTGGCAGTCTGGAATGATATTCAGTGGCAAGATCCGGGTAGTCCCACTGAATATCCAGCTTAGTAGCATTTATCCAGATAGCAGGTGCTACTAACCAGATAAATGCTTTTAAATATCCAGCCCATAGTTCTGATATCTGAAGATATATTTTGTGGCCTCTTATCCAAGAGGGCTAAACTGTGGAGAAAAGTACCCAGCTCGGGGCTGACTAAGAGGGAATACAGAGAAAAGCAGGAGAACGAGGAAGAAGAACACTGAGGGGAACTTCATTGTCCAGACTCCAAATTACTTATCATACTTGTTTGTTTCATGTGCGACTATATATTGTTTTGCTTACTTGCTTTTCATCTTCTACAGGGTGGCCCAAAAAAATTGAGAACATCTCATAAATTAGAAGCTTAAATAGTTTACTTATTTACCTTTTTTAGCTATATAATGTCTTTATTTCGACAATTTCCGGTTGCCAACTTTTTTTTTAAATGTGTCAATCGTTTACATCTGTCTTTTTGAATTTTTAAATAACTTATATGCTACGAGATGTTCTCACTTTTTTTGGGCCACCCTGTATTTTAGGCTTTGAACTCTGTCTGTCCCTATCTGACAGGACCCTTGGAGTGTTTCGGTGACCTGTTTAGTAGGTTTTATGTCTTTCTCCTCATTGAAACAACAGACCCCCAGTTAGAAATGTTTCTGCATGACCTCAATGAAAGAGGCTGTTGTTACTACACAAGTGTCTAATGATAACACACTTACTAGCAGAATTGTATGTCAATAGCCAAATTGCTTTACGATTTTGAATTAATCTGTCTCTTTTTGCGGTTGCTTAAGGTGAGCTCTATTGTACAGTAAGACTGAAAGATAATCATTAATACTTCCTGAAAACATATCCATGGCTGAGGAACCTGCAAAGACCAAACAGCAGCCTGGCCTGAGTAACAGACCTACAAAGGCAGTCAAGGAAAGAAAATCCCATCTGAGCATGAGTGATCTGAGGGGGCCTGTCATAACCCCAGGCGGTATAATGTGAAGGCATGTTGTCCTGGGGATGGAATGAAATGTACTTCATACTATCTTTGTCTACAGTTTGATTTAATTTTCTGTTTTGGTTTAAAGGCATCGAAGAGTTGATACAGGAAAGTAAAATGCTTCTTAGCCTGGAGGAAACATTTCTCCCTTGATTGTCAGCGTTGGCTCAGAGCCATTTAGAGAACGAACTGCAGTCTTGCAGAAGGACAGAAGAGGTGGAGAGCCGTTCTCGTTTGTTATGATGTAAGGATCATGGGTGACTTGTTTCTCTTGAGGCAATGTCTCCAAGTGGGTTTATTTTGCATGTAACATGACCGAAATGAATTCCATTTGTAAGCCAGGCTCTCCAGTTTACTGCTATGCTTACTGCTTGCATTGTGCTGAAGAGCTTACTTCTGGTGCTCCTAGGGTGCACTAATAATAGGCATTTTGGGTACCGTTCTTAAATGGTTTAAAGAATTCCTTTCCTGTAGAAAATATATGGTTAAGACGAGAACTGCAAACCTGGCAACTCGAGTACGGAGTCCCTCAGGGATCGCCACTCTCCCCAATTTTATTCAATGTTTCAAGTTCATTGGGGCCAGGTTTATATGAACAAGGAATTTCTTATTATTGTATGCTGATGATATTTGATTACTGGGTAATCTTCAGCAATGCTATGATTTATTGGTTAAAGGCTTTAGGAGAAAGTCTAGATGGATGTGTGGTAAAACGAATCTCCTTTGGTTGAATAATGTTAAAGCTGACCTCTCGACAGGAAAACCAGTAATTGTGGGAGCTGAGATTCCTTGAAAGTTTTAGGGGTCAATTTAGATTCTACCCTTTCAATGGATTTATCTGTTAGTGCTATAATACAAAAGTTATTTTGTAAACTCTGGCATTTCAGACAGATATGGTCTTACATTACCGAGGCTTATTTTAGGTTACTTATGCAGACATTTGCTATGTCTAATATAGAATTTTGTAACATCCTTTAATTGGGCGTGTCAGTAAAAAAAAAACTAGATTGCAACAGTTACAAAACACTGCTGCTTGGTTAATATATAAATGCAAGAAATAAGATAAGGCTTCACCATTGTTATTCCAATTACATTAGCTTCCAATGATTGACAGAATTAGTCTTAAATTGTTTTGTTTTGTTTTTTAAAATTTTAAATGGTTTAGCACGTGAGCCATTATGTTGTTCCATCTGTTTTAATAAAGGTAAAAGATGGCCTCGTTCCAATGAGCTTTTATTTTTATCAGATTATCCTTCCCCTAAAGATGTGCATTTATAGACTATTTGACAAGCTGTTCAGTTATAAGTCTGCTATGAAATGGAATTGTTTGCCAATTGAAATTAGACCTATAAAGAATTATCTGCCCTTTCATTGCTCTCTTAAGACTTATTACTTTGTAAGAGAATCTTTATTACTCTTACTGTTGGATTATTAGCATTTTTATTTACATTGCAATACCTTTTTTGCAAAGGTAATATCATAACTTTTTTTTTTTTTTTGTTATCTGCTCTGGACAAGCATGGGATTAACCCTGGGAGTACCGATGGGGTCAAAGGTGACCCCATTGCAAGTTTCACAACACGTATCTCGGAAACTAGTTGTTCAAGAATGCAATCTTTTTATGACTTTTCACATGTCAATATTCTCTTTATATTGCGCCATGAGAGGAATAATTTTCATCCGCTAGGTGACGCTAGTGATGAATTGCAGCACAGAGTACCAGTGGGGTCATTTTTGACCCCAGTTGCTTATGTCCAGTTTGGATCATGATACAATTTGCAGTTTTTTGTGAATTTTTTGATCTGACAAAGGTATTTATCATTAATTTATGTGTCATTTATTTTTTGTACTCTTATTTTATGAAAATTACACACATTTTCTGTAATTGATATCATACGTTCTCTCATTATTTCCGATGAAATCTAAAGGCTTTCAGCTCTTTCATCATGATTATTGTACACCTATAGTAAAACTAGGAGTGGAGGAGTAGCCTAGTGGTTAGAGCAACTGCCCAGTACCTAGAAGATCAAGGGTTCAATTCCCACTGGCACTCCTTGTGACTTTGGGCAAGTCACTTTACCCTCCATTGCCTCAGAAGAAAAGGCTGGCAATCTACTTCCAGTGATACACTGCCAAGAAAACCCAGAAGTAGCTGGGTCACTATGAGTCAGCACTGACTTGATGGCACTAAAAAAAATAGTAAAAGTGCTTTGCATTTTATTCAACTTTATCTTTGATTATTTATTTTAGGTTATTGTTTATGATGTCAAAACGAAAGTATTCAGCTGCCCAAGTAAGAGAAATATTGCAATGAGATGCTGACAGTGACAGCTCTGAGTCGTCTGATGATGCAGCATATTCAGCAAGTGAAGAAGCATATCAGCCAAGTTCGGGCGATAAATCTGATGATGACAGTCATGATTCAGATGGCGACAGCAGTTGGTTGCCAAGTGAATGTGAGACTGATGTTGAGCCGGTAACATCGCCTGCAGCAAAGAGTCAAGTTACAGGTCAAGGCAAAGGTCGAGGCTGTGCTGGACGGGGAAGGAGGCAGGAGTCCTCGGTGTCAGTATCATCTGTGAGGAATCTTAGTTGTGGTCATAGAGAGCTAAGAGGTCATCAACTATAAGCACAAATGTTGCCATTGAAGCCTATGTATCTAAGGATGCCACATCATGGAACAGGAAACCTATAAAGCAAGCTGCTGGAAGATACTCCAGAGCTAATGTCATGCCTGTACAACAAGGTCCTACAAGGTATGCTGTACGAAATGTTGATGGCCCTCTCGCAGCATTCCACTTGTTCATGAGGAAGAACTTATTGAATGAAATCATGATGTGGACGAGCAAACAAGGAAGACACATTTATGATGACACCTGGAAAGATTTGACAGATGGAGAATTTCAATGCTTTCTTGGACTTCTGATCCTCTCAGGCATGTACAAGTCATGAAATGAATCCATAGTTCAGTTGTGGAACCTTGAAGATGGTCTTTCTGTTTTCGGCAAAAATATGGCCCGTAAACATTTTCAGCAAATTTCTTGTGCTCTCAGATTTGATGACGTGAACAACGAGGCGTGGATAAGCTTGCTCCAATCAGACATGTTTTTGATACCTGGGAAGCAACTCTAAGTGACGCCTTTGTTCCTGGTGAAAATGTTACCATGGATGAGCAACTGCTTACATTTCGTGGCTGTGTTCCATTCAGACAATATATTCTCAGCAAACCTGGAAAATATAGCATAAAGCTATGGATGTTGTGTGACAGTGCAATGGCATATGTTCTGCGTCTTCAAGTATATACAGGAAGGGAACTCGGACAAAACAGGGAACAGAATCAGGGTGAAAGGGTTGTGCTGCAACTCACTGAAGGATTGATGCGATCTGGCAGAAATGTTACTGTTGACAATTTCTTCTTCAGTTTATCCCTGTCACAGAAATTGCTAGAAAAACAAATGACACCTTTGGGGACAATTCGAAAGAACAGAAAAGAATTACCTCTAGAATTTGTAACAGCAAAGGGCCGAGAGGTATTCACTTCACTGTTTGCCTTTCGTGATGACGCCACTCTGGTTTCCTTTCTTTCTTTCTTTCTTTAAACACCTGATAGACCGCCCAGGCCGGAGCATCAGGGCGGTGTACAATAACAAAAATGACAGCCGCTGGAAAACGAAGAAAGAAAGGAACGCCAAAAAATAATAGGACAGAGAGAGACAGTGAAAAGAATAGATGACAGAAAGGGCCCATGGAAAGGGCAGAAGGAAAGGAAAGGGAAAAGGGGAAGGGAACAGGGGAAAATCAAGGGGAATGGAGGGCACAACTAGGGGATAAAGCACCATCAGCAGGGGGAGGAAGATCGAAGGCCTGACAGAAAAGGTGTGTCTTGAGGAGGGCTTTGAAATGAGTGTAGGACAGTTCAGTGCGAAGAGAGAGGGGAAGAGAGTTCCAGAGGGCGGGACCTAAGAAAAAGAAAGCGGAACGATGGGTAGATTGCAGGTGGGCCTGAATAGGGGAGGGGAGGAAGAGGCGATTACCGTGAGACGAACGAAGAAAGCAGGGAGAGGGCTGGAGATGAATGATATTAGCCAGATACTGGGGGATATTGGAGTGAAGAACCCTATGAGCAAAGATGAGCAGCTTGAAGATAAACCAGAACTTGATTGGGAGCCAGTGCAGAGAAAGGAGACACGGTGACACATGAGAACGAATAGAGGATGAGGTGACAAGGCGGGCGGCGGCATTCTGAACAAGTTGGAGACGGCAGAGTTGAGAAGAAGGAAGGCCTGCATAGATAACATTACAGTAGTCCAAACGGGAGATAACCAAAGACAGAACGAGAGTAACGACTGAGGGTAGAGGAAGAACTGAACGAACGGCCTTGACACGATGTAAGTGGAAAAAAGAAGCACGAATAACAGAGGAGATATGTTCGTGGAAGGAAAGGGATGGGTCTAGGGTAACGCCCAGGTAGCGAAGGGTTGGTACCAGAGGGATGGAATGAGAGCCCATGACAGGCGACAGCTTGGGGGGTGGAAGACCAAATGAAATCCAGAGTGCGGAAGACTTTGAGGGATTAGCGTGCAGAAAGTTGGACTCAAACCAGGAAGCGATGGAGGAAAGACAGAGGTTGAGCGGACCAAGATCTGGGGAGGAGGAAGAGGTGTGATGAACTAGGACGATGTTGTCAGCATATATGTAGAAAGAGAGAGCAGACTGTTGAATGAGCAGGGCTAAAGGAGCAAGAAAGGCATTGAAAAGTAGGGGAGCGAGAATAGAGCCCTGGGGGATGCCACAAATAGAGGGGGAAGGGGGAGAGGCTGAGGTACCGGAGTGGACTGAAAAGGTACGGCATGATAGAAAAGAGCGGAACCACTGGAGAACAGTGCCATGGATACCAAAATCGGACAAATGAGACAGAAGGGTGCGGTGATCGACTACATCAAATGCAGAAGACAGATCCAGAGAAACCACAAGGGAGATATCACCACGATCGTGAGAACGGTGAAGTTCAGAGAGTAGTGCTGTAAGGACAGTTTCGGTACTGTGACCGGTGCGGAAGCCGGATTGGCAAGGGTGGAGGGCCCGGGTGGAGTCAAGATGAGAGGACAACTGGGAGAAAACAAGCTTCTCAAGGGACTTTAGACAGGAAGGGGAGGTTGGAAACAGGGCGCCAGTTAGCGGGGGAGGTAGGGTCAAGGGTAGGCTTCTTCAGAAGGGGGCGGACAATAGCCTGTTTCCAGTGGGAAGGGAAAAGACCAGAAGAGAGACTGGAGTTGAAAATAGACAGGATATAGGGCACAAGTGAGATATCGGGATTGAGCAGCCAAGTAGAGGGCAAAGGGTCGAGGGGGCAGGTGGTTTGATGGGCAGTCGAAATTGCCTTGATAAGTTCAGGGGAGGAGATGGGAGAGAAGGAACACCAGCTGTGGGGAAACGTATGGGAGGGGGATGGGGGGATATGACTGGGGAGGAGGAAGGGGAAATAGGGGGGGGGGGAAAGGGGGAGAGGGCAGGCGGAGAAGGAGGAGCGAAGGGAGAGAATCTTACCGGTAAAAAAGGAAGCAAGAGTGGAGGGTCTGGGAGGAGGGTTGGAGGGGGCAGAGGGAAGAGAGGAGGTAGAGGAGATAGATTTAAGGATGAGGAAGAGGCGCCTAGTGGAGTTCGATGAGGTGGATATCAGGCGAGAATAGTGGGAGTGCTTGGCTGAGGTAATTGCGGAACGGTAAGAGAGGTGAGCAAGCTGATAGTCTGAGCGAGAAGCAGGAGTGCGGAGCTTCCTCTAGTGGCACTCCGCGCAGCGAAGATGGGTGCAAAGAAGAAAAAGACCGGAATGGTACCAAGGATGGTGGGAAGAAGGGCGGGGAGCCAGTGGGCGAAAGGGTGCTATGGTGTCGAGAGCAGCAGAAAGAGAGGAGGACCAGATGTCAACCTGTTGATCGACAGAAAGGGAGGGAAATTCTGGGGGAAAGAGCGAGCTGGCTGGAGGGAAGGAAAGCAAGGAGTGTGGAGTAAGTCGCCGTCGAAGGGACGGAACAACAGAAGGAGAGGGACCGGTCAACCCAGAAGGAAGAGGGAAGGTGAAAAGGAGGCAGAGGTGATCGGACTAGGGGATGGGAATGGAATGAATATTAGAGGGGAAGTAAGGGGAGGGGTCAAGGGTAAGGATGAGGTCCAGGGATCGGCCGGAGGCGTGGGTAGGGCAAAAAACATGTTGAGTGAATGACAAGTCCGAAAGCAGGGAAGAGAGGGCCTTATCATGGGAACAGAAGGGGGATCGAGGTGGGCGTTAAGATCGCCCAAGATGACCAAATGAGGAGGCAGGAGGGCGGAATCAGATAGCGTGTTTAACAGAGAGTCCCAGAGATCAGGGCGCAGAGAAGGGGGGACATACAAGAGAAGGAAATAGATAGGGGTGGGAGAATCGGAGCGTACCAAGAGAGATTCAGGGTAAGCAGGAGGAGGCGATACCAAGGAAAAGGAAAGAGAATACCTAAAGATGAGCGCCACCCCACCGCCAGAGCGGCGAAGACGAGGGGTATGGAGGGCGGAGTAGCCGGGCGGAAGACATTGATGAAGGAGGGCATCCTCCCCCTCGCGGAGCCAGGACTCCGTGATGAAGAGGGCATCCAAGGAGTGTTGGGTCAGGAGGTCGTGGACCAGATGGGTCTTTGAGCGGATGGAGCGGCAGTTAAGAAGGGCCAAAGAGAGTGTAATAAAGGGAGCGACTGCGGAGGACATCGGGGGGGAAGGGGCTGAAGCGGAAGGAGCCAGACGAGAGTAACAGGGAAGAAGGTTAAGGGGATTGCGTGTCACAGAGCCACAGAGAACGGAAGCTGGGGTCAATGGACGATGACCCCAGTGAACGGGAATGGCAGCCATGCCCTGAACGGAGGGGCCGGGTGGAGTAAGTGCAAGTACAGGTAGCGCAGTAACGGAGAAAAGGAGAAAAATAACCAGAGGCAGCGTGAAGGGAACAAACTAGGGATAGAAGGAGCGGCCAAAGGCTGTATGACCCAAGTGGGAAGAGATGGTGCTGATGATCGCCCCAGTCGTCGCCATAAAGAACTTGCCCAAGGAGTTGTGCTCCTTGTGCGAGCACCGCCATGGCGCGGAACGCCGCTCTAGTGTGCTTTAAATGATGTTGGGTACCTGGAGAATGACGCGGGCGCGTTGCACGCATCCACGTCACTTCCAGGAGGCGGAGCTTTGCTGGGAAGGAAGCAGGGAGACAGCTGAGAGTGGAGAGGCACCAGGCAATCTGCAGGGAAACAAAATATGCAAGAGGCAGCATACAGCAAGCAACAGAGTATCAGCACAGCAGGAGACAGCAGCAGCAGTGCAGAACGCCGCTCTAGGACGCTTTAAATGATGTCGGGTACCTGGAGGAAGACGCGGGCGTGTTGCACTCGTCTGCGTCACGTCCGGGAGGCGGAGCTTTGCTGGGAAGGAAGCAGGGAGACAGCTGAGAGTGGAGAGGCACCAGGCAATCTGCAGGGAAACAAAATATGCAAGAGGCAGCATACAGCAAGCAACAGGGTATCAGCACAGCAGGAGACAGCAGCAGCAGTGCGGAACGCCGTTCTAGGATGCTTTAAATGATGTCGGGTACCTGGAGGATGACGCGGGTGCGTTGCGCACATCTGCGTCACGTCCAGGAGGCGGAGCTTCGCTGGGAAGGAAGCAGGGAGACAGCTGAGAGTGGAGACGCACCAGGCAATCTGCAGGGAAACAAAATATGCAAGAGGCAGCATACAGCAAGCAACAGGGTATCAGCACAGCAGGAGACAGCAGCAGCAGTGCGGAACGCCGCTCTAAAGCGCTTTAAATGATGTCAGGTACCTGGGTGATGACAAGGGCATGTTGCACGCATCTGTATCACGTCTGGGAGGCGGAGCTTCGCTGGGAAGGAAGCAGGGAGACAGCTGAGAGTGGAGAGGCACCAGGCAATCTGGAGGATGACGCGGGCGTGTTGCATGCGTCCGCGTCACGTCCGGGAGGCAGAGCTTCGCTGGGAAGGAAGCAGGGAGACAGCTGAGAGTGGAGAGGCACCAGGCAATCTGGAGGATGACGCGGGCGCATTGCATGCGTCCGCGTCACGTCCGGGAGGCGGAGCTTCGCTGGGAAGGAAGCAGGGAGACAGCTGAGAGTGGAGAGGCACCAGGCAATCTGCAGGGAAACAAAATATGCAAGAGGCAGCATACAGCAAGCAACAGGGTATCAGCACAGCAGGAGACAGCAGCCCGAAGAAAGGAAAAGTGGTTATTCTTCTGAGCAGTTTGCACGATCAAGAAGAATTAGAAAACACACGTCCAGACAAAAAAAACCACACATGATCTTGGACTATAATTCTAGTAAAGGTGGAATAGATACGGCAGATCAAATGTTTCACTCGTATACCACAAAACGAATGACAAGACGCTGGCCAGTGACAATCTTCCACAACATGTTGGACATCAGTGCTTTGAATGCCTTCATTGTATGGATGTCACTAAATCCAGAATGGCAGTCCAAGTCAAAGCACAGATGTCGTCTATTCCTCTTGGAATTAGGAAAGCAGCTGCTTCAGAGTAATTGCAGCGAGACTTCTTCCAGCATTGAAGAAGCCACTGATGCTGTTTGCAATGTCGGGATCCCAAAGAAAAGGGCAAGGTGTCACTGCTGTTCCAGAGAAAAAGACAAGAAAAGCAACATAGTTTGCACCTCCTGCGAGCGTAATGTTTTGCAAAGAACATTCAGAAATTGTCTGTGTCTCATGCAAATGACTGTACTACTTTACTGTGTTCATCAAGTGCATGCAAAAACTGCTTTCATGGCAACTCTTCTTCATGTAATTTTATCATAAAGCATTAAATTTCAAAACATTTAACCTTCATATAATAAATAATTAATTTGAAATAATATTTTGTCTGTTTAGTTTAAAATTTTCATAGTTAACAATTAAAATTAGTCATGGGGTCATTTATGACCTCAACGGTATTCAGTGTGTGCAAAAAATCTCGGTAATTCCAGGGTTTAGCAGCTATAAGAAATTAAATTAAGCGCCCCTTTTATTAAAGCTCGTTACCTGGTTAACGTGAGTTTTAATGTGCAGCAGTTGCCAGTTGGGAACACGAACGTGCCAAACATGTCTCCTCATGCTTGGAACAAACTACCTGAGTCTGTGCGTCAGGCTTCATCTCTGGCCCTTTTCAAATCCGGGCTGAAAAGTCACCTCTTTGAGGCTGCTTTTGGATCCAGATCCTGCTCTACGTGAAACTACAGTACATGTTTCCTTACCATTCTCCTAGACATAGCTTTGTTCCCAGCTCTTGTGTTGTCTGTATTGACTAAACTGTAAGCTCTGATGAGCAGGGGCAGTCTTTTACATATGTCTGTACAGTGCTGCTTACGCCTTGTAGCGCTATACAAATGATTAGTAGTAGTAGTAGAAGTCTGCCACCCCCCACTATCTAGCTTTTTCTGTTTTCCATTAGATGTATTGATGTTCTGGCGTATGTTGAATAGGCAGGACTGGTCCCAGAGCTCGTTCAAGGTGTTGGCACACTAGGCACAACTTAAGGTTTGATTTTATTTTATTTTTATTTTATTTGATTTTATTTGATTATGACAAATAAAACACTAAAAACTAAAAAAATTCTATCTAACTCAAACAACAACACCGACACTCTCATAATAAAAATAGACCAACTCAGAATCTGTTTAATTTATAGACCCCCCAACCAAAATGCAGATAGCCTCCACTCACTAATAGAACTCCTCAACTCATCATCGGAACAGAATCCACTAATTGCCCTAGGTGATTTCAACCTTCCCTCACTACCAATAAATGAATCCAACCTTTTTCTCGAAACGATATCTGATTTAGACTACCATCAAGTAATAAATATACCTACCCACACCAAGGGTGGCACTCTTGATCTTGTACTACTACCCAAAGCAATCTATAAATTGTCTAAACCAGACTCATTAGAATGTTCTCAAATACCGTGGTCTGATCATCACCTTATCAAACTAAACCTCAACTACAATATTAACTGCACCAAAAAACACGCAAGAAATGACCAGACAACAAAATTTAAGAAATTTAATGAAACTGAGTTTCTTGATTCCACAATCCCTCACCTTACACTATCACCAACAAATCTGGATGAAGCCGTCAAAAACTGGCATACTACTATAAATAATGCAGCCAAAATAACCCAATGTAATAAAAAACCAACTCACTCAAAAAACAACTACACACCATGGTTTAATAGTACAGTACATTAAAATAAATGAAAAGAGTACTAAGAAATCTAGAACGTAAATGGCGTAAAACCAAATCTAACATTGCGAGAGAAATATATTACAACCACTTCACACTCTATAAAGACGCCATAGATAACTCAAAGAAAAATTATTACGCTACAATCCTATCAAAATCATATAATAGACCAAGAGAACTATTTTCCATTGTTAACAATCTAACAAACACTTATCAAACCTCAGCAAGGAAATCACTGACATCTCTGCACAAACTCTAGCTAATTATTACCAAAACAATACTAAATACTCACCAATGACCCTAGACCCTAGCTACAAACCCCTCCACACTCTAAATGAATGGCCAGAATTTCACACTATATCCAAAACATCATTAAAGAACATCATTCTCAATCTCAACACCACAACTTCTCATCTCGACCCCTGCCCAGTAATCTGGATAAAAAACACACTCCCAACTCTTATATCATTCATACTCCCTTTGGTCAATCTATCACTACTCCAAGGTTACCTCCCACCTTCACTTAAACATGTACAAATCAGACCAATCCTGAAGAATAACTCACTTGACAAAACTACCCCAAAATCTTACCGACCTATCTCAAGTATACCTTTCTTATCAAAAGTCATTGAAAAAACCGTACAAATACAGACACAAGATTTCCTTGATTCATCCTACCCTCTTGACGACCAACAATATGGATTTCGTCCCAAGCACGGAGTTGAAACACTTCTGACTGTTCTAACTGATACACTCCTAAGAGGAATAGACAACCACAAAAATGCCTTTATCCTCTTATTCATCGACATATCAGCCGCTTTTGATAGTGTTCACCACTCAATATTACTTAACAACTTAAGATACATAGGAATATACTCTACAGTTCATAAATGGTTCACCTCTTATCTGAGCAATAGAACCCAAAATGTCAGAATAGGCGATCAAACATCAGATTCATATAAATTTGAAACAGGTTTACCACAAGGCTCTGCGCTCTCAGCCCTGTTATTCAATATATACATAAAACCAGTTTGTGACATCTTTAAAAAATACGGTGTACTCTATCATCTATATGCAGATGATATTATGATGTACATCCCTTTCACAATTCCTAACATACCGTTGCAACTCCTATCAGATTGTTTTAATGAAATAACTTTATGGCTAAATGCCCACAATCTCCAAATAAACCAATCAAAAACTGAAGTACTAATAGTCACTAAAAATCAAGATTACACCCCACCAACACATATAACTCTTCAAAACCACGAAATTAAAATAAAAAACGAAGTAAGATACTTAGGTGTCATTATAGATAAACATCTCACATTAGATACCCATATCAGGAACACCACAAAAAAAATTTATTTCAAACTCAAAACACTTAAACAACTTAGACCGCTTGTATACATACACGATTTCATCAGTATAATCCAAGCCACCATAACCCCCCACTTTGACTTTGCTAACCTTATATTACTAGGTACATCAAAAAATAATATTAAAAGACTGCAAATTGCACAAAACTCAGCAGCGAGGATTATAATGAAAACACACTCTCATCAACATATAACACCAATACTAGCGTCACTTCACTGGCTACCAATTCAAAGCCGGATAGAATAAAAAACACTAATAACTACATTTAAAACACTATTTGATATGGCACCTGACACATTAAGTAACTTAATTACCAAAGAACATCCAAAACCTACTCAAAGAAAAGCTCAACGGAACAAACTCAAAACCCCTAAAGACTTCACAAAATCAAATAAATCAACAAACAACAGAGCGTTCTCACATGCAGCCCCAATAGCCTGGAATGCCCTCCCTATCGAACTAAGAATGTTAACAGAGATTAAAGAATTCCACAAAAAATTGAAAACCCACCTTTTCACAATACACTACAATAGCATAGACCAACCCCCAAATGAATTAGATAATGGCTAATCTCTATCTAACCATCATCTCTCTATAACTTTCTGCTCAACATTTCACTATAACAGAAAAGATAACCCAACCCACATGAATCTAAACCACTCATTATGTTTATACTTCACATAAAATGTATATGTATATATAATGTATATAGTGTTGCACTGTTCTGTGCCAAACTGTTTAGCATTCTCTATTAACTTTACATTGTATATAGTTATGACGTTTCATGTAAAATAAACAATGTTTTGTTGACTGTTGCTTAATTGTGAACCGCAGCTGATCTCTGGAAGCTGCGGTATATAAGTGCTTGTTAAATAAATAAATAAAAGAAAGGTTAGCCCTGTTTTGAATGAGGGCATTGAGGCGGCCTCATAAAACCTCATCATACCACTCTTTCTTAAATTTAACCTTGGTATCTAAACTGTTAGAAAAGCTCGAATTAAATCAAGCATTGGATCATCTGGTGGCCAAGATCATTTTTGTGCTTGAACTGCTACATCAGTGTCATTAATGTAGTAGATACATTGTATACATGAGCTGCAGCTGCTCAGTGTAACAAGTGAGGAAACCTTAGAGAGGGCAAAAGATCATAGGTACATTCAAAAATAATAATCTAAGGGACAACAAACTTGAACATGTTGCAATGATTGCACTCTACATCTATGTATATGCATTTGTGTGCGTATGTGTGTGGTGTGATAGTCTAAATGTCCCAGTTCTCTGGGTCAAAGAAGTCTGTTCCTTGGGGGTGAAGATAGAGAAGAAAGGGGATTGGGAGTAGGCAGGGGTACAGTGTAACTAATTCAGGGAGAAGGAATTATGGATTATAGCTCAGCGCCTATTATGAAGCGTTCTTGACTAATGTAATGTGTTATATATGGGATTAAAAGGAAAATTGTTGAAAAAATTACAGACTGTGCAAAACACAATAGGCAGGTTCTTGATGGGAGGGAAGAAACACAAAAGTGCCCGTCTTTTGTTGAGGAAATTACATGGGCTGCCTATTAGAGGGAGATGCAATTTTTAAACTGTTAATGTTAACATTTAAGGCCATGAGAAATGGAAATCCGCTGTATATAAAAAATAAATGGTGTTATGTTCTGAAGAGGCAATTATGTTGCTCCCAAGATAGCCTCTTAAAAGCCGTTGATGTGACGCTTATTTGTAAGACAACTTGGAGATCTAAGGCTTTTAGTGCGATCGGCTCTGAGCGATGGAATGCTTTACCGGCAAATTTAAAAGAGAAGAATAATTTGTTAAGATTTAGAAAAGTAATTTAAACAGTCTTATTTTCTGTAGAGGAATAAATTCCTGAGGGGAACTAATGTTTGCTACTGGTGCAAAGGGAGGTATGGGGTGATGCTGACTGTATTCTGAGCTGCCTTTTATGTCTGTTTCCTAACTGGGATTCTATTTTATTTGATATGTGAAGCCATTTTGAATGACAGTTGTCACAAAGATGTTCTATAATTTTTTTAAAATAACTAAATAAATAAATGGAGGAATGCTGACATCTACTGTACAGTTAGATCATCACAGTTTTAATCCTACAATGAAGATATCAAATCTTGTTTCCTAATTGTTAGTGACAGATTTAAATGGATAATAATTGTTTTCCAACACTCTAGGTAATTGTTTTAGAATATGGAAACTGGTTTTATTTTGAATGGATCAATTTGTAAACTTATTTACAAGCAGGGTTGACAAGGCCGCAAGGCCACAAGTGGCCACATAGGCCCATCTCCAGCCTGAAGATTTAGGAAACATAAAGGGTCATGTTTACTAAAGGTTTTAACACGCATTAGGTGTCCACAGCCCTTTTATTTCTGTGGGTGCAGTGGCACTTAACACTAGTTAACTTTTATTAAACATACAACATAGCTCTCTTCAGAGAAGATTAAATAAGAGCATCAATTGTATTTTCAGTCGAATTATGCCTGTATCTTTGGGGCCAAAGGTGCTGGAACATTTGGAAAAGTAGAGGCCTAACATGGCCTGTCCTCCCCATCTCACTTCTATCCCCACTTCTGGAACCACATTACAGGCTCCTTTTCTGAACCACCTCATTGCCTCTTCCTTGTTCCTTCTACACCATATCTCAGCCTTTACCTGTCCTCTTCCCCCAAACATTAGCCTCTCCATCCCCTCTCTTTAGATCCTATTGCAGCCCCCTGTTCCTGCCCCAGACCTCATTTCTCTGTTCTGAAGCAAATGGACAGAATCCTGATTCTATAGGTATCCACAAGTACAGTTAGCAAGAGTGGAAACCGAGGCTACACATGCTCATGGGCCCTGCCAACCATGTAGAAAGAAAAAGGAAGGAGGACATGTGAGCTTGCGCTGCTTCTGTTGCTCCTTTTCTCATTAGCGACCCAGAATAGGGTGTCCTAACAAGCTTACCAACGATTGAAAATATAAGTCCCCAACGGAGAGGCAGCAAAGAGGTTCCATGGAAGGAAAAGGAAAGAGAGGGAGAAAAGTCTAGGAAGGTTATAATTAGAGAGTGAGGGGGCCATGGGCCAAGTACCTCCCTGGTTCTCATGCCATTAATGAAGGCAGTAAAAGAAAGTACCCAATTAGTGGGCCAGCCCATTAGCTCACTGCATAGCACTGTCATGCCGAGGGAACTGGTTTCAAATCCTGAATCAGGTCTTCTACTCCCCATTTGGCCAGGGCTATGGATGGTGTGAAGTGAGGGAGGAAGCCTTGTCATTGTGCAATGGTATCACCAAGTAGCCAGATTAGGGGGTATGTTTACTAAACCGTCTTAATGTGTGCTCTATGACATTATCACGTGATAAGGTACCTTATCGCATGATAATGGCGCTTTTTCAGGTGCACAGGTACCTTATCGCGCGATAACGCGCGCAGCGACGCAAACGAGCGCTGAAGGCGGGGAAAGGCTCCCAGAGGGCGGAGGAAAGCTCCCCAGGGGCGGAGAGAAGGGGTCAATGGGCGGAGAATGGGAGGGGAGAGGCTCTCTGCACACTAACGCTGTGAAATCCGAGACTGAAAACTAACGCCAGTGAAACCCTGGCGTTAGAGCTGATTTAAAGGGAAGAGAAACCATTTCTGTCAGCAATGTACAGCAAAATCAGGGAAACCTACAAAAAGTGATAAGTGTGATACATGTGCACGGAACAAAAGTGCAAATAAACATTGAAAACGACCCCAACAAAATATAAAAAAAACATAACCAAGCTGGGCAATAGTGATATTAATGGGAAACGTTGAAAAACACTCCCAAGAAAGATCCAAAAAAAGGACATGAATTTTGGAAGGGTCTACGCTCCGTCCCCATACAAGGTGAATGATCCCACAGTGAAATAGTGCTGATCAGGGTTTCCCTCTCCATTGGACAGGTTTCCTATGGCATGCACATGTTCCACAACAGCAGGGCGGGCATGTCGGAATGGGCAACTGGACAGATGCTGGAAAAGGAGACACAGAGGGCTGCAGATGGCACATGCTGTGCTGCAGCTGGGCCACAGTGTGGACTAGGGTGATGCCTAGGTGGCCCATAGGAATGCTAAAACAGTAGAGCAGCTAGACAGCAACTGATGAGGGCCCAGCATGGGCACAAGTGTGCTTCCCACAGTGTCACAGGGGATAGTACCCAGCAGGTACCTCCAAGGGCACAGAACATTGGCAGGCGGTGCTGGGGGGAAGCGTGGACATCTATGCAGGCACCCCTACCCCAGAACCTACACCATAGGCAGTCGCCTACCCGCACAATGGATGGCCTGAGACTTCACTCCACCAGCACCACCAGCAGACGGGCATGCCAGCAGGGTGGCAGAGGGGTACTGGTGGTGTAGGGGGCAGTGGCAGCTGCCCAGAGCAGACCGTGGCCTAGCCCTGTGTAGGTGGGTGCCATGTACTGCAACAGACAGGCCCTGTTGGACGAACAGTCATGGTATCCCCAGGGAATGCACTGTCTCTGTGGCAACACGGTGGTGCAGTGCACACAGCCAGTGTGTTCAGGAGCAGAAGGTCACAGATTCAAGTCCCAGCTGTGGTTCCTGCCAACCCAGCCCCCATATTTTACTCACTACTACAACGTGCTAATACAGACAGAACCTGTAGTGCAGATGACATAGACATGCCCAAAACACCTACATTTTACCCTACAGAGCACACACACCATAAACATGCGCATTACCTAGAGCAGATTCTCCCAAATGCAGTCCTGGAGGGCCAAACACCATTCAGGTTCCATGCTGCCTCTAATAAATGTGTCTGTGCTGCATTGCTATGCACCGCCCCCATGGTATGCAGATGTATCTCATGCATATTCATTAGGGACAGCATGAAAACCCGAACAGTGTTTGGCCCTCCAGGACTGGAGTTGGGAACCTCTGCTCTAGAGCAGCGGCCAACAGGGGCAGACCAGACCTGCACCCTGTCGCACCCCCAGGGGCCCTATCGGTGGGGTCAGGTATTGCCTGATGATTCCTCCTCCTGGCTCCGTACGTATCGCAGGCAGCCTTGCCTGACCCTCTGAGGGTGGTAGTTGTACCTTCTCTATATAAAGCACACAACATACTTGAGTTTCAAACTCAGGGCTTTATTCCCCGTCCACGAGGATTTTCTTTCTCTTTGGCAAACAAAACAATAGACCACTTCGGGCATGTAACAGAAATTAAAGGTAGAACTAAAATAGCTTACTTCAGCTTTTAAATGCAAACAAAAAGAAAAGAATTAAACATCCTCACTGTTCCTAACAGCCTTTTCTTTTTGCTGCCACAGCACAGCTCACTTATAATGGTTTTTCTGAGAGACACGTTTTGTTAGCACACAGCTTGTGACTCTTAAGCACTGGTTATATTCAAGCATTTACCTTAAGGAAAACTCAGGGTCAATTACAGACAGTGAACATTCCATTGGCTCAGGAACTGCTGGTATATCTGCATTCTCATATTCCATTAATTCAGGTTCATTTGAACTCACGTTTCTGAGATCAGCTGTCTCATAAGGATAAGGCTGACTTGCCTCGTCAAGCAGGAAGTTGTTCTGTCCCTCTGAATCAATGCTTCTCTGGGAACTACCGTAGGGTTTTGAATGAAGCTCATTGGAGCTCAGCCCCTGCTGGTAACCACAAGGATATTCAACAACTTCCCTGGCTCTGTTACTAGGATAATTACGGCATGCTCTGAGCGTGCTCGGGTCTAGCCTTTGCAACACAGCTGCCCTAGATTGCACTGCTCTAGATGGAAGCTTATTCAACGTGGGGAGTTTAAAGTTGCTAGTAGAATCACCAGCTTCTCTTCTCTTGGGGTTTCTACCACAAGGGAAAAAGTTATTCTCTGTTTCTTTAAAGCTTGTTTGTGACTGGCTTTTCCTATTGCTTCGGGGTTTTACCCACTCAGGTAGGAAACAGCCACTATTAGTACCTCTTGCTCTGTTACCTTGTATGTAAGACTTCCTACGTCTCTCATGCTCTCCACGCATGCACACAGTATCTGGTTTCTGCCTTCCAAATGTTTCACACAGGTCTCAGGACTCACTCAGACCTTCGTATGGGCTCTCCTGCTGATCCAATAGTTCAGACTCTCTTTCTTGCTCTCTTTCATTCCAGTCCCATTCTTTCCACAGCTTCTGCTGCGCTTGCCACTGTCTTTCTTGCTGTGACCCTCGTTGGCTCACCTCCTCTCCCCCTCTAACTATTTGTGAGCGTGTTTTATCACCGTGTCTTTGGGCTCCACCTCCACCCAGCTGATTCCTATCAGGCAATGCAAACTCCCTTTGCTTGCTATCTGGGTGTGTCTTCCCAGCCCTTTCCCACGTGTGCCTTGGTTGTCTGTAGCAACCATCTGACAGTTTTCTGTTTACACTGTCATCTCTTCCCTGATCATCGCTACTGATCTGCATTTTCTCAGGCTCCATTAGGTCCACCTTGTGACAACCCACAGGCTCCATTATCCCAAGCCTCCTGGAGAGGCAGGATGTTGGGCCCTGCGTGCATCTCCCCATACTAGCACTTGCATACCTTAGCAATGCCACCCTAAACATGGGAAAACTGTACACAGCTATCAAAAGGTTGCTATGATAACTGGCAGATAGCAATTCCTATGTTAAGCACAATTGGCTGATTGAGCTGCATCATAGCAACCTTTCTGATGCCTGTGGAGTGTGCCTCAGGTCTGGTGTCTGACAGAGTGACCCCAACAGTATTGCGTACCATCGCCATGCCTGCACTGTGCCCAGGACTGGTGTGGTGGCTAGGGCTGCCAAACACCTCTATAGTTGCATAATGCTGGCATAGGTGTGTGGAGTGTGTGCCTGTCTATCCAGTGTGTTGTGGCTGCCAACACCCTCCACAGCCCACACTGCTAGCACTGTTGCCAGTATTGGCCTGCCAATGTGCATAATGAGGAGCAAGGTACTGTGGGAATAGCCTGGATAGGGTGGCCTGGCCTGGCTGCATCTGCACAGGGCATAGGGCAATGGCTTGGACATTGTAGTGCCCAGCCACCACCTGCACGGACAGCATGGCCACAGCATGTCCTGCTGGGAGGTCACTCTCACCCTGACTGAGCAGTGACCACGGCATGGCTAGGTTCCCCAATAGTGCTATACACTATTTCTCTCATGTGATATTTATGGGTCCCTTTTGGGGCCCAATCACTGACTTATCTGCTTGGTGTGTATGCTGACATCCCAGTTCTGGGTACACGCATCTCTTCCAGGACCATGCGCTGTGGACTAGCTAGTAGACTGTCTGCAGCTAGTATGTGTCTTGCTGGAACACCGTGCAGCGGCTGGAGGCTTGCTGCTGGAGAATGTCAGATAGTGGTGGGGGGCAGCTGAACATTTTCTGGCCTACTGTCTGTCTGCTATTGCTTTGTGGATGTGTATAGCTCTGCATTGCCTGCCCTGTAGGGTGTCTGTTCCCCAGCAGGACTGGGGTTGATGGTCCTCTCTACTGCTACTCGTTTGCGCCGCTGCGCATGTTATCGTGAGATAAGGTACCTGTGTGCCTGATAAAGCGCCATTATCACGCGATAAGGTACCTTATTTTGCGATAATGTCACAGAGCGCACATTAAGACGGTTTAGTAAACATACCTCTAATACTGAAATGCCCACTCCTTTTATGGCATCCTGCACACTATCGCCGGGCGCACGTTAAGACGGTTTAGTAAACATACCCCTTAGTTTCTACAGGCCCGATATTCTTCTGGATGGGCTATGCACCGTTACAGCGCATAGCCCTGCCCGCTCACCCTTAACCCCAGATATTCAATGCTGTGGTGATGTATAATGCGTTTAGCATCGAGGTGTATTAGGGGTGTTCTGGGTTGGAGCGGGAACAGAGGAAAGGGCTAACTGGGTAGCACCGATTTTTGATGCTACCTACTTAACCATCTGCACCTTAAAGATAGGCAAGGGTTTTTTCTCGCCTATCTTTCAGGCGCAGGAGCTAAGTGGGTAGCATCAAAAATCGGAGCTATCCAGCTACCTCTTGCGGCTTGTGGCGAGACCCGGATTTTCAATGCCGGGGCCACATATGACCCTGGCATTAAAAATCCAGATTAGGTGAAAGGGAGGTGGGTGCACCGCCCAGATGAAAATCGAGTCCATAGTATATGATGGCAGATAAAGACCAGCATGATCCATCTAGTCTGTCCAGCAAGGTGGCAAAAGTAGGTGCGCCCATTGTTCCATGCAGGTTACCCCTCCCCATGCCTTTGTTTAGGGATGTACCCACCGCTCTGTGCAGTTCACTTCTACTTGTTGAGATATCAGAGACAGTTAAGTTTATTTTGATTTTATCCTTTTTCTATAAAGGGATCCACTGTGTCTGTCCCATGCCATTTTGAATTCTGTCACTGTATTACAGCTTCCCAGTCTTTGAAAAAGGTTTGTTTGTTCATTAATACTCTTGAAGAATTTAAAGGACTGCAACATATCTCCCTTATCCCTCCTCTCCTCTACATATTTAGGTTGTGGATGATCGCGTTTGTTTAATTAATGGAGGAGGGATGGTAAGGAAATCCACAGTACTACCTTTTAACTTTCGAAAGGGAGACTATGAAAAAATGTGGAAAATAGTTAAGAAAAAACTAAAAGGAGCAGTTGCAAAGGTTAAAGACTTACATCAAGCTTGGGTGTTGTTTAAAAATACTATCTTGATAGCCCAGACCAGATGTATTCCACGCTTTAAGAAAAGTGGAAGGAAGTCCAAAAAACTGCCAGCATGGTTTAAAGGTGAGGTCAGAGAGGCTGTTGTTGCCAAAAAAGCATCTTTCAGGAAATGGAAAAAAAGAGCCAAATGATGACAACTGGAAAAAGCACAAGCACTGGTAAGTTAAATGCAAGGCATTGATAAGGCAGGCAAAGAGAGAATTTGAGAAGAAGCTTGCTGTGGAAGCAAAAACGCATGATAAAGACTGTTTCAAGTACATTCATAGCAAAAAACCTGTGAGAGAGTCAGTTGGACCATTAGATGATAGAGGGATAAAAGGGACACTAAGAGGGGACAAGGCCATAGCGGAGAGACTGAATAAATTCTTTGCTTCTGTCTTTACTGAAGAAGATGCAGGGATGTTACTCATGACTGAAGTGGTATTTAAAGGTGATACTGTGGAAGAATTGAAAGAAATATCGATACGCCAGGAAGATGTATTACAACTGTTTGATAAAGTGAAGAGTAGCAAATCACCTGGACTGGATGGTATACACCCAAGGGTGCTGAAAGAACTGAAATATGAGATTGTAGACCTGCTATTAGTAATCTGTGAACTATCATTAAAATCATCTGTAATACCTGAACATTGAAGGATGGCCAATGTAACGTCAATTTTTAAAAATGGTTCCAGGGGTGATCTGGGAAACTACAGACCGGGGAGCCTGACATCAGTAACAGGAAAAATGGTAGAAACCATCATAAAGAACAAAATTACTGAACATGTGGATAGTCATGGCTTAATGAGAGACAGCCAACATGGCTTTAGACAACGAAGATCTTGTTGATATAGTGTATCTGGACTTTCAGAAAGCCTTTGACAAGGTCCCTCATCAGAGACTTTTGACAAACTAAAATTCATGGGATAGGAGGCAGTGCACTATTGTGCATCAGGAACTGGTTACAAGATAGAAGGCAGAGGGTAGGGCTAAATGGTCAATTTTCTCAATGGAGAAAGGTGAATAGTAGAGCTTGGTCTGCTGCTTTTTGACATATTCAGAAATGACCTGGAAAAGGGAATAACGAGTGAGGTTATCAAATTTGCAGATGATACAAAACTACTTAAAGTTGTTAAAACCCATGAGGATTGTGGAAAATTGCAATTGATAAATTGGAAGACTGGGCATCAAAATGGCAGATGAAATTTAATGTGGACTAGTGCAAAGTTATGCACGTAGGAAAGAACAACCCAAATTATGGTTACATGATGCAAGGTTCCACATTGGGAACCACCACCCAGGAAAAAGATTTGGGTGTCATTGTGGATAACATGTTAAAACCCTCGGCCCAGTGTGCAGTGGCAGCCAAGAGAGCAAATAGGATGCTAGGTATCATAAGGAAAGGAATGGAAAATAAAACAAAAGATATTATAATGCCTCTATATCGTTCCATGGTGAGACCACACCTTGAATATTGTGTGCAATTCTGGTCGCCGTATCTTAAAAAGGATATAGCGTTATTAGAAAAGGTTCAGAGAAGAGCCACCAAAATGGTAAAGGGGATGGAAGGATACTCCTATGAAGAAAGGCTAAAAAGGTTAGGGCTCTTTAACCTGGAAAAGAGACGGCTGAGGGGAGATATGATAGAAGTCTATAAATTAATGAATGGAGTGGAACGGGTAAACGTAGATCGATTGTTTATGTTATCAGAATATAGAAAGACTAGGGGACATGCAATGAAGCTACAGGGTAAACTATTTAAGACTAATAAAAGAAAATATTTTTTCACTCAACGTGTAATCAAACTCTGGAATTTGTTACCGGAGGATGTAGTAAAGGCTGTTAGTGTAGCTGGGTTTAGAAAGGTTTTGGACAAGTTCCTGGAGGAAAGGTCCATAAACCATTTTTAAGAAGGGACCCAGGATATCAATGCTTGACCTAGTACAAGCATTGTGGAGCCTGTGTCTTTTGGGAAATCTGCTAGGTACTATAATGAGGAAGATCTGTCCCTTGCTTTGAAAGCACAGGAATCTGTTAGATTCAGATCATATTCTGACAGGCAGGCAAGCCACATGATCCCTAGTTGCTAGGAGCAACGTAAACAGACCCAGACACGAGGTCTACAGCCCCACCCAACTAGCAAACATTTCCCAGCTCTTGATTCAAATAGCTTTCACCTGAGCAAGGGAACGCCTAATCAGCAGTATAAGAAGTACTCAGAACAGTTAGAGAGAACAGAACTGCAAGGAGGTTCAACAGAACTGCAAGGAGGTTCAACAGAACTGCAAGGAGGTTTAACAGAACTGCAGGGAGAAGTGCAGGGAGTTTTACCCAGAGCACTGCAGCAAGACTCACAGGGAGGACGTCAGAGAGCTGTTGGGAAGACCCATGATAGAGTCCATGAGAGAGCTTGTGAGAATTCCACTTCAAGTTGGAGGAACAGGAAAGAACCAAGGGAGAGATTCAGAGGAGAAATCAGCTGTGAGAGTCAGTTACCTGTGATACAGTTTGATTCTCAGAAGCTACGTGCTGTGCAGAGTGAATGGAAGGAAGAGAGAGAGAAACCGTATGTATCTGAAGAGTGTGACACTTGGAAACAGTTGCAAGCCCTAGAGAGGGAGAAATACTGTGTGGAGGATATCTGTATGTCTGAAGGGGAAGAGTTTGAAGAAGCCAAACCCCGAAGGAAACTTCCCAGGGAAAAATCCTTCCATAGCAGAGCAGAGCAGTTCCACTGTCCACAACAAAGTATAAAAGGTAGGACACAAAGAGGCTTTAAAGGGAAAAGCTATTCTAAGAAGTGTGTCTCTCCTCTCTTCTACTCTGAGCTAGACGGAAGCAGTTTGCCTTACTTTGGAGAGGGCATGTCAGATAAGCCTGGTGAGGGCACGGCACTGAAAAGTCTACAAACATTTTGTTATAAGGAAGATGTTTGTCTAGATAAAGCACAGCAGGAACCAATGCTAATAGATGCTGCTAGGGAAGTGTCTACTGATGAAGCAATGGATTGTACATTAATAATATCTGATAAAATTACTTCTTTGTGCTGAAGCCAGAGTTAGAGCACTGCTTAAAAGAAGCTGTAAAAAGCATAGAAGGGACGTATGAGAAAAGGAACTGTATGCTGAATAATATAGTTGCCTGTGATTCTAAAGAAGCAAGAAGATGTATTTAATTTCTTCTATTTACCTGCCAGTGTATGGCTTTTGTCCTTATGTTTGTTATATTATACTTTTAAAATCCAACCCCGGGAGGGGAATAAATCCTCTTCTGAATACCTGACCCATTCGTGTCACAACTACTCCTTTCAGCGAAGAGGGTCATCCGGCAGTCTAGCTGCTCGCCTAGGCCACAGTCTAATCTAAGCCGTGACATAATTGGCGTAGTATTTTGGATTTAAAAAAAAAAAATACTACAAAGGACATTCTTTAGAAGAGGATACAACTTGCTGCACAGCAAAAGCAAAGTTCAGCAATCCTGAAAAAGAAAAAAAAAAGAAAAAGAAAACCTGTTTTGGATTACCAGCAGCTGGATTCCTAGTGACTGGATTTCCATTATCCTGACCTAGAAGGAGGCGAGAAAAGACATTTCTCAACGCAAGATCCTGCACCGTGCTAAGGTACTAGTAGGTGGGCACGGGTAGCTAGGATTAGTGAGAAAGGAAAGGAATTGTACCACAAGAGACAGGCAAGAAAAGAAAATCTGTGCCGCACTTGGTGGGCCCTGTTTTTTTTTCTCTCTACAGGTACACTTCAACGCCGGAGATGGATCCCCAGGAAATCAAGGATTGGATGGAAGCACAGTGGAAAGCCCAGAGTGAACTGGCTGAGCAGCCAACAATTAAAAAGGAGCGCCGGCAGGCGCACAGGCCTTTCCACAGCCTGCACCCCTCCGGCCCAGCCACTGCTCTCCCGATCGGGGAGGAGCACGCCGGAGCAACGCTGCTCCCACAGCCTGCTCTGCCCAATCGGGGCTGAGCAGCCAACAATTAAAAAGGAGCGCCGGCAGGCAAGCCCGCGCCTGGCGGGCCCGTGCCTGAGGGCCTCGCCAGAGGGCCCTTTGGCGTGGCCCTTAGGCGGGGCACTAGAAAGGAGACCCAGATCAACTCAACACAAGACTCAGAAGTGCAGACATTTTGGACGCACAAACCAGATCATATCAACCTGCTGACCACTGCAAGTATACCACAGCCAAATAAGCTGTCTGTATTATTGTTAGCATACCTAGTCATGCCTAGCCATACCATTTTCAGTAGCCATTCCTAATCTAGCCAATACATCATTTTTACTACTGCTGTGGCCTGTCCAGGTCTGAATTTTTTCTGAATGTATCTGTCTGTTCTATAGCTACATGTTAATTGCTACATGAGGCTATAGAGTAATCTGTTCCTTAGCTACAGTGTTATCTCTCCTTGTGTTAAGCCTCACAAGTGTTTAGTCAGTTGTCTCTACCTCCTTGTTGTCCTAAGTTCATTTCTAAACACCATTGTTACATGATAATTACCAATGTGTAATACTATGTAATCATCTCCGTATACTGCAGTCTCTCTACAAACATCTGTAAGACCCTTATTGTGTATCCCTCAAATACTATCTCATCTGTAATTTGTCCTAAGTGATGACTTGCCCTGTTACACGCTATCTAGCATCAACATAATAAGTTGCACCTCCACTCTCACACTTCAAGCCACGCAGCGGCCATCATGGCCCTCCCACTATTTACCCTCTCCACCATATTCCTTCTAGCCAACACCTTTCAACAATCAGTAGCTCTCTCGGCTGGGCAATATCACATCTCTGCCCTACCATACCTGGGCAAGAGGAATCATTCTAACCCCTTCCACCCTGATACCAGCCCCCCACACCACTCTATACACACCTACTGTATGTGGCCCTCAATCATCCTGACAATCCCAAACAGAAACCGGATTTGCAACGTTTCTTGAAATGTGCCCTTGTAAACTCACGCTCAGTACGCAAGAAATGGCCAGTTATCCCTGACCTGATAGCTGTCCATGGCCTGGATCTCCTCATGGTGACAGAATCGTGGCTCAAGGACACCGATACAGCCCTCATAAACCAACTAATCCCCCCAACTTCTCCATTTATACCTGCCACAGGACCAACCGGAAAGGTGGCAGAGTTTTTATCCTTGCGAAAACTGAACTCGGATTTCAACTTCTCTCAGCCAAGAGCACCATACATGCGGACATAATCACCATTGCCAATAAAGAAATTACCATAAACCTCATTTATAGATCCCCCTCCTCTCCACCGGAGGTCATTTCTACCTTTATTGACCTAGCCTGCAACCCAACTAACCCTCGCAATCCCAACTGGCTGCTCGGGGACTTCAACTTACCCTCCCTGCAGTCCGTCCATGCAGACGCCTTCCTAGAAGCTATGCAAACACTTGGGTTTGAGCAAATAGTAAAAACCTCCACTCATCTTAAAGGCAATCCGCTGGATCTAATTTTTGCTCCTCACTCTGCTGCCAGCCAGAAGGCCAACCTAAACATGGATATCACCCCCATTCCTTGGTCGGATCATAAGCTAATCATGTTCCAGATACCCATCCATCATACTCATTTATCCTCCAAGGACTCCGGTACTGACTCCAGAACAACTACTCATTTCAGACCACTTGATAAAGAAGAGTTCGTTAAACTTGCCTTACCTAAGCTCAATCCAATACCTCCAAACCTTGAAGAAGCAATCATCAACTGGAACGTCACGCTGAAAACATTTGCTCAACTACCAACTATAGACAAATCAGAAGCTCCCAAGAGACCTAAAGGAAGCAGACATCCAGCCCCGTGGTTTACAGCAGATCTTCGGTCATCCCTCCTCTCCCTTAGGAAACTTGAAAGAAAATGGAGAAGATCCCGATCCGAAACTGACAAACAAACATACCTTTCCAGCCTTAAACTCCACCGTGAAACCATATATCTCAGATTGAGCGAATACCATGCCAAACTCCTTCTCCGCTCTCTAAACAAACCTAGAGACCTTTTCAACTTAGCAAAATCCCTAAACTAAGGAACCTTCACCTACCCAACTCAAGCCTATTTCCCCCCAGTCATATGCTGACTACCTCCAATCTAAAACTTCTATAACCAACACAGTTTCAATAACCACTCCCTACTACGCACTCACCTCACTTCCACCTATTACAATGTTCACAACTCCAACAGAGAAAAACATCCAAGATCTTATCGCCATCATCAATACCTCTACAGCCCCAAGTGATCCCTGCCCAGCATACTGGATCAGAACTCTGCGAGTTGAACTTAGCCCAATTCTAATCAACATCATTGAACTCTCCTTTACAACAGGCTCCTTCCCCGCATTCCTCAAACATCAATAAGACCACTTCTGAAGAATAACAGACTTGACCCACTAAAAACTGACTCCTACCGCCCAATCTCGAGTATACCTCTACTGTCCAAGATAATAGAGAAGGTTGTTCAGCGGCAGATTCAACACCACATTGATGAGGTGGCTCCTCTCGACCCCTGTCAACACGGTTTCAGGGAGGCCCACGGAGTAGAAACTCTCCTCACCACCCTAACCAACGCCTTGAATAGAGGATTGGACAAAGTTGAAAATGGCTTCGCTCTCATTTTCCTTGATATCTCCGCTGCCTTTGACTCCGTTAATCACAATCAACTTCTCACTCGTCTCCAAGAGAAGGGCATCTGTGGCCTCGCCTGGGAATGGTGTAGATCTTATCTATCAGATCGTTGGAAGCATGTCAGAGTTGGTTCCACCACATCTGCGCCTTTCCACCAACACCAAGGTGTTCCGCAGGGCTCCTCCTTATCCGCGCTGCTGTTCAATGTCTACATGCAGCCGATATGTGACATCATTCGCTCCTTCAATATCTCCACTCTAATCTATGCGGACGACGTCCTGTTGTTTACACCATTCAAAATCAAACAACCAGACTTCTCCAGCCTTATCAACTGTTTCAACGCCATCACCGACTGGTTACTATCTCAAAACCTCCGCATAAACTTTAAAAAGACGGAAGTTCTCTTCATATCAAGGAACAAAGATTTCTCCCCTCCATCCTCCCTAAAAGTAAGAGATGCGGAACTCCCTAGTAAACCTTCCATTCGCTACCTAGGGATTACTCTGGACCAGCATTTCGACTTTAAGGAGCACATACGGAACACCACCAGAGCTGTCTACAATAAAATTAGAACGCTGAGGCATCTCAGACCCATGTTACCTCATAATGACTTCAGGACCATTTTCCAGGCCCTCATTCTTCCACATCTTGATTACGCAAATGTGGCCCTGTATGGACTCCACAAGAACACCCTTAATCCGCTGCAACTCGCCATGAATGCGGCTGCATGGGTCCTCTGCGGTTTAGCAAGATCAGACCATATTACCCTGATACTCAAGGAGCTCCACTGGCTTCCAATTCACTGCAGGTTAACATACAAAATCCTTCTCATCATCTTCAAGATTATTAATAACCTAGCCCCCACAACACTCAGTGACCTTATCACCCTCACCCCGAAAAACAGACTCAGAAGATCAGTAACTGACAACACCTTGCTCATCCCCAAGGAGTCCATCAAGTGCACCCAGACGACCAAGAAAAGAACATTTGCATTCTATGCCCCAAAATGCTGGAACGACCTTCCACCAGAAATTAGATCCATCAAAGGCCTTATGCAGTTCCGTAAGGCAATCAAACACCACATTTTCCTACTTCACTTTCTCAAGCACCCACCCCACCTCTGCTCACCCACTCACCAATGTCTACGAATCCTTCCCTGTAACAAGTATTTTGAGCTTACCTTAGCCATCCGTGTATATACAAACCAAATCGAATTGTATTTTGTACATATGTTTATAGTTTACCTGTTGCTCCAAGTTCAAACTCCTGTTACAATGTAAGATCCAAGTTTTAAACTCCTGTTACAATGTAAGCACAGTACAGGCTGCTGACTGTGTACCCTTGTTGTATGTAAACCGCACTGATAACAAATAGCGCGGTATATAAGAGTTGTTAAATAAATAAAATAAATAAAATAAACTGGCGAGGCTTACACAGGAACGGACTATGGCAGCGCTAGCCGCTCAGCAACAACCGCTCCTGGAGCTTGTGGCAGCTCTGGTGAAGAAGACGCATGCAGCTGAGGAAGCTGATACTACAATACCCCAGGGGGTAGGACTACAAAATTGCAGTGCATTAACACTGGGACAATTGAGAAGTCATGATAATTTTGATGATTTTTCTGATGCTTTCGAGCGAATTGCAGAGGCGGCCTAATGGCCGTTAGACCAGTGGGCCGTTAGGTTCGCAATGTCTCTATCTGGAGAGGCATTAGCGGCCTACAAGGCAATGCCCGCAGATCTAGCATCCAGTTACCCAGATGTAAAGCTTGCTGTAAGGGATAGATTGGGATTAAGGCGTCTTTTTAGAGAGGCAAAACTTATGCCCAAAGAAACGCCTAAAGCACTGATGCAAAGGTTGAAGGGACTGGCAACAAAATGGCTTGCTCCTGAAAAGGCAACAGTAGAGTCATTAATGGACGCTGTTCTTTTAGAGCAATATTTTGAAGCCGTGCCTCCAAAAATTAAGGCTTTCTTAATGCTACAAAAATGCAACTCCACTAAAGAAGCCGCTGACCTCACCGAATGCTATTTTGAGGCAGAGTTAGCCGGGACTTCCAGGGGTAATGTTTTAAAAGTAGCAGGCATGGAGAAAATATGGAAATTAAGAAAGACCTATAATTCTGAGATACCTAATGAAAATGTGGTAAAGCGTGTTTCCATAAAATGTTTTCAGTGTGGTAAAAGTGGACATATACGCCGAGAATGTAGAGAGCGTACTGCCCTTGTGTCGGGAGGAGAGAGACACACTGGGGAGGGATTTTTGCTCAAGGTAAGGGTGGAGGGTGTAGAAGCTTTGGCGCTCCTCGACTCCGGAGCAGACCAAAGTATGGTCTCCCAGCAGATGTGGCAGGCCATTCAGGCCCATAACCCATCCGTCCCATGCAAAACAGGCCAGAATGTAAGAGTGAAATGTGTGCATGGATCCCCATCGTATCACCCATTGTATAGTGTATATGTGGAAGGATTAGGCACTAGTGAAGAAGTACCAGTAGTGGTAATCCCAAAGCTCCCAAGAGATATTGTTTTGGGGAGAGATTGGCCTCCCTTTCGAAAAAGCCTCAAGAAAGGTTTAAACGAAAGAACAGGCTTGGTTTCCACCAGATCCCAGGCTAAGGCCTTAGGGGCAGGGACAAGTTCGCTAGCTAATCCAGAGGAAGCACCTGAGGATAGGGAAGAGTCCCCTGAAAGGGAGAATAGTTTAGAAAGGGAGCCACCAGATATACTTCCCTCTCATGAGGAATTGATTAACCTTCCCACAAAAAGTAGGAAGAATAGGGCCGAAAGACGCCAGGAAAGAAGACATAGGTCTCAAGGGAGGGCAGACCTAGAAGCCGGGGAGGGGTTACCCTGGGTACCGGCCGATCACTTGCAAAAGTTCCCTTCTTTCCCAAAGGAGCAGCAAGGTGATCCGGCTTTGAAAAGAGCATTCGAATATGCTCAAAAAGCAAGGACAATTTTACCTAGGTTCTTCTTAGAAGGAGAACTATTATACAGGGAAAGTGCTGACCCACGTACAGGCACTGTACAAAAGCAGTTAGTGGTGCCAACTACTTTTAAGTCTGTAGTTATGAAATTGGCACACGACCATCCCGTAGGCAGTCACAAAGGTGTCCAGGGGACAATAGATCAAATTTTGGCCCCCTTTTATTGGCCGGGAGTGTTTAAGGAAACAGCCCGGTACTGTGAATCTTGTCCCGCTTGCCAAAGGGTCACTGCAGCCAAACCAAAGCCTGTACCGATGGTTTCACCACCCACCATTGCTACCCCAGTACGTCGACTAGCAATGGATATCGTAGGACCCTTAGTTAGGATGCCAAGTGGTTTCCAGTATATTTTGGTGATCATGGACCATGCGACTAGATTTCCGTGGGCTATACCCCTACATAACATTTCGGCGAAAGCCATATCCCTAGAGCTTATAAAATTGTTTTGTGAGATTGGGTTTCCCCAGGAGGTTCTGACAGACCAGGGGAGTAACTTCACCTCAAAACACTTGGCCATGCTTTGGGATGCTTTTGGGGTACGGCATATCATCCCCAGCCAAACAGACTGGTGGAAAGAATGAATCAGTCGATAAAACAGATGTTAAGGTGTACCCTAGAAGGGAACATGATTGAATGGGATACCGTACTGCCATTCGTTCTTTACGCGTGCCGAGAACGCGTACAAGCATCCTTGGGGGCATCCGCATATGAACTTTTATTTGGTCGGGCTCCGAGGGGGATTTTAGATATCCTAAGGGAGCAATGGGTCGCACCAGATGAGACAGAGGTAGGGGTACCCCAATTTCTAAGGGATCTCAGAAATCGCTTAGAACGGACATCCCAAGTATCCATGGACAATCTGCAGGCTAGCCAGCGCCGGCAGAAAAAGTACTATGACCGGGGGACTAAAACAAGGCATCTAGCTATAGGTGATAAAGTTTTAATCCTAGTAGCGGATGCCGGTCCGAAATTTGAAGCCAGGTGGAAAGGCCCGGGCACAGTAGTGGAAAAGGTAGGTCCCGTCTCCTACAGGGTAGAGAACGAGAAGGGCACCTCCAAGTATACCACCTCACCTTGCTTAAACCTTGGCAGGAGAAGTCGGCACAGTGAGGTTAGTCTATGTAGAGAACCGAGTACATGATCCAAGTAAGATTACGTGCTGTCCGACGAGGGCGTCAGCAGCCCGTAATATCTTAAGGGGGGGGGGGATATGTAATGAGGAAGATCTGTCCCTTGCTTTGAAAGCACAGGAATCTGTTAGATTCAGATCAGATTCTGACAGGCAGGCAAGCCACATGATCCCTAGTTGCCAGGAGCAACGTAAACAGACCCAAACACGAGGTCTACAGCCCCGCCCAACTAGCAAACATTTCCCAGCTCTTGATTCAAATAGCTTTCACCTGAGCAAGGGAATGCCTAATCAGCAGTATAAGAAGTACTCAGAACAGTTAGAGAGAACAGAAATGCAAGGAGGTTCAACAGAACTGTAAGGAGGTTCAACAGAACTGCAAGGAGGTTTAACAGAACTGCAGGGAGAAGTGCAGGGAGTTTTGCCCAGAGCACTGCAGCAAGACTCACAGGGAGGACATCAGAGAGCTGTTGGGAAGACCCATGATAGAGTCCATGAGAGAGCTTGTGAGAATTCCACTTCAAGTTGGAGGAACAGGAAAGAACCAAGGGAGAGATTCAGAGGAGAAATCAGCTGTGAGAGTCAGTTACCTGTGACGCAGTTTGATTCTCAGAAGCTACGTGCTGTGCAGAGTGAATGGAAGGAAGAGAGAGAGAAACCATATGTATCTGAAGAGTGTGACACTTGGAAACAGTTGCAAGCCCTAGAGAGGGAGAAATACTGTGTGGAGGATATCTGTATGTCTGAAGGGGAAGAGTTTTTTAGAAGCCAAACCCCGAAGGAAACTTCCCAGGGAAAAATCCTTCCATAGCAGAGCAGAGCAGTTCCACTGTCCACAACAAAGTATAAAAGGTAGGACACAAAGAGGCTTTAAAGGGAAAAGCTATTCTAAGAAGTGTGTCTCTCCTCTCTTCTACTCTGAGCTAGACGGTAGCAGTTTGCCTTACTTTGGAGAGGGCGTGTCAGATAAGCCTGGTGAGGGCACGGCACTGAAAAGTCTACAAACATTTTGTTATAAGGAAGATGTTTGTCTAGATAAAGCACAGCAGGAACCAATGCTAATAGATGCTGCTAGTGAAGTGTCTACTGATGAAGCAATGGATTGTACATTAATAATATCTGATAAAATTACCTCTTTGTGCTGAAGCCAGAGTTAGAGCACTGCTTAAAAGAAGCTGTAAAAAGCACAGAAGGGACGTATGAGAAAAGGAACTGTATGCTGAATAATATAGTTGCCTGTGATTCTAAAGAAGCAAGAAGCTGTATTTAATTTCTTCTATTTACCTGCCAGAGTGTATGGCTTTTGTCCTTATGTTTGTTATATTATACTTTTGAAAATCCAACCCCGGGAGGGGAATAAATCCTCATTTGAATACCTGACCCATTTGTGTCACAACTACTCCTTTCAGTGAAGAGGGTCATCCGGCAGTTTAGCTGCTCGCCTAGGCCACAGTCTAGTCTAAGCCGTGACAGTACATATGACCTAGATTGGCCACTGTTGGAGACAGGATACTGGGCTTGATGGACCTTGGTCTGACCCAGTATGGCATATCTTATGTTCTTATGTTCCTTAAATAATTACAGCCGCACAGTATCCTGTCTTCTCATAAGTCTGAACCCTGCTGTTTTACACTCAAGGAGCTCAGAGAAACTCTGGACAAGAGCTCTCTGGACTGGGGTGTTCCCTTGTCTTCTTAGCAGTTTTATAACAACTGTCTGGACCACGCAGAAAGGGGATTATATGTTGTAATGTTGTACGTGGGCCGGGGTGCCCCGGTCGCTTGTTTTACTGGCTCTCCAATCAAACACTCCACTCAGGTTCCTACTCCAGTCTAGTGTTTTGTTAGAGTCTCCAACAAGCAGCCGTCTTTACCCAACAAGTGTCAGAAGCATATTCCAGCTGTAGGAGTCCCCACTAGAGGCTAACACTCAGAACACTGTGCTTGCCTTAGCAACAGTGCCATGTTGAGCCTTTACTTCAAGAGTCACAAAAACAACGGTGTTGAATCTCACTCTGAAAGTGACCCTTTTTCAGTATTGTTTGAACAAAAACGGACAAAAGCATCCACATGCAGTTCCATAGAAATGCAAACAAAATCCTCTTTGTATCTCCCTTGGAAGTCCTCAGGTAGGAAGCACTTGTCCCACCTACCCCAACAAATAAACTGTCTTTCTTACTGTAAGAGCGATGTCTCTGAAACCCATAGCTCTAGCAGCTGTGTTAGCAGCCCTCCCTCCCTCCCTTCTTTCAGGTTTTATGTTACTCGCCTGAACTTCCCCATGGGCTGCTCCATTAAGCACTTCAAGAGCAAAGTACATCCATAGATTCAGAAGAGTCCTGTTCCACATATTCCACAGCTTCCATCAGCTCTTCATGGTCTGCTCCTCCTTCACACTCAGTCTGAAGCCCAGGGACATTTTCACAGAGAGGAACTGGCCACCCCTCACCCTTCCAGCCTTTTTTTGGTTCTAAGAAATAGTGCCTGGTAAGCCAGGGATACTGGGTGTGATCAAAAACCTGCCATGTCCTGACGGACTGGCTCCATCCCTTCCAGCTGGTGCCGGAGCCTTCCTCCTTTCTGGAGGCCATGCCGGATTTTTGTCAGATCTGCAGGCTCTAGGCTTTCCTTGTGGCTGCAAATGTCCTTGCACTATCCCAAAGGGATTCTCTCCTTGGGTTTTTACTGACTGATCATCACACAACCCGCATCTGAAGACATTGTGACACACTGGATGATCATCTATGTCATCTGTTAGGTCTGCAATTCTGGAAAGAGCATCTGCATTTCCTAACTGCTTCCCTGCCCTATGCTCCACATGATAACTATATCCTTGTAGGGCCAGGTACCACCTAATGAGCCTCATCTGGTTTGACCATTTCATGAGAGTGTGATCAGTTATTAGAGTGAAGGTTCATCCCATTAAATAATACTTAAGGGCCTCTATAGTCCATTTAATGGCCAAACACTTCTTCTCTATAGTGGCATAATTTTTCTCAGGTGGCACTAGCTTTCTACTTAGATATAGGACAGGATGTTCTTCCCCCTCATGCTCTTGGGACAGAACAGCCCCCAGACCCTTTTTGGAGGCATCCGTCTGTAATATAAACAGTTTGGTGAAATCTACCCCTCATAGTATGGGTTCCCTACACAGACTGTTTCATAGGTTTGCTAAGGCGGCCTCCTCTACTGTAATTCAGACCATTGTAGTTGGTTTGGCCTGTTCTTCTTCAATATGTCACAAACCTAGGAATAAATCGCTTGTAATATCCCACTAATCCCAAGAAACTCCTCAAATGCTTTTTGGTTGGGGAAATTCCCAGGTGCTCTGCACCTTATCGAGTAAGGTTTAATTTTTCCATGTCCCACTAAATACCCCAAATACTTAACCTCCCACTGGGCAAATACACACTTGCGAGGATTTAAGGTGAGCCCTGCTGTCCTTAATGATTCCAAGATGGCCCTTACTCTAGGGATGTGGGTTTCCCAGTCCTGGCTGAATATGATGATGTCATCCATTTAAGTCGCCATGTACTCTTGATGGCATCAGAGGATATGATCGAGGAGCCTCTGACAGATAGCTGAGGCCCCATTAAGGCAAAGGGTATTTGGCGAAACTGGTATAACCCTATTGGGGTGCTAAAGGCTAGGAGAATCTGCCAGTACTCCTCAGTGAAGTCAAGGGTTGTCAAATATTGTACTTGCCCTAACCTATCTAAGAGTTTATCAACCCAAGGCATGGGATATGCATAGAAGGTTGAGATGGCATTAATAAGATGGCATTAACCTGATGGAAATCAATGCAGAATCATTGCGTGTCATCTGGTTTTGGCACTAGCACAATGGGACTAGACCAAGGACTTTTAGATTCCTCGACCACCCTAAATTTCTCCATTTCCCAGATCTGATTAATAACCTCTTGCCTTTTGGCCTCAGGTAACCTGTAAGGATGTTGCCTCATGAGTTTTCCAGATACTGTATATATATCGTGGGTAATAAGGTATTTTTACCCCAGGGGATGATGTTAGCACATCCTGAAAATTCTCTAAAAACTCTGATAAGTCTGACTCAGACTCTGTCCTATAAGAAGTTTCTCCTTTTCATAAAAATCACTAACTTGAGGACCCAAATCTTCCCCTTCCTCATCTTTTAAGGAGGTGGACAGAGCTTGCCTCTCATGCCATGGTTTGAGCACATTGATGTGATAAATTTGTTTCCGGTCCTATTATTCACTAGCTCATAAGTGCAGGATCCCACCCATCTGTTTACAGTCATGGGTCCTCTCCACGTAGATGTAAACTTATGGGGCACATCTGAAACAATCACTAGCACCCTGTCACCCTCCTCCAGACTTCTAGGAAAGACTACAAAACATTGGGCTACACGGTTCCACCTTAAAATGGTTCCACTCATACCTAACTGACAGGCAGATATAGGTCAAGGTAGGCCACATCACCTCTCGACCCATAAAAGTCCTCCAAGGAGTACCACAAGGATCGGCCCTCTCAGCCCTACTATTCAGCATCTATATCCAGCCAATATGCGACATCCTGAAAAAGAACAACATTCAATATACAATTTATGCTGATGATATCATGATATACACACCTATCACAGTCGACAACCCGGACTACTCCAAAATAACAAACTGCCTCACACAAATGACAAGATGGTGTCAAAACAACAACCTCGCAATCAACTACAGCAAGACTGAGGCACTAATCATCACCCATAACCCAGACTTCATCCACCCAGCGGACATCAAGATACAAAACACAACCATACCAATAAAATCGGAAGTAAAGTACCTCGGAGTGACCCTGGACAATGAACTGAATCTCAAGCCACACGTAAGCAAAACAATCAAAAATGCATACTACAGGATGAGAATCATCAGAAGACTTAAGCCCCTTCTCGCCACCGAGCACTTCCGTATCGTATGCCAGGCTCTAATAACCCCCATACTAGACTTCTGCAACCCAATCTACCTTGGACTAGCAAAACAAACACTCAAACCACTACAACTAGCACAAAACATGGCGGCATGCATAGTAACTGGATCAACAAGACAGGAACACATCACACCCATTCTGAAAGACCTACACTGGCTCCCAATCAGTTCACGCATCAAATACAAAACAATCATAAACATATTTAAGATCAAACAACACACATCAGCCAACAGCCTTCACACCCTCATACAACCAGACACCAGCACACGCCCAAGAAGAAAAGGCACCTCCAACCATGTTAACACCCCTAGAGAATTCAGAAAAACACGCAAGGACACCACAGAACGAGCACTCTCCCTGGCTGCCCCAACAATCTGGAACACTCTCCTGGACGATCTGAGATCAACGACGGACCTTAAAGACTTTCGCAAACAGCTGAAGACAACGCTATTCACTGAGCACTATGGACACGTCACATGATCAAACTAGCAAGAACAACCATCCTACCCCCCCTGACCCTCGTATAAAAGAATGTATAACAGCACACGATGTTTCATAACACACAATGTATAGAAGAATGTATTATAGCACACGATGTATTATAGCGCACAATGTACATAGCTCCACCTAATCTAACACACAACACATCAGACACTCCAATCACGATATGCCCTTCACTGCATGAAAAACTTGATCACTCCTTTTGATTGTTTGCTGTGATACCACTTTGATTGTAAGATAAGGCGGGATAGAAATACTGTTAAATAAATAAAATAATGGGGGGGCGTGACGACTTGCGTCAGGACGCTCTGAATCTTGGAGCTGCAGCACCTGGGTGAATTGGAGCCATGTTGCTGTTTCCTGCCTTGCTGTAATGGGGAGGAGGAAGCGTAAGCAGGTGCTTGATCCTCCCGGGGTGAACGCGCCGTGCCCTAAGGCACAGCGAACCTTGGCTGACTGCGGCTTTAGTTCTGGAGTGGCAGCTGTATCTTCGGCAGCGCCGGCTGATGGAGAGTCTGCGCTGAGTGTATCGGGGGTTTGGCTTTCGCCTGAATTGCGAACCCCTCCGCCGCGACCCGGAAGTGTTGCTCAGGCAGTGAATGGATCCCTCGACGGCAGGCCGATGAGTATGCCGAAGGAGGGGTCTTTGGGAGGAGCTCTGCCTGATAGGTCCCCCCTGGAAGCGCCGCTTTCGCGGTTGAGAATACCTGAGGCTGGAACAGCAGTAAATGGAGAGAGTGCTGTGGAGGCTATTCGAGGAGGAGACTTCTGGGGAAAATGTTGTTGGTTAAACCAGCGGTTATAACTATGGAAACACTGTGGGACGGTTTAGCTTCACTCAACTCGTCTCTAAAGATTATGTTTGGTGCTGTGAATGAAGACGTCTCTATGGTTAAGGCTACTTGTGGAACTTTGACCAGTGCTGTGATGGGCCAGGACGAGAGACTTCTCAAGCTGGAGCAGGAAGTCGGGCATTTGCAGGGTATAGTGAATGCCCAGGCTCTGGACAGGACTGTGTCTGCCAGAAAAGTGGAATATTTGGAAAACCAGGTTAGACGTTGTAACCTTCGTTTTCTAAATTTTCCACGGTCTCCCTTGCTGTCTCCTTTGGAGATGGTAAGAAAGTATTTTGGTGAGGTTCTTAAACTTCCCCATGACCAGTTTCCACCTCTGGTTCGAGCACAGTATTTGCTCTCGGGGTTAAGGGAAGTTGATCCCTGCTCTCCTATCGCTCTGGCTGGAAAGGGGGACCTAACAGGGTTTTTAGAGTCCTCCCTAGATGTTATCACTGATAAGTCTACCTTACTGGTCACTATGGTGCTAGAGTCAGATAAGTTCTTTATTCTTCGATTGTATTTTAAGAATATCAATGTAGACTTTTTGGGCTCGAAAGTACGAGTTTTTCCTGATGTTGCACGTAGTACGCAGTTGAGAAGGAAAAGCCTTTTGGCTCTGCGCCCCAGGGTTTTAGCCCTTGGGGCGACTTTTCAACTTAAATTTCCCGCCAAATGTTGCGTGGTGTCTAAGCAGAAAGGTTATGTCTTTTTTGAATCCAGGCAGCTTCTTGATTTCTTAATAGCTAGGGAGGAAGTTGTTGTTGAAGTACTTAAACTGACCCATACGGCTGATATGTAAGTCTGTACCTGTTCGCTTGATGTATTGTTTTAGGTTGGTATTGGTAAAAATTTACCTTTGCCTGAGGTTATGTTTCCTAATACGCCCCCCCTTAACATATTTTTCTTTTTGGATTGAGGTCTAAATGATATGGCTGGGATGTTATTCTTGGATTTTGTCATGTTTGCTTTTTGTTGTTACACATCTTCATCCATTGTTTTCTTTTCATTCAAGTTTATTGTTACCTGGATGTAATATTATATACTGCTATAAAAATAAATAAATAAATAAATAAATAAAATAAATAGGCTGCGTATTGCGGTCATAGTATTTCTTTTGATGCTCTTGCTTTGTCTCAGATTCTCCTGAGCCTGTTTAGAAATCCTTCTTAACTTCCCTTTTAGTCCTTCAGACGAGAGGCTGATATCTGTTGGCATTGAAGGCAAGAGGAGCAATATTGCCTTACTTCCCTAAAGATTCTGGGCCAATAAAACCTCTGAAGTATCTGGCTTATGGTACCCTGGATTCCCTTGTGCCCCAATAGGGGGTAATCAAAGGCAAGTCTTAGGACCAGGTCTTTGAAGGTCCAGGGAACCACCAGCTGCTTTTTCCTCCCGGGACCGATAGGATCTTATGGTTATGGTTATGGTTATGGCTTAGGCACTTGATATACCACTCTTTACTATGCGCATCAGAGTGGATCTGGACTCTCCTTATAAAGTATTCCTTGTTCTAATATGAACCTATGGAGACCAATCTTACTGGGGTCACAGGCCTGCTTGTAAGCCCGGCCCAGGGCAGGGTCAGACTTCTGTTCATGCATGAAAGAAGGAAACTTGTTCACCAGTTCCTCTAGCACCCACAGCATTTCCTGTCCTAACCATATATCTGCCCTTCCCTGGGTTCTATATCTTCTTCCTCTCTTTCCCCAGGACTCCAATTATGTCTCCCTGGAAGGGAAATATCTGAGATAGTATCTCCCCCCCTACCCCCATTGGGAGCAGGTGGTGACTAACTATTCCACTCCTTTCAGATACCTCACAAAAGCGGGCCAATCATGCCCTAATACCAAGGGCTGGGGTAGCCTGAGGAGTACAGTGAGGGGAATTTTTTACGGAAACCTAGACCTTGAATAAAAACATCATATAAGGGGTAGGAAGTGGAAGCCCCATGTACACATCTAATTCTCATGACTCCTTGATACCTATTCTCTCCCTTCAGGAGGTGGGCTCATATAACCTCCCATAGCTCCCAGGATATCATATTTTGATCAGCCCCAGAGTCTTATCAAGCCTTGGTGAGAACCCCCCTCCGATGAGACTTCTTGGAAAAATTCTCCTGCACGCTTTTCCCCACTAATTCCCACCAAACCAACCCTGTTCTTGCACTCCTTTTTCATGTGCCCTCTCTTCCCACACTGGAAGCATTTTAATTCCTCCCTTCACTTTTCCTGAATGGGGCCTTTTCATTTTCCATCCTCCCTTCCTGGGGCCTACTCCCAGAGTGGACCAGTGGCTCCACCTGCAGAGTGGTCCTCAGAGGGACTCCAGAATGAGCCTGGGCCAACTGTGCCTCAAAGTATAACTCAGCTGCTCTAGTGGCTTCCTTCATAGACCGATAGCCTTGCTGAATGAGCCACCCCTTTAATTTCCCGGGGACGGCAAAAAGAAATTGCTCTAAAACAACTTTCTCTATAATTTCAGCTACTGTTTTACCCTTGCGGTCCATCCACTTTTATCTCTGGGCAAGGGATATGGGCCTTTCATCCTGGGCTAGAATTGTTTCCCTAAAGACTCTCCTGTATGTGTCCTTTGTCAGGCCTAATCTATCCTTAATAGCCACCTTAACGGTGGGATAGTCTATAGTCTGAGTGGGGGACAAAGTCCTATAAGCAGCCAAAGCTTCGCCCATTAATGATACTGCTAGCCTGATGGCCCATTGCTCCAGCGGCCAAGCCAACGTGGTGGCCACTCATTCAAAGGTTCCCAAAAAGTCATCAATGTCATTATTTTCCAAAGGAAAAGAGTCCATAATTTTGTTGTTCTACCACAATATGAAGAGAAGCTGCAGAGTCTGTCCTCATGGGTGGTCCCATTCCTTTTTCCTTTGCTGCAGCATTTAGGTAGCCTTGTAACAAATCCAACAGGGCTGCTGTTGCTCTTGAATGGCGGCTTAGATGGCCTGCTGTGGCCTTTGTGATTCCTCCTGTTGTTTTTGGAACTGCACAGTCATCAATTGGAACACCTCCTTTGGATCCATTTGAATAGGTCCTGCAAAAAGAAAAAGAAAAAAGAAAACCAAGTTCAGCTCTCTTAGGTGCCCGCCTAGTCCCTCAAACCCGCTGGCTCCTCTATCCATTTTCCTGGTGGCTTTCCCTCTTCAGCCCATCTCAGTAGTCTGCAGTGCCCACCCTAGGTATTCTTACCTGGCGTGGCTGCTGGTAATCACTTTGGCTAAGGATTTGGGGTTCTTCCTGCTTCCGGGTTCCCCGCACCATGGCTCCAATGCAGAATCCTACCAGCTACGCCACTTGTAATGTTGTATGAGGGGTGGGGCGCCATGGTCACTTGTTTTACTGGCTCTCCAGTCGAACACTCAAATCCAGGTTCCTATTCCAGTCTGGGTCTTTTTTAAGAATACCCAACAAGCAGCCTTCTTAATCCAAAAACTGTCAGGAGCATATTCCAGTTGTGGAAATCCCCAAGTAGAGGCCAACACTCATAATTCATATAGGAAATTATTGCTCTTTTTGTACATTCTTTTGGGATCTGTTGTCAGTCTCATATTTTTTGTGACTGCTGCGTTCACTTAATATACGCATCTTCTCTGACATGACGATTTTTATGGTAAATGTTTTCAGATATAAAAGATATGAATGGTCCTTAAATTTAATTTCCTTGGCACTTATGACCATGAATTTTAATGCAGTCAGCTTACAATGTCGGTGGTGTTAAATTGATTACAGCTCCATGTTTCATGATTTCACCACTCATTATACACAATGTCTTTCCTAAGAGCTCGACCACCTATTTTTCATACAAGAAGAAGAAGCCTTAGTGTGTTCCAAAATTATTACTTCTTTGCATGTGTCTGTAATTAAACAGCATGACTTGCTTGATATTTATTGCATTCAGACCAGTTTTCTGTGGTTTGGCTCATTTATGCTTTTATTCTCATGTCCCTGATTATCGGCAATTTAAGTCGGCCTTCACAATATGTTATCTTTTCAATACAAATGCATAAGAATTTCATTCTAAGAGACTTTTGGCCTCATTGTTTATTATCTTTGTCATTTTTTAAAGATACATTGTATCTACATTCTCAGTGTGTTTGTAAGTAATTGTTACCCAGTTAGGGTCCTGAATACATTTTCATACTCCTCACTCTTTTCTTGCTATATATAGGTACACATACCATTTACAATTACACTCTTTAACCATTAAGGTTTTACACTAACCTGTCTTTTATTGTATTCCTCTGGCTTATGCCCAACCTTATGCTTTTACTATACAAAATGTTTTACTTGCAAAAATATTTTACTTGATAATTTTGTTGGATGCTTTTATAGGTTTTTATTATATTTATTATTTATGGTTATTATCATTATGTTATTTATTTATGTTATATATTGATTAAATAAGGTTATTAAGCTTTTTATATATATACTTTTATATGGATTTTATTTTTGTTGCTTTGAGGTTTCTACCTCCTGAGGAAGGCGTTTCTTCAATAAAGCACCTGTGACTACTACTTACATCTTGCTCCTTGTGTTTTGCAGTCTGAAGCCCCGTGGCATTTTCATAGGCAGAAACTGGCCATCCCTCCCCCTTCCAGCCTTCTTTTAGTTCCAGGGAATATTACTTTGTGAGCCAGGGATACTGGGCTTGATCAAAAATCTGCCATGCAGGGGCAGGTCTATAATGAGGCCGAGTGAGGCGGTAGCCACAGGTGGCAACCTTTTGGGGGCGGCAAAACTTTTCCCCCAAAAAGACCATCTCACTCGGCCTTCAAAATAAAAAAAGAAACAACCCCACCCCCCAAAAAGAAACCCGGCTGCAGAAGCTGCTGCCACTGCCACAGCTCTATCTTCTCACCTTATCACAGTATCATTTAATCAGCAAAACAAGAGGAAAGAAAGCAAACCTCAGAAAATCATAAACAGAGCTTATTACCAATAAATGGAGTCAAGCATCTGCTAGACTTAACACATCAACGGTCTGCTTGAAAACCTCTCCACCTTGCCTATATCATATAGTGTGGATGCCATGCAGTTTTACACAACATTTCATACCCCCTTAACACCCTTATATATACCAAAAAAGTTTTTTATATGACAAAAACTGTTACTAGCATAAAATCAATTCATATACATACATAGGGGGTACAAATGACATTTTCAACAAGGCTTCCACTACTCAAACAAATGAATCAGAGATCGAAAAATCAACCCCGATGCCCACCTGGACGTCCCTTCAGCGTTTCATCTTCACTGCTTCAGGGGGAATGGAACAAAAAGATAAAAATAAAAACCAAACAAAGCCTGCTATAATATACATACCATGATGCTAACAAATCCCCTCTTTCCTCTAAATGTAAAATGAATTTATCTTACCCAACCAATACTCTTAGCGAAATATAATCTATACCACCATATTGAATCCTTTAGACGGTTGCTTACACATCACCACTTCCTCTAATTCAATTTCACATCTCACAAGTATCATATATAAGCTCTGATAAAGATCTGAATTAGCCACTGCCACAGCGGCAGTGGCAGAATGAAGTACCTGTGGCCGCTGCCTCCCCGGAAGATTCCTGTCAGCGTTTCCCCCCTCCCCCTGCACCGGCTCAGCTTTGCAGAGCTGTGCAAAGGGAGAGTGTTTCCCTTTTCCACGGTTCTCTTAAAGCTGAGCCTGCCGGCACTGATGGGAAACAGGAAAGGGAAACAGCATGGGGGGGGGGGGGAAATGCTGACAGGGCTCTTCTGAGGAGGCGGCGGCGCAGGGCACTTCAATCTGCCATTGCTGCCACTGCAGGGGCAGCAGTTTCTGCAGCCTGTATTTTTCAGTTTTTTTTTTCAATTTCCCTAAAGAAGGTCTGGGGCTGGCTTGGGGGGGCACTGGAAATAGTAATGGGCTGATGGGGGGAGGGCTAGGACTGGAAATGGGCTGATGGGGGGGGTTAGAACTGGAAATGGGCTGATCGGGGGGCTAGGACTGGTAATGGGCTGATTGGTGGGGTTAGGCCAGGAAAGGGGCTGATTGGGGGGGGGGGGCTAGGACAGGAAATGAGCTGATTGGAGGGCTAGGACTGGAAATGGACTTATTGGGGGGCTTAGGACTGGTAATGGGCAGATGGGGGGGCTAGCACTGGAAATGAGCTAGGACTGGTAATGAGCTTTTGGGGGGGCTAAGACTGGAGTGGGTTTATAAGGGGGATAGGACTGGAAATGGGTTGGGACAGGAAATGGGCTAATGGGGGAGGGGAGGAGAGTGTTGCTGGCCCTGGAAGAAAACTAGGGGCTAGGGCTATAAATGGGCTGGTGTGGGGGATGGTAGAATAGAACTGGAAGGGAGCGGATACTGAGAGGGTCTGCCAGGGGAAGGAGGGGGCAGGAAGGGAGCTGAATGGTTGAAGGAGGGGGCTGGAAAGGAGCTGACACCTGGGATGTACTGAAGGGGGGCTGGAAGGGAGCTGACACTTGGGGATGGGAGTAGTAGGTGGCTGGGTAAAGGGAAGGAGGCTGGAAGGGAGCTGACATGCGAATGGCACTGGAAGGGGATGGATAGAGGGTAGGGTGACTGGAAGGGAGCTGACGGGGGTGGCACTGAGAGTGGATGTGAGTTGATACCTGGGATGGTATTTGGACTAGAAGGGGCTGGACAATGGGGAAGGAGGGGACTAGAAGGGAATGGACACCAGTGGCAGTTGTGGGAATGCAAGGCGGTTGACATTGGAAGGTACTGGGAGGGGAGGACTGGAAAGGTGGCTGATACTGGGGAGAGTTACTGGAACTGGAAATGGGCTGATGGAAGGAATTGAAGAAAACAAAAGATGAGAAGAGATAAGAAATGGCAGATGGACCATAGACCACAGAAAGAGAGCTAAGAGAAGACAGGAAAGCAGAAGCCTCAGATCAGGACCAGCATGATCAGAGAATAAAATGGTCAGACAACAAAGGTAGAAAAATAATTTTATTTAATTTTAGTGATTGGACTTTGTGCTATTTTTATATTTTATACAGTACTGGGGAACTGCATCTCTTATTTATCTGATGTTGCACTGCATGTGGACTCTGGCGTCTTGGGATTTCGGTTTAAATTTTGTCTACATATTTTTATTTTTACTTTAGATTGTGGTTACTTATTCTGTACTGGTGAGGGTCGATGTTGTGAGTGTGTGACTGAGGTCAGGTGTTCTTTTAACATGAAGTTTGTACATAAAGATCTATACTGTACTGTAGTAATTTGACTTGTTCAGCTTTTCAAATAGGTGTATGGATGTTCCAGGGCCCACTTTAGTATTTACAGTGATGCTTTTTTTGGATGGGCTCCTTATGTGAGTTTTGGAAGTTTGTGCTGATATGGTATGGTATGGTAGATTTGCTCTTTGTTGTAGGGTTTTGTATTAGTTCACAATATGCCTGGTACTGGAGAATAGTGGTTGTTGTTGTTGTTAGTGAGATGATGAGAATCAGATTTTTTTTTTTTATATATTGAGTTCTGTGGGTGAATGTCCTCATTCTGCTCTGCACCTACTGGTGATGCAAAATATATGTTGAAAAGGAAAAAGCAAGAAACATAGCGCAATTTATAACAACAAAATTAAAATGAGTTATAATTTAGTTTTATAAAATGTGCTGTTGGTGCTTGCTGTCTTTTAGTTCCTTGTTGTGCAAAGAGGTCCATACCTAGCCCTGTGCAAGTTGTGCAGCTTCACAGGGCACAAAGGCTTGGGGGGGGGGTGCATTTTGGCTGTCTGCTGTTGCCCTGACGCCGCTGGCAGGACAATAGCAGCAGTGGCGGCCCAAGGGGGGTGCGGAGACTCGATGCAGGGCCTCTTTTGCATAAGGAGCCTCATTTGTATAAATATTTGCATAATCTTACCATACAATAACTTTTAGTAAACATGCCTCTTAATGAGTGTATGGATAAAGAAAGACTAAAAGATTTCTACATTACTATAATCCAGTGCAAACTGCCAGGCACATTAGAAACTACTACAAACACTGCCCATTTAAACCCATAGCAAACCCGCCGTATCATAACAGCACTACCAGGACTCACAAAGCACCATACTCTACCTATCAAAAGGCAACACTGCAAATATATACATTTCAGAGAATAACAATACATGACCTACTGGGGAAAGAGAACAAGTGGCAATGTCAAATAGGAATTACATAAACAGAATACCTCAGCTCAGTTACACATGCAGAACATAGACCATCACCAAACAAGGAATCACAATTTAGAAACAGGAGGACAATAATTAAACTGGGAACCACAAAAGACAAACTTGGAATGTGCAACAACACTGTAGAAATAAAACTATAAATTAATTTCCTCTTGTACTAAACAAAGCCCAGATGTTAATGATGCACATTTCCCAGAGCTGACATAGTCCAGTTAATAAATTCAAAATAAAGAGATGTCTTTCTACCTTTTGTGCATTTCCTTTTCAGTTGAAATTGCTCCAGCCACTTTCTCCTGGTTTCTTCTTGTCTTCTGCTAACTCTCCATTGTCTGCTGTCCATTTGTCCTTTCTTCTGTCTTCTAGTTTTTTTCCATTCTCTCTCTACATCTGCTTTAACATAGTAATCTTTCTCCTTTTGCTCTTTCCTCATTCCTATTTCATCCACTCAAATTTTACCCCTCCATCCTCAATCACCACTTACTCTCCCAATACCCGGCCAATTGTAGATTTTTCTTCCCTCCCACACAAAATATTTTTCCCCTCTCCATTTCACTCTCCCAGCTCCATCCCATTTTAATCCTCCCCCAACATCAGCGCCCTTCTAGTTCCAGCCCCACCCAGCATCCGCTCCCTTCTAGTCCCCGCATCAGCCCATTTCCAGTCCTAGCCCCCCTATCAGCCCATTTCCAATCCTATCATAGCCCCACCATCAGCCCATTTCCAGTCCTAGATCCCCCATCCATTTCCAATCCTATCCGAGTCCCTCCATCAGTTCATTTCCAATCCCAGCCCCCCATCAGCCCATTTCTAGTCCTTTCTTAGCCCCACCATCAGCCCATGTCAAATCCTAGCTCCCCTCCACTCAGCCCATTTCTAATCCAAGCCCCCATTGAGCCTACTTCCAATTCTAGCCCCTCCATGAGTCCATTTCAATCCAAACCCCCACCACAACCCATTTCCAATCTTAGCACCCCCAACAGCCCATTTCCAGTCCTATCCTAGCCCCTCCATCAGCCCATTTCCTGTCCTAGCTCTCCCCCACCACTCAGCCCATTTCCAGTCCTAGCTCCCTCCCCTCACAGCCCATTTCCATTCGAAGCCCCCTCCCCATCAGCTATTTGGAGTTCAAGCCCTCCTTCCACTCAGCCTATTTCCATTACTAGTAACCCCCCAGCCCATTACCAGTCCTCACCCCCCATAGCCCATTACCAGTCCTTAGCCCCCCATCAGCCCACCTCCAGTCCTAACCCCCATCAGCCCATTACCAGTCTTAGCCCCCCCATAGCCCATTACTAGTCCTAACCCCACATCACCCTATTTCCAGTCTTAGCCCCCCATAGCCCATTTCCATTCCAAGCCCCATCCCCATCAGCTATTTGCAGTTCAAGTCCCCCTTCCACTCAGCCCATTTCCAGTACTAGCCACTCCCCAGGCCATTACCAGTCCTAGCCCCCCATAGCCCATTACCAGTCCTGACCCCCCCATCAGCCCACCTCCAGTCCTAACCCCTCCCATCACTCCATTACCAGTCTTAGCCCCCCCATAGCCCATTACCAGTCCTAACCCCCATCACTCTATTTCCAGTCTTAGCCCCCCCATAGCCCATTACCAGTACTAGACCCCATCACCCTATTTTCAATCCTAGCCCCCCATAGCCCATTACCAGTCCTAACCCCCGCCAGCCCATTACCAGTCCTAACCCCCCTCACCCTATTTCCAGTCCTAGCCCCCCATAACCCATTTTCATTCCAAGCCCCGTCCCCATCAGCTATTTGCAGTTCAAGTCCCCACTTCCAATCAGCCCATTTCCAGTACTAGCAACCCCCCAGCCCATTACCAGTCCTAAGCCCCATCACCCTATTTCCAGTCCTAGCCCCACCATAGCCCATTTCCATTCCAAGCCCCCATCTCCATCAGCTATTTGCAGTTCAAGTCCCCCCTTCCACTCAGCCCATTTCCAGTATTAGCAACCCCCCAGCCCATTACCAGTCCTAGCCCTCCATAGCCCATTAACAGTCCTAACCCTCCCATCAGCCCATTACCAGTCTTAGCCTCCCCCATAGCCCATTACCAGTCCTAACCTCCCCATCACCCTATTTCCAGTCCTAGCCCACCCATAGCTCATTACCAGTCCTAACCTCCCATCACCCCATTACCAGTCCTAACCCCCCTCCCCCCGTCCCCATCAGCTCAGGGAAACCTTAAAAGAAAAAAGAAACTTGCTGCTGCTGCTGCTGCTGCTGCCACCGTGGCAGTGGCAGAATGAAGTGTCTCCTGCAGTCAAGTGTCTCCCGCGGCCCCATCAGCCCCGGCAGGCTTAACAGAGCCGCGAGAGGGACACTTTCCCTTTGCGGCTCTGAAAGCTGCACCGACGAGAGTGATTGAGGCGGGCTCTGCCGGGCAGCCATGAGGGGGGGGGGGGGCCGCGGGAGACACCTCATTCTGCCGCTGCCACGGTGGCAGCGGCAGCAGCAGCAAGTTTCCTTTTTCTTTTAAAGTGGCTGATGGGCAGAATGTTGTTTGTGTGGGGCTCCTTGAAACGCGGTTCCTGTGCAAACAACATTCTTGCTCAATGGACGGGATGGCCCTGAATAGCAGGCAGCCGAAATGCGCCCCCCAAGCCTTTTCACAGCACTTTAAGCAGGTCTGGTCCCTCCCACCTCTGATGCAATGTCAGAGCAGGGAGGGACAGATCTGCTTAAAGTGCCGGTGCCTTTCAGATCGGGCACATGCCCCCATCCTCCCTCCCATCCCTCCGTCCAGCCATGTCTGCTTTTTCCCTGCTTCCGGCGCTGCTGTGAAAAAAACAGAGGGTGGCAGCAGCAGGGAAAGAGCAGGCAGCGCTGGGCGGAGGTATGGGGGGGGGGGGGGCGTGCGCCCGAGCTGCAAGTCATACAGGGCACAATTGCAGCTTGGTACGGCCCTGTGTGCAAACATCTTGCATTTCCTCCATATAATCTAATCAGCTTTTTGGTTTTGGTTCAGTCTCTGATTGGATTTCTGAAAAAGCCCCACCCACTCTAAGGTGAGAGGGTGGGGGGTGCCATCTCATTCTTCGCCTCAGGCAACAGATTGTCTTGAGCTGTTGCTGCTGCCATGTTCTGATGGACTGGCTCTGTCCCTTCCAGGCTGGTGTCATAGCTGGAGCCTTCCTCCTTTCTGGAGGTCATGCCAAATTTTTGTCAGACCTGCAGGCTTTCCCTGTGGCTGCAAAGGTCCCTGTGCTATCCCAAAGGGATTCTCTTCTCGGGTTTTTCCTGCTGATCTTCACTATGTGTAAATGCATTCAAAAACTGACCTAACATCACCCCAAAAGATAAACCTTCTGCAAACATATAAAGAAAATGGGGATGTGCATAGTAAGGGCCCAGGCATGTGCAGGGAGATGGCAAATTTTAGAAACATGCTTATGTAAAATATGGATGTCGCCAGTATCAGCAGAATAGACGTGTCCGTGAAGGCATTTCAGAATGCACACATGTATGTAGGGCCGACCCAATGGTTTCTGCTGGCCTAGGCAGAAGCCCCAGCCATGCTATCCCCTCATGCACCACGCCACCCCCCCATGCAGTGCACTGCCTTTCCCCCCATGCTGAGCCATGCGTCCCCCCTGCTGCCATGCCATGCTCCCCCCATTGCCACTGATTCTGCTGGTAGGTGGCTCGCCGGCAGTGGGAGGCCATGTGTGCCTAAGCACAAGGCCTGCTGCTCACAGACATATGCTGTCCTAGGCAGCCACCTAGTCTGCCTACTGGATGGGCCGACCCTGTCTATATGTTGTCACAAGTCGCAGCCTGCCATTTTAGAAACAGAGTTGCCCAGCATTATGGCAATATTCAAAGAAGCATAGATTGCCACCTACAATCTTTTTATGAGGGGGAAAAAGTATTTTGGTGAGAAGAGGGAATGCCCCTGCTATTTGTATTGTTGAAATCTGGCCAAAATAAGTATTTTTCAATTTCCTATTCATGTCACGTGGCAGGTATAGATATGGCTATGTCCACCAGTGGTTTTGAATGTGTGGCACCATTCTGAAATCGGAGATGCATGTGGATCTTTTATTGCTGCCTTGGAAAGTCCCTGTGTGACATATACCTGATCATGCCCAACATATACAAATTTGGTGCTTTCTAAAATGGTTCGTGGGATGTGGATGTGAGTGGGACATCTGAATGAATGTTTTCATATTGGTAAGTTAGTAATGCAGCTTCTAAAATGACCCATTAAGCACCATCTCCTCAATGGCAGCATTCATTCTTGGCCAGTAAAACAAGTCTCTGGCTCTGTTTTTGTGTTTCTGAACTCCCATGTATCCTTGATGGATTTGGTTTACTAATTCACCTCTCATGGATTTGAGCATTACCAATTTTTTCACCTTGCAAATGAGATTATCCATAATAGCTAGCTTGTCACAAAGATTTCAAAATTCTATGGCATGCGGTGGGCTTGAGTGTTGTGACATGGGCCAGGTGTCTAGAATGGTTTTATGCAATGCCACTAGCTGAGGGTCTGCTTCCGTTGAATCTTTAAGCTGGCTCATTTTCTTGTCTGAAATCGGTAAGATGGACATGACTCATTACCCCAATATTTCAACTGTCTCTTCAGTGTTGCCCTTGTCTTCCTGCGGTAATCTGCTTGCAGTATTAACAATAGAATGGTATCATCTGGTTTGTATTTTCCAAGAATGTCATATTTCTGGTTGGTGCTACTCTCAGACTCTTAGTGATGATTTCCAAAAGCTCGTGATCCACTTCTACAGACATTTTTCAACCACAGATATACTGATGAAAATGTTCATAGTCAAAGACAATGTCATACATTTCCTTTTCAATTTAGGCATAGTTGATTTCAGTGTCTGTCAGTGTCTTAGATGAATACATGACCCTTTCTTGTAGTCATGCTGCTCCAACTCCCTGTTTAGACACATCAGTCTGAATAGTCACATCACTTCCTATCTCATAATATGTTAGTGTGTAAGCAAGTAAAAGCAGTTGTTTCATATTGCTGTGCCTCCCATTCAGAATCAGAATTTTTCTTTAAAAGAGCTCTCCGAGTGCCAGCAAGGTCTGCCATACCTAAAATTGTTTCCAGTTCCAATCTAATTTTAGTGGTCTCATATTAGAAATTGCTGACATTATTGTGGGTCTGGGTCTTCTGCTGACAGCATGCAACCAAAGAACTTTATGCTAGCCCTTAATGTGCACATCTCTACATTTAGCTTGGCACCCATTTGTTTGGATTTTTGAAACATGGCTTTTAAGTTGACATCTTGTTCCTCTGCACTGATGCCAAACACTTTTTATTTATTTATTTAACAGTATTTATGTACCGCCTTTTCCTTAAATCAAGATGGTTTACATTGAACTCCAACTGTTTACATTGTAACAATGTGTTTTACCATCAGCTCAATAACTTGCATACATTATAACACTGTAGATAGAGTGGGGTTGCACATCATGCAGGATGCCTCACAAGTAATCTTAACTTGGATATCATCTATGTTTGCTGCAGTACTATGGAGACACGCGTGCTTCATCCTCTTTGCTCTGAAAAACCTCCTGGGCAGAATGAATGCCAAATGGTAGGCAAATAAAACACTATCTTCCTTGTGGCTCATGGAGCTTCCCTGGTTTTATTTGCCAGTATCCTAACCTGGCATCGAGGACACAGAAACACCAGCAAGCTTGTTGGCGATGTGCTCTAGTGCTGGCATTTGACAATGTTCCTGCTGTACTGCTTTGTTTACGCCACCAGAACCCAGACAAATTCTTAGTTCCCCTGAGCGTGGCTTTTCTACCACTACCATTGAAATTGCCCATTCTGTGGGATTATTAACTTGAAAATGGCGCCCAGTTTTTCCATTCTGTTAATCTCCTTAGCAAATTCCTCAATGCCACTGGGAGTCTACGAGGATCATGTTCAGTGAGAGTTACTGTTTTGCCCACCTTGATTCTATAATCTCCTGGAAAGTGCCCTAATCGCTGAAAAACAAGGTGACTATTCAGAGTGGTCACTTTCAGCTGACATTGTGTTCTAAGTATTTCCCACAGACAAGATTAACTGAATTAGTTTCAAAACCAGATAAACTCTGAGCCCCAGCACTGGGTTGGCTGCAGTCATGAAAATGTAAAAGTCCAGTGCAGCATTTGTGTCTACAGTCCAGAATGCATATATATTTCACATCCAGTCTTCCCCCTCCATATCCATAAAGCTTGCGGTTGGCAGGTTTCACTTGTTCTGAGAACCTTTTCTGCAAAAATATATTTAAAGGTATTACTTTGCACCCCAGTGTCCATCTTAATCTTTATTTGCTTTGAGTATTTCCTCTGCTTTTTCAGTGACAACTTGGCCAGGCTGCTCCTTCTCAAAAGCATTTATGAAATTAGAATGTCTGCTGGTAGTAGCCATTCCAATGGATCTAAATCTATCTAAATCCTCTTGTGAACCCATGATGATGTCTTGCATACCCTTCATTTTACACATCTTGACAAGATGATTACTCTTTTTACATTTGTGACACATCTGATTATATTTGCAAGGCAGTTTTGTCAGGCATGCTTGTTTCCTGAGGTTACCAAAATTTTTGCAGGCAAATCTGGGAAATGTATTGGAAGTATGGGGGGTGGGGGGTGGGGAAGAGACATCAACGTTCCATGTTTAAGCAACAAGGCATGGAAGAGGGGAGTCATTACCTTGCTCCACCCTACATCCATCTCATGACATATAGGCATGGGAACGGGGTGGGCCACATGGGCCCTGGCCCCATCAAAATTTTGACACCATCTGCAGAGAGATGCTGCGATTGTGGCACACTCCTGTCTGCCCGCAGGAGATCAGAATCCCATGGACAGGGTGGAAGGCTGTCCCAATTGTCCGAGGGAGATGCCTGCGGGGCAAACAGAAGGAGCAGTGACCTTCTCCTCCTGACCATGGGGATCCAATCTCCCACGGGCAGACAGAAGGAGTCTGCCGTGATTGCAGGCATTCCCTTCTCTTCTGCCCATGGGAGATGGGATCCCAGGGGGCAGAACAGTAGGGGAAGGCTGTGAGGGGCTAGGGGTATACTCAAGGTTGAGCTTGACAGAGAAATAAAAACAGTGATGCTTTTCCTCTGTTCTGTGCAACATATAAAGATAATGGATGTAAATTCAAAACCTGACATTCAAATCATTAAACTGAATTGTGGACAGGAGGCTGACAAAGAGGTGGGAGTCAATGACATAGCTCTAAAATTGTGAACAATCCCTGAAAACTGAGGACATCTGGTAAACTCGTTGTTCCCACACGGCTGCATACATTAGCTTTTGTGAGCTTCTTGTTTTGTCTGTGTCTTTGTCACACTGAAGCTGCTTTAAAGCCCTGCGTGCTTTATTTTTTGCATGCACACTATCTGCTTCACTCATTACTCTTAACTGGGTTTGTGCCGCTTCATGAATTCTTGCCATGCCAAGTGCTTTGTTTAGATTGAACTTAGAATCTTCATCTCACAAGGCCACCAATGAGTATTCTGTTTAGCAGGGTGAGAGGGAGATCAGAGCCCACTAGTGCCATCAATGAGTATTCTGTTTGGCGGGAAGGATTGGATTGGGGCCTATTAAGGTCACCAATGACTATTCTTTCTGGGGGGAAGGGGGAATCAGGGTCTACTAGGGCTAGCAATATGTTTTTTGGTGGGGGATCAGGTAGGAGATGAAAATCTGTCAGAAAAATCTCTCTTTCTGACAGAAAGGGAGATATTTGCAAGCATGCCAACGCATGTGCATAGGTGTCAAACATAGGCCCCTGTGTACATGTTGAAAGTAGGCAGTCATAGCCATGCTAGCAATTTCAGGCAGTCTGTATCCTCCTCTTCCTCCTCCTCTGGTGTCTCGAGAAGCACCAACTGATCAACAGAGTGAATGAGTGTGGGTAACTCATGCAACAGAACTATGAGAGGAAATACCTAGAAAAATGCAGAGGTTGAGGTTAGGAGAACTGCGTAATTTGGAAGTTTATAATGTCAACCAGCTTAAAGATTTGCAAGTGCATCTGGATGGAGAGATGGAGAGTTCTGTGCAAGTAATAGGAACATTGGGAGGGGCTATAAGTCATAGAATTGTTGATGTTAAGCGCTGTTGAGTCGGTGTCGATTCATGGCGACCCTCTGGATAGTTGTCCTAAGCCGCGTTTGGTCTTCAGTCAGGTGGCTCATTATTGATAGAGTCACACCCATAGCTGCTGTTAATGTATTGATCCATCTCATTACTGGCTTTCCTCTTTTGCGTTGACCTTCTTCCTTGCCAAGCATGATGACTTTCTCTAATGATCTCTCTCTTCGCATGATGTGTCCAAAGTATGAAAGTTGAAGTCTTGTCACCTGAGCTTCTAAGGAATGCTTAAGTTTGATCTCCTGTAGTACTGACTGGTTTGTTCTTCTTGCAGTTCATGGGATACACAGTATTTGTCGCCAGCACCATAATTCAAAGGCATCAATTTTCTTCCTGTCTATCTTTTTGACTGTGCAACTTTTGCATCCATATGACGTTATTGAAAATACCATGGCTTGAATGAGTTAAATCTTTGAATGGAGAGAGACATTTATTTTATTTATTTATTTACGTACAAATTTGTATCCCGCCGCTTCCAGTGATCAGCAGCGGTTGCAAAAAGGTAAGGCTGGTTGTACTGGCCAGTAATTATGGGTAGGTACAATTCGATTAGAGAGATGGGTAGCACACAATAGGAAGGGTTACAGATTTACAGTTGATTGAGGTAAGGACTATACAACAAGGTGCTTATATACATATTTTACACTTTACACAAAGGAGGTTAAATACATATTTACACGAGCCAGTATGCTAGGACTTCACTTAGGATCTTTATAACATATTTACATATGCCTGAATGAAATTCATGCGGTTAAATTGAAATGAGATTGGAAAAGGTGCGTTTTAAGTTTTTTCCTGAAGTCTTTTAGATCACAGATCGCACGCAGTTCACTTGGTAATCGGTTCCAGAGTGCTGGAGCTATAAAAGAGAAAGCCCTGTTACTAGTACCTGCATTAGCCTTTCTGAAGGACTTTGGGAGGCAGAGGGTGTTTCTGTTCTTGAGAATCTTGACTAGGTCCTTCATAGCCATTCTGTCAAGAGCAATGTGTCATCTGATTTCTTGACTGCTTGTTGTTTCTTTATTGATAGTTGATCCAAGTAGGTTAAATTTGTCAACTATTTCAATTTCTTCTCCATCAACGATGAACTTAATGATTTTGCAAGTTGTCAGGATCTTTGTTAAGATACAGGCCCATTTTAAGACTATGTTTCTTGATCTTGAGAAGCAAATGTTTCAGATCATCTTGGCTTTCAGCCAGTAATGTGGTATCAGCATAGCAAAGGTTCTTGATGAGTCTTCCACCAATCTTCTCACCTCAGTTGTCTTCATACAATCCTGCTTCTCTGCTGATTTATTCTGCATATTAATTAAACAGGTAGGGGAAAGTAAGCAGCCTTGTCATACACTTTTGCTGATTTTAAACCATTCTGTTTCTCCTTGTTCTATACAAACTGTTGCTTCTTGATCAATGTTAAGGTTGTTCCTGAGAATGATCAGATGTTCTGGTATACCAGTGCTTCTTACTGTGGCCCAGAGTTTCTCATGGTCCACACAATTAAAAGCCTTGTGTAGTCAATAAAACACATATAGATATCTTTTTTATATTCTTTTGTCTTTTCAAGGATCCATCTCATATCTGTGATGATGTCTCCATTCCTTGCCCTTTCCTGAATCCTGCTTGCACTTTAGGCAATTCTCGTTCCAGGCATGGTTGTAGTCTATGTCGAATGATCTTGAGTACAGTCTTGCTGGCATTTGGGATCAGAACAATTGTGCGATAATTTCCACAGCCAGTTGGATCACCTTTCTTCACTATTGGTATAAACACAGACATTTTCTAGTCAGTTGGCCATGAAATTGTCTTCCAAATTTCCTGGCAGAGCCTTCTAAGTATGGTATCAACTGCATCTGATTGCTGTAATACTTGAATGGGAATACCATCAATGCCTGGTGCTTTGTTCTTTGATAAGTCTTTCAATGCTGCTTCAACTTCTTTCATTACCAATGGTTTCTGATCATAAGGAACAGGTTGAAATGGCTATTGGTCCAATTGTTCTTTATCACATAATGACTCTATATATTCTTTCTACCTTTTCTTGATCTTCTCAGCATCTTGTAACATTCCAATCTGAGGCTGGAATTTTTTCTTTAACTTTCATAGCTTTAGGAAAGCCAATCTTGTTCTTCTTCTAATAGTTTCTGCTCCTATTTCCTTTCATGCATCATTGTAGAACTTCTCCTTGTCTTGCTTGCTTGCTGCACGATAGACATCTCTGTAGAGTGTGATTGCCTCTCTTTCTCTTCTGGCTTTAGCTTCTCTGCATTTCTGGGCAATTTTCAGAGCTTCTTCGGTCATTCATCTTGGCCATTTTTGCTTTTTCACCTTTTGTAGAGACTTCTCACTTTCTTCCAACACATCCTTCTTGATGTCATCCTGTAACTCTTCTGGAGCTCTGTCATTTGTATCTAAAAGCAGCAAACTGATTTTGCAGGCAGTCTAAATTTTGGTGGTATATTCTCAAGGTCATATTTTTCTACATTAATGAGTGGTTTGATCTTTTTCAACTGTAACTTGAGCTTGCATACTAGTAGTTGGTGATCTGTACCACAATCAGTTCCAGATTTTGTCTTCATTGATGTTATAGAGTTTTTCCATCGCTGACTTCCACAGATGTAGTCAATTTGATTTTTGTACAATCCATTGGGTGAAGTCCACGTATACAGTAAGAAGGTGTTTGAGATGAATTTTATCAATCTTTCTCCAGCTTCATTTATGTTGCCAAGTCCATATTTTCCAATCACTTTGCCTTCTTTGTTGCCAACTTTTTTGATTCAGTCACCCATGACTATCAGGATATCTTGTTTGCATGTTCTGTCAGTTTCAGCTTGTACTTGTTCATAGAACTCATCAACTTTATACTCTTCTGCAGCTGTTGTTGGGGCATATACTTGAATTATAGTTGTGTTGATGGGCATTCCTCGTAGACAAATAGAAATTAAATGTTCACTGATTGCATTGTATTTCATTACAGTTCTTGCAAATTTATTTGTAATTATAAATGCAACACCATTTCTTCTTTGTCTTTCATTTCCAGTATAGTAGCCCATGTGATCATCAGATGCAAAGTGCCTGATGACAGTCCATTTCAGTTCGCTGACACCCAACAGACTGAGTTGTTCACGTTTGATTTCATTCTTGACCACCTCCAACTTCCCTTGGTTCATGCTTCTTATTTTCCATGTCTTAATATGTAAGACTTCTTTGCAGCTTCTGACTCTCATTTCATGCGCAGCTATATCAGCAGTCAGATGTCCCAAGGTCTTTGATCCAGCCACATCATAAATATTGGCTTTACTGTGAAAAATCTTCAGCTCCTCCCAGGGCCGGATTTACCTATACGCCATTTACGCCATGGCGTAGGGCCCACAGCTGGCAGGGGCCCACAAAAAAAGAACAAGTTAATTTTTTTTAAAATAAAATTAAAAAAAAAACCTGCTGGCTGCCGCCGCGGGGCCCCCTCTGCTGCCGCGGCAGCACCGACTGACCCGTGGGGGCCCCCTCTACAAGCTGAATCCGTCGGTTCGTTCCTTCCTCCCTCCCTCCCTCCGTGCAGGCTGTGAGAGACGCGAAAGGAGAGTGTCTCCTCGCGTCTCTGTTAAGCACGCAGGGACTGATGGGAAATTTCCCATCAGCCCCTGCGGGCTTAACAGAGACGCGAGGGAGACACTCTGCCTTCGCGCCTCTCACAGCATGCACGGAGGGAGGGAGGAAGGAACGAACAAACGGATTCAGCTTGTAGAGGGGGCCCCCGCGGGTCAGTCGGTGCTGCCGTGGCAGCAGAGGGGGCCCCGCGGCGGCAGCCAGCAGGTTTTTTTTTTTAAAATTAAATTTTACTTTAGGCCGATGGGGGGGGGGGGGGTAGGACTGGTAATGGGCTATTGGGGGGGCTGGGGCTGGGGGGGTTAAGGCTAGAGGTGGGTTGATGGGGTTAGGACTGGTAATGGACTGTGGGCTGTTGGGGGGGCTTAGAACTGGCAATGGGCTTTGGGGGGGGGTTAAGACTGGTAATGGGCTGTGGGCTGTGGTGGGCTGATGGGGGCTGTCTGGTAATGGGCTATGGGGGGCCTAGGACTGGAAAGGGGCTGGGGGGGTTAAGACTGGAGGTGGGCTGATGGGGTTATGACTGGTAATGGGCTGTTGGAGGGGTTTAGAACTGGTAATGGGCTTTGGGGGGGGGTTAAGACTGGTAATGGGCTTTGGGGGGGTTAAGACTGGTAATGGGCTGTGGGCTGATGGGGGCTGTCTGGTAATGGGCTATGGGGGGGCTAGGACTGGAAATGGGCTGGGGGGGTTAAAACTGGAGGTGGGCTGATGGGGTTAGGACTGGTAATGGGCTGTGGGCTGATGGGGGGTTAGGACTGGCAATGGGCTATGGGGGGCTGACTGGAAATGGGTTGATGGGGTTAGAACTGGAACTGGGCTGATGGGGGGTTAGGACTGGTAATGGGTTATAGGGGGGGCTTAAACTGAAAATGGGTTGATGGGGGGTTAGGACAGTAAGTGGGTTGATGGGGGGCTAGGACTGGTATTGGGTTGGGGGGTTGCTAGGACTGGAAATGGGCTGATGGGTGGCTAGGACTGGAAATGGGCTGATGCAGGGACTAGAAGGGAATGGATGCTGGGTGAGGCTGGAACTAGAAGGGAGCTGATGTTGGGGGAGGATTAGAATGGGATGGGGCTGGAAGAGTAAAATGGAGAAGGGAAAAATATTTTGTGTGGGAGGGATAAAAAATCTACAATTGGCCGGGTATTGGGAGAGTAAGTGGGGATTGAGGATGGAGGGGTAAAATTTGAGTGGATGAAATAGGAATGAGGAAAGAGCAAAAGGAGAAAGATTAGTATGTTAAAGCAGATGTCTAGAGAGAATGGAAAAAAATCTAGAAGAGAGAAGAAAGGACAAATGGACAGCAGACGATGGAGAGTTAGCAGAAGACACGAAGAAACCAGAAGATAGTGGCTGGAGCAATTGCAGCTGAAAAAAATGCACAAAAGGTAGAAAAATATCTCTTTATTTTGAATTTATTAATTGGAATATGTCAGCTCTGGTAAATGTGCATCATTAATGTCTGCGCTTTGTTTAGTACAAGAGCAAATTAATGTATAGTTTGTGATAAGGAAGCTTATCATAGCTCAGGTAGGAGCTATAAAAAAGATGATGTGACTCTGAACAAGCAACCTGTCAGTTCTGGTAGAAGTAAGAAAACAGAGTTTTCACATAAAAGACTACCAGTCCCAGAATGCACCAGGTTTCCAGCAGCCATGAGGGGGGCTGAAGTGAGAAAACAGGTGTGCAATCAAGAGAGCTATGAGGTAATCCCTAAACACTCATCTCAAAGGGCAGGGCCTGATTCAACACAGCTGCGCTGTGTTAGGGAGGAGCACACATTAGAACAGAATAAGAATAGAGCTTATTCTACAGATAACAGCTTCAGGAAAAGCTTCAGCAACAGATACAGCAACAGCTTCAAGCTCAAGCACCAACATCATCTTGAGAAGCAGAAGCCAAGCCAAGCGGATAGAGAGAGAAGGAAACTCTCTGGAAGGAAGAGAAGAAAGGCCATTGGCAGGTCTGGGAGAGTCCAAGGCAGTACCTATACTGGGAGGTATTCCAAATGCCAGCAGAGTCCATTGGACTGGAGTCAGCCAGAGGAATGGAATGGCAGAGATAGGAATCACCAGTGGCTACCTGGGAGAGAGAAGACTACACGTGGAAGGGACTTTCAGACCTATGCCAGAAGGTATGTGAGGGAAGATCCAGGGTCCAGGGATCAAGATTGGAAGGCTGGACATCAGAACTGGATTACATACTGGCCAGGCTATTCAGAGAGAAATTATGATAGCAGGAGAGGCTCAGGTATGAACACTGATCCAGACCCTATCTATAATAGAGAATGGCAGCAAGGGAATAAGCATTCTCATGATAGTGCCTTATGGAAAGACTCGTCTGTGCCAATGTATGATAGTGACCCTATGCTGATTGATGAAGGGGGAGATACAGCAGATGAAACTATTAATTACATGGACTGTTCTCTATCTAAATGCTATTGCTAGCTTTCTGTGAGCAAACACATCAGCCATCACAAAGAAACCTAACTTTGTTCCTTATTCCACTGCAAACAGCTCCTAAAGCAGGATTTTGGGTTCACACAGTAGCAGCCAGCCAGCTAAAGGGTTTCAGCTGGACAATTGATAGTAATTAAAGCTGCACCTGATTGTGTGTGAGCAAGGGAGAATCACTGTTGGATCTGCGTGGAAAATAAGCAGAAGTTAACCTAACCAGCAAAGTTTATTCATTTCTTTGTGCCTTTTTATTTGGTAATTATTTGCTAAGAAAAACATTAGCTAATTGCCTGACAAGCTGAAGGTTGTTTTCTGATTTGCTTTGTGACTTTATGTTATCCATTTAAACACTGCAAGCAAGTAACCTCATTTATATTGCTACCAAGCATACTTGTGCTGGGTGAATTAAACCCCATCAATAAAAGAAGTATTTTATTGGCCTTACCACTGGTTTCACAACTCAATTATTGTCTTCAGCTGTGTTTGGGAGTGAATGAACTACAATACCCACAATACCTTGCAAGAATCATATGAATATATGCATCATCAAGATTGTGTAAGTTCTCACCCTAGGCAGCCGTCTGACAAGTTTTATTTCTACAGTGTTGTACTTTCCAAGTTTGGCTTTTGGGATTCCCAGTTTAATTATTGTCTTCCTGTTTCTAAATTGTGATTACTTGTTTGATGGTCTATGTTCTGCATGTGTAACTGAGCTGAGGTGTTCTGTTTATATAATTCCTATTTGACATTGTCACTTGTTCTCTTTCCCCAGTAGGTCATGTATTGTTGTTCTCTGAAATGTATTGGTTTAATATTTGCAGTGTTGCCTTTTGATTGGTAGGGTATGGTGCTTTGTGAGTCCTGGTAGTGCTGTTAGGATACGGCGGGTTTACTATGGGTTCTAAATGGGCAGTGTTTGTAGTAGTTCCTAATGTGTCTGGCAGTTGGCACTGGATTATAGTAATGTAGAAATCTTTTAGTCTTTCTTTATCCATACACTCATTAAGAGGCACGTTTACTAAAAGTTAGTATATGGTAACATTATGCAAATATTTATGCAAATGAGGCCCCTTATGCAAATGAGGCCCCGCACCCCCCTTGGGCCGCCCCTGCTGGGGGCCCACAATTTTTGTTGGCGTAGGGCCTCACTCAAGGTAAATCCGGCCCTGGCTCCTCCCCAATAGCCAGTTGAGTGTCTTCCAACCTGGGGTCTCATCTTCCAGCACTATAGTGCAATTTGTTTTGTTGTGACTATACATTGGGTTCTTGTGGCAAGCTAGAGAAGTAGATTGCCAGGCCTTACTTCCGCACAGGTAATTCTAGTGTTGTTGCCGTTGCCACAGAAATGTGATCCTCCGCCACACCATTCCATTCTGCTTCTGTCCAGATGGGTGGTTTGTCATAGTATTACTATCGCGAAAAGATTAAGGGTTACTGATGAACTTATTGCAAGAACTGAAGGAGATTTTAACAGACCTTATACAGCTTACAAAGAGAAGTATGACAGATTATACCATGCTTTAGAATCTATTCAAGAAGCTATGGAGCAGCAGAATAAGTCACACTTTAGTGCAGTTAGGTCTGAAGTAGCAGCTGGGAGGAACTGAAGTTGTGCCTACTTATCCTTTTCACTTGTACCCATCTGGCTTGACAGGTTCTATGACTGTCCCTGCTAATTGTAGCCCCAGGGAGGTGTTTGATCTGGCTATAACGTTTCCTAATTACAGGGATAACCCTAACAGATTTGTTTCTTTATGGTCTCAAATAATTAATAGCTACAATCCTACTTGGGCAGATTAGGATAATTTGCTTAGAGCTGTGTTTCTTTAATCCAGCTGATTACCATCGTGTTACTCATCTGATCTGTGAGGATAACTGGCAGTGGCCACTCACAGACCCTATGACAGATTTTCAAGATATGAGTCAGAGGAATAGTTTTAATTTGAGTATAGAAAAATGGTTAAACTCTTTTAAAGCAGTTTGTAAACCTGTTATGGATTGGTCAAGGCAGGACAAGGGTGAAAAGGTTACAGATTTCCACACTAGGTGTATGCTAGTTATCTGGATAAGAAGAAGGTACACCTTCAAGATTCACTAATATTTTTGTTAATGGCTTGCATCCAAGAATAAAAGAAATTTTGGAAACCTCAATAATAAATTGGCCAGCTATAATGACAGGTGGAATTCTGGAAGGTGCCCGATACAGTGAATTGAAATTTATTAAAGAGGAGCAGGAAGAGCAAACCAAGATAAAGGCAAAAAAGATTAAACTGCTTAATTTGTAGATTGCATCCACCTGTGGTTAGAGGTAGAGTAAGAATCAGAGGAAGAGGAAGTTATGGGAATTCGCAGCGAGGACATGGACAGTCATGAGGAATGCATACTTGCTATACTTGTGGACAGATTGGATATTTGTAGCAAAACTGTCCCCAGAATCATAACCCTGCTGTCCAGAAAGCTGATTTCACTCCAGTATATCAGTGTTACTCCAACCCAGAAGATTTTGTAGACAATATGTGGGAGGAATGATTATTTCTGCATTTAAGCCTAATCCCTCAGGGAGAGTTAGAGGCCCTCAGGGAGCGTTAGAGGCTAGACTAGGAGAATCTAATCTGAAGTTTATCATTGATACCAGAGTTACTACTTCTGCACTTTGTTCACAAGATTTGCCTGCCCTTTATTATGCTGAGCTAGCACAAACACCGATTGTGCACAGTGAAGGCAATGAGGGTAAAATAATTCCTCATCAGAAATTTGAATCCTTACCTTTGCAAATTGGACAGGTTATTCGGAGCCACAAATAGCAGAAATGGATGGCCCAATGAGACATCCATTCCCGCTATCTGTGGCTTCTCCTGCTCCCAAATAACTTATCTGCCGGTTGTGTGGGAAAGTTAGACAGGGGCGGAGAGTGGGTGGGTAGTGGGCGGTCACCTGCCCTGGACATACAGGGCCAATTCTAATGTTGGCCCTGTATGTCCAGGGCCAGCGAAATCTCCAGGGAAGTTATTCCACTTCCGAGGTGGAATAACTTCCCTGGTTTTTTTTTTTTAGCTGTTGGGGTGGATCGGGGGTCAGGCTGTGGGGAATCAACACTTTAACTGGGCAGCCAGCATCTTGGCTTTTAAATGGAGGTGCAGCGCCATGCAGTCATGTTGCCATGGTGCTGCGGCTCCATTTAAAAGGCCTGACTGAGTTAGTCGGGCTACTAATGTACATGCAGGCCGAGAATAAATCATAGTCCTGGTCTGCACGTACATGCTTTTCGTGATTCTGATCCCATGTGGTTAGACGTGCCCCGTAGGTTTCAGAATCGCGATCTTCTCTGTGTGTCTGGTTCAGACCGGATGCACAGAGGGGATCTACGTCCAGAACAGAATCGGGCCCACTGTGTATCCCACTACCTTTCTCAAAGGAAAAACTTTACCAGTGAATCTTTTGGGTTGAGACTTTTTAGTCTCACATCATGCTACTTTGTCTTGGTTGAGTGGACAATTGCTTTTTCAGCTGTATCCTCTCTCTGAAGTACCTTCTCCTGCATATACCAGCACCGTTCATCCTGCTCTTTCAGAACTTCCTTTAACCGTATGGGCAGTGCCAGGCTCCAATGTCAGATCACTTTCTATTCCGCCTGTGAAGATCACTTTGAAACCCACAGCCCAGCTTCCTAGATTCAAGCAGTACCCACTACTAGAAGCTGCCATCAATGGAATTCATCCTGTTGTTGAAGATCTTTATAAACAAGGTGTCAACTATCCTACAACTTTGCTGTGTAACACTCCGATTCTTCCTGTGCTGAAGGCTGAAGCAGACTGTATGACTTACAGAATTGTGCAAGACCTACAAGCAATAAATAATGTTATTTTACCTATTTTTCCCTTGGTACCTAATCCACATGATATCTGGACATTGATTCCGCCAAGGATCACCTTGCTTACAATTGTGGATTTGAGTTTTGCCAAATTTTCAGTCTTGATCAGTAAAGAAAGTCGGTATTTATTTGTTTTCCAATTTGATAATAAACAATATATGTGGTCTACTTTGCGCCATGGTTACGAGTCCTACTTACTTTTCACAGGCCTTAAAAATGCACTGCAAGATGTTAGACTTGACCATGCCTCTCTAGTTCAGTATGTTGATGATTTGCTTTTATCTTCAACAAGTTTTGAAGCTTGCATATCAGACTCCTTGTCACTGTTATTACATATTGCTGATTTAGGATTGAAAGTCAATTTGTCAAAGCTACAATTTGTATCTCAAAGTGTTACATTTTGGGTGTTACTTTAATGCCATCTGGTCATGCAATTACCAGCAACACCAACGTTACTGTGCAGATTCCTGGGTCTTTTAATCTTTTGCAAGCTATGGTTAGCAAATTTTTCAGACCTCACTGCTCTGCTCTATGCTCTCCTTTGAAAAAAAGCTCCTGAAGGTCTCATTGTACCTACATTACCATAGTGGGAAGCTTTTTGGCTAAAAAGTCAGCTTTGTGAAGTGCTCCATGTTTGTTTTTACCAGATTACTCACTGCCATTCAAACCGTATGTGGCTATTTCTGCTTCCTCTGCCACCTGTGTTCTTTTGCAAGCTTTCCCAACTTGTCGCAAACCAGTGGGATATTTCTCTCGGCGATTCAACTCTGTCACTTCCTCCTTACCTACGTAGTTTGGTGGCAGTGGCTTTTGCAATTTAAATGACTGATTTTCTGGTTTTACAACACCTTCTCAAAGTATATTTCACATTCAGTATCTAGATTGCTTCACTTGACTAAGACTCAGCCCTTGTCTTCCTCTGGAATTAACAATTTCTCAGCCTCATATTATGGTGCATGCTACATCGTTTTGCAATCCTTCAACACTCTTAGCTCCACTGACAATCCTTACAGAAGATGATAGATCTCATGACTGTTTTGAAACCATTTTTACATCCTTTTGAGCCAGACCTGATCTTTCCCCTGTCCCTTTGCCAGCCCCGAGGTAACTTTGTGGATGGATTTGCTTTCCAAGATGAAAATGGCAAAATTCATGTAGGATATGCAGTCACAATAGTTAATGAAGTATTGGAATCAGCTTCTCTGCCATTTGCTAGTGCACAATTAGCTGAAGTGTTTGCACATACACTTCAACTTTCCTGATTCAATGCAATGTGTGCCTTTGAGTCAATGCTGACCCAGCAGCATCTAAGTATTCTTGGCAGTGTGACTGGAAGTAGATTGCCAGGCCTTTCTTTCAAGGCCATGGAGGATTAAGTGACTTACCCAAGGCCACAAGGAGTGCTAGTGGGAATTGAACCCTGGTCTCTTGGTTACCTAGCTAGTGCTCTACTGAAACATATATACAGACAGTGCATATGCTTTGGGAATTTTGTGGGACTTTGGAAACATTTGAGCACAACGGGCATTTGTGACTTCTGCTAATAAACCAATTAAGCATGTGGAACACATTCATCATTTACTTCAGACTATGCTGGCAAAGGGCAACCATTTTGCAGATCAGGAAGTCCAGCAGGTTGCCCTCTGAGCATCAGTGCACCTAATGTTATTGTACTTAAAGCCATCTAACATGACTGTTTTCCCTTTCATCTCTCTTACAACATTATCAAGATGCTCCCTTTGAAGCCCAGACTCTGTGTACTTCTTGGGGTGCAATGTGTGATTCCCAGGGTTACTGGAAAAAGGATCATCTCCTCATCTGCCTGGACAGTTTGTTGTTTTCTCTTGCCTTTTTCCTGGACCCGTGTGCTCCTGGTGAGATATTCAGCCTGTAAAGTGGAAGGACAACCTCGTTAGATTCTTTTTTCACAGTGTAAAAATGCTCCTCCACAGGATTCAGATGGTGATTCTCTGCATCTGTGAATCAAAGAAGAAAGATATCTTCTTTTGTTGTAACGCAGAGACTTGTATGGACTTGGACTACAGTGATATTACAGTTCTGCAGAAAAGAATATCAAAATCGGTTGCTTTTTGAATGACTATTTTTCTAGCACTTGTACTACTGATTAGGATAGTAGAATTAGTTCCTTATTGACATTGTTATCCTTTTGTGCACTCAACTGATAGAGAATCACCCTACCATTTGGAGAGATTGGGAGTAGGGTTTGAGTGATGATTGTAGTGCTCATCTTTGTAGTATTTAGTGGTTTGTTAAGATAATCTGTTGATTTTATTTTTGAATCATTAATAGTCTTAGATACTTTAGTGTCTGTTAAGAATGTCTCCTTACTAGGTTATATTTACTTTTTGGCACATTACTGTTAGTGAAGCAGTGCTGCAGTCAGATTCCTGGGAAAGTCATAGGGAACATCAAAAATATTTTTGACTCACTCAGTTACAATGATGCAGCTAAGCAGCTTGAAAGTATGCTCTCTCTATCACTCTCACCCACAGAAGGAAAAGAGACAGACTGGTATGCAAACCGGATCTTTAATGTGTACACAGGCTCAGACAGAGAGCCGGCACCCTGCACAAAGATCTGAGCCCCGAAGGACGTCATACATTGCCTTATATACAGTACATTTTCAAAGGTCATTCTACCTTCTCATTCGTCCCAGGTATCTCCTGTCCACCAATCAGTAGCCCCTGGGGGTGATGAGTTTATCATAAAGCATTCCTGAGTGACCTGTCCAAACTGGTATACTCTGGTCTGCTGGTTTCTGGGTGGGGGGTTATTGTGCTCAGGTTTGTTTCACTGCAGCTCAGGCCTGGGGGTGGGTGCCTATGAGACCTCTATGTCTTCTCTTAGCAAGCTGATTATTATGTAAAAAAACCTCATGGCTTTGGGAGGGGGGGGTGTTTACCCACAGCTATCTCCCTGGCTGCCTCAACAAAATACTTTAACCTTTCTGATTGTGCTGTTACGAGCCAGGCCTAGAACCTTTCAGGAGTTTCATGACATAGCTTTTAATCTAACTACTGTACAGTGATATCATACAACCACAGATCCTAGAGTGATGAGCCCTATGCCTTAACCAATGTTCCCTCTAATTTTCTGTAGGCTATGTGCACATAAAATATCAGCTGTGTGCAGCTTTTGAAAGAAGGTTAAATTTTTGTGCGCCACAAAACGACACTCGGAGTTATATACTTTAAAATTTGACTACACGTCAGAATACAGTATGTACACCACATTGATTTTAATCAAATTAAATGAAAATAGACGATTACTAAATGAAGCAGGAAATTTCTAGTAATTACAATCATAACTTTTAAATTTTAAGACATCTGTGTTTTCTATCAGAATCAGAGCTGTAATTTTTGTGCGCTCTGTTGTAAAGTATGTGCGCTCGCTCGGCGAGGTGTGTGTGCGCGCGCACACACGCACAGCTTAGAGGGAACAGTGGCCTTAATGTTCCCTCTGATTTATTTCACTGCCCAAAATACAGCGAAAAGGGTAGGAGACACTCTTGAAACATTTGTAAAACAGTCATGATACATAACTCCTCCACCTGGTATAAAAAGTCCCCTTCTGGGAAATCTTTCATTTCAGTAGTGCAGTTAGTACCGATACAAGGAAACCAAGTGCATGATCATGAATTATTGCAGTAGGATAGTTCTAGGTACCCAATCGCTTTGAATGTTTCAAAATCAGACCTAGATTGTATACCTAACTGGAGTTGCCCCTCATTAGGGTATTATCATCCCTGGGAATGTAATCTATCTTTATTTAATTGTTTTATTTATTTAGCTAGGCTTATATACTGCTTTTCACTGGGTCAAATTGATTTACAATGAACATAGAAACATGATGGCAGAAAAAGATCACATGGCCTATCTAGTTTGCTTTTCCCTATCAACTACAATAGTTCCCTTTTTACCTTTAGAGATCCTCTGTGTTAGTCCTATGCTTTTTGAATTCAGATACTGTCCTCGTGTCCACCACCTCCACTGGGAGACTATTCCACACATCTACCACTCTTTCTGTAAAAAAATATTTCCACATATTACTCCTGAGTCCATTCCCTTTCACTTTCATGCAATGTCCCCTCGTAGCAGAGCTTGCCTTCAATTGAAACAGACCCTCCTGTGCATTTATGCCATGAAGGTATTTAAATGTCTCTATCATATCGCCCCATCCTGCCTTTCCTCTAAAGTATACATGTTAAGATCTTTAAGTCTCTCCTGATATGCTTCATATCGAAGACCACTAGCCATTCTAGTAGCCACCCTTTGCACTGATTCCAACCTGCCGATATCCTTCTGAAGATGTGGTCTCTAGAATTGCACACAATACTCCAAATGAAGTCGCACCAAAGATTTATACATTCCTCTCCTTATACACTGTGATAAGGAAGCTTATCATAGCTCAGGAAGGAGGTATAGAGAAGGTGAAGTGACTCTGAACAAGCAACCTGTCAGTTCTGGTAGAAATAAGAAAACAGAATTTTCCCATAAAAAACTACCAGTCCCAGAATGCACCAGGTTTCCAGCAGCCATTAGAGGAGCTGAAGTGGGGAAACATGTGTTCAATCAGGAGGGCTATGAGGTAATCCCTAAGCACTCATCTCAAAGGGCAGGGCCTGATTCAGCACAGCTGCGCTGTGTTAGGGAGGATCACTCATCTAAGCAGAATAAGAGTAGAGTTTATTCTACAGATGACCATCTTCATGATCACCTTGGATATCCAGAGAATTGTCCTCAGTATCCTGAGAATCAGCTTGAGTTTGATCATCAGTTTCATCTGAAGGATCATCAGAAGCAGAAGCCAAACCGGACGGACAGAGAGGGAAAGAGACCCTTTGGAAGAAGGAAGAGAAAAGCCTTTGAGAGGTCTAGAAGAGTCCAAAGCAGTACGTATACTGGGAGGTATTCCAAGGGCCAGCATACACCATTGGACTGGGGAAAGCCAGAGGAATGATGCTGCAGAGCTAGGAATCACCAGAGGCTACCTGTGAGGGAGACGGCTGCACGTGGAAGGGACCCTAAGACCTGTGCCAGAAGGTATGTGAAGAGAGATCCAGTGTCCAGGGATCTGGATTGGAAGACTGGACATAAGAACTGGACTACATACTGGCCAGGCTATATAGAGAGGAACTCTAGCAGCAATGGAAGCTCAGGTATGAACACAGATCTATGCCCTAGCTATAACCTTGAAAGACAGCAGGGAAACAAGTATTCTCCTGAAAATGCTCCATTGAGAGATTCATCTGTGCCAATCCATGATATTGAACCCATGCTTGTTGAACAAGGGGGAATAATAGCAGATGAGGATCCTGTTTATATGGACTGCTCTCTATCTAAACTCCGTTGGTAACTTTCTGTTACAAAGTACAGCAACCATCACAAAGAAATGTAAACTTGTTCTTTAATCTACTCAGAAAAGCTCCTGAAGCAGGATTTGACCCACACAGTAGAAAGCAAACCAGCTAAAGGGGTTTCAGCTGGATAACTGCTAGCAATTAAGCCTTACCTAATTGCTTGTGAGCTAGGAGAGAATCACTTCTGTATCTATGTGGAAAGTAATCAGAAGTTAACCTGAAAAGAACAGTTTGTTTCTTGCTTTGTGGCTTTTCATTTGTTGTTTTCCTGATTTTGACTTTGTTTTTCCAAGTTAACACTGAAAGCAGGTAACCTAATTTATGTGCTACCAAGCATATCTGTGTTGGGAGAAATAACCCCATAAATAAATATCTTATTGGCTTTACCCAAGAGCACAACTAAATTATTGTCAGCAGCTGTGTCTGGTGTGAATGAACTACATTGCCCACAATACCTTGCAAATCATATAGATATATGCACTTGCCAAGATTGTGAAGATTCTCACCCAGGCAACCGTCTGACAACACCCAAGCATCTTTCTGGCTTTCGCAGTTGCCTTTTCTACCTGTTTAGCTACTTTAAGATCGTCAGACACAATTCCCACTCTTCTTTTGTGGACAGAAGTACCTCACCCCCTACACTGTACAGCTCTTTTGGATTCTTGCAGCCTAAATGCACGACCCTGCATTTTTTAGCATTAAATTTCAGCTGCCATATTTTAGACCATTGTTCAAATTTAGCTAGATCCCTCCTCATGTTGTTAACTCCTTCCTGTGTGTCTACTCTACTGCAGATTTTAGTATCATCGGCAAGCAAGCAAACCTTAACCAACAGTTCTGCAATATCACTAACAAAGATGTTAAACAGAATTGGACCAAGGACAGATCCCTGCGGCACACTACTGGTAACCTCCTTCTCCTCAGAGTGAGCTCCATTTACCTGTACCCTTTGTCGCCTCCCACTCAACCAATTTCTAACTCAATCAGTAACTTTAAGGTCCATCCCTAGGGTGCTCAGTTTGTTTATAAGTCGCCCTTGCACAATGGTCTCAAAGACTCTCTCTCAGTTCAGCTCCCTGGTTACCCAGTCAAATAAATCTATCAGATTTGTCTGACAAGACCTGCCTCTGGTAAATCCATGCTGCCTTGGATCCTGCAATCCATTGGACTCCAGAAACCTCACTATTCTCTCCTTTAGTAGCCTTTCCAATAATTTACTAACCACAGAGGTTAGACTAACCAGTCTATAGTTCTCAATATCATCCTTATGTTCGGTTTTGTGCAAAGGGACCACATGTGCCTCTCTCCAGTCCTCTGGCACGACTCCTAACTCCAAAGAGGCACTGAAAAGGTCAGACAGTGGTGCCGCTAGAACATCCCCAAGTTTCTTCAGTATTCTTGGATGTATCCCATCTGGACCCATGGCTTGGTCTACTTTTAGTTTAGCTAGTTCCTCTTGAACACAGTATTCTGAAAATCATTCAAGATTCCCATCACATCTGTTGCTATTTGTGGGTATTTTCTAAGGCCCTGCTTCTGGTCCTTCATCAGTGAACACAGAACAGAAATATTTGTTAAGCAATTCTGCTTCATCCTCATCACCTTTTGCATATTCCTCCCCTAAACCCTTGAGTCTGACAATACCACTTTTGCCCTATCTTCTTTCACTAACATATCTGAAAAATGTCTTATCCCTGTGTTTTATTGCATTGGCTATTTCTTCTTTTTGTACCTTTGCTTTCCTGACAACTTTGCTAGCTTCTCTAAGTTTCTCCAAATATAGATGCCTGTCTTCCTCTCTCTGTGATCTCTTGTGTTTCATGAAGGCCTCCCTCTTTTTCTTCAGCTTCTCAGCTATTTCTTTTGAGAACTATAGCGACCTCCTTTTCCTTTTACATTTCTTTACCTTTCTAACAAAAAGGTTGGTTGCTTTAAGATATTCCCTTTCAGTTTTGCCCACTGTTTTTCTGTACCCTCAGCTGTTCACACCCCGCTAAGGACTCTATGAGGTATTGTCCCAACAAAACATTTGCTACAATTAACATATAATAATAAACTATGTACAATGAACTATGTACAGATGTTATATTACTACTCTATACACATAATGGTTATGTCTTGTTTGATAAAAATATGGTATGGGCCATGAAGGTGGTTAGGCAGTGGGACTATAGTGTTGAGAGGAGGGTTTTCAGGTGTTTACGGAAGGAGGAGAGGTCGGTGATATTTCTTATAGTGTCCATCAGAGCGTTCCAGAGGGATGGTGCAAAGTATTCAAATGCTCTGCGACAGGTTTGCTGATTGGACTTTGTTCTGGAACATGGAATGGTGAGCTTATTGATTGTGGAGGATCTTCGTGGTTTGTTTAGGGTGGATATCCGTAAGAGAGATTGAAGGTGGGTGGCTGAGTGAGAGTGGAGTGCTTTATGTGTAAGCAGTAGGGATTTATATTTGATTCTGCTGGGGAGGGGCAGCCAGTGGAACTGTTTGAGGATTGGGGTGATATGGTCCCATTTAGAAGCACCCTGGATTGTGCGTGGGGCTGTGTGTAAGGCAGTCTGCAGTGGGAGGAGAGTGGTCTGTGGTAGGCCCTGGTAGATTATGTTGCAGAAGTCTTGTGAGAACCAGAGGAGAAAGGGTTAACACAGTAATACAAGAAAAATCATTGAAATGTCTGAATGCTGGAATTGTACTGAGGTGCATACGTGCAGCTTTGAGAGGTATGTGACATCATATGGAAAAGTATGTGAAAACACACTTATCAGTAAATGGTGGACAGAGAGAGGGTAAAAGGCAATCATGAGATATAAACATGCCAGCTTAGCATGAAGAAGAACAAATGGCCCCCCAGTATAGTTGTCAGAATATGGGGAGTTAAAGAGATATATTTCTTGGGAACTAAGGGGTGGAAGAGAACCAAACAAGAGAACCAAGCAAGAAAACCAGGTAAAAAATTGAGAGGGGGCCAGAAGTCAGATAACAATATAAATCTGACAAGGCCCAGACTGATAATGGCAGACATGGGCCCAAGAAAAGGTCAACGGAGAAGGGTACAGACATGAGTAGAACAAGATCACACAAGTGGGGCCCCAGACAGCTGGAACAAGAATGATCTAATTAGAGAAGAACGCCCCAATAGTAAGAATCGCTCTGAGCAAAGGTATATATTGTGACAGGACCAGATGTATGATGAGTTTGTTTCCTGCGCAGTGGAGGCTGCGTGGGGTATGGATTCCCTGGGTTCCCCCCAGTATCTCTTTTTGTCGAGTGAAAGTTTTGTGTGAATGGCAGTATGTATTGTTTTGTGTACTGTTTCTCTCGTGTCCAGGGAGGCCTGTCATGCATTTTCTCACTAGCTGTTGAGTCAGGAAGTGAGACAGGCAGGCAGGACCAGACATTCTGGCTTGTAATTGTTTAGATCTAAGATAAGACAGAATGATCCTGTTTGCATGCAGTGAGAGGTGGTAAGATCTGTAATTCTACTGGACTGTTTTCCTTTGTTCTTAGTTTTCTGTTTCTGTAAGATAGGGAATAATAAAAAGATCCTTTTGGGAAGAAAAATCTGTGAGATAGTTATTACCATGTACCAGTGTGTTGTCCTGTATAAGGAGAGATTTGTTTTGTATAAGGTGAGATTTTGTTGCGAATTGTAGGTCCTCTCTATGATGTTTCTTTTGTTGGGAAGTGATATGTCCTGCCTGAGTGGTTTCCCTTCTGGACGGAGGAAGGTGTCAGCTCGGGAACTGTCTGGCCAACAGTCCAGCTGACCCTTGGTTCCGTACAGTCTGCATGTGGAAGAGCTGTGACTTGGAGTGCTGACTGGAAGTCTGCAGGTTCGAGGAGAGGACAGAGGCATTGCAGTGATTTAGTTTTAAAATATATCGCTTTTGCTGTTGTTGTTACTTGTGTCTTGAAGGATAGGTGCCAGTAAATTTTGATCCCAAGGTATTTTATCTGAATATTGTTTAGGATTATTGATGTCGTGGGGGTGGGGGTGGGGTGAAGGAGGAGTCCTTTGTAATAAACATATCTTCAGTCTTCTTGAAGTTGATTGATAGATTATTTGCAGTAAGCCAACGGGAGACATGTGTAAAGCATTCCTGTATTTGTGTATAAGATGGCTGTTTTGTGTGGAGCGGGCAGTATAACATAATGTCATCAGCATATATGTGGAAGTTGATGTTATGTTCTTTGATAATCGAACAAAGAGATTGGAGATTGAAGAGGGGTGCGGATAGCGTAGATCCTTGGGGTACTCCTTGTGTCTGTCGGTATGGTTCAGAGATGTTTGTTCCCAATTTTATCTGCTGAAGTCTGTCAGAATGGTAGGACTAGAACCATTTGAGAACTTTATCTTTGATGCCATATGATTGTAGTCGCTGGAGGAGCATGTGGTGGTCGACTGTAGCAAAAGCTGCAGCGATGTCCAGGGATATCAGAAGGAAAGCTTGGGATCAGTCTTGCATGCCTTGGGATTGAAGAAATGAATATTACTCAGTGGGCTTTAAATAACTATACACAGAATGTATCCTGTCCTCACAATTTGACAATTTGGGAAAATGGATTAGTGGCCTTAGAAGGAGATTATTACCATATTACTAATCTTGCTTATACAGAATTGCCTAAAAATTGGTCAGGAACTTGCTATATTGCCTAGTTAGATACCCCATGGCAATTTTGCCTTACCAAAATATTACTCTATTGTCAGCCCTAATTGATTCTTTTAGAAGAAAAAGAGAAATATCCCCTCAGGTTAAGGCAATAATAGCTGCACGGCAATTAGTAGATTCCACAAGTCCTTTAATTAAATCACAAATTGAGATATTTATGGGTACTGTCTGGCTTTCAATTTCTGGGGTAATTGCACCCACAAAATATATGGTATTCATATTATTTGTTTACAGTCAGTTGTTGAACTTACAGCCCTAGATCTCACAGAAGAAATTAATGTGCTGCAAGGTGCAGTGGATAACATTTCCGCCTATGCAGCTCAGAATTGCATGGCTCTAGACTACCTTCTAGTGAAGGAAGATGGTGTGTGCGGATTAATCCTTTATCATTGTTGTGCATTGCTTGACAATGAGGGAAAAGTAGTGAAAGGCCTGGCTAGATAAGGTCAGAATCCGTACTTTCGTCCCACGTAGTAATTATGTGAGTTCTTTCTCTGATTCCTTTGACTCTGTCTCTTCTTTCTGGAATTCACCATCTAGACCCTTGGCATCTCTGCTTGGACTCTGGGGTTTTTGTTCTTGGAGCATTATTTCTCTGTGTAGTGTCTGCTTGATATAAGAATATAGAATCTCTGACCCCCAGGATGATGTTACAGATTGACCCAGAGTCTATCTATGGCTCTTCCTTAGTATCAGTGTCTGAGTTCCATTATTTTTAAAGTGATCCTTTACAGAATCAGAGAGGGGACTGAAAGGAGGCCTATCTGTAAGTATTTAGTTATATGGTTACCTGTAAAAAGTTTACATTTGTTTTATGTAAAATGACTAGGTATGTACTTTACCATACCTTGTAAACCATTGTTCTTTGTAAACCGCACTTGATCATGGGAAAGAGCGGTATAGAAATGCTTATTAAATAAATAAAAAATAAATAAATCTGTACAGTGTTGTGTACAACTTGAAGCATTGAATAGGTGTTCTGTAATAGTAGTACTTGAGAGCCCTCAGAAAGGGTCAACAACATAGATTCAGCAGCTCAGACATTCCAGAGAATATTGCTAGGGAAATGTCCTTGAAGAGCTCTGCTCAAAGTTCCAGAAGACACAGAGTCTTCAGACAAGAGAAACATTAATTGGAGAAAAGTCAGAAATGCTTGCTTGTAGAATATTTCTTAAGAAATGATGTCTAGAAATGGATGAGTGTCTCTGTGTCAAGTTGACCTATAACAATAAAGCCTGAACTATGAGATATAGATGCAAATTATGAATATGCATTAGTAAAATTAATGCAATGCTTGATGTAGAAAGATAAGGTTGAAGTTATACTATGTAATGGCTTTTGATCCAATAAAAGACTGCTGAAGCTGGGAGGGAGGCAGGGGCATTGCTGATCTCCCGAGACCTCTGTGGGTCATGCAAACCTCTCTGAAAGCTTCAGTTATTACTTGAATACAGTTCTGTGTGTGAATTGTTTTATTACTTGTTATTACTTCTCTCTCTCCTTTGCTTTGAGTGAAAGGATCGAAGTCCAAGAGCCCAGGTTCTGTTGCCCAGTGAGGGGTGGAGCAGGTCATACGCATGTGTTTGGCTTGCTCTCCCTATTTAGCACATATATTTTGCACCTAGCTGATTTACATGATGTTTGCTTACTGCATAGCTGAGCAAAATTTCTGTGTTAAATTTGCATTAGGAAAACCTGCCCTAGAGTGTTAGCAATGGGCTTTAGAGCAGGGTTTCTGCATTAACCTGTCTCTGTCTCTGGCACCAGCTTTTCCTGCATATTTGTGCCTTTCTAGCAAGGACTCATAGGACGAAAACTCCTGCTGGAAATCTGACCATCTCCAACCTTCTACCTTTATCTCTCTGTCTCATCCTGCTACAAGGTATCCAGCAACGGAAGTCTGTAAGCAATCTACTTGGGGTATAAATAAATTTCATCTTCCTGAGGGGGATATGTAACGTAGTTTGTGCATAAATGTTTGCTTCACTAGTGGGCATTATGAAGAGAAAATGATTGTACTTTTTTTCAGATAATCATAACTGAGTAATAGCCTAGGCAATGATCTATCATCCTATGATCCTCCTGAATCAAACTGAATAAATTCCTGTTCAGTACAGAGATTTATGTGTCTGTGTCAGTATCTAGGCTGTGAAGATATTATGGACGGGGTTACTAGAAATCAGAATGCACAGTTATTCATTAGTTATTATATGCCCTATACCCCATTGGGGGGGGGGGAGGTCACAGAATGCCAAAACAAGGTTCCCCAGGCTTCGTAGTCACAACAGAGGCAGAAATAAGCAGCCATGAAAAAGACTGCTGGGGTTCGCAGGCTGCATCTGCAAAGTTTAAAAAAGATCATAAAAAAACCATGCCAAATAGAAGAAGCAGGGCTGCAATGAAAAGGGAGTCCCAGCAACTGTCAGGCTGGCTGAGAAACCTGAGTAAGAAAGCCCTACCACACAAGCCTGGGAGGCCCAGCTGCTTCTCAAAGGCCTTTAAAAAAATAAAAAATATATGGAGCTGCTTTATTATAAGCAAGTGATACAAAAACAAAATCCCAATATGAAAAACCGACCTTCCCAAGAATTATTTTTGTTGAACTATATCAATAAAGGTGGCTATAAAACAGCTGCCCCACTTCTTAGTCCTTTTTATTCTTTTGTTAGTGATCATGTAAAAAATTGTTTAAATTATCAATGTGAAAAAACCAACATGGCTGTCGCGTTTCGAACCTGAAAACATAAGTTCTGCTTCAGGGTAACATCAATAATATGAAAATGCTCATCTCAGTTATGATTTTCCTCTACCAGTCCAGCATCATCCCATCAAATAGTGGAGAACTCCAGTCTTCACATCATTGTGGATGAATTGCTTTATTATAAGCAGCAGAGAGCCAAATACTGCCCATTGAAATCAATGAGAAAAAAATTAAGAAATCAGAAAAAATTTCAGAAAAATAAGAAAAATACTGAGCATGCAGATAAGGACAAAAAGAGAGAATGGGGGCCTGGGCCCAACTTACTGTTCCCCCTCAGGGATCCGCTCTGCTGTTTGTCAGGCCATTCAAGCATTAAGAATCTGTGGGTAACAGCATTGGACACAAGGTGGCTATCATCTGTGGAAGACATTGGCTTACCCATACGCCAAGCAATGTTGGGCCTTACTAAACTCAATCACAATGACTGTGGTGTGGACCAGGAATGTCAGACCTAGCTGCACTGCAGCAGCAGCAGTCCAAAAACCTTGCCACCTGTTGGAGACAGACAAATTCTGGCTTCTCTCAGTGCTGCACAAGAGGATATACCAATCAATGACATCACTGCAAGTTGCACAAGCCTGTCTCCACCTGCTGGCAAGGGAGCATAACCCACTTGTCTGGACTAATCTAGCAGGATGATAAGGAAATTGGGTTTGCCTTAGGGGTCACATACAGTACTCTTCATACTTTTTGTGGTAGGTACCGAGCTGCCTACTCTCCTCAGCTGACATGTCTCTCCATGCATTATAAATGCCCCTGTCTTTTCTCCAGCCCATTTTAGTAGGTAATAGCACTTATATTCCTCTTCCTTGGATTTGAGAGGTCCCTTGAAGATGAATTCAGCATGCTGCCGAAACCTTTTCCATTCATCTGGAAGGTTGAGAATGTCACAATTCATACTCGCTCAGTTCAAATACAAGATCATACTCACAATATTCAAAATAATATACCATACATCTGCCAACACAATACAGTCCCTCATAACAAGAGACCAGGAAGTCAGACCATGAAAAGCCAACAACAAAAACAACCTAATAGTCCCTAACAGCAAGTTAAAAAAGTAAACAGACAACCTGTATCAGGGCATTTTCCATAACAACACTAACAATATCAAACTCTTTACTTGAAGATCTCAAAGAAACTATTGACACAAAAGATTTCCGCAGGAAACTCAAAACATATCTATTCACTGAACATTACAGATATTCCACTAAGCCCATAATGTATCACATGGACTATGAACACTGTTTTCCTCAAACACTGTTCAAATCCAAGTTTGATACCCTTGTTAAATACTCCAAGTTTATTACTCTTGTTGTAATGTAACCATTGAACTGAGTTGTAATGTAAACTGCTTTGACTTAATGAGAAGGCGATATAAAACCCATTAAATAAATTAATGGATATAGTAAGCTTAGTAAGCTGAACACAGTGTTTTGCTTCACTATGCAGAAAATCAGCCCACCCTTCCTGTGACTAGTGCAGTCTTTCCATTGGCTGGAACCTACCACTTAGTCTGCACAGTGAGGGGGGAACACTGGCAAGCTGTAGAGCTAAAACTCTAAAAAAATACCTAGACAATTTAGACATCATTTTGACTGACAGCTACTTTACAAAGTTGTAGAATTCTAAAATAATTTAGATGGTTGGCAATCCTAAACTCCTGAGTCCTCAGCATATTTGACAAATCTGGCTCTGCTTCCTCCCCAAAGCCCAGGCAACAACCATCTGTCAGACAAAGCCAGCCAATAGGCTGCAACAGACACAGTCAGCCAATAGGGAATGAGGAGGTGGGAGCAGTAGCTAGGATACAGAATATTTTTTTATGTTTGCCAGGTTCTAATGCTCCAACTGAAAGGTGTTTACAATCATGAACAAAGCATGGTCTACAGAAAAAACGCAGCTGCACGTAGAGACTCTTAAATGTCTAATGATTGTATAGTTCAATTTTGAGTTGTGTTGCCCAGAATGTGTTATAAATCTAGCCTACTGATTAAAATTTTGAGTTAAAATTAAAATTGTAATTATAAATATACTTTTATTTTCCTTAACTTTGAATCCCCCGGCTTGATTGAGTGACCCATATTTGAACTTGGAAAAGATGGTCAGGTTACTGCTGAGCATCTAGTGAGAACTGAAGACTAGCAGAGGGAGCCAGAGAAAGAGGGAGACGCTGCCTGTTTAAGCCAGGTGCAGAAGGAGAGGCACTACAAGAGCTAGGAGCCCAGTGTAAAGCACGGCCTGAAAAACAGAGACAGTACAGACATCCAGGATGCGATGATAGGGTCATCTCTCAAGTTTCGTTCCAATAATTCTCTTCAGAAAGGGGTGAGAAACCGTTAAACTCTGAGAAGGCTACTGCTCTTTACTCCTCGCCATTATTAACAGACCACACTCTTCCTCATCCAGGTGTGATAAAAACAAGCTTTTCCCGCTCAGGTGTGACCTCAGTGGCATTCTCAGCAGCTGGCATGTGATCATGTTATCTCCAGTGCCCACATCACTCATACATAGCTTATCTCTGGTCGCAAAGTTTCATAGGCTTTCACTTTGCTTGGGGAAAATGGTGGCCATCTTAGGATTGCTAAGCTCTGAGCTACTTCCGTATTTTGCCCCCAAACGTTTGCAGTACAAAGTTCTGGCAAAGGGCACATTAACATACATAAACAAGAGCAGGTGCAGAAAAGTGGCAGTCAAACAACTTTATTAAATAACCCCAAAATGTATTGGCTGTGAAGGCTTCCTCAGGGGGTGCAAACCTCAAAAAACAAAGATTACAAGCATGTGTTAAAAACATGAAAAGAATGAAAAATAAATAAATAAGAAGAAATAAAAAAATGCAAAATAATTTATTTAAACTTTTATATATACCGTCTTTCTACAATTCAAGATGATGTACATGGAACTCAACAATAACAGTGTAGGTGCAGCTGTTTTATGTAGAACAATGATTTAGAAAGAAGAACTTATCAACAATCACTCATTACAATTAACAGTTGTGGTATAACACTAGATGAGGTAACTATGTACAAAGAATGGGTGAATAGAGGGTGAGAAGGGGAAGATTGAGGGGAGGGGGAAGATAGGGGGGAATGAGGTATAGTGCTTATAGAGTGATGGTTACATAGCACTAAGTTACGCTGGACAGGTTATGGCTTGAGGGGTGGAGTTAAAGTATTCCTGGAAGAGGAATGTTTTGAGCCTTTTATGGAATTCTGTGTGATCAGTGCAGCCATGTAAGTCAGGTGGGAGGGCATTCCATGCTGTAGGGGTGGAGGGAGAAAACACGTTGGCAGGTTGATTGTTTACTTAATAACATAATGAGCATATCTTAGTGGAGGAGTAGCCTAGTGGTTAGAGCAACTGCCTAATACCCAGAAGATCAAGGGTTCAATTCCCACTGGCATACCTTGGGCAAGTCACTTTACCCTCCATTGCCTCAGAAGAAAAGGCTGGCAAGCTACCTCCAGTGATACATTGCCAAGAAATCCCAGAGGTAGCTGGGTCGCTATGAGTCAACACTGACATGATGGCACTAAAAAAATAAGCATATCTTGTTATTAGCATGCATCATGATGTACATTTTTTTTTCCAATTAAAGTTTTATTAAGAAACCACAGTGTGAAACAAAAGCATAATGCATAAGTACTTATACAAACACGAACACACAATGACATAGCTCAACTCCTTCACCCCAAAGACACATCAATTATAATCGTGAAAACCCCAGACCCATAAATCCCACAATCCCCCCCCCCCTTAGCCTCCCCCCAACCACCCCCCCCCCCCCACGAGGCTGGCTGCCCTACTAGCATAATGTATAACGAGCAAAGTAACATTAGTTTTTAACAACAACACAGTCGACATTAGAGTCAAATGCAGCACAAGCTGATCAACATTAGAATCAAAGGAAACATGAGTCTAAAACCGAACAGCCTACCCCGCAAGAGAAACGGGAAACCCCCACTTCCGTAGCAGTGAGACACAGTCGGGTAAGCACCCTACTAAGATTACATATCGACTAACACATTTACACATTTACGGGACGGTGCCACCCACCCAACTAAAATAAGGGCCCCAGATTTCCTGAAACCGTGCCAGCCGCTGCTGTCGGAGGGCAGTAAGGCGGTACATTAAGGAAAGATGAGCGACCCTCTGTTGGACTTCCTCTAGAGTGGGCGTAGAGACACCTCTCCACTTCCGTGCAATCAAGTGCCTCATTGCCCCACACACCACTTTACACCACTTTGATCCCCCTCCCACATTCAACAAGGCTAGGCAGGGTCCCAGAGCTACACTATTACCCAGGACCTCTTCCATCCACTCTGCGACCATATGCCACCGGGGCTGGAGTTTAGGGCAAGCCCACCATATATGCATTACAGATCCCAGCTCCCCACAATCTCTCTAACATAATCCCTGTCCCCCACTCCATTTCCTTAACCTTAGGGGTGTCAAGTGCCATCGGTAGAGCACCTTATAATTTTGCTCCAGTATAGAGCTAGACAGGATCCCCCTGAACAGCCCCTTGTAGACTGCTTCCCACTGATCATCATCCCAACACATGTGTAAGTCTCGCTCCCACGCTTTCTTGTGGGCCCAGTCCCCCCTATCCCTGGTTTCCATGAGACCATAGAGTCGGGAGATCAGGCCTTTGACCACCCCGCCCTCCACTAACCCATCTACAACAGCCCCTTGCCCCTCACCCCCCCAACCTCCTAAACTGGTACAAAAATGACGCGCTTGCACATACTGATACCTATCCCCCTCCAGCACCGGGAATTCTTTCTGGAGATCTTCGTAGGCCACCCATTCCGCCCCATCTTTAAATTGCCCAACATAGGCCAGCCCCTGGCTCGCCCACTTCTGAAAAGTGGGGTCGCACAACCCTGGAGGAAAATCGGGATTATCTAACAGGGGCATGAATCTAGAACATCCCCGGTTGCTATACCATCGAGAATGCCATTTTAGCCAATGCCTCAGGGTAAGCGCTACATAGGGGTTCCCCCCTCCCAAAACCACCGCTCCAACAGTCCTCACCCAAACAATATGAGATAGGCGTTTCCCCCCCAACCCCAACTGTTCCAACTCCACCCATTCAGCCGCATCCCTCAAGAGCCATTCGAAAACTGCCCGCACTCTGGCCGCTTCGTAATATCTACTTAACTGGGGCATCCCCATACCCCCCAGACGTCGAGGGGCATATAAGACGTTCTGGGCCACCCTCGGTCGTCGACCCTGCCACACAAAAAACAGGAGCTTATCTTGTAGCTTGCGGAGGTACGTTACCGGGACCTCGATCGGCAGGTTCATAAACAAATAAAGAAGTCGAGGAACCAGTATCATCTTTATCAAATCGATTCGACCTAGCCAGGAGATCTCAAAGGCCCCCCACCTCTCAAGCTCCCGAAGTACCTTACCCTGAGCAGGTAAGTAATTCTCCTGGAATAGATCCCGATTCTGGCCTGTAAGCTGCACCCCAAGATACCGAATGCTAGATTTGGCCCACCGAAAGGGAAAGGACTTCTTCAGCGCCTCCACTGTCTCCCCACCGATCGTGAGGTTCAGCACCTCTGACTTCGTAGGGTTCATATGAAACCCTGACAAAGCGCCGTAGGTGTTCAGTTCCTCTAAAATTGCCGGAAAAGACTTCATAGGGTCGGAGACAAAAAACAGGACGTCGTCAGCGAAGAGGGATATCTTATGATGTTTACCGCTTACAACCACACCTCGCACCGCCGAACAGTCCCGTATCCTCTGAGCTAGCGGTTCCATGGCAAGTATAAAAAGCAGGGGGGAAAGTGGGCAACCCTGCCTCGTCCCTCTGTGCAATTCGAAGGTTTGGGTGGTGGAGCCATTAATTTTTAGGCATGCTAAGGGATGCCGATACAAGGATCACACCCAATCTAAGAAGGGCCCCACTATCCCCACTCGCTCCAGCGTCACAAATAGAAAGGGCCAACTCACCCTATCAAATGCTTTTTCAGCATCCACAGCTAGCAATGCCATCTCTGCCCCCGCCCTTCCCCCATGCCAAACTAAATTCAACACTCTCCTAATATTATCTGAGGTGTATCTCCCAGGCACAAAGCCAGATTGGTTTGGGTGCACCAACTTCTCCACCAACGGGAGCAGCCTATTCGCCAGGACTCGAGTGAAGATCTTGAGATCGCTGCCCAGAAGGGATATCGGCCTGTAAGAGCCACATTCTAAGGGATCCTTCCCTTCTTTATGTAAGATACTGACCCCCGCCAGCCTCAGAGAGGGTGGCAGTATACTTTCCCCTTTAACGGAGTTAAACATGCACACCAAGGGCCCAACTAGACACCCCGCAAAGACTTTGTAAAAGCGATTGGGAAACCCATCCATGCCTGGGGCTTTATGGGCCCTCAGGCCTTTAATCACTGTCAGGATCTCATTTTCCCCAATAGGCAGTGAGAGACCTCTCGATTCTGCCTCAGACAAACTAGGCAGTCAGATAGTATCTAAAAAATCCTTAATCTTGTCCTCTGGTACAACCGTTTCTGGCGTATAAAGCTCTCGGTAATACTGAACAAACCGGTCCTCAATCTCCTTCCCCAGCCACAGCAGCCTGCCCTCCTTTCCTCTAATCTTCAATATAGCATTCCTGGCCGCCAATTTCTTGACCCGATGCGCCAACATCCTATCCGCCTTATTGCCGAATTCAAAGAACCTCTGTTGCAGCATATTTAATCTGTGTCGGACCTCTTGCATATGTAATTCACTCAATTCCAACTGGGCCTTTCTCAATTGCTCTTTCACTGATACATCCTTCGACCCACGCTTCAGCCGCAGTTCCAGCTCGCCAATCACAGCCATCAAAGCCGATTGCTTTTCCAGCTGCAATTTCTTTTTAAGGGCCCCTAGAGCTATCAGCCTCCCGCGGACCATCGCCTTCAGACAGTCCCAAACAGTTCCCGGAGAACATTCCCCATTATCATTCACTAGCAAGTATTCTTCTACATCTTTCCGTATTTGTTGCACTACCTCCGCATCATCTAACATGGACTCATTCAACTTCCACCACCGCTTCGTCGGTCTCGAATCTCCAAGTTGTATGGTACAAACAACAGGGGCGTGGTCTGACCACGTTCGCTCGCGGATTTCACAAGCCGCCACTCCAGCCAGCAACGATTTATCAATAAACAACATATCAATCCGTGAGTACACCCCGTGCACGGAAGAGAAAAACGAATAGTCCCGCTCACCATAATGCACTTCCCGCCAAATATCTACCACCTCCAGGGTGTCCATCAGGCGTTTCAAGCAGAAGCGATGCTTCCGCATCGTAGACGATGTGCCTCTGGAGGTATCTACTAAAGGAATGAGGGCCACATTAAAATCCCCCCCTAATACTAGCTGCCCTTCCCCCTTGTTGACAAGTACAGCCTCGAACTCCCCAAAAAAGGCGGCCTGGTCAGTGTTGGGAGCATAGACGCTAACCAAAGTATATAGTTGCTGTCCCCACCGCAACTTGACCAACACATACCTCCCCCCTTTATCTTTAATCACCTCCTCAACCTTCCCCAGCACCCTGTTAGATAGAAAAAGTCCCACTCCTCCTTTTTTCTTTTCCAATTTATTAGAAGCAAAATATTGTTGTGGGTAACGGGGATGTCTCAGACGACCCTCGTCCTTAGGGAGGAGATGGGTCTCCTGAACAAAGATTACATCCCCTTCCAATCTAGAACATTCTTTAAAAAACAATTGTCTCGATGGGCGGAGCCTGATGTCCAGCGGGTAAGACGCTTCGCGTTGAAGCTCCCGAGAGGCCTACTTAGAATCCTGACTTAATACCTATACAAACTTACTATTTCACTCCGAGCTGACCGGGGTACATCGGGGGGGATGGCGGCCCATAAACCAGCGCGCTTGGACTTCGGGTCTCCTTCTTCTTCTCACGGAAAACGCTCCAAAACAGAGGTGTCCTCCCCACAGAAGATGGCTCCATTTCGTGAAAACCCCGAAATGCACCTGGAGATTTTAGAGGAAATACGCGGCGTGAAGGAATTGGTGCAGTCCAATGGAGAAGCGCTTCGAGCCATGCGAGAAGACTTTGGAGTGCTCCAGGACCGACTTGAAAGTCTCTCATTACGGCAGGACAATATGGCGGGGGTCCTCGACTCGCACGTGGTGCGCTTGGGCAAACTGGACCAGGCTGAGCGCCAGATACAGAATCTTCAAAAGGAGTTAGAAGATAGCAATAATCGAGCCCGTCGCAACAATGTGAGGCTCATTGGAATACCGGAGGGGGTGGAAGCCGGAGATATAAGAGAATTCCTGCTCAAAACTCTTCCCTCCTTGCTGAAGATCACTTTTCATAGAGAACTGGAAATCGATCGGGCGCACCGTGTTCCTACCCACATGGCGCTCAACCGAACGTCCCCCCGGCCTATTATCTTTCGCTTGCTACGATATCAACAAGTGGAACAAATTTTAAATGCTGCCCGGACGAATCATCATTTGGAATTTGAAGGTCACAAAGTCTCCTTTTTCCCTGATTTTACAAAGCCCACCGTTGACCGTCGGAAGAAACTCCTTGCTTTTCGCCCTCGACTTCAACAGCTACAGGCTCGCTTTGGCCTGTTGTATCCAGCGAAGCTCCGCGTGACTCTTCACAACCAAACCAGGACATTCGAAGATCCTGATCTACTGTCAACATTTTTGGACTCCAAAGAAGCAGAGCAGATGCGCTAATCCAAAACTTGGACTTTTATCTGCCGGCTCTGTCCGCCATTTTGAAGGGCCCGATGCGGCGGTCATAGCCAAGCACAGAGACTACCTGGACTTTCTTTCTTTCTCTATATGACCTTTTGTTTTTTGGTCTCCTATCCCTCCATGATGTGTGCCTCGGTCGGATTCGGAGCACGCACAGTCCTACAGGTCATGTGTTTTTTTGTTTTTTTTCAATTTTGGCCTTCTCTGGGGTTTCTCCCCGCAGACACATGGTCGCCAGTAATTTCTGGGGTTTTGCTTCTTCTCTACCGCACTGCGGTTTTCTTTTTAATGTGGGGCGCTCCATTGTATTATCTTAGCCTATTTTCTTTCATGTCATATGTACAGCCAGATACAGTCAATATGAGGGACATTGTGAAATTATGTGCGCTATCATGCTCAGAAATTATAATTTTCTGAATGGCCTTATGTAAAATTTTATCACTCAACGTAAAAGGCATTAATAGTTCAATCAAAAGGAAGAAACTCCTTAGCTATCTTAGCCATGAGCATGCTGATTTTGTGTTTCTTCAGGAAACGCATCTAAACTCTGCTGCAACACTGCAACTCAATGCTAAGTCTAACATGGTGGCTGCCTATTTTTCCCGCCGTTTCCAAACGGTGCGGGGTAGCCATTCTGGTTAAGAAGTCTTTGCAAGCTACTGTAATAGATACTAGCGCTGACAAGGAGGGTAGATGGGCCCGTGCACACCTTAAGGTTGGAGATAGTGAATTCATGTGTTTTTGCATTTATGCCCCGAATGTAGACGACCCTGCTTACTATGCAAGTATTGCGCAGTTGGCATAGGCCTCTGCCAATGCTCCATCAATACTTGGTGGTGATTTTAATCAAGTGTTCCATCACTCTTTTCTTCTCAAGCAAGGTGCTCGTTGGCTGGAAGATCCAGTACCGAGTAGACCTGTGTGACTAGACATAGAAGTGGATCTTTGCAAACTGATTCCTCTTACTTTTCTCCCTGGTATGACTCTCCCATCAGACTCCCACTATCCCCCAATGCTTTTAGACACTTTAGGTGCCTTTAATACTCTAATGCACTCTTTAGACTCCTGACTCTGTCCGTTTGACAGGCTCCCGCTTTGGTACAATACTTGATTTCGAATACAACATAAGTCGATGGCGTGGAGCCCCTGGTACACTAGGGGCATTTGGATTCCTAGCCAGTTGTTCCATGATGGTCGCTGGAAAACTTTTAGGGAATTGTAAACTGAATTTGGTCTCCCAGCGGGGCACTGCTTTCAGTCGAAGCAACTTCGGCATTGCCTTCGGAGTGCTAGGGTACTTCCGCCATCGGCATCCCCTATACAAGGTTGATCGGAGACTATCCGATCTATCGGTAGTTCCCCGGGTGTAGCATCCAATTTTACAAAACCTTATGTAATGCTATAACTAGCGATACCCCTATTGCGCAGAAGCATGGGAGAGAGAATTGCATGTGACTTGACCTTGGAGCAATGGAGCTTTGTCTGGAGTAGAGTGACACGGGTTTCCCGATCCGCCTCACTCACTCAGACACTCTTCTTTCTAGCCCACCGGTGTTTTTACACTCCTGACAGATTAGCCAACTGGAACACTACTCAGGGTAATAGTTGTTGGACATCCCATGCGGCCATTGGCTCACTACCTCATGTTATGTATGAATGTCCCGCACTACAGTATTACTGGCGTCGGGTCTGGGGTCGTATCCAGTCTATTTTGCACTTTCAGGAGCCCCTTTCTTGGAGGATGGTGAGACTTCGCCCAGTTGCGGGGATCTCCTCTCTTCCAAAAACGGCTTACTTCCTTTTGGACTTTATGCTTGGCATTGCTATTTCCCTAATTAAGAAATACTGGAAAATAGCTCCCATCTGAGCCCCAATGCATGGTGGAATCATGTTTGTCTTTACAGTACATATGAACAAATACCTTGTATGTTTGCTTCCCCCGTTCAGACTTATCATTATTGGTCTAAATGTAAGATGCTCAATGACTATGTACATTCTGCTAAATACTCTCATCTGACTGTCTAAATTAGTATATATTTTGGTCCCATGATCATTCTGTATCGTAGATACTCTTTTGACCGTTTTGATGTATAATCACTGTTAACTGGAAGCGCTCACATGCTGACCTACTCGGCTAGAGAAGAAGCATGGGGGTGGGGGGTAATTGGGTTTACTTTTCCTTATTGTATACTTGTTTTGTCTCCTTTGGTGTGTTGTTTCTTTTGTTTGTTGCAAAATGAAAATAAAAGTTTAAAAAAAAAAAAAAAACAATTGTCTCTTGAAGTAGGAGTTCAACCCCCTAACATTGATAGTCACCAGCTTAAGTGTAGCCATTGACTCTCCCCTTCAGACCATAGGCTAGAGCCACCCTCGTCTCCCCATTAACCCCTCCCCCCCTCCCCCGCTCACCCACTCCCACCCCCCTCCCGCACCCCCCCCTCGAACCCCCCTCCCCCCCCCCCCATCGCACCACCCGATCCAACAAGTAGATCGGTTCCAGGTTGCGTCAGCCAAGACAGCCTCCCTGCTTACCACTCAAAACCCTTCCCCGAATGTATATACACTTTCTGTATTTCACCACTTATAAATAAATCATTCTATTCATTCACCCAATATCACCCCACTCGAGCCATTCACACCCCAACAATAAAATACAAAATACAATATAACAATATAACCCCTGCAACGAACATAAAACTAAGACCCCAACGGGTTTACTAGGCCCTAGATAATATTCCAAATGTACCCCTTTTGCTTTTATCTCCTTTTTGTATTAGTAGAGATTTTTTACTTCTCTGTAACATCCCCTCCCCGCACCCTCCTTACAAGCCCTCTGGATTAACAAATCAATATCGAAGTCCCACAGGCTAATACAATCACTGTTTAGGTGGCCGGCTCTGCCGGCTGCAAAGCTGGCTTCGTCTTCCGCAGCCTCCGCTCCCCACCGGACACTCTACTCCAACTCATCTGGGGACGTTTGGAGGGATCGCCACTCTCTCTCGCTCCCTGGTCGCGTGGTACAGAAGCCGGTAGATTGGTCCATCCCGCCTGCTTGAGTCCTGTAATAGCTGCCTCTACGGAGTGTGCCACATAAGATTTCGTGTTGATTGTGAATTGTAGGCCCACGGGAAACAGCCACCGGTAGCGCACATTTTCTTCACGAAGCCGCTTCGTCACCTGCTGGTACTCCCGACGTTTTTTCATGGTGATCCTAGATAGGTCAGCAAACACTTCCACATCCGCCCCATGCCAGTTGAGTTTTCCCAACTTCCGAGCCGCCTTAAGCACCAACTCTTTGGATCGATATTCATGCAGGCAGCAGACAATGTCTCTGGCTCTATTATCACGCCTCGGGCCCAGAGACCGATGGGCCCGATCCACTCTGAGGCACACCCCTTCTATGTCCATATCCGCAGTCTTCAGAGCAGCGCTACAGAACTCTTCCGCCATAGCAACATAGTTGACAGCTCCGTCCCCTTCCGGAAGGCCCCGTATCCGGATATTCGAGCGGCGGGAGCGGTTTTCAAGATCCTCCAACTTTTGTAATATGTCGCCCTGTGCTTCCTCTAGCACGGCGGTCCGCTGGGCTGCTACTCCAAGCTGCTCTTCGTGCTCCTCTGCTCTATTTTCCAGCTCCTCTAGCCGATTGCCAAGAATTAGCATATCGCCTTTCAGGTCCTTGAACCAGCTCTGAACCTCTGACTTAAAAGTGGATATCTCAAGTTGTGTAGATTCAAACCAGTTTTTCAGATCTGCGCGCAGACTTTGAATTTCACCGGCATTGCCTGTCACTCTGCCTCCGGCTCCCTCTCCCGCCTCCATTCCTGCACTGCCACCAGCAGTCATCCTGTTAACCGGTGTCTTCACTCCTACTCCCCCTTTGAAGGAGAAGGTTTTTAAGTCCATCCCTGTCTTTTTGCCAGCCATCTCACCTCAAAATTGTGTCAGGTCAGCCACCCAGCACTACAGCAAGCCCACTCTGTTAGCTCCTCAGGGCCCACTCTTGCGATCCCAGCTTTTAAGTTGTAATCCACTGCCCTATTAGGACTCAACAGGTTGACAATCACGCAGCTTGGACTAGTCCCATCAGGTCCGGAGGGGACAGTTAGATTCACATGGAGAGAGGGCCACAGGCGCGCACAGGATGTCACACAACTTATCTAATGTTGCAGGGGCTGATTTTGCAGGAAATAAACTCCCTCTTGTTATATCCGGGGTCCTTACCCTGGTCCCGAGTGCTAGAATTTCAGATCCAGCTCTCGCCATGTCAAAGCTGCACCAGGCCCAGACCTCTCGGCTGGCCCCTCTGCCTCCGTGCCGCCACGCGGTCTGGGCGCACCAACGCACCAGGAACTGCACTCTGTGTCCTCTGCGAGGGAAAAAACTTCACCGCACTGATCACTCGCGGCCAGCTACACAGCACCCCACAACTCTGGGGCTTTCCCCGGGCCAGCCGCTCCTAAATACTCCGGGCTCTGCCGTTGGCTGCAGTAAGGAGAGGGGGGAGCACTACCAGGGCCGCCACTGCCCACGCTGGTCACACTCCGCCGCTCTAAATTCCGCTCGTGTGCAGCCGCAGCTCATTAAGACTCCGCCGGATCGCTTAGAGGGTGCCTCCGATCTCACTTCTATCTCGCAGCTTGCGTTTCCTACTCCGAGGGATTGCTCATTGCTCCTTTTGCAGGGTAAGACGGCGGAGCCTGCTTAGGACACCGCCATGCTGCTTGGTGACGTCACCGGAACTCCCATGATGTACATTTTAACAAGACATGCTTCTTATGTTATTAAGAAGCATATCTTGTTAAAATGTACATCATGATGCATGTTAATTGCATAGCCTTAAAAGTGAAAGTGAAACCCAAAATATTAAAAAGCTGAGATAAGAAGAATATGGACATGAATAAAAGACACTAAAGACTCAGCACACCCATAGAGAGTGAACAAAAACTCACGTAGAAGAAATGTGTATGAAAAAGATTCATGATGAAACCATGTTAATTGCAAGTTATATGATTACATAAGCACAGAAACACAAAGAAAAGGATGAGGAGGACAATATGTAGGAAAAAACACTCTCACTTGTACGAACCGTACTTGAAAAGATGCTAACAAGGATCTACTGTATAGTCCCTGTAGGAATGCAATGGAGAGACTAAGCACATTTTATTCTAGTGTAAACCTTCTTAATACTGTAAAACATAACCACTCAATAGCAGGAGAACTTGTCTTACTTGTAGACCATAAGAACATAAGAAATGCCATAAGGGTCAGCCAAAGTCCATCAAGCCCAGTATCCTCTATCCGAAAGTGGCCAATCCAGGTCACAAGTACCTAGCAGTTTCCCAGAAAGACACACAGGTTCCACAATGCTTGTATTGGGGCAAGCAGTGGATTACCTGGGTTCTCTTTAATAATGGTTTATGAACCTTTCCTCCAAGAACTTGTCCAACCTTTTTAAACCCAGCTACACTAACAGCTTTCACTACATTCCAGAGTTTGATTAAGTGTTGAGTGAAAAAATATTTTCTCTTATTGATCTTAAACGGATTAACTGTAGCTTTATTTTATTTATTTATTTAACTGTTTTTATATACTGCCTTACCATACAATCAAAGCGGTTTACATCAGAACTAACAGGTTACAAGTTAAGCTGGGGCAGATACATTACAAAGGCAGATCCGGGGGAGCATGCAATAGAAAGGGCAAGGAGTACTCGAGGCTAACTATTCACAAGGGGGGAATATTTACATATGTACATTGGTTCATTGTATTTATCCTAGCCATTCTACTTTTTGATTGTGTAAACAAGCAATCTACATTTACCCGTTCCACTCCATTCATTAATTTATAGATCTCTATCATATCTCCCCCCAGCCGTCTCTTTTCCAGGTTAAAGAGTCCTAACCTTTTAAGCCTCTCCTCATGGGGGTATCCTCCATCCCCTTTAACATTTTGGTGACTCTTCTCTGTACCTTTTCTAATTTTGCAATATCCTTTTTATGATATGGCGACTATAATTGAACACAATATTCAAGGTGCGGTCGCAGCATAGAACAATACAAAAGCATTATAATATCCTTTGTTTTATTCTCCATTCCTTTCCTTATTATTCCTACCATTCTATTTGCCTTCTTGGCCACCATTGCACACTGAGTTGAGGGTTTCAGCGTATTATCCATGATGAAACCTAAATATTTTTCCTGGGTGGTGGTTCCTAATGTGGAACCTTGCATCGTGCAACCATAGTTTGGGTTGTTATTTCCTAGGTGCATAACTTTGCACTTGTCCACATTAAATCGCATCTGCCATTTGATAGTCCAGTCTTCCAATTTATCAAGTTTCTCTTGCAATTTTTCACAGTCCTCTTAGGTTTGAACAACTTTGAATAATTTTGTGTCATCTGCAAATTTGATTACCTCACTCGTTTTTCCCATTTCTGGTTTATATATGAATATGTTAAAAAGCAGCAGACCCAGCACAAATCCCTGGGGTATTCAACTCTTCACCTTTGTCCATTGGGAAAATTGCAAATCACTCCGTCGGTCCACTTCTCACAGAGTATATATTGAAGAATATCAGTTAGGCTCTGTATCACAACTAGAAAGTAGAATACGTTCTAAATAGGACTGTAGAAACTCATAGATGCAAGACTATCCAAACAAAACTTTTGTAGGTGGCTACGTGGTCTCAGTATTTCGGACAAGAGTCAGAAACTCCGATTCACTGTCCACACTTTCACATCAATGACCACTAAAATGTAGCAACCTCTATTTCATATTATTCTTAAAAAAGTCTCCATCAGGAGAAGGAAATAACAAAAAATTGCTTAGCTTTTATTCAACTTGGCTTCAACTTCAGTCAGCTTTCAATGATAATTCACTTCTTTCCCGACGCTAACAAGCGCTAAGCGTTTCACCAATCAAGGGTTCTTCAGGGGAAGTGCTAAGCTCTAAAACACAAAACACAGTGCATGTAGACAATACTTTCTTCTTACAATGTCGTCTAAACTTTCAACCTCATTATACAGTGTAAGGAATATCTTCTACTCACTTTCTCACAAAGGCGCCGGCGTTCTATCCACATAAATATGCTGAACTGCTCTGCGGGTGTAAAGGGCGCCGCGCATGCGCTTCTTAAAGTGTTCAATGGATTTGATGGTACATATAGTAGAGACCACTCAACAACATCTTCTGACTTTGACTGCAGAAATTGAAGCATTGCTTACTTCACTTAAGACGGAGGAGAAAACGGAGATTTATGAGGATAAGATGAAAATGATACAAACTCAATTATCTACACTGCATAATGAAGTTAAACAAACTAAAGAAAAGAAGCTACATCGTGACTATACGGACTATACCATGGGATATGTTTATCCCTGGATGAACATTAAACGCAAGTCATTCACAAAGAGGAAGCAAGTCACATTTGAGAATACCTCCGAGGATACTGCCTCTACGGATTCGGAAGGAGCATCCCGTCAAAAGGATTTTTCGGAGGACACCAATAAAGAAAAGAAAAAGAAAACCAACAATACTCGGAGCAAGGTCACATTGGCAGACCGTCCTCGTCGCAAGACGGAATCTCGCTAGTAATTAATGTCTCAGGATTGGAAGTTTCTGAGGAGTTGTGTGCTGTGTTAGAAAAAGGCTTATCATTTGTCCCATATATTAAATTTGATTTCTTCCGCTTTAGAGTGGATTTGGAGAAGTACATTCGAAAATTACATTTGAAGTTATTTTTTGCCCAGAATTTCACACCACAGATTGGTCCAGGGGAAGTACTAGCTAGCTCAACATCTGCGAGAGTGGCGTTGCCTCTAAAATCTAAATGGACTCCCCCAGGTCCATTGCATCCTTCATTATCACTTTATCGGGATTTGATCATACGAGATATGCTACAAGCGGCAGAGTCGCAAAACTTTTTTAAACTTCTCTTTCATCAAGAGAAAGGTTTGCATTGCAAGAACTACAATCCTGTTCCGACTTAGTAATAAGGAGGGCGGATAAAGGAGGTGCCGTTGTGATCTGGAGTAGGCAACAATATTTGGAGGAAGCATCCCGTCAATTAGGGGATGTACAGGTATATGTTAGGCTAGCAATTGATCCTACTGGTTTGCTTCAAGATCGGATTTGTCAGCTTACGAAGACAGCTTTAGAGGATAAGCTGATCTCTAAAAAAGAGCATGCCTTTCTTAATGTTGTTGAACCGTCATTCTCAAAATTTTATCTAGTCCCTAAGATACATAAAGATCTGAAATGGCCCCCTGGCCGACCTATAGTGTCCACTCGTGGATCTTTGTTAGAGCCCCTATCAATGTTTTTGGACTCCTATCTTCGACCATTGATGTCTGCAATTCCATCTTATATTAAGGACTCAACCCATTTTCTGAACATATTACATGAACATGATCAGTTAGCAGTGATGGTGGGGGTGTTTTTAGTGACTTTCGATGTGACTTCACTATATACAGTGATTCCGCAAATTGAAGCTCATGCGGTGGTTATGGAGGCGCTTAGAGGACGGGGGGACTTGTCCACCTCATTACTCACTCTTTTATCTACAATAGCAGAAATAACACTGTTTAATAACTTTTTTATGTTTGAGCAACAACTATATCATCAAATTTCCGGAGTAGCCATGGCAGCCACCTGTGCTCCATCAGTGGCTAATTTGTATATGCAACAATTTGAGCGTTGATGGATTCAACACTGTCCTTATCAGGAATCACTAAAAATATGGAAGCGCTACATAGACGATATATTCGTCGTGTGGCAAGGAGATAGCGCTTCCCTACAAGGGTTTTTGGCCTGGTTAAATTCATGTGAGCCGAATCTTAATTTTACCATGACATGTCATGAAACACAGATTTTGTTTTTGGACATACAGGTAAAGAAGACATCGATGGGGTGGCAAACCTCCATTTATCGGAAGACCACTGATAAGAATACTCTGCTTCATTATTCAAGTGCCCATCCGAGGCAGTTGCGTAATAGTCTACCTTTTTCTCAATTTGTTAGATATAGACGCAACTGCAGTACTGTAAATGAATTTCAACAGCAGGCAGCCCACTTGCGACAGAATTTTTCCCACGGGGCTACCCACGTAAAATCATTCGGGAGGCGTACACTAGGGCACGGTTTCTTAACAGAGACTTACTTTTGCATCCTAAGCGTCCGGAATTGCCAATGGGGGATAGCATTAATTTGATAACAGTTTACTCTCCTCTAAGTAAACAGTTGCAGTCTAGTTTAAACAGACATAAGAATATCTTATCTGCCATACCAGGTTTACAACAGTACCATACACGTTGCGTATGGCAACGGCAGAAGAATTTTAAGGATTTATTGAGCCCGACAGTTCTACAACCATCTAGCCCATCTAGTTTGGAAAGTTATGGCCATAAGCCCTGTGGCAATTGCACAATCTGTTCTGTTACTCAAGAGTGCGACAGTTTTGTTCATAATGGACATCTGTATAAGCTACGAGCTAGCACTTCGTGTGGATCCACGCACGTTGTGTATTGTATACGCTGCCCCTGCGCCCTGCTGTATATCGGGAAGACCAATCGTCCATTCAGGATTCGGATGAATGAACACAAAAGTAAACTGAAATGCAAACGACTTGAGGCTCCTATAGTAGAGCATTGTCTGGCTTTACAACATGCGTTTGAAGATTTACGCTGTTTCTGTATAACTCAAATACAGCGGCCGCAGCAAGGTCGCATTAGGGAAGGAACATTGCTATACACAGAACAACGTTGGATACACTTATTACAAACTGTCGCTCCCTTGGGGTTGAATGTTCGTGTGGAATGGGAGCTGTGTGTGTGACGTCACGGCTTGCAGGCTCCATTCGTGAAGAGTTTCCCTCTTTTTAAGAAGCGCATGCGCGGCGTCCTTTACACCCGCAGAGCAGTTCAGCATATTTATGTGGATAGAACGCCGGCGCATTTGTGAGAAAGTGAGTAGAAGATATTCCTTACACTGTATAATGAGGTTGAAAGTTTAGACGACATTGTAAGAAGAAAGTATTGTCTACATGCACTGTGTTTTGTGTTTTAGAGCTTAGCACTTCCCCTGAAGAACCCTTGATTGGTGAAACGCTTAGCGCTTGTTAGCATCGGGAAAGAAGTGAATTATCATTGAAAGCTGACTGAAGTTGAAGCCAAGTTGAATAAAAGCTAAGCAATTTTTTGTTATTTCCTTCTCCTGATGGAGACTTTTTTAAGAATAATATGAAATAGAGGTTGCTACATTTTAGTGGTCATTGATGTGAAAGTGTGGACAGTGAATCGGAGTTTCTGACTCTTGTCCGAAATACTGAGACCACGTAGCCACCTACAAAAAGTTTTGTTTGGATAGTCTTGCATCTATGAGTTTCTACAGTCCTATTTAGAACGTATTCTACTTTCTAGCTGTGATACAGAGCATTGGGAAAATTGGCCATTTAGCCCTACCTTCGGCTTTCTATCTTTTAACCACTTTCTGATCACAATACTACACTGCCTCTTATCCCATGACTTTTTAATTTTGCCAAGAATCTCTCATGAGGGACCTTGTCAAAGGCTTTCTGAAAATCCAGATACACTATAATTGACTGGCTCACCATTGTCTGCCTGTTTATTCACATCTTCAAAAAAATATAACAGATTAGTAAGACAAGACCTTCTTTGGCTAAAGCCATGTTGGCTTCTACCTATTAAATCATGACTATCTATATGTTCAGTAATTTTGTTATTTATAATAGTTTTTACCATTTTGCCCGGTACTGACGTCAGGCTCACCGGTCTGTAGCTTCCTGGATCACCCCTGGAACCCTTTTTAAAAATTGGTGTTACATTGGCCATTCGCCAATCTTCAGGTATTACAGATGATTTTAATGATAGTTCACAGATTATTAATAGTAGGTCTGCAATCTCATATTTCAGTTCTTTAAACATCCTAATATGTATACCATCTGGTCTGGGTGATTTGCTCTTCTTTAGTTTATCAAATAGTTGTAATACATCTTCCCGGTTTATCGATATTTTTTTCAGTTCTTCAAATGCATCACCTTTAAATACCATTTCAGTCATGGGTTACTTCCCTACATCCTCTTCAGTCAGTGGCAGCTGAAAAGGAAGCCATGGGGGAGGTGGCTTTGAACTAGCAAGGCCAGAAGCAGGGTGTCAGCAGTTTAAAAAAAACCCAAAATAAAAAACCCTCACTTTCATGTCAGGGCAGTGGTAGGCAAGGACAGAATCACAGTAGTGACAAAAGCAGACAGCCATGTGAACCACAGCAGTAAATGGTACTGCAGAGTTGCCATGTTACCCCTATTCCAGGAGTGAGAGTTTTTGCCAGTTCTGGTTTTAAATTTGCATTGCAATGCAGTATGATATTTGTAGTCTGTGATTTTACCCATTGGAATGGGTGCTGCAGGTCCCAGAAAGCATCAGGATGAGATTGTCAGAAATTCAGGACTGGCTTAAAATCTCACTCCTAGAACTGAGTAACTTGGTAACTCTGGTGCTGGGGCAGAGGAGGACAAGCAGAGATCCATGGGAGCCACAGACCACAGTTGAGATGAGATGTCTTGGAGAGCTGCTGTTTAAACAGCTAGTTTGAAGTCCCAAAGGAATTATGGGGGAAGTGAGCCATGGTATCGGACACCAATCCAGCACTACCCTAAGTAGCAGCAAGCACCGGTGAATGACTGCCACAAGAGGACCAGGACAGCAACAGGAAAAGCTCTAGCCCTGACCAGGGCAGGAAGAGAGGAGGCTCAGCTGCATAAGAGACCCACATCTAGGAACCAGAGCAGAAGAAAGAAGGCTCCTGCATCATAAATCATTTAAGAGAGTTAAGGATTGTTTTCCCCTAGATGTGGAAAGGCGGAACTTTAGCTGCCCAAGTAGATAAAAGAAATAAAGAAGAACCCAGAAGAACCCTCTGCTGCTGTAGACCAGAAGCCCATGAAAGAAGAGGAGATAGACCTGATGGTATAAGAAGAGGCTCTGAAGTCCAGGAGCTGGAGATGGGAGAAGCTGAGAAGAGATGCACTGTGGCAGAGACAACACAGATCCCACTGAAAAAACACTGACGAAGTGATCAGAGCCCAGCAGCAGCGGAAGGTGACCAGCTCCAGATGAAAGCAGGGCTAGCCCCAGAGTTGATTCAAGGTGTTGATGTCTTAAGCCAACCTTAAGCTTTATACCCCCTGTCAAAATCTGTTTTACAAGTGCTGTGCCACCCACTAAGGCCTGCTACCCTAGGTAGCCGCCTAGTGGATGAGCTGGCCCTGCTTTGAGGTTTCCTTTTTTTTGTATTGCAGTAGGTTTTATCTGGGTGTTTTCTTCTTCCTGGAGATGTTTGGGGGTTTAGCCTTTTTGTTCAATGGATTCAGTCAGGATTTTGAGGTGTTTATCCTTGTCTTTAGGGCTAGAGCATATATGGTGGTACCGTGTTGCTTGGCTGTATATAATTGATGTTTTTGAATGTACTGAAAAGCCCACTTCGATACTGAAGCAGCATAAAAGTGCTACTCTCCTGCCATGTGGCAGACATGCTGTCCCTCAAATTCTTATGCCCTAGGCAGATGCTTATTCTCCTTAGTGGTAGGGCTGGCCCTGCTGGTAGTGTTTTCCTTCACTCCAATCGTCCTCATCTGAGGAAGACGTTTTCAACCTTCCAAAGTGAGTCAAGAATATATTAAGTTAGTCCAATAAAAAGATACTGCATCATCTTATATTCATTTTTTGTTTTATTTGTTGACTTATCTGTAATCTAGCTTTTGGATTTGAATCTGAACACCATTTTCCAACCTGCTGGAATTTCTTTTTATTCTTCTTTTGGGTCTGGTTCTTCAAACAGATACTGTAATTCATCCAATTCGGTAACATAGCTTGAGGTGTATAACGTTTTTATCTTCCACTCTAGCCCTCCCTCCCTCCCTCCTGGAGATGGCTTGACAGGTTGGGACAACCCATTATTTAGGTGAAGCCTCAGAACAATGGTGTCAAACTCATTTCATTGTTGGGCTACACTGGAACAAAATGCTCTTGAACTGGGCCAGTGGATGGTGGAAGGCCGTGCCCCCTCTGACATTGTGGCCCTCTGGGGAGGGAGGGGTGCCCTCTATCTGAGAGAAAGCCTGGATCTGGAGAGGTGGGCATAAGAGAGAGCAAAAGACTGCAACATTTAAAGCAGGGGTCTCAAACACGCGGCCCGCGGGCCGCATGCGGCCCGCGGGAGAAGGTTGTGCGGCCCGCGACGGCTTCTGCTTCTGCTGCTGCCGTTGCCGCCGTGGCAACGGCAGAATCGACGGTCAATTTTAAAAAAATAAAAAACTGGCTTCTGCTGCTCTGTCCTGCGGCCCGGTCCCCTCTGCGCGAGAGCCCTGAATGTGCGTCCTCTGCGGCGTGCTTTTCAAGCCGCGAAGGGAGTATTTCCCTTTCGCGAGGCTTGAAAAGTGAATAGGCTTAAGCCGTGCGAGAGGGAAATACTCTCTTCGCGGCTTAAAAAGCATGCCGCAGAGGAAGCACACTCAGGGCTCTCGCGCAGAGGGAAAGGGACCACGGGACAGCAGAAGCCAGGTTGTTTTTTTTATTTACCGGGGGGGGGGTGTATGACTGGAAATGGGCTATTGGCAGGGGGGGGTATGACTGGAAATGGGCTATTGGCCGGGGGGGGGGTAAGACTGGAAATGGGCTATTGGCAGGGGGGGGTAAGACTGGAAATGGGCTATTGGCAGGGGGGGGTATGACTGGAAATGGGCTATTGGCAGGGGGGGTGTAGGACTGGAAATGGGCTATTGGCGGGGGGGGGGGTATGAAGGGAAAGGGGCGATTGGCGGGGGGGGGTTATGATGACTGGAAATGGGCTATTGGCGGGGGGGTTTAGGACTGGAAATGGGCTATTGGCAGGGGGGGGGTATGACTGGAAATGGGCTATTGGCAGGGGGGGGTGGGTATGACTGGAAATGGGCTTTTGGCAGGGGGGGGTATGACTGGAAATGGGCTATTGGCAGGGGGGGGGGTATGACTGGAAATGGGCTATTGGCAGGGGGGGGGTATGACTGGAAATGGGCTATTTGGCAGGGGGGTGTGTAGGACTGGAAATGGGCTATTGGCAGGGGGGGGTTATGACGAAATGGGCTATTGGCGGGGGGGGGGGGGGGGGGGTTATGACTGGAAGGAAATGGGCTATTGGCGGGGGGGTATGACTGGAAATGGGCTATTGGCAGGGGGGGGTATGACTGGAAATGGGCTATTGGCAGGCGGGGTGTAGGACTGGAAATGGGCTATTGGCAGGGGGGGGTATGACGAAATGGGCTATGGTGGGGGCTAGGACTGGAAATGGGCAGGTGGGGGTTAGGAAGGACTGGAGGTGGGCTGATGGGAGTAAGGACTGGTAATGAGCTATGGAGGGCTGACTGAAATGGGGTAATGGGGGTTAGGGCTGGAAGTGGGCTATTGGCAGGGGGGTTATGACTGGTAATGGGCTATGGGGGGGTAAGACTGAAAATGGGGTGATGGGGGGTAAAAACTGGAAGTGCGCTATGGGGAGGTTAGGACTGGTAATGGGCTATGGGGGGTCTAGGACTGGTAATGTGCTGGGGGGGTTGCTAGGACTGGAAATGGGCGGAGTGGAAGGGGGCTTGAACTGCAAATGGCTGATGGGGAGGGGGGCTTGGAAGGGAAAGGGGCTGTGAGGGGAGGGAGCTAGGATTGGAAATGGGCTGATGGGGGGCTAGGATTGGAAATGGGCTGATGGTGAGGCTAGGATAGGACTGGAAATGGACTGATGCAGGGACTAGAAGGGAGCGGATGCTGGGTGAGGCTGGAACTAGAAGGGACCTGATGTCGGGGGCAGGATTAGAATGGGATGGAGCTGGGAAAGTGAAATGGAGAGGGGAAAAATATTTTGTCTGGGAGAGAAGACAAATCTACAATTGGCCAGGTATTGTGAGAGTAAGTGGGGATTGAGGATGGAGGGGTAAAATTTGAGTGGATGAAATAGGAATGAGGAAAGAGAAAAAGGAGAAAAATTAGTATGTTAAAGCAGATGTAGAGAGAGAATGGAAAAAAAACTAGGAGAGAAGAAAGGGCAAATGGAAGCAGACGATGGAGAGTTAGCAGAAGACATGAAGAAACCAGAAGAAAGTGGCTGGAACAATTGCAACTGAAAAAAATGCACAAAAGGTAGAAAAATATCTCTTTATTTGGAATTTATTAACTGGAATATGTCAGCTCTGGGAAATGTGCATCATTAATGTTTGCGCTTTGTTTAGTACAAGAGGAAATTAATTTATAGTTTTATTTCTACAGTGTTGTTGTACATTCCAAGTTTGGCTTTTGGGGTTCCCAGTTTAATTATTGTCTTCTTGTTTCTAAATCTTTTAGTCTTTCTTTATCCATACTCATTAAAGAGGCATGTTTACTAAAAGTTAGTGTATGGTAACATTATGCAAATATTTATGCAAATGAGGTCCCTTATGCAAATGAGGCCCCGTGTCTTATGCGGCCCCCGGGTTACTTTACAAGTCCTCATTTGGCCCTCAAAGCAATTTGAGTTTGAGACCCCTGATTTAAAGTATAAACATACCACCGAAGCCAGAGCTCTGTAGCTGGTGTCATTGCGTCAAGTCCACTTCTTTCAGAATCCAGCCAGCCTCCCATCCCTTGCTAACTACTGTGTTATGCTGTGCTGCCCGCACTAGTTCAATTTAAGAGTGTCTCCATACCGTGATATTGAAGGAGTGCATCATGAGTCCCGGGTTGTGACACTGAAGGAGCACACTGACCCTGCTGGAGCATGAGACTAAAGAAGCACGTTGCAAGTGCTGGGCTTTGAGCCTGAAGGAATACATTACTGGTACTCAATTGTGATGCTGCAAAAGCATGGGAGGGGTAAGCATGCAGTGAGAAGAAAAGAGTGTGGGCCAGATAACAGCTTGTTGGGCCACATAAGGCCACGGGCCTTATGTTTGACACCTCTAATGTAGAGGGGTACAATTGTGCAGAAGAGTGATAGCGTCTTCCCTCTCAATTTATGTGCATTCCAGGTATTATGAGGACAAGTGAAATATTGAGCCTCAACAGAGAACATTAGCACCATGAGGTGGGAGTCTTCTAAATCCCAGGAGTATTACAAATAACCTCTAATTAAGTGTGCAAAATGCTGTTCTGAAGCTATTTATAAAATTAACTCCCATATTGCCTAGTTTGCTTATCCAAATGACTTATGGAATTCCAGATCTAAATCTGATCTACTATGTTTATGACTTCATTAAAGTTTGCAATCAAATTTGTCTGAGAGGCTTTTCCCTATCTGCAATCCTGCAATCTATTTAGGTCTACAGTAGGTACTGCACTAGTCATTCCTTTACAGTGTTTCCATAGCTTAGCCCAGTTCTGGAATTAGTCTGATTCATGGAAAGGGTGGTGGATGCCTGGCATGCCCTTCCAATGGAGGTGGCAGGGGGCAGGGCTGGTGCAAGGAAACTAGCTGCCCTAGGCAAATCTCATCTCTTGCACCCCCGCTTTACCTGCTGTACCCCTCTCTGGGATGTGCAGCAGCAGCGAGGGCCACATACAGTCCCATAGTGCTTACCATCGAACTTTGGTGCCACAGGACTGTTGCTTCCACTCCCTCCGATGCCCGATGCTGACATTAATGGTAAGCACTGTGGGGCTGTTTGTGGCCATTGCCATCGCTGCAGGTTCTGAGAAAGGCAACAGCAGTGGAGGGCCAGGGCTCTAGGTGACCATTTAGATCACCTAGTGGTAGCTCTGGCCTTGGGCAGGGGCAAAAGCATATTCAAAAAGGCATTGGATAGACCCAGAGGATCCATGCATAGCAAAAGTATGGCATTAAAGCATATTTAAAGAACATTTACATTTCAAAAAATAGAGGGGGGGGGGGGGTAACATGCATGGAGCGCAGGTACAACTCTAGCCATCTTACTGGGCAGACTAGAAGGACCATGCTGGTCTTTATCTGCCATCATTTTCTATGTTACTATGATTGACCTGCCTCCACGTTGCTCTCTAGTGGTGCGGGGTTGCATTTGTTCTCATCAAACCTCTCAGAATCTGTCTTCTTCAAATACATATTGAACAGAGCCATGACCGGTAAAGATGGCATTTTCTTGAGTACACTCAGCATTCTGGTGTTATGCCATTTAGTCTTACCCTCTCTCATTTCTGTAAGAACTTTCTTCTCTGTAAACTGATTTGTGATCATTTCAAAATATCTTTATTATATTACTTAATACGGCGCGCCTTTGGATAGTGACAGGGTAGTTTACAAAAACAAAAAGGTGGCTAACGCCAAAAAAGGGATAGGAACTACAATATAAGAACAGGACAGAGCAAGGCATTCATACTAAAAAAGAGAGAAGAGAGAGGAGGAATTGAGGGAAAAGAGAGGAGAGATCGGGTAGGGAGAGTTCAAAAGTAGATTGAAAGAGATGGATTTTGAGAAGGAACTTGAATTTTTGAAAGGATGGTTTGAGGCATATGTCGGAGTGTAAGGAGTTCCATAGTGAAGGGCCCAGAAAGAAAAATGTGGAGTGCCAGATGGATTCAAGGTGTGCATGAGAGGGGAGGGAAGATATAGGTTCAGGTGGATGGAGCGCAGGCTGCAGGATGAGGAGTGAAAGTGAAGGGAGTCGAAGAGGTACTGTGGAGTGAGGACTTTAAATTGTATGTGGTACTGAATGGGGAGCCAATGGAGGTGCAGAAGCAAGGGGGTAATGTGGTTGAACCAGGCAGTGGTATTTTGTAGACGTTGGAGACGATGGAGCTAGAACTGGGGGAGGCCGGCAAGAACAGCATTATAATAATCAATGCGCGATATAACAAGTGACAGGAGAAGGGTAGCTAGAGAATGAGTGGTCACGAATGGATGAACAGCCCAGATTTGCCGAAGGGAGAGGAACGAGTGACGAATAAGCATGGAGAGGTGGGTCTGGGAGGTTAAAGCAGAATCAAGCGTCATACCGAGGTGTTGCAATGTGGAGACCAGGGGAATAGGTGACCCAAATAGGGATGGGGCGAGAAAAGGGCAGGAACCACCAAAAGTGAACCAGATAGATTTGGATGAGTTAAGGTGAAGAAACTTGGAAGAAAGCCAGCGGGAAACCTGGGAGAGACAGGTATCTAATGGGGTAAGGTCAGGGGCAACAGAATTGGTATGGTGGAGAAGAATGATATCACCAGCGTACTATGCTGACAGACCAAAGTGAGAGGGGCCAGAAAAGTGGGAGTGGGGCCAGAACTGAACCCTGCATTTATATCTGTTACTTACCTTAGGCACATCACTTTCATTTTCCTCGGAATATACTGAGCAAAAGAATTTGTTGAAGTTCTGCCCTCTACTATTCCCTAAAATTCTCAGCTGGCTCTAGATTTTAGGACCAGATGCTGCCATTTTTCAAGATGGCGGTGCAGGAATGGAAGCGCATGGGCAAAGCTCCCACTCTTTGTAAAGGTACCGGGAGGAGAGTGGGGGATTTGGGGCCGTTGGGCCACCAGGCTTATTTTTAATTGGCTGGGTGGGGTGATTGGGGCCATTGGGCTACCAGGGATTTGGTTTCTGTCAGGGACACCGGCCCCCGAAGGTATTTTGGTCACCTCAAATGATCGAGGCATCAAGGAAAGCCCCTGATAACATCAAACTACTGTTGGGACGCATATGCAAATTAGCCATGCAGTGTCCCTGTTTCTCTGGGAAAGCATGCCAAACTTGCATCAACTACTGCGCGTGTGTTTGGCTTGCTCTCCCAGTTTAATGCATGGCTAATTTGCATATGCATCCCTTTCTGCATGCCAGTGCTGAAGTGATGCGCTATCAGTGTGCTGTATAGAGGTGTAGAGTTAATAGCGTGTGTTTCACATATTCTCAACCTCTCACTCTCCGCTGCTACCGTCCCTGCAGCCTTTAAGTATGCTGTGGTCACACCTCTCCTCAAAAAACCTTCACTTGACCCTAGCTGTCCTTCTAATTATTGTCCCATCTCCCTTCTTCCCTTCATTTCCAAACTTCTTGAGCATGCAGTCCTCCGCTGTTGTCTCATATTTCTTTCCTCTCAAGCTCTTCTGGATTCACTTCAATCTGGATTTCGTCCCTTACATTCTACTGAGATGGTACTTGCCATAGTCTCCAGCAACTTGTTCTTGGTTAAATCTAAGGGCCCTTGTCCTCATCCTTCTTGACCTTTCTGATGCTTTTGACACTGTTGACCACCACCTTCTCCTTGACAATTGTCTTCACTTGGTTTTAAGGGCTCCGTGCTGTCCTGGTTTTCTTATTATTATTTCTCCTATTGCTTTTTCAGTGTTTGCTCTAGTGGTTCCTCCTTCTCCTCTGATATCCCACTCTCAGTTGGTGTACCTCAAGGATCTGTTCTGGGCCCTCTCCTTTGCTCTCTCTACACCCAATTCCTTAGTGCTCTCATCTCCTCCCATGGATTTCAGTATCTTTTTTATGTTGATGATTCTCAGATCTATCTTTCTCCACCTGACATTTCTCCGACACTCCAGGCCCACAAATTCTGCCTGCCTGTCTGACATCGCCACCTGGATGTTTCATCATTGTTTGGAATTAAATATGGACAGAACAGAACTTCTTATTTTTTCCCCTATACCTTCCCCCCCCCCCCTTTCTCCTTTCTCTATCTCTGTAGATAACACTTTTCAGCTTCCCGATTTTGGAAATATGCCGCTGCCTGCCACTCCCCAAATGGAAATGACAGCAGCTGGGGGAGGTGGCACGGCCACCCATGCGTGCTGCTGCCACAGTCCTCCTGGGCCAGCCACCACAGGCAGCCACCTAGCTTGCCTAGTGGACAGGATGGCCCTGCTCACAGACTAAGTTTGTGTCTGCAGCAATAGAGGCCCAGTGTCACAAGGGGCATCAATGATCTGTGAACCCTGGCTTCCCTGGCTCCAGCCCACTGATCTAAACACTAAAGGCACAATTTTCAAAGACAGTTACACAGGTAAACAGCCCATGTTACCCATGTAAATGCCTTAACTGGGATCTTACAAAGACCCCTACATGGGTAATGCCTTTGGAAAATCCCAGTTAAGTCCCTAATGCGCCCAGATGTTATCCGCTTAGCATCGGGGTGTGTTGGGGCGTTCCAGGGTGGATCATAGGCAGGGAATGGCACTAAGTGGGTAGCAGTGATTTTCAATGCTGCCCGTTTAGTGCTCTGCGCCCTAAAGATAGACAAAGAAAACCCTCGCCTATCTTCAAGGCACTGGGGCTAAACAGGCAGCATCGAAAACCGCTGTTACCCGCTTAGCCTCAGTGGCTGCCGGCCTGTGCGGCGTGACCCGGATTTTCATTTCCCTCACTGCGGAAATGAAAATCCAGGTTACGGGGGTTGGCGGGCAGGCTATGTGCCGATGCGGCGCAAAGCCTGCCTAAATGAAAATCGGGCCCTAAGATGACCCTCAGCTCCACATTATTAGTCATGTATTTATGGGAAAGTCATTGCTTACCTCTGGGTATGAGCAACAAGGAATGGATCTATTCTGTGGATCCTATCAAATACTTGTGACCTGGATTGGTTACTGTCAATGACAGGAGGCTGGACTCAATGAATCTTTAGTCTGACCCAATATGGCACATTTAATGTTCTGATGGTTCTACTGCATTGCATGCAGGGACTTGTGCAATAACTCTGACTTCCTCAAGGCATTCCCATGGAAAAGTAAGACTTCAAATCTATGCAAGTAGGGGCCGATGCAGAAAACCAGCTCTGAAGACTACTACTACTACTATTAATCATTTATATAGCGCTTCAAGTCATACACAGCACGGTACAGACATAGATAAAGATGGTCTCTGCTCCTCAGAGCTTACAATCTAATCAAGACAGACAAGACAAAAGATGAGAATAAGGGTAGAATAAGGAAGGGTAAGGAGACACAAGGAAAGCCAGGGATCAGGAACCAAAAGCAGCCTTTAACATGGATCAGAAAAGAGGCAGGAATTAAGCTTGACGTACAGACTCAGGAAGTTTGTTCCAGGCATAAGGAGCAGCAAGGTGAAAGGAGCGAAGTCTGGATTTGGCAGTGGAGGAAAAGGCAAAGAGAGAAGCAAGCCAGTAGAAGAGCGGAGTTCAAGAAGAGGGGTGTAGGGAGAGAGGAGAGAGGAGAGAGGAAAGGTATAGAGGAGCAAAAGAATGAATGCATTTAAAGGTCAGAAGGAGAAGTATGAATTGGATATGGAAATGGAAGGAAAGCCAATGAAGTGACTTGAGAAGAGGGGAAATATGAGTATATCGAGGCTGGTGAAAAATTAGTAGTGTGTTCAGAAAAGATGGTGAATTTTGTAAATGTTATAGAGAAAAAAACAACAGTTTTAGCTATCTGTTGGATATGTGAGGAGAAGGAAAGGGAGGAGTCAAAGATGACACTAAGGTTACAGGCTGAGGAAACAGGAAGTAGAAAAGTGTTATCTACAGAGATAAAGAAAGGAGGAAGGGGGAAGGTTTAGAGAAAAAAATCAGAAGTTTGGTGGCGGCAGCTAAGGGGGGGGGGGGGGGCCAACATCTGCTGAGGAGGGCGGCATCAATAGGGGAGAAGGTGGCGAGGCCAGGGTTTCTGCCTAGGGTGGCAGAAACCCTTGGGTCGGCCCTGATTATCACTGGCACAGAAAAATACAACCACATCACACCACTACTGAAGCAATTACACTGGCTGCCTATATACTATCGCACTAGATTTAAGACAACAATCAACATTTTCAAAATACTGAAGAAATACTCGGCAGATGTACTACAGGAACTCATCGCTAAAGGAACAATAACAGGAACATGATACTAACACCCAGCATCTACACTAAGTTGAAGGACGTCAGAACCAGAAGAGCGTTCTCACTTGCAGCCCCGATGCTATGGAACACACTACCAGAGGATGTAAAATCCACTCAGGACATAAAGGACTTCAGAAAAAAGTTGAAAACACACCTATTCAAAGAGCACTTTGGAAATGTCACTTAGTACCCATAGCACCTGACACAAGATCCAACCACATAAAGTTAAGACACTTAACACATGAGCAACCTTTCTTGTAAATAAGTTCTAGCACAAGTTAAGTTACCCCTGAATGCTAAGTTTTCCTACTTATCCATCAAAAATGTTATATTGTTATGCTGTTAAACTGTAAATTAATATTATACTGTTATACTGTAGAAATGTTGAGTTGTAATGTAAACCACTTTGATTTAAGGATGAGGTGGTCTATAAAACCTGTTAAATAAATAAATAAATAAAATAAGCCCTGCAGAGATGGGAGGAGGGGGCTGATATTCAAATGTCATGGCAGTCAGTCATGGCACTTAAATATTGACCGATATTCAGTAGCTGTATGCGGATAGGAGCTACTGCTGAATATCTGGGCTGAGTGGCACCATCTGGATAGGTGCCAATAGTTATCTGGTTAGTGGATTTTCAGTCAGCACTTATCCAGATGGCAACTTAAGACAGATTTTCATGTAGCTTAAGTTGTCTGGATAAAGGCCGGCTGAAACTCACTAATTGGATAAGAGTTGACACTTAAGTCAGATATCGCTAACGCTGCCCTCACTCCATCCCCAGACTACCCCTGTACTAACCGGATAGTGCCCAGGCAGTCTATAGGTTTATACAACAGCATTATCCACACAGTGCGGCTGAATATCGCGGTCAGCACCCTTACGAATATTGTCCCCCGAAATACCTATTGTACCTGAATGTAACTCGCCTTGAACTACTACTGGAAAGGTATGAGCTAAATAAAATAAATCACAATAATGGTTTATGGATCTTTCCTTGAGGACAGTGGTTCTCCCAGTCTTTGGGGGTAACCCAGCCAATTTTCAGGATTCCCACAGTGAATATGTAGTGGGAATAGTGCATGCTAATCTATCTCATGCATATTCATTATGAATATCCTGAGAACCTCGCTGACTGGGTGTCTAAGTGCCCGTTTTCAGATGTCCAGTTCATGAATAGGGCTTCTAGAATGCCTTTGTGTACATCTTTGGAGCTGCACATACCGTATTGGTGCTCACCTGAGACTTGCGCAACAGCACTCCAGTTTACTTATGTTCAGAACAACAGCAGTGGTTAAGCAGTAAAAATGTGCAAAAGCTTAAAATACTAACACCTTCTAAAGAAGGGAATAAAGATTAGATCTAAAGGGGAATCTGCATGCCGAAATTATAGCTATTCGTTTAGTATGAGGGTTTTTACAGATTATCATATCAGATGTACCATGTTACTCCATTCCAGGAGGGAGATACTAGGCAAGTCCTGGATTTTTGACCATTATATCCTGTTGCCTTATGGGACCTGCAGCACTTACTTCAATGGGTAGGATCAAGGACTACAAAAAACATACTGCTTTGGGATGCAAGTTCAAAACCAAGACTGGCCAAAAAGCCTCAGCCTGGGAAATGGGTAACTTGGCAGTTCTGTCAAGTAATTTCAGAGTTGCCAAGTTACCCATGTCCAAGAGTGAAATTCTTTGCCAGCTGTAGTTTTTAATTTGCAATGCAATGCAGAATCTTATTTGTAGTCCCTGATTTTACCCATTGGAATCAGTGCTGCAGGTCCCATAATGCATCAGGATGAGCTTGTTAGAAATCCAGAACTGACTTAAAATCTCACTCCCGGAACTGGCAACTCTGTAATTTATAAAGCAAAAAATATATGAGACATTCCTGAAGCTATCCCTTATTAATACAGTGGTGCCAAGCAGGGTCGACTCAGCCACTAGGCAAACTAGCTGGTTGCCTAGGGCACCAGCTTCTTGGGGGGGGGGGAGGGGGAGGGACAGCAGAAAACAGCTACAATCAAGATACAGGAATGGGTTCTGGCAGCCACACAAACAGAGTCATCAGTATGTGCTTTTACCTGCAGGCAGAATGAGCAATATGCACATAGTCTATTTACCTTGTAAGTGGCTTTTGGAAATCTCCTTCATTAGGCATTTATTTATAAATCAAAATTTAATATTCAAAACTGTGATGTCCAAATGTGCCTTTTTAAAGGATTTTTCTGGGAGAGATGGTTCATTTAATTAAAATTGGGTTTATGATCAAAATCTTGGAGGGGAGGTGCTAGGGATCTAAAAACTAATTGTGAGGGGGTGCAAAGCTGAAATTTCACCTAAGGCAGGGGTTCTCAACCCAGTTCTTGGGAAACACATATCCAGTAAGGATTTCTGGATAACCACAGTGACTATGCATGACAGAGATCTGCATTTGATGAAGGCATTGTCTGCAAATCTATCTCATGCATATTCATTGTGGTTATCCTGAAACCCTGATTGGTTAAGTGTAACCCAAGGACTGGATTGCAAACCACTGACCTAAGGCATCTAATACCTTTATACTGACCCTGTTGCCAAATTACCCATTTTCGGTATGGATATTTCATGTCAGCAGGGTCAGTCCAAGAGTTTCTGCCACCCTAAGCAGATCCTCCATGCTGCCCCCTAAAGATTGTGATGCCCTTCTTCCTGGCATCCATCCTCTCACCTGGGGGAGGGGGCATAGCAATGCCACCGCTGCATTGGACTTTAAAGTGCCCGTGCTAGTGCCATCGTGGTCTGCTGCTCCTGCCCCCCTCCAATGCATCTTCCTGTTGGAGGGGGCAGGAGCAGCAGGAAGTGGTGTCGGAAAGGGAGGGCAGGAGCTACAGGCTGTGAGCATGCTGGGGGGGGGGGCACTTTAAAGTCCCATGCAGCAGAGTCATCGCTGTTCTGTCCGCCTCCCCAGGTGAGAAGATGGATGCTGGAGGGGGGGGGGGGCAGCATGGAGGGTTGGGTGATGATGAACTGTCACTTCGCTGGGAGGAAGAGCATCAATGCCACCCACCAGGACCTGCAGTCCTAGGCAACTGCCTAGTTCACCTAGTGGACGGGACAGCCATGCATGTCAGTGCTGGATTTCTGGCAATCCCATTCTGATGCATTATGGAAACTAGGACGCCCATTGCAATGCAATCAGAGACAAACACTAAATCGCTTTGGAAGGAAAGTGCAAAAGCGGGAGTGGACAGCTTGGCAGTTCTGTTAATCAACAATAATCTCCAGATCACATTCTACTTGAGGTTCTGCATAAGATGCACAAACCTGTTGCAGCATCAGTTATAATTCTGCAGGTCACCCCCCAACTCCCCGCCCCCAAACTAAGGTTAATGATTCAGTTCAAGTCTTTGCAGACTTCAGCACCTGAACATCACAGGCCACATTCAATCATGTACATTTTAGTCAGGTGATCTGCAACGTATTCAATTAACCGTTTGCATTTTGCATGGGAACAATATGAAAAACATGTTGAATGCTAAACTATCTTTTCCTTTCACCGAATGACGGACATGATAAGTAGTGCCAGGCATCCTGTGGCACTTGTCTGAGTGAACTATTTATTCCAATGCAGCTATAAACATCGGTGCACCACAGAAGGGAATAAGGCTACTAATATTCTAATTCACCTGAAAACAGAAAATCACCCTCAGACATCTCAGTGCACTGAAAGATTCCTTCAGATAGCCAGCATATTGATAAGAGAGACCCACTCTCGGTATAAAATGCATACCGATTTATGCAATGGCTCAACGTGCAATATTTCTGTATGTCGGCAGCCAAGCAAGTCCCTTCGGGGGCTGCACTCGGCCCTCCCTGCTGTCCGCAGCCTCAATCAGAGGTGTAAAGTGAGTCCATCCAATTGGGAAACGCCAACTTGACCCCTCCCACTAACAGGTTGCCCTACATCTATTTAACTCCATTCTCTAGGCTGGATAGCTTTTACGTCTCTGCTGCTGTCCCTTCTCAAGAAATGGGGCGGCGTTGTAAAAAATGGATGTTTTTAGGTGCTTTGTTAAGCTTGGTTGCTTTGGCCAGAGTTTTAGCAGGTGAGCAGTGCTTTTGGACTTTATTATTCATCAGTCTTTAGTGCTTGGAGGAACGGCTTATGTAGTCCATTAAACTAGATTCTAACCCTTGTCTGCTTTTACACAACTATTGGAGCTAATGTTTGTTCCTTTGACTTTAGTTTTTACTACTCTAATAGTTTCTTGCAAGCATGCTCTTTCTTTACTGTGCCTTATATGTGCATTCTTTATTGTGTATGTATAGACAGCATTTGACCATGAAAATGTTATGTACTCTACCAAGACGGGTATTTAAAGTTCAGGGCAGTCTCCATGTTTTTTTTTTTTAGCTTTGCTTTCTATTTTGGGGCTCTAATTCTTTGCTTTTCGCCTGAATGCTTTAAATACATGTCGGACTACACTTCTCTGACAGGTGCACGTATGAGGTGCTTGCTGGGTTGCTTTGCCGCCTCTGTAACGTGTACATAGAAGTTAACATACGCTTAGGGGCTAGACCAAGCTGTCGGGGGTAAAGGCTAAAGTTACTGCCTGGGTCACATACAGGGGTGAAATAGCTATTAACGCCCTGTTCTGACGCCCCCCCCCCCTCCTTCGCAGCATGGGGAAGCTCAGCGAGCTTCTATCTAGTCGTGCCAGTGCGTTAGACTAATCGGTATCATGCAGGACGATCGTGTGCCGTGTAGCGCGGAGGCGCAAGCTCTAGTTGCGGGGCCATGACAGGCGGCTTATCCGGTACGAAGGTTTCAGTGCTAGTCTGCTGAAATCTCTCCACCACTGAAGCACGCGTCCAGGTGAGCAGAGTTATTTCGAGAGGGATTTGTTGGCAGCTTGACAAGAACGTATTTCACTACCACAAGCTTTCTGCATGAAGTATTAGACCCTGTGTTTCGGAGGGGTAGTTTAATTCTGCTCCATTTCTTGAGCAGCTCTATGGTAAATCCTTTATTCTGCAGCTTCCTCCCCTGGTCACCTTTCTGGAGAGCACTTCTAAAGAGCTTCAGGTTTTTAAATCAAAAAGCTGCTCTTTCCGTTTATAGGCATTACTAATAACTCTTCCCAAATATGACTGCTGGCAGAACTTGTACCTGGAACCTGTTACCTTATCCCCACAGAGGATCAAGGGCCACTAGTCCTGGACTTGAACTGGTTCCTGAGACCTTAACCTTAAAAGCTATACGATGCTGCAATGTCCTGAGCAGCAATGGAACAAAGGAGGATCTACAGACCTCGCATTGAGGTTAAATGTGGGGGAGGCCTCTCGCCAAAAAGGGAACTGCCTTGTAACTGCCTACACCTGGAGCAATCATGCCTCCCCCCCCCCCTCCTTCTTGACCCCAGCATAACGCTGTGACCTCCCAAGCACCTGTGCTGATACCATCTCTTCTCCTCTTGACAAGTGTTTAAAGATGACAAACAGCAGCACGAGGCTCTTCTATCAAGAGTTTCTTTGAGCAGTATATGAGCATGGTGTGAGATTCCCTTAGTAACCAAGGAGACTGGTGTCTGAAATTCCCAGTGGTAGCTCAGGTGTGAGGGTATGAAACTTACTGGCATCCAGACAAGGAAAACCTGACTAGTTGAAGTGGCATCCTCTGCAAGATTGACCAGTCAGATCCTTTTGAAGGGCTTTGTTCCTGGTTTGTCAAGAGGCACTCTGTATTGTCTAACTTTAACCCATATGCCTATGGTTGAAACCTTAGAGGTCTCTGGCCTAGTCATGGGTGCACATAGAACAGGAACAGGCTTGCATATGCTCTTTAACTCTTTTGGGAGGTGGAAAAAATAGCTGGCGCTATCTCCAGTGGTGTGGGTGTATCTGGAAATACTGGGGTTGGTACTCCCCTGTGATGTAAATGGCTGAAGGTGCATGCCCCAATGCTGTGTGAAACTGGTGTAAGGTTACTAAAAGACAAGATATAGAAAATCAAAGGAAACTTCCACATCCGCAGCTTATGTTGGTTTTCCTCTACTAGGAAAAATTATTTCTAAGAGCCCAACCAAGGCTATTGGCTACATTCACGGTCTAGCTCGGTGGTGCTTGTTACAGTCCTTCTCAGCCCCTATTGCTATAGCATAACTGCGAGGAGCATGCATGGGAGATCGCCATAACTGAAGGCAGTGTATCTAAATCTCATGCATACTTATAAGGGTAAACCTAACCAGCTTATGGGAAAGGAGCACCAAGGACTACTTCAAGCACCACTAGTCTCATCTATATAGACTTGCTGCACTTACTCCCCCATGTATTACTTACAATGGCAATGAATAAAGTTGGATGAGAACATTCACCTATATGTGCAAGGTTCATAGTTTTTATCTTTACCATAATATGCTATTCAGATTCATACCATCCCTTGTATGTTAACACCAGTGGCTATTAAAGACATAAGTCACATCTGCAGCTGCTATACTTGCTCAGACATTTATTGCAATCAGTTGCCTCTATCCCTTTGCATGAGTTACCATTTGACAGATCAGTCCTTGGTCATACTTGTTAGGGAAATAAGACTTTGTGCACACTACTTTGAGTGTTTTCAACTCATTACTATTTCATCAGTAGTATGTGCTAATCTTGTGGATTTTAAGAGGTCTTAATGTCTGAGTAAAGTATATGCCAAGTGGAAAGTCTTGATGCAACTCTTGTTTGTAGTTGTCACTATCCACTAAATTGCTAGCTGTGGTAACAAAAACCCTTGTGCGGGCTCCAGGAGGTGCTGGCCTGTAACTTTAAAGTAGTTTTCTGTAGGTCATATATTTGCTCCTATGTACTCCAGGCAACATAAGAGATTTTAGTTTCTGATCTAAATGAGAGCAAGAGATTTCTTGGTGATCTTGAGGGAACACAAACCCTCTGGAGGAATATGGTATTTAATGGCGTACATTTTGAAGACCTGGATGCCTTTAGTCTAGGTAACACTTGCAGATATGAAGTTTAGACTATCTGTAGGCAGGGAGTGGTGTAAAGAAATGGTTTGGCGTTTGGGTGACATGCTAAACACTTCTAAATACTGTACATGGCACTTGTAAACAGTCTACAAAAGGTATAATTCAAATCAGTTTATTGATCAAGGAGCAGAGCCATTGAAACTGCTGCCATACTAGTGAAGATTGCCACCATCCTTTCTATTCTTTCAGTAACATACATTGAGCACAAGGACAGCTTGATCCATAGTTTCTCCAGGGATTGCTCTAGGCCCCATTTAGACCCTAGTACCTCTAAATTAGGAGAAACAATTTTGTGGCCCCCTCCCCAAAGCTAACAAACACGAGTTAAAGCACTGGAGGGAGGGGGCAGCACACTACGTTTGTGTGCTGTCAACAAATAGTATGCATTAAACTCTAAAAGGAAATGGTGAACTCCCAACAAGATGGGTATGGGGAAGGGGTGAACCCACACAAGCCTAGCAAGCTTCTGTAACCTGATTACTAGGTGTAAATTTCCTTTCAACCCACATGGAGACTGAGGTGCTGATGGTTCTTGAGTTTGTGTGGCTGTTGTGATTTTTGTCTTGCATAGGGCAGCAGAAAACTGGTGCCATCAACAGCCTGGTCTTGCCTAGTGATTGAGCTGGCTCAGCCCCTGACTAGTGTTAGAGCTTACAGTGGTCATTTATTGCCACTTTGAAATCCTTCAGTATGCTGGAGTAATGCCATTACCTTGAATGTGACTAATGGTCTTGCCTCACTTCAGTATTTGCACTGGAGAGGAAACACAATGGGGAAAAAACTAATGAAAAATGTACCAAGTAGTCTCCTCCCCTATTTACCCTACTTCATTTCTTACAAACAAAGCTTTCACTTAACATGTCTAAGTTCTAAGTAGACTCTCTATGCCCTGCACAGCCTAGCTCTTGAAAAGAAGTGCAAGTGAGTAGTGTTAAACCAACTTCTACAACCCCTCCAGCTTCCTTGTAATATGCCAACTCGGTCCATTCCAGTATTGAATTGAGGATCTTTAAGGGTTTTTCAAAATAGCAAGTTGTCTAGGTCTATGGGGTGACCTATCTCAACTATTTTATTCTCTTACTGAACTGTAAGCTGAATTTGCCACATCCCAACTAGCTTTATTAACATTAACATTTCTTGTATACCGCACTCTGTCATCAGTGCGGTTTACATTGAACCAAATAACACTTAGTCAATTACATTAAACATCGTCTACATAGAACAGGGATTTAACATGGAGGTAACTGGGGGGAAACTATTTACATTCTTAGTACAATAAATTTAGGTCTCAATTCGCTGTACTTTTTAGTCTCATATCACTGCAGTTTGGTGTTGGGAGCTTTGCAGGCCATTGCTGCTAGGGCTGTCAGGCTTCATCCATACCATTACAGCATAGATGCCCACTGACAGGTGTGCTAGAACAACTGTTAGTAGCTGAAGTGAATCTTCATTTCTGAGGATGCTGAGAAGAGACCTTAACCAACTGGTACTTCATAGTATGGATAGGAGGCTGCCCAGTTTATTCAAGAACAGTATCAAAGGCCTTAATACTCTGCAATCAAAGCCTTTCATACTGCTCCTCAGAGGCTCATGAATAAACTGGGTAACCTTAAACTAGGACCTAATGTGGTGAACTGTCTGACAGATAGATAGCAGAAGGTGGTAAATGAGATTACCTCAGAAAGATGCATAGTGGAGCATCTCGGATCTGTACTTAAACAGTCTATTACAAGATCTTTGACTGCTGAAGGGTTAGAAGGTAAAGTTGGCCTTCATGTGGCCTACAAAAATTCTCAGAAGTGGACAACAGACATTCTACAGAAATTAGAATGGTCTGTTTTGCAATAATGTTTAATACTTAGTGGTGCAGTGATTGTATCTGAGATGCATAAATCCAAAACAGCATGCAATAGGAATGAGGATGTGGCCAGACCAGGAGAGACCTAGGGGGTGACAATGTCTAAAGACCTAAAGGCTGCAAAACATGATTAAGGTGGTGGCCAAAACCAGATATATGCAAGACAACCTGTAAAATTCTGCTCATCTTTTCCTATATGTAAGATTTTTTTTTTCCCCTTGTCATGACTTATATCTGCTTTTGAAAGGTAGTATATCCAACACAAATACATTTAGACCATAGAAAGGCACCACCAGCTGAAGAGGTGAGATGGATTATTGGTGAGGCATCACTTGAATACTGTATTCAGTTTGAAGCCATAATCTCACAAAGGATATAAAGAATTCAAACAGTTCAGTGCCAAGTGTTCTGGGGTTTGCCAGAAGCTGTATGAGACTTGAAGACCTGAATATGTATACCTTTTGAGGAACTGGAGATATAACACAAACCCCTGAGTACTTGAAAGGTAGCAATAAACAACTTTCCAAAGATGGGGATGCTGTAAATCTAGAGAACAAATGTTTTTTGTTATCCTCCTTTTAGCTTCAACTTCTTTTTTTTGAGGGTAGTGGACGCTTGGCATGCCCTCCCACTGGAGGTGGTGGAAAGAAATGGTGATGGAATTCAAAAAGGCAGAAACCCTGGCTGTGCTGCATTCCCTTCCCCCCCCCCCCCCCACACACACACAGTGTGCCAAGCTGCCCTTGCTACTGATGCCATGGGGGGAAGAGTCAGGTAGCAGCAGGTTTTTAAATGGTGACTTTGCCACAGCTTTGCTGCCTGCAGCAGTCCATGTGCTTTAGCACACATGGCTTGCTTCTTCTGCCCCCTCCCCCAACAGTAGGTTGTCAGAGGGGGATCAGACATGGCAGGTCAGGTGAGTTGAATCACATGGCCTGTCAAAGCAAAGAAGCAGCAGCACAAAACCACCCACTGGATCAGTAACCCTAGGCAGCCACCTACTTGTCTCATGGATGAGCTAGCCCTACATGCAATGACTTCTATAGGGTCTACCTGAGGAGACAGAATAGCCTTCATTGCCCAGTGACACTAAGGTGTTCATAATCATGCCAGTCAAACAAGGCAGGCTTTGATTACAACTTTTCAGGTACTTCACTTGGTCAGCTAAAAGAAACACTTAGGGGCTTGTTTACAAAGCCGCGGTAGTGATTCGCGATCGTTAACAGAGCCACGGCCCCATTGAAATCAATGGGGCCGTGGCTCCGATAATCGCGAACCGCTACCGCAGCTTTGTAAACAAGCCCCTTAATCTCTCTAGCTGAGACTGTATAACATGAGGAGGAAAGACATGAAGACGTCCACCAGGTACTTTGTTATAACTTCCAGCTAATGGATGCTATACCATCTTGGGCTAAATGCAGTATCTGATATTTGTGTCTCAGATGAAATGAGAACTCTATTTGGAGTCTCCCTCAATGTATGCCTGTTTAAAACAAGGAGGGGAGGGGGGCTGGAATCACAACTCTGCAAAACAGGTCACCAAAGAAAATCAGACCTCTGGATAGGTAGTCAAAGCTCAAGGCCTAAATTGGAGTAAATTTAGGCAGATCACCAAGACAAAAGTTAAAATGTCTTAATTTCTGGAAACTGCATTTTTGTTTGTCTTTGAAAGGCTGTACAAGTAGGAAAAGTGTCACACTTAGGCAATCAAAAGTAGACAAGTCCTTGCAACCAGCTTGTGTTCCTCATCCCCCCCCCCACCCCACCACATGATCTTATCAGTGCTTTAAGTGAGGCCAGGGGAGGAGTTGAATTTATTCAGTCTTATCCTCTTTCCTCTTCTGCAGGTTGCCTGGCAAAGAGGAGTTGGCATCCTTCTATTCTAGCATCTGAAAAGTGATGGAATAGATTTTAGTTCCACTCTTTTCGTTCTGGATTGGGTATTTTAGTCCCATTTCAGCCCTCTTGGATAAGAGGCCACAATAAACCTTCAGATTACTTTGTTTTAACATGCAATACCACCTTGGATGCAGCTCAACTGTTCCTTGCCAGGGAGTGGTATAAAGGAGTCCTTGAAAGAGGAAACTGGTCACCTGCTGCCCATGTGCCCCCCCCCCCCCCAAAGACTACAGTGCAGTAGTGGAAGCTCTAGCATGTGCAGGCCGCATGGGGGCGGGGGGGTTGGTGCTCCCCTCCCCATTGAACTGCAGTTCCTCCTCAGTTTCCTCACATAATGCTCCCCCCATAGGGTGTTAAAGCAAACACATTCTACATTTGGACTCCTGACACACATGCCCCAAAAGGGGTGGGGTGCAGTGCTTGGATATTCCCCTACAAAATTTACCTTACAAAATTTCTGATCTAATGTCTTAACAAACCCTCAATACTAGGCATATTTGTGAAACTGTACAAGTGTTGCATCACTCAGTGATGGCATAGTAAGGTTGTGTGTGGGTTTTTTCTATAGGTTTTAACTTATAACAAAAAAAATTCATACAAGGACCCTGTCTTGGAAGAAGCAGCACCCTAAATTGCACAGTAGGTCTTAAAACATCAATACATCTATGGGGGTGGGGGAAGAGGTGCAAAGGGCACCAAATAAGATTACAACAGATTGCTACGTAGAACAGAATACCTGGCTTCCAAGATATCAGACTTCTTGAAGTACAGAATAAGTAACAAATTGAAAATAAACTAGTTCCAGCTTTCTTAAACAAGAAGCCTGATGCCACATATGCAAAACAGACAAGATATCTGGGCCAGTGTTACTGTAGTGCAACTAGGGCAATTGCCATGGGCCCCAGCTATACATGCCAAAAACACATTTTCTAATTAAAATGTTCAAAGAGGCAGAAATGTGTTTTACTTTCCTAATTATGTTGACTACAGACTCAATCATACCTGGAATGAGACACCTGAAGTGCAAGCAGGGTTCAGGAAAGAGGGAGGAACAAGACCTCACAGATATGAGATGGATCCTTAGAAAGACAGACAATAGAATAACAAAAGGATATCCATATGTGTTCTGACTACCACAAGGCTTTCAACTGGGTAAACTATGAGAAACTCAGCCACGTACCAGAACACCTGATCATTCTCTTGCACAACCTTTTCATTGATCAAGGAGGAACAGTTCAAATGGAACAAGGAGAAACAAAATGGCTTAAAAACAGCAAAGGTGTACGACAAGGCTGCATATGTCCCCCTACATCTTTAATTTATATGCAGAACAAATCAGAAGCAGGACTGCTTGAAGACAACTGAGATGTGAATAAACAAGTAGACAAAGGTGAGTCAGTTGATAGTGTATCTGGATTTTTAGAAAGCCTTTGACAAGGTCCTTCATGAGACTCTCGGCAAAATTTAAAAAGCTATGGGATTAGAGGCAGTGTAGTATTGTGGATCAAGAACTGGTTAAAAAGAGTAGGGCTAAATGGCCAATTTTCTCGATGAAAAGTAAATAGTGGAGTACCCCAAGGATCTGTGCTGGGTCTGCTGCTTTTTAACAGCCATAAATGACCTGGAAATGGGAATAAGTGAGATCAAAATTGCAGATGATGCAAAATTATTCAAACTTCTTAAAACACAAGAGGATTGTGAAATTGCCAGAAGACCTTGATAGATCCGAAAACTAGGCATCCAAATGGCAGATTTTAATGTGGACAAGTGCAAGGTTATGCACCTAGGAAAGAACAACCCAAACTATGGCTACACAATGCAAGGTTCTACATTAAAGACCACCACCCAGTAAAAATTTAGGCATCATGGATAACTAAAGCCCCCTACCCAGTGTGCAGTGGTGGCCAAGAAAGCTAATAGAATGCTAGGAATCATAAGGAAAGGAATGGAGAATAAAACCTAGGATATTATGCCTCCATGGCTTGACAGCACCTTGAATATTGTGTGCAATTCTGGTCACTGTATCTAAAGGAAATAGCAGAATTTAGAAAAGGTGCAGAGAAGAGCCACCAAAATGGTAAAGGGAATGGAAGGATACCCCTATGAGGAAAAGCTTAAAAGTTTAGGCCTCTTCTATATCTCACCTCAGCCTTCTCTTTTCCAAGTTGAAGTCCTATAAATTAATGGAATGGAATGGGGTTAACAATTGTTTACGCAATCAAAAAGTAGAAAGACTAGAGGACACATAATGAAACTACAATGTAATCCATTTAAGACTGAGTGAAAATATTGTGTAATCAAACTCTGGAATTTGTTACCAGAGAACATAAGAACATAAGATATGCCATACTAGGTCAGACCAAGGTCCATCAAGCCCAGTATTCTGTTTCCAACAGTGGCCAATCTAGGTCATATGTACCTAGCAGTTTCCCCAAGGGACACAGGTTCCACAATGCTTGTATTGGTTCAAGCATTGATATCCTGGGTCCCTTCTTAATAATGGTTTATGGACCTTTCCTCCAGGAACTTGTCCAAACCTTTTTTAAACCCAGCTACACTAACAGCCTTTACTACATACTCCGGTAACAAATTCCAGAGTTTGATTACACGTTGAGTGAAAAAATATTTTCTTTTATTAGTCTTGAATAGTTTACCCTGTAGCTTCATTGCATGTCCCCTAGTCTTTCTATATTCTGATAAGGTAAACAATCGATCTACGTTTACCCGTTCCACTCCGTTCATTAATTTATAGACTTCTATCATATCTCCCCTCAGCCGTCTCTTTTCCAGGTTAAAGAGCCCCAACCTTTTTAGCCTTTCTTCAGAGGATGTAGTAAAAGTTATTAGTGTAGCTGGGCTTAAAAGCTTTGGACAAGTTCCTGGAGAAAAGATCCATTAATCATTATTAGAGGACCCAGGAAATCCACTGATTACCCCAGGATGAGCATTGTGGAAGCTGAGGACTTTGGGTACCTGTCAATTACTTATAACCTGGATTGGCAACTGTTGGAAACAGGATACTGGACTTGATGGACCTTGGTCTAATCCAGTATGTCATTTATGTTCTCTTTGGTGGAAGATTCATCAACCTTAACTATGCTGATGCCACACTACTGGCTGAAAGTGAAGACTATCTGAAACATTTGCTTCTCAAGATCAAGGAACAGTCTTAAAATGCATCTGCACCTTAATGTTAAGACACAGATCCTAATGGTAAAGAAAGATTGTCTTCTGCAGAAAAAACAGTTAGCCAAAGCAGAAGCTAGGGACCATGGCCAAACAGGAGTGGTATAAAAATATCTATTTTTATACCAATCCTCTGTTTGGCCGTGGTCCCAAGACACAGATCCTGACAACTGGCAAAATCAAAGTGCATAGAGGAGAAATTGAAATTATTGTTCCAAGTTAGTTGCCAACTATCAGAGGGCTAGTAGTCAAATCTGGCATGTTGCTTTTGGTAGAATGGCTTTGAAGGACATAGACGAGATTCTCAAGAGCAGAGATGTCTTTCTCGATACAAAGATTAGACTTGTCCAGGCCATGGTATTTTCAATAACACATGGATGAAAAAGTTGGACAGAAGGATAAGGAAGAAAATTGATGCCTTTGAATTATGGTGCTGTTAACAAATACTGTGTATCATGTACTGCCCAAAGAACAAACCAGTCAGTACTAGATCAAACCTAAGCTTTCCTTACAAGCTCAGATGACAAGACTTCAACTTTCATACTTTGAACAACACATATGAAGAGATCATTGGAGAAAGACATAATGCTTGACAGGGTAGGTCACCATAAGAGCAAGGCAGGCAATAAGATGGATCAATATCTTTATTTATTGCTTGATATACTGCCCAAGCATATGCATCAGGGCAATGTACAATAAAATCAATTGGAAAGTAGAAAAGAAAGGAACGCCACTATTTGGATAGGAAAGAGGGACAGGAAGAAAGGACTGATGGAGAGGGAGACTGGCAGAGTGTGCTAACCTTAGGGATCAGGGAGGTCAAATGCCTGCTGAAAGGTCAGTTTTGAGTGAGCTCTTGAAGTGTTAGGACAATTCAGTACAGAGGGCAAGGGGGAGGGAGTTCCAGAGGGCAGGGGCCAGGAAGAAGAAAGTGGAGTGACATGTAGATTCCTGGTTAGCCAAGGAGGGGGAGGGAAGAGGCAATTGCCATGTGCTGAGCAGAGGAGACAGGGGGGGGGGGGAGGCTGCAGACAGAGTTGGCTAAATATTGGGGGGAGCTGGTGTGTAATGCTTTGTGGGTAAGAATGAGGATCTTGTAGAGGAAATGAGTTGAGTGGGAGCCAGTGCAAACAAAAGGAGGGGGGTGATGTGATCCTGGGTGGAGGAATGGGTGAGCAGACGTGCAGCTGTGTTTTGAACCAATTGTAGGTGCTGGAGTTGATATTGTGGGAGACCTGCTAGGACAGTGTTAGAATAGTCCAGCCTTGAGAGAACAAGTGAGATGAGTAATGAAGTGAGGGAGGGGAGAGGAAGGGGCAAACAGTACAGATCTGGTGTAGGAAAAAGGAATAGCGGATGAGCAAGGAGATATGGTGGTGAGAGGAGTCAAGTGACCCCAAGATAGCAGGGTCACAATACAATAACAGCAGCTATGGATACCACTTAACAATGAGCCACTTGGTTGAAGACCAAACAAAGTTTAGGTCAACTATCCAGGTCACCTGGAGCTAATGGCTGACACTTAACAATTTGTTGGCTTCTATTTCCTCAAATCAGTTTCCAGGGTCATCTGTCCATTGGTCATACTTCTCTCCTGTCCTCATTGCTTCTCCTATGTTCTAACATTGGTCTTTACTTCAGCTTCCATTTTTTTTTCTGAATGTTATCAATTTTCACTCCTGAAACAACCAATCCCCTGTCTTGCTGTTAACAGCTTTCCATCTTTCCTTCACCCCAGCCTTCCCATTGCCCTTTCTCACTAAATTTCCTTTGCCTGCTGCCTGCAAGCAACAGGGGCCTGAACCTGTAGCATCCATAACAAAGAAAAATAGGCACACGCTATGAAACACTGCTTGTCCCACTTGCTGGTGAAGTAGTCCTGTCTTTAGCTCTATTGCAGTTGATAGGCTGAGAGCAGAGTACTGCACAGGTGGGAAAGGGAGATATGGGAAGGGGCAGCTCCAGCAGGGCTGCTCCTGAGTTTAGCAACAGTCAGCAGAAAACTGGCTGACTTTTCTTTTCGTCCTGCCAACTAGCTGCTTAAAAAAAAGGCAAATACTAGCAAGTTGGTAATCCTAAGGGTGTATATACTCCTATTTGGGAATGCTGTCCTCCCCCAGAAGCATAGGAAAGAATAAAATCATCCTCTGAGGTGAGGGATGCACCTGAGTGGGGTTACTTACCTGTAACATAGGTTCTCCTTGGACAGCAGGATAAGTCAGCCACACTTGGTGATGTTATCCGACAGCGCTGGGGATGGAGTGCTCTCCTATAGCTCAGAAAGGCAAAGTTTTTCTGGGCCTGCCCCTACCTGGCTCAGTTTGTGCCAAGAGTAGCGTCTCCAGCAGGTAGGTGCGGTCCTTAATTTCAATGGACGTACGGGCCATCTGTAGGGGAGGAAGGCAGGAATGTGTGGCTGACTTATCCTGCATTACAGGTAAGTAACCCCACTTTCTCCCTGGACAAGCAGGATTTCATTAGCCACACTTCGTGACTCCTAGCGAGGCCAGAGGCCTATCATGCTGTGGGTGGATGGCCCGAGAGTCATAGCAGGGTACAGTGAGTCCAGAGACCAGTATATGGTCATGTGATTATTAGCAATTTTATTTAACAATCACAAGCAAATTCCACAACACAGGTTGTGTTGGCACTGAAATACAACATAGCTGACGTGGCACTGCAACTCAAACATAAAACACAACGTATCTTTCAACAATTGTCTCATACCCTGCTCTAGGTTGTAACACTGTTGCGCTCGAGCACAGGTATTAGGAGGGAGGGCCCAAAGGCTGTCCTGCATCCGTGCTGGCACTCAACAGTCCATCCGAAGGAGGTGTTGCTGCAGGTCAACTGGTCCAAGTAGTATCGCTGGAAAGTGTGCACTGAGGACCACATGGCAGCCTTGCAGATAAGTTGGATAGGCACGGCATGGAGGTTGGCCATTGTGGTGGCCATGGCCCTGAGCTGGTGTGCATTTGCCACAGGTGGATGCATCCCTGTCTGGGAGTAGCATGAGGAGATCCAGCAGGAGAGAGTTCTTTTTGTGAAGGGGTGACCTGGTCTGCCAAGGTCAAGAGTTGTGGCCCTTTGCAATGTCCCTCCATGCAGCTCAGGTAGGTACGCAGAGCCCATACAGTCAAGGGTGTGGAGGTGGCACTCTCTGGCATTGGCATGCAGTTCGGGGTAGAAGTCTGGGAGCTCAATGCTCTGACATGGAAGGACACCACTTTGGGTACAAACTTGGGATGTGTCCATAGTGAGGCGTGGTCCTTATGCAGGACCATGTACAGATGGTGAGCTACCAGGGCTTGCAGCTCACTGACTCCAGCAGATGTAACAGCAATCAGGAAGAGGGTTTTCCAGGAGTGGAATTTCAGTGACGCTTCTGTGAGGTTCAAAGGGGCTCTCAGTGAGTGCATTGAGGATGGTGGGTAGGTCCCACTGAGGTACTGGTTTTTGTAGTGGTGGGTATAGGTGGGAGAGGCCCTTCATGAACCTGGTGGTTAATGGATGGGTGGAGATCAGGTTATCCTCCACATTTCTGTGGAAGGCAGCAATGGCTGAGAGGTGTACCTTTACTGATGATGGTTTGAGTCCTTTGTGGATGAGGGTGGTCAGGTAGCGGGGGGCAGGAGATACGGTATAGGCCCTTTCCCACACACCAGGCGTCAAAGCATTTCCACTTCATCTCGTAGGAGCGGGGTGTGGAGTCCCTGCAAGCTGCAAGAATGAACTGCTGGACTTTTGCTGTCAGGTGCACGGAGGACAGCTGGGACCTTTCAAGCTCCAAGCAGTCAGTGCGAGGGTAGTTAGGTTGGGGTGATGAGGTCCAGTCTTGCAGGTAGCCAGATGGGTGTCTTGTCTGAGAGCTCACTCAGGATGGGAAACCACATCTGCCTGGGCCAGTAGGGCGTGATGAGGATGACAGTGGTGCTGTCATGCAAGATATTCTACAGTACTTTGGGGATCAGTGGAGTGGGGGATAGGCATAGAGTAGCTAGAACTCCCCCCAGTGTAGATCAAAGGCATCTGCTGCCATTCTCCCTTGAGATAGGTGCCAAGAGCAGAAGTGGAGGCATTTGGTGTTGGACGGGTGAGCAAAGAGGTCCAGTTGTGGATGGCCCCATCGCTGGAATAAGCTCTGCTACTTTCTGGTTAAGGGACCACTCATGAGGTAGCAATTGGCAGCTCAGCCTATCCACCAGCTGGTTATGTGCCCAGTAGGTATACTGTTTGTAGTTGACAGTCCATATGGAGTGCCAGGGTCCAGGTTTGGAGAGCCTCCCTGCAGAGAAGTAGGGAGCCCATGCCCCCTTGTTGACGTAAAAATCACAACTTGGTTGTCAGTCTGAACACACAGGGTGGTTCCGCGTATCCACTTCGAGAAGGCCTGGAGGCCATAGTTTGAGGAGGTTGATATGCAGGTTGCGCTCAGACCCAGTCCAGTGCTTGCGTGCACAGGTGACTGAGGTGTGCTTGCCATCCTATGTTGGAGGCATCTGTGGTTAGGACCATGTTGTGGTGGGGTGCCTGGAAAGGTTTCCCTTGGGCCAGGTTTTTCTGGATGTGCCACCAGCGGAGGGCGCTTCACATCCTCTGGTCAATGTTAATCCTTGCAGACATGGTCTGTTCTCTTTGGTTCCAGTTCTTTCTGAGGTGCTACTGAATGGCCCTCATGTGGAGCCTGACCTGTGGTAGCACTTGTGTAGTTGAGGACATGTGGCCTAGGAGGCGTAGCATAGTCTTGGCCGACATGCTGTTGGACTTGGCCACTGATGTGGAGAGGGAGATGATGGCGTCTGCTCTTGGCTCTGGAAGGAATGCCTTTGCCAGGATTGTATGGAGGGAGGCACCAATGAACTCCAGGGTCTGTGTGGGTTGTAGCTGGGACTTCTGGAAGTTGATGAGGAAACCCAGGGTGGATAGCAGCGACAGTGTCCTTCACTGCTCTGTGCTTCTTGCCCTTTGAAGGAGCAGAGATGAGCCAGTCATTGAGGTAGGGAAAAATGCAGATTTCTTTTGTAGGTGTGCTGAGGCTACGGCCACACTTTTTGTGAAGGCCCTTGGAGCTGGGGAGAGGCAGAAGGGTAGTACCTGGTACTGATAGTGTTTCTGATTGAAGCTGAAGCGCAGAAATTGTGTGAGTTGTGGATGGGGATGTGGGCATAGGTGTCTTGGAGGTCCAGTGAAACCAGCCAGTGGTGCGGTCACAGAAGCAGCAGGATAGACCCCCAGAGAATACATCCGGAAGCGTTCTTTGCCAATGAATTTGAGGACCCTGAGATTGCAGATGGGGCAGAGGCCACCAGATTTCTTGGGTATGAGAAAATATCTTGTAGAACCCACGTCCCCACTGGGCTGGGGGTACTTCCTCTGGCACACGATGCTAGGTTTTCAATCTGTTGCCATGGTGGCTAGGAGTTTGTCTGGTGTGCAGGTGGAAGGTTGTGAGCGCTAGGTTGGGGATGTGCAGAAGCACATCCTGTATCCTGTGCGTATGATCTGTAGGACCCAGGAGTCGGTTGTGATGCTCTCCCAGGCTTGTATGAATGCTGAGGCACCCTCCCACCTGTGGGGTCCTGCTTGGTGGAGGGTCAAAAGGACACTGTGATCTTTCCAGAGGATGAAGACAGCTGCTTTTGCTGTCTACGGTCCTGTCGTGGCTTCTGATAAGATTGGTACTGGTAATGCTGCTGCTTGGGTCTATTGGGCTGCCACTTCTGGTATGGCTGGTAGCGTTTGCAGGATGTGAATGACCTGCATTGGCAAGGGCCCTGTTTGTTGCATGAGTTGTGCTCCATGACTTCAGAGGTGAAGGTCTTAAGGGTGGAGCAGTGGTCTTTCATATCATCTGTTTTCCTTTGCTCCAAAGAGGTTGTCCTCTGCACATGGCACATCCACCAGCTGTTCATGGGTGTCCTCTCAAAGGCCAGAAGCTCGCAGCCATGCCGTGTGTCTGGAGGCAATTCCGTTGGCAGCTGTCCTGGCCGAATCGAAGGAGTCAAAGGCGGCACAGATGAGGTGTCTGCTGCATTCTTTCAAGTCATTGTGTGTAGGCTGGAAGGGAGCTTTTCTCAGTGTTGAGCCCTTCAACCGCTTCCTTGAGGTTGTTAAGCACTGAGTCAAGGTATAGCACCTGTTGGAAGGTGTGCGATGCGATTTTTGCGCTTAGCATGGCTGCTTGGTAAGTCTTTTCCCGAGACATCTAGCATTTTATAGTCCTTGCCTGGGGGGGGCATTGGAGTGTGTCTGTGCTCTTGTTTCATTGCTGACTCCACCATGATGGATTGATGGGAGCTGGGTCTTGTAGAAGCCGGGAGTAGGGGTGACTTGGTATTTTGCCTCAAGTCTCCGTGAAGTTACCGCACTGGACGCTGGGGTTTGCCAAAGTTTGAGGTTCTCCAGGAGCAGGTGGTGCACTGGAATGGAGATAATGGACCTGGGTGTGTTTAGGAACTTGAGGCCCAGGACCTCATTCCTGGGGTCTGATATCCTGGGCGTGAGTACCAGACGCATCTATCTTAAATTGGGGTACGTTAGGTCTTCTGGTGGAGGTGGCGGCAAATGAGTTGGTGGTGATGGTGAGCAGGAACATTCTTTACTGGAGGAGTGATTGGAGAGAGTCAACCTCGCCCTGTGTTCCTCATCGCTGTCGGTGGCTAGTGAGAAGCCAGTTAGCACCAGTGATGCAGGTGGGGAAGGCATCCTGGGGTGTGGAGTTGACCTTGAAGAGTGGTTGGGAACACTTTGTCAGGTCCAGGGAGCTAGTCCTCGTGGAGCGCCAGCTGGTGTCCCATTGAGAGAAGTTCAGATAGCTCTATGAGCACTGTCCATATTTCTCTTGATTGCACGCTGTCCCCCAGTGATCTTGAATTGTGCAGGGTGTCTGTTTCTCATGCTGGCATCCCTTGCTTTGTGAATGGGTGGAGAACATGTGTCCGAACAGGATCTGTGCAGGGGACTTTTTCCTGTGGTGGTTTCTGCCCCTGTGAGGGCTCTTGGAGGGGCTGCTGCTGAGGGATCTGCTTCTCCGGCACAATCTGTGCTCCAATCCGGAGCAGGGGCTGCATGATCTGGAGTCTCTGGGGCAGGTGGAGCCATCTCTGCACTCTATGGTACGGGAGCAGGGCCCGTACCTCATTTCCCTTTGCCAGCACCTCGTTTGGTGCTGATGGAGCTGTGGGGAGATTCCTCATTGGAGCAGAGGTGATGCAACACGATGTCAGTGGGTGGAGTTACATCGCACCTATGCTGCTTGGTACAGGGAGGCTGCTTGGAGGGCTGGAGGTCATAGGATTGTCCAGTTGAGGCGGCGGTCTTTCCTTTTGCCTGGGCCAACTTTGAGGAGCTCTGAGGAGGTTGAGCAGCCAGGGAGACATCAGTGGGCTGGGTCAGAGCCTCCAGAGGAGCTGCAGAGGAAGGGAGTCTTGGAGGTGGCCAAGATGGCGGCAGCCATGTTGCTCACCTCTTTCCTGCTGGCACCAGGTTTGCTTTTAGTGGAGTTGGTCTTTGGTGCTTTTCTGTTCTCAGGATTTGGAACTTTACTTGTGGCGCTTCCAGAAGAGGAGGGTGTAATTCCTTGCTTTTCTAGCTCTGGGGGACATGCGGGCACAGTGGGGGCAATTCTCAACATGGTAAACTTCCCCCAGGCAACAGATACAAGAGTTGTGGGCGTCCTCAGAGTTCATCTTCCTTGAAGTTTGGGCATTTCTTAAAACCAGGTTGGGAGCTTTTCCTCATTTTTTCCTTGTTCTGTTCCATGTTGAAAAGGTGTTTGTGGTGTGTGGCTCTTTTTAGGAGAGCTGTAGATTCCATCCTTCAGGCAGGCAGACGAAGAAAACTGAGCCAGTTATGGGTGGGCCCAGGGGTGAGGGCACTGGAGCATGCTCAGAAAGGCTTCACCTTTCTGAGCTATAGGAGAGCACTCTGTCCCCAGCACCATCAGATGACATCACCAAGTGTGGCAGCTGAAATCCTGCTTGTCCAGGGAGAATAACTGGTCTCTTACATTTTTAGTTCCCTTCCCTCCCCAGCAGAAGGACAAGCAGTGGTAGACTGCCTTCCTTTTTGAGCTCTCCTTGTTAAAGCCAAATCAGCTTTCTTTCTTTTTCACATTTGACATACTGCCCATGTGAATGCATCAGGGTAGTTCACAAGAAGCTGCTGCAAAGATAGACAATGAAACAGAATGCCCTTGAATGATAAGACAAAATCAGTAGATAGACACTTGGAGGGGAGAATAGAGCATGGTAGCCAGGTCGTGGGGGTGGGGGTGGGGGTGGGGGGGGGGGGGTGGGGGGGGTGCTGCAGGCAGAGAAAAGATGCATGGGTGGTTTTTTAGTTGGCCTTGAAGGTCTGGTAAGCCAATTCTGCATGGAGGGGAGGGAATTCCAGAGGACAGGGTCCAGGAAAAAAGACATCTGGCTAAGTTAAAGGTGTGCCTGTGAAGCAGGGGGAAGGGTAATAGTTGAAATGGATAGAGCATAGGAGGCGGAGGGTGAAAGTGGAGGAGATCAGAGATTGTGGGAATCAGTGTGGATGGCTCTGGACAAGGGTGTGGGGGGTGTTATATCGATACCAAAAAATAATTCTGTATCTGATTTGAAGTTAAGAGGAGGCAAAATTAACAAGTGTGACATGGGTCTGTTCTGGAGGCATGAGTGAAGATATGGGCTGCAGTGTTCTGTAGTTAAAGTCATTGTAATTAGTATCTGGGAAGGCTGGCCTTCCCAATGTTAAATCAAACCTTGTGATTAAGGAAAACTGTAGTCAGAAAAGAACAAACGGAGCAAATTTTGATGTAATGAGTGGAAAGAATGACAGATCAAGGTGCTCAGTGAAGAAGAGCAAGGACTCTAACACCAAGATATCAAACATGATGTGCAGAAGCAAGTGAGGGAGAGGGGGGCAGGGCAGAATGAAAGGACAGGAGGCACAAAGGTAAACAAAATAGCTGCTGATTTTAGCTGGGTTAAGATGAAGGAAATTTGATAGCTGCCAAGTGTGAGGGAGAGGCAGGAGTTCAGAGGAGCTAAATCAGGAGCAGAAAGGTTTTGATACAGAAGAACTACCTGCATAGTAATATGCTGAAATGCTCCATTGTTGAATGAGCGGGGAGAGGTATCAGGAGAATATTGAAGAGGAGAGACTCAAACAGCCTTGTGGGACACCACAGGTAAGAGGGGGGTGGCAGGGGAAGTGGAATAACCTGTAAGAACAGATCTTGCAAATGAGGAACAGAACCAGTCCAACGCAGTGCCATGGATCTGTCAGTGATCAACCAGATCAAAAGCAGAGGGGTCTAAAGACTACTACAGAGAAATCACCATGGGCATGCAAGACATGTAATCCATTCAGGAGGGAAAGGAGAACTGGTTTCCATGCTATGTCCTGTTCTCAATTCCACTCATCCTCCTCACTCTCCCTCCCCCCCCCCCCCCCATCAGTCTGGCGTCAGATGTAAGGACAGTTGTGCAGACAACTTCTTCAGGACATTGGATAGAGATTAGAGACAGGATGCCAGTGAGATGAGGGGGGGGGGTGGATTTTTTTGGAGAATAGGATGACTCTAAGCATGTTTCCAGGGGATAGGAAAGGAACCAGAAGAGACTGGAGCTAAAGATGGAAAGGAGAGGATAGGAGAAGACTCCAGCAACCAACAAGAAGGTATGGGATCTAAGGGAGGCGGTAAGGGCCTTAGACAGCTCTGTGGTAGAGATGGGTGGAAGGTGGATCATGTATGTGATAGAGGGAGCTGGCAAGGGTGGTGACTGGGGGAATAGAGGAGTTGAGGTGGAGATCTGGGCAGAGGGGGGCAAGCAGGCTGGGAATAAAACACAATGAATAAACCTTGAAGAAAGGCAGCTAGGGCAGTTGGATTAGGGGTGGGGGATGGAGGATAAGAGGTATGTGAAGCAGAGCAAACAGAATCGAATAAAGCTGCCAAGAAGCTTGAAGATGACAATCTGGATGGAATGGTATGTTTTGCAGCATGAATTTGGGGGAGTTTTATTCATGACTGCAATATTGGAAAAGATTTAGGGGAGGGATGTTTGCATCAGTGGTGGTCAGCATGACAGATGGGCACGGTAAAGGAAAGACCAGTGGTACAAAGGATGGGAAGCACAGGTGAGTGTTGGTGCCAGACAGAGGGGGCTGGCTGATCAAGAGTGGAGGCCAGAATGGGTGTGAAGTGTGAAGACAAAGCAGAAGGAGCAAAAGGAGAGCCAGAAGGTGTAAAGTCTAAAGCATAACCAGCAGCATGAGCAAGGCAATGGATGTGCTGGCTGAGAAGCAAGAGACTTTATCCTTGGAATGAGATGAGGATTCAAGATAGAGGCTGAAATCACTGAGAATCAAAACATGGGGATAAAGGGAGACTGTAGCATGAGAAGTAGAGAATCCCACATCAGGACAAAGAGGGGACATAGATAAGAAGAAAGGGGGGGATCAGTCTAAGCAAGAGGGATTCAAGATGAGGGCTGAGGACCAGATTTCACATATTGGAAGGGTGGAATGGTGGAGAAACATTGTCACTGCTGTGCCTGAATGGGCAGTAGAAAAAGCTGAAAAGCCAGGGGGGTGGCACTGGTTAACTAAAGGCCTCACCTGCCCACAATCGGGTTTTAGCAAGGAAAATGGCATCTAGGGAGTGTTGTATGATATGCACAAGAATGGACTTAGTGGAGGGATCTACAGTTATCCAAGGCCATGCTGAGAAGGGGATGTAATGGGGCAAGCAACAGACATTGGCATGCAGGAGTTGAGGGCAGACTGGCAGGGATGTGTGAGATGCCCAGAGGGGGTAGGGCACCATCCTCAATGTACAGGAATTGCAGTCATGGTATAAAAGCAGAAGAGGTACCAAACAGCGAGATGGACTGGGAGCAATGTGCACTTACTATTGAAGCGCATGGGGCTACAGGAAGAGTGCACCTTAAAATGGAAGTAAGTGTTAATGAAGTGCCTCCATTGCTGGAGTAGCCCCAAGGAGCAGAGAAGGCTGGAGGAAGAGCAGGTGAATGAGATGGCCAGGAGTTGAATAAAAGGGGTGATTACTGGGTGAAGGGGAATGAAGGAGGGGGTAAGTGTCCTTTTTCTCCTTGCAATATGGCAATGGGGGCCAAAGGGGAGTAGAGTGCATGACTATGCCAAGAGGCATAACACACCCCTGAACCACAACATGCGCACATAGATACACAAGATGTCTCATTCAGGGCCAGAGAGCAATCTTCAAAAAATTAAATTGGCAAACAAGGCAAAACTAGATACTACACTTTGTTAGTTAACTGTTTTTGCACGGTCCCAGTTTAAAAACCCACCTTGTTTATTTTATGATACGTTAAGATGTTCTATGTAAAACAAACTTAGCTTTGTTAATTGTTATTTGTACACCGCATCTGATCTCTGGAAGATGCGGTATAAAAATGAGTGTTAAATAAAAATAAATAAAATAAAAATAAAAACAAGTGGCAAATTCACAAAAACAGTGGAGAAAGTTACTTCAGGAACCCTTGTTCAATCAGGAACAGGCACCTGAATGGTTATCTGAAACCAAAGGATGAGTTGCAGCCCAGGACAGCAGATTAGACATAAATACTGGCAAAACAAATGTCTATTCTGTAAGAGCTGGAAACAGTGACTCACTTCATAACTGATGGCAGAAAACATTTGTACAGACTTTTTATACAACAAAGTAGCATGCCTCGTACATTGGGAATGCTGTAAATTCTACATTGTCCCTGAAACAGTTCAATCATGACCCTAAACTAGAGAATGAAGAGGTAATGATCACATGGGACATTCCCTTTCTGATGGATAAACTGTATGCAAGGAAACCTGGTGTGTTCTTTACCACTGTTGGGACAGGCAGCCATTACCAATGCTGTTCTAAGTGATCATTTTGTGAATCAGAGGGAAAAGATCCTGAAGCAAGAAATATAGCCAGAACAAAAGTGAGTTTCCCATCATATCGGGAGCTGCAGGCTTTATTAAAAAAAAAAAAAAAACCTTGTCACAAACTACCTGTACATGTTATGTCTTATGAACTCAAAGGAAGTTCTTTGCAGCAATGCAAGTACTATGGCAAGCATTCACAGTAAATTTTGATTGAGATCATACTCGCATATCCTGGCTAAGAAGGGAGTTCATGACTCATGTTATGCACATAACTCCCATTTGGATAAATTGCCCCCACCCAGATCGGAGACACGCTTTAACATGTCTTCAGTTCTTCACTCATTTGCAAACAGAGGAAAGGGAAACGAGCCATTCTGTCACACTAAGTTTACCCTTTTCAACTTCTTCCTGCTAACCTCTGGAAAACTGTCTTTTCTTTAGCGACATGAATTGTCCTGGCTATAACCCAATGATTAGCTGTTCTATTCCTTTCATGTCATGACACCCAATTAATCAACTTAGGCTGACTGCATATAAACTGTAGTGCAGAGTTGTAAGTGAATGCTGTTGGGCCTGCATTCAAGGTTACTGGACAAGAAACCGCTAAAGTTTTAAACTATAGATCTTTAGCAGTTATTTCCTCCATAATGTGAAGCTAGTGTCCAGAGGCTGTTTAGTCTTGATTTGCTAGATAGACTGTACAGCTCACCTTTGCATAAATTGTGAATTGCAGTTCTCTCCACTTTACCTTTTTTGAATTGTAGACTTTGCAAGTGTTAAGTACTTTATAATTACACTGTGTATTGTGCTTCTCAAGGTTATCCTTTGTAAGTCTGAAACAACTTCTGCAGAACACAAGCTTACCTCTTTTGAATTGGAGAATCACAAACATGCAATTTAAAAGCTGACTACCAGTGGAATTCAAAAAAGTACTGTAGTTTTATAACTAACTCTAAGCACTTGATGGCATTCTCATGAGGCCAATTGCTGAGAATTTATTAGCAAGCAAGGCTAGTGGCCAGGGCTACTTAACCATTAGGCAGACTAGGTGGCTGCCTGGTACAGAGCAGCTCTGAGGTTAGGTTTTGATAGCTACAAACTCAGAACATTAGCTTGTACTTTGCTTACCATCCCTAAAGATAATCTCAAAATGGCCTGTTTAGCCAGGCAAATGGCTTTAGGAAATTGCCTACATTGGGGTAAACTTAGAAGGGACTTCGTGCATACAACAGCATTTTATATACCCAAATACCCACTTTAATTGTCTGAAGTTCTACATGCATAAAATAAATGCACAAACAATGCACACATTGATCATATGTAGCTGTTTCTAGGGATGGAGACAAGGGAAGGGCGGGATTAGCACACAGGTACATAAGTGAGCCCAGGTCCAACTTAGCTCATGTACAGCTGCCACCATTACAAACATGCATACAAATATACATGATCTGAAGTAGGTGTACATGTGCTAAGTTGGCCTGGGGTCACTTTCTAGAAAGTACATGTCTCCTTCTATAATAGGTGAATTTTATATGTATAAAAAGCATTTTGTACACCACTTAAACACTTAAAACATGCAGACAGGACACAAGATTTGGTTTAGGAGACATGGAGGGCTGACTTCAAGACTGAAGTCACATGGTATAGAATATCCTTGTTAATGATATGGTCTCTGACATGTGCCTGGCAATAGCTAGCTTTGCTCATTGGCCTTTGGAACAGCCACCATCGGCATTGTTGGCTGGAGTCAGGTTATTTTTGTCTTCAGAAACAGTTTACAAGGCCTTTGGATGAGATGGCTTCACCAGGGACTTGTCTGAGAACTTCTACTGTGGACATAACTTGTAGTTTGGGAATGAGTTATACATAAGGGCTTGTGGTGGGGTGCAAATCTCTCAAATATGAACAGGATCAAATGTTTAGGGTCTAAACTTCGGAGGCAAGGAGAGAAGTTGAATTCTGAGAGCAGACAAGAGAACTTTATTTAGGATAGCTTGTGGGTTTCTCTGGGAAAAGTCTGCTGGTGCATTTAGAAAGTGTATGTGTCACACCCTTAAATGCATACTGAAGTGGTATATTAACATTAATAAACATTTTGGAAGTCTTAGAATTTCTTAGATTTGTAGTAGGACTAGAACTGCTTAGTCTTTTCTCAACCATCCCAGATATATCCTTTGAATTTGTCAGCATACATTCTTAATTTGAGATGCCTATAAATTAAGGGTTAATCACTTGATGAAGATATAAGATTAGCAGTTCATTGGGAAGTAAACACAAAATATCATAATCCTAAAGGCCTTTATTAGTTTTTTTTGTTTGGTATCCCTACTCAACTCAAGACAACTAACTCAATACAAAGATGTAGACAGCAGCCCAGAGGTGAGAGGCTCTCCAGTCTCCTGCTTAGAGAACCACATGTATGATTTCCTAATAAGTGGGGAGTTCCTGGCTCTTGAAAGTCTGATCTTTTGAGGATAAGGGGTATAGAGAAGTCCTAGCCTAAGAGGTCACCTTGGGATGAGATGGGAAGTGGTTCCATAGCAAGGACCTACCCTCAATTGCAGTATTGTGTGTAGAGGCAGTTCTCCAGGGGCTTCTGCCCAGGAAGGAAGATTAGGGTAGTAAGTTAGCAATTTAATTGTTAGGCATTTAGATGGACAGAGCTCGGTCTCTGTGGGTGAGACTATGGTGCAGGGAGGAGGTATTTAGATCTGTTAGGGACTTGGGTTATGCTATGTGGAAGAGGGAGTCTTCGTTCCAACCCCATAAAAATGGGGCCCCCATCTATATGGAATAATTACTTGTGCTAATCTTAAGGGCTGTTAAACTAGAACATGGAAGGGAAAGCAGGCACTCTGGAGTACATTGCTTGGAGTAAAGGTTTTGAAAGATATATTATCAAAATAGGGACAAGAGATGGTTGCAGTAAAAGCTAAAGTAGCCCAGGTGCCTTTTTAAACAAATAGCATAAATCTGAAATTACATTTTCAGCCTTTTTTTCGCAGTTGACAGGAAACATCCAAACATGCTTGAAACGTCTCCCAATGCTAGCAGCCCAAAAAATGGGAGTTAAAAAGCATGAAATGAAATTTAAGATATATCAGACTTTGTGGAGAGGATTTAATTTTACCCTGTATTCCATTGGTTATCACAATAGAGTAGACCAGATCAGAGGGAGGGCACTGGTAGAGGGCATGGAGTAGCTTAGGCTTTCTGTAGAACTGTCACTGTCATGGAATGTCTAATCGGATGCCATGTGGTAGAGTATGTTGCTGTTGGTCTGGCTAGAATGAACAGACACATTAGGGCAGCTAACAAACTGCAACAAGATGGGTGGCTTCAATTGCCTCAATATTTGACTAGATAAACATGTCAGGACATTCTAATGACTGCTTCAAGAAGCAGCTGGTTCGGGAACAAGAACATCTCTAGACCCAGTCCTTGAATACTAGATTTAAGAGCCCACCTGTTGGAAGTACTTAGCAATAGTGATCTTCACTCCAGTTCAAAGTTAAATTTGATCTGTTAAGACACACCTGCAACCTATTGACTTTCCTTTTGAGCATTAAATGCTATAACTTGAAGAAAATGCCTTAAACTAAAAGGAGCACTTGATCTTAGTTTAAAAGCTTACATCCAGGCATAGATGTTAAATGCCATCTTGGAGGGCTAGACCAGATATATTCCTCCTATTAAAGGTTGAACAAAGCCCAGACCATCAGCATAGTTAAAGAATGAGGTAGAAGATGTGATTGGAGCCAACCTAAACATAAACACAAATGGAAAGCCAAAAGGAAATGGCATAAGCAACTGGTAAGTTAGATGCAAAGCCTTGGTAAGGAAGGAAGGCAAAGCTGAAAAGCTTGCCATAAATTCAAGCTTTTTTCCAATTTTTCCCTCAAGGAAGGTGGCCAGTCTCTGGAGGCTAGATTAGCAGACTTGGAGTTAAGGAAGATGGAAGCCTATAGACAAGACCTACCGGGGCATAGTACTGAAGTCCCACCTCCAATCTGGCAGTTTCTGCCATGGAGGGGAGTTGTGAAAGAGCATCACCTTGGTGTGGCAGGAAGTATCCTGTAGTTAGGATCTGCCTTCCAGGTGATGGAAAACCCTCTTGCACAGAGGTGGTTTTTCTAGGGCTATGTGCCCATGAGTGAAGGGTTAGGATAGCAATTTATTTACAGTTCTTATATACTGTGGTTTACAAATAACAAATTTTGCATCAGAACAAAAGATCTCTTGCCTACATTGTAACAGGATTTGTAACTTGGGACTGTAAAAGGGTAACTATATACAAATCAAGTGGTAGTTGTAAAAACTATTTACAGTTTATATTGCACATTGGAATCATAATGCTCACTGTGTGTGCCTGAGGGCGGGTCTGTTTTGTATGTCAAGAGTTATGTTGGAATGTCAGAGGCTGAGTGGGTGAGTTGAGGTGCCGGAAGTGATTGGTAGGTTAGGGTGGACGAAGTGAAGGCAGAATAAGTGGTTAAGGACTTTCTGAATTGAGAGGTGGTCAATTGATCGGATATGAGGTGGGAGATTGTTCCAGCACATAGGAGCATAGAATGTAAAGGCTCTATTTCTAGTTGTTTGAGTACATTTAGTAGACTCAGGTGGTATAGTCGGCGTATTGGCAACTGCTGACCACCTTAGCCTGTTTGTAGGGGTAATGGTCAGGAGTGCAGAGGGATGAGGGATAGCTGGTTAATTGCTTTAAATGATAAGAGTAGGACCTTGTAGGTGATCCTGCATTGTAACAGTAGCCAATGTAGTTCCATAAGTATGGGCATATGCTCTTTTCTGGAAGTGCCACAGAGAATGCAGGCTGCTGCATTCATCACCATCTGCAGTGGATTGTGGGTGCTCTTAGGGAGGCCATGTAGGAGGATGTTAGCATAATTGAAATGTGGCATTACAAGTGTCTGGAATATTATTCTGAAGTCGTCTGGGGCTAGTAGAGGTCTTAGGTGTCTTAGTGTCCGTATTTTATTATAAATGGACTTGGTGGTATTCTTCTTTGAAGTTGAGCTGTTGGTCTATTGTAACACCCAGGTAGCGCATCGCAGATTTTGCATGGGAGCTCTGCATCTCACACCTTCAATGAGGTGGGAGGAGAGAAGTTCTTGGTTATGAATAGGACCTTGGTTTTCTTAGAGGTTATGCATAGATTCTGAGATAAGAGCCAATCAGTGATTGCGTTGAAGCACTCAATAAGTGGGAAGAGGTTTGGGTGCATGATTTTGATTGGGGTGAATATCAATACATCTGCATAGATCAGACTGGAAATATTAAAGGAACAGATGATATCACAAATAGGTTGCATATAGATGTTAAAATCTAAAGCAGATAGGGAGGATCCTTGGGGTACTCCCTGTTGATGGAATGGTTCAGATGTTGAGGATCCTATCCATACATGTTGCCAACGGTTAGCTAGATAGTATTTACACCATTCCCAGGTCAAACCATGAATTCCCTTTTTCCTGAAGGCAAGAGAGGAGTTGCACATGGTTAACAGAATCAAATGCAGCAGCCATATCAAGGAAGATGAGTACAAACCCATTTTCAATCTTGTTACCTCCTGGATAAGGTATTGATAAGTATGGTGAGTAGTCTGTACGCCATGGGATTCTCAGAACCCATGCTGGCAGGGATCAATTCAATTATTAGGCATGTAGATAGCTGGTTGATTTGGTAGCATGTCTGCTTGATGTGAAGACAGCAAACCTCATGTGCCACCTTAACAGGTCTCTTTAGGGAAAAAAAAGAGCACTGGGAAGGAGCCTGCTGTTTTGGTACATGTTGGTACCAATGACAAGAAAATGTGGGGGAGGTTCTGGAGGCTGAATTTAGGCTTTTAGGCATGAAGTCAAAATCCAGAACTTCCAGGGTAATAGCCTCAAATGCTTCCTCTTCCCAAGTGCAGGACCCAAAAGGCAGGCAGAGCTCCAGAGTATCAAAGCATGGATGAGACTAGGCTGCAAGAGTTTTGGATTTTAGGAACAGGGCAATGTTCTGTAAAAGGGAGAACACTTCCAAAAGGATGGGCTCCATCTTAATCGGGGTGGAACCAGGCTGCTGGCATTAACTCCTCAAAAGTAGAGAACAGCTTTTAAACTAGATAAGGGAAAGCTGACAGTTGCCAAGGAGCACATGGTTCAAAAGGATGCATCTTTGAAGAATACTAGCAAGAGCAAATGTTTGAGCATCCTGATAGGTTCCAATAAAGAGTAAAGTAACCCAGATGCCTTTAAGTACAGAGAAGACAGCACTGAAATATTCCAAATTACCCTTGTCTGGTCATCAGTTTTTAATATGAATAAAATACAACCTCTAAAATGTCTGTATATGGAAATGCTGAAAGTCTTAAATACTGGAGAGCTAGAATATGTAGCACTAAATGAGACTAGATATAATTGGCTTTTGACTCTTGGTGGGATACCATGGTACCTGGGGATAAACTATATCAAAATGAGAGGATAGATAAAATTGGTGGAGGGATTACCATCTGTTAGAGGGTGTTAGCATTTCCTGCAAAAAAAACCCTGTAAAATCTTCAAGAGAAATTCCATATAAAGGGGAAGACAACAGTAGTGGGGGTGTACTACCATCTGCCTGGCCAGAATGAACTGATGGATAACAAAACAAATCAGGGAAGCTAACAAGTTACAACTCGGTGGTACCAGGTTACTTAAATTACCCTGGTATACACTGGGTCAATGTCACTGAAGGACCTGCTAGGGAGTCTTTCTAGATGAAAGAAATGACTCTTTCTTTAGAGAAGCTTGTTCATGACCAGATGAGGGGAAGCTATTTTGGACCTAGTCTTTAGTGTTACTGAAGGCCTAGTGCAAAAAAAGGTATTGGGGCCACTTGGCAATAGTGATCATAGCATGATTGCGTTTGATTTAATAAATGGAGGGAGGATGGCAAGGAAATCCACAGTACTACCTTTTTTAACATTTTTAAAAGGGGAGACTATGATAAAATGAAGAAAGCTAAAGTATAGTTGCAAAGGTTAAAGGTTTACATCAAGCACGGTAGTTTAAAAATACTATCTTGGAAGCCCAGACCACAGGCATGGTTTAAAGCAGGGGTCTCAAATGCCAGTCCTGGAGGGCCACAAACCAGTCAGGTTTTCAGGGTATCTCTAATAAATATGCATGAGATATATTTGCATGCACTGCTCCTCATTAAAATCCTCTAGTACCCAAAGGTTGGCATTACATTGGCCATTCTCCAATCTGCAGGGTCTGAAGGGTTCCAGGGGTGATCAGGAAACTACAGACTAAGCCTGACATCAGTACTGGGCAAAATGGTAGAAACCATTATAAATAAGTTAATGAACATGTAGATAAGCCAACATGGGTTTAGCCAAAGAATCTAATCTTACATATGTTTGGTTTACTTTGTTTTGAAGGCATGAATAAACAGGTAGATAAAGGTGAGCTGGTTTATAGGCTTTCTGAAAATCCCAGCTACTTTCACAAGGTTCTGCATGAGATTTGTGGAAACATTTGTCATGGGATAGGAGGTAGGGTACTATTGTGTATTAGGAACTGGTTAAGATGAACAAAGTAGGGCTAGAAGGCTGTGGGTTTTTTCTTTCATTGGAGAAAGATGAATAGTGGAATACCTTGGGTATCTGTGCTGATCCTTTTTAACAAAATAAATGATCTAGAATGGGAATAACAAGTGAGGCGATCAAACTTGCAGATGACACAATTATTCAAAACTCTTAATATGTACTTTGTTCTTCCTGTACTATTCATACTGTTGCAAGCTGCACTTGATCCTTTGGCAAGCATGGTAGAGAAATTTTAAATAAAACAAGAGGATTGTGAAAACTTCAGAGGACTTTGATTGGAAGACTATGTCTAAATCCGTGCCTTTGTCTACATTAAATTCTATCTAACTAGTTTGAGTTCTTTCCTAGATGCATAACTTCACAAGGTTACACATTAGGACCCACCACCAGGAAAAGGATTTAGGTGTTGGATAATACAATGAAACAATCTGCTTAGTGTGCAGCAGCAGCCAAGAAAGCAAATAGAATGCTAGGAATCATAAGGAAAAAATGGATGCTAAAACAAGATAATACCTCTGTATTGTTCCATAGTGAGACCATACCTTGAATGTGTTCTGGTTGCCATATTTTAAGGATACAGCAGAATTAGGGGTATCCTTCCATCCCCTTTACCATTTTGGCAACTATCTTTTCTATGAGAGATTAGGGCTCTTCTCCTTGGAAAAGACACCTGAGGGGATGAGAGGTCTCTAAAATGAATGGAGTAGAACAGGTAAACTCTGTCATGGTGGTTTTTTACACCAAGCAATAGACTAGGACACAGAATGAAGCCACAACATAACCCATTTAAGACAAGTGGTGGGTTTTGTTTGCTCAATGTGAAATCAAACTCTGATTTGTTACCAGAGGCTGTACTAAAATCTTACAGGCTGATGCGGAAAGCCAGTGCTAGACCTGTGCTGGATCAATTTGTTCCAAACATCACACACATGTTAATGTGCAATGCAGGAAGGATAGGGTATGCAAATGAGCCACTGCAGCATTAAACTGGGAGAGCAAGCCAAACACATGCACACGTCTAGACTAGTTTGGCTTGCTCTCCAGGCACTGTGGCTAACTTGTATAGTAGTCCCAACACTACTTTATTACATTAAAGTTTGGATCTCTAGGAACAAGCAGGAATAAGTCATCACATATGGGTACGTCGGTACCGACGGAGCCTGCGCGGGAAAGCTCCCCAGCTTTTCAAATGAAAAGCTTTTGGGGCCTCCCACTGCACATGCGCGCTGCCTTCCTGCCTTCCTGACCAGCTCTCCTCAGTTCTTCTTTTTCCGCGGAGCCAGCAGGTCGTGTTCCTGTCACCGCTGAAGAATTTGTTACTTTGTTTGTTTCTTTAGACCGCGTACCTGCCTTCCCCATACCGATACCGGTATCGCCGGTCTTTCTATATAAAAAAAAAAAAAAAAAAAAAAAAAAGACTTTATTTTTTTCTTCAGCACAGCTTGGTACCCGGCGTTAGGCCTTAAGGCCTACACAATTTCTCCTCATGGAGAAGCCAGTCCCTGGTTTCAAAAAATGTACCAAATGCAGTGCTGTCATTTCTGTCAGACACCCATGAATGGTGTCTCAAATGTTTGGGACCTGAGCACTCCATACCGGACTGCCCATCCTGCACCCAGATGTCTAAACGCGGTTTGCAGAACCGGGCTAACAAGCTCCATGTGCTGTTTCCTTCAGAAGCATCACAGTCGTCCAGGTCTTCCTCTCCAGATGGATCTCAGGTAACCAAAACTTCTGTGGGCAAATCCTCTAAAAGCAAATCTCTTTCTAAAGATCGAGAGGCTCTCAGTTCTGAGTTTGAGGATTCTGCCCAGGCCAAAAAACCCTGGCGGGAGGTTCCGGCCTCCAAAGCAATCATGGGGTCACAGGTTGACATCGATAGCACGGCCTCGACAGATCACCTGTTGGACTGCTCTGGGGTACCGGCCCATACCGGTACCAACATCCAGGCAGTAGTGGCGTCTATGGGCAGTACTGTCCAGACCATGCAGCAGGCCGTACTGGCCTTCATTAAGGCTGCGACGCCCTCGGTACCGATTTTCATCGGTACCGACCCCGGTTCCGGTATCTACACCAGAACCCAGACCATCGACTTCTAAACGTCAATCGGTTTCGCATGGCGGATTCCGGCTTTCGCCCGGTACCGATCCCATGCCTGATACGCCCGATGTCGATACCGATCGGTATGCGTATCGTACATTGGAAGCACAGAAAGAGTACTCAGATTCTTCTGATGAATTTAATTCCTCTGACTCTGCTGAGCTTACTCTTCCTGAGGAGCCCTCTTCTCCCAAGAGGAGGATGTCTCTTCCAGAGGATTTATCCTTTCAGGATTTCATTCTTGATGTAGCTAAAGCACTTTCTATTACTACATCTTCTGAAAGAGAACCCAGATCAAAAAAATTGGACATTTTAGGATACTCAAAAGCTCCTAAAGAGGTCTGCCTGTCCATGAAATCCTTCAAGAACACTTGATGGATTTGTGGGAGACTCCTTTAACACTGTCTCCCCATTCCCGCAGGTTGGACACCATGTATCGGGTCCCTCCCTCGCCTGGGTTCCAAAAAACTCAGCTGCCTCACCACTCCATTGTGGTGAAGTCTGCTATGAAGAAAATAAAGAGTCCTAAGAGGCATTCTTCTACCCCCTCCAGGGCGTGAATGTAAGAACCTAGACTCTTTTGGAAGAAAGATGTTCCAGGCTAGTATGCTTATAGCCAGGATCAACTCTTATAGCCTTTATATGGGCATGTATCTTGGGCAACTTGCCCTAAAAATACAGAATTTTGCCCCCTTTATCCCTGATGATCAAAGGGCGGACTTCTTTTCTATGGTGACACAACTTTCAGAGGTCTCCAAGTTCTCCAACAGGGCAGCCTTTGATTCTTTCGAGGTTGCAGGCAGAGCTTCGGGAATTGCTATTGCAGCCAGACGTCTCGCTTGGCTCCAGGCTTCTAACCTAGAACCCTGGGTTGTAGAAGGCCTCAGGAATCTGCCCTGTACCGGTGAGAACTTATTTGGGGAAGACTGGCAGATTAAAGCTGCTCAAATGGATGCAGAAAATGCCACTCTAGATAGACTTTCCAAGTCTACTTCTACCCCTACCAAAAAGAAGCCTTTTAAAAGGCCTTACTATAAAAAGACCAGATTTCCCACAAATACTGGCCAACAATCTGCTCAGCCTCGCCTTGCGGCTAAGCGTCAACAATCTAAGCAGGTAAAGTCAAAGCCTGCAGTGTCTGCTACATCCCAGCAGGCTCAACCCCCTCAGGGGTTTTGACTTCCCTCTAGAGAACTTGCCGTTTCTGGCTCTAGCACAGCCAGAGCCCCTCACCATTCCTGGAAGGCTAGCTCACTTTGCTCCCAGATGGGAGCAAATAACATCAGAGCAATGGACCCTCTCTATTATCCGAGAAGGCTACAAACTTCATTTCTCCAGCCTTCCTCCCCATACCATGGTGAGGCAATTCAGTTCTCCCCCATCTCTTCTGACCCTGTTGGGTCAGGAAGTCTCTTCTCTTCTTGCCCAAAGGGCAATAGAGGAGGTTCCTCCACAACAGGGGTTAGGTTTCTACTCCCCTTACTTTCTCATAACAAAGACAGGGGGCTTCAGACCTATCCTAGATCTGAGAGAATTGAACAGGTTTCTATTCAAGGAGAAATTCAAAATGCTCTCTCTGGGCCTTCTCCTTCCATACCTTCAGAGTCAAGATTGGCTTTGTTCTCTAGATCTCAAGGATGCGTACACTCATATACTCATCCATCCATCCCACAGAAAGTATCTAAGATTTCTGTTCCAGGGAAAACATTTCCAGTACAGAGTACTACCCTTCGGTCTGGCCTCTGCTCCAAGAGTCTTCACAAAATGCATGGCAGTCGTAGCCGCATTTCTCAGAGGCATGGGAATCTTTGTCTTCCCATATCTGGACGACTGGCTCATCCGAGCTCCATCTCAGTCAGAAGCCCAGATTTCTCTGGACCGCACAAGGCGTATTCTTCAATATCTGGGACTTGTGGTAAACATTCCCAAATCCCAACTCATCCATACTCAGTCTCTGGAATTCATAGGGGCCCAATTGGACTCCACCACTGCAAGGGCCTACCTCCCTCTGGTCCGAGGCCAAAGGCTAATAAGCTTGGCCTCCCAAGCTCAGTCCAGAAGTCACTTGTCAGCCAGAGAAATGCTGCAACTTCTGGGCCACATGGCCTCCACGGTTCATGTGGTACCCTATGCTCGTCTCCATATGAGAGCAGCTCAATGGACATTGGCCACCCAGTGGTCTCAAGCATCGGGACTGCTGTCAGACCAGGTGCTCACCTCAAAACGTCTGTTTTGGTCTCTCCAGTGGTGGACATCCTCCAAAAATCTGTTGTTGGGGACCCCCTTCCAACCTTCGTTGCCCCAAGCAACCCTCACAACAGATGCCTCCCAAACAGGGTGGGGAGCTCATCTTCAACATCTCTCCACTCAGGGAATCTGGTCTCCTCAAGAGACCACCCTTCATATCAATCTTCTGGAACTGCGAGCAATCTTCCTTGCCCTCAGTCTTCCATACCCTCCTTGCCAACCTGACTGTCCTAGTTCAGACAATCAATCAGTGGCCATGTTTTATATCAACAAACAAGGAGGGACGGGCTCTCTGTCGCTTTGCAACGAAGCTCTCAGATTATGGACCTTCGCCAGAGAGCACCAAATTCATCTTCTGGCAGTATATCTTCCAGGAGTTCAAAACTCTCGGGCAGACAGACTCAGTTGAGTTCTGCTCCCACACGAATGGTCCCTTCATATGGACCAGATATGCAGAATCTTTCAGGAATGGGGGACCCCGGACATAGACCTCTTTGCAAGTCCGTGGAATGCCAAACTTCCCCGGTTCTGTTCCAGGACTCCGTGTCAGGGAGCTCAGGCCAACGATGCCTTTCTCCTGCATTGGGGTCAGGAATTCCTGTACGCTTTTCCACCCATTCCTTTGATTCCCAAGACTCTGTTCAAACTTCAGAGGGATCACGGATCCATGATCCTCATTGCTCCACGCTGGCCACGCCAAGTGTGGTTCCCTCTCCTTCTACAGCTCTCCCAGGGCTCCTCCCTGGACCTGGGAGCTGCACCAGACCTTCTGTCTCAGGAGCAGGGGACTTTGTGGCATCCAAACCCCAAGTCCCTACATCTCCGAGCTTGGTTACTGAAGGCTTAAGCCTTCAAGAGTTTAATCTTTCTCAACCAGTGAAAGATATCCTTTATGCCTCTAGGAAACCCTCTACCAGGCGTTCGTATGCTTTCAAATGGAAACGTTTTTCCATTTGGTGTGCCCAACAGGGTCTTGACCCTTTGGCACTTCCATTGAATTCTCTACTAGACTATCTCCTGCATCTCTCCAATGCAGGCCTCAAGACAAATTCAGTACGAGTCCATTTAAGTGCTATTACAGCATCCTTAAAACCTATAAATGGACAATCTGTTTCCTCTCATCCTCTTTATTGCAAGATTCATGAGAGGCCTAACCCTCACTAAGCCTCCCATCCGGCCTCCTCCGGTAGCATGGGACTTGAATTTAGTTCTGGGTCAACTTATGAAGCCACCTTTTGAACCATTGGTATCTACCTCCCTGAAATTTCTTTCCTGGAAGGTCCTTTTCCTTATTGCAGTCACTTCGGCTCGCCGCATCAGTGAACTGCAGGCTTTGGTGGCAAATCCACCTTATACCAGATTTCATCATGATAAGGTGGTCCTTAGGACGAATCCCCACTTTATGCCTAAAGTGGTCTCGCCTTTTCATCTTAATCAAGAGGTATATCTACCTGTCTTTTTTCCGGCTCCTCATGCATCCAGTGCAGAGAGGAACCTTCATACTCTTGACTGTAAAAGAGCTCTCACCTTTTACCTCAATAGAACTCAGCCACATCGCAAGTCTTCTCAGCTTTTCGTGGCTTTTGACCCTTCTCATTTGGGACTTCCAGTCACCAAACGCACACTTTCCAACTGGATTGCTCAGTGTATTTCCTTTGCTTACCAGAGTAAGAACATATCTCTGGAAGGCCATGTCACAGCTCACAATGTGAGAGCCATGGCCACTTCTATGGCTCATCTCCACTCTGTATCCATAGATCAGATCTGTCGAGCATCCACTTGGGCCTCGGTGCATACCTTCACAGCCCATTACTGCTTGGACAAGGACTCCCGCCGGGATGCCTTGTTTGGTCAGGCTGTCCTCAAACACCTGTTCCATACTTAAACAACTCCTGCCCACCTTCCCAGAATGGATGCCTGAGATCCATCCGAAGATGGTTACCCTTGGAGGGGGATCTCCCAGGCATCTCAGCTAGGGAGTCCCCATATGTGATGACTTATTCCTGCTTGTTCCTAGAGATAGCACAGTTACTTACCTGTAACAGGTGATCTCTGGGAACAGCAGGAATTAGTCATCACAACCCACCCACCTCCCCTAGGAGTTGTCTCTCTATTCCTCTATCTTCCTGTCCTCTCTCTCTATTGTCTCAGCTTTAAACTCGAACTGAGGAGAGCTGGTCAGGAAGGTGGGAAGGCAGCGTGCATGTGCAGTGGGAGGCCCCAAAAGCTTTGCATTTGAAAAGCTGGGGAGCTTTCCCGCGCAGGCTCCGTCGGTACCGACGTACCCATATGTGATGACTAATTCCTGCTGTTCCCAGAGATCACCTGTTACAGGTAAGTAACTGTGCTGTAACAGCAAATGAAGTACATACACATTCATCAACCCCAACCATAAAAATATTTAACCAGCATATTCTGCAAAACAATTTCCCCAAAGTGCTAACCAAAATAGAGCGAGGGAACCTCCTCCCATGCCACATACAACACACAATGCATTGGGATTATTGTGGTATTGGGGGGGGAAAAGCCCCCAATGCCATCAAAACACTGTCGGGGGCCAGAACCCTGACTAAGTACTTGGTGGTCTAGCCAACCCCATACCTTTTAAAATAGGTAAGAGCACTTCTTACATGCTCCTGCTCTGGTCTATAATCTTGTAAAATGGCAATGCCTGGCCCCCCACACTGCATCCTGGGATGTATTGGGTGAGGTCAGACTACCATATAAGGCACCACACAGGACCAGGTGCCACATTTTACAAGATGGCAGACCAGAGCAGGAGCACGCAAGCAGCACTCCTGCCTATTTTGGTACCGGGGGGGGGGGGGTGTTGGATTTAGGAGCCACTAGATATATTTAGTTGGGGGTGGGGAGTACAGGGGCCACTTGACACCAGGTACTTAGGGCACCAGCCCCAAATGTTTTCATGGCATCAGGTGCTTGCCCCTATCATACCCAATACCATCAAAATACTTGGGGGGGGGGGGGGTTGAAAAAGGGCTGCCAGGCCACCAGGGATATTTTTTGTTGGGCATGGCCTCTAGCTGGCATTGGGGAAAGCACCTGGTGCCAGCAAAATACTGCTGGGGGCACGCATTAGAGGTTTGTCACTTCAGACCCTGCAGTAACAAATTTTAGCACTATGGCTGGTTGCAAAATCTATGCTTGTCTCTGCATCAGGCATTGCCAACATTCACACTAGACCGTTGTGCTGATGATTTAAAATACATTAAAATAGATTTAAATATGCATGGCATTAATTGGGCATTAGTTTTTCTGTCGGTGTTTGTCTTTCTACATTCAAAAGGTTTAAGTGTGCTCAAACATGTGTTTTTTTTTTTTTAAAGGCTGCGCCAGCACTCTGCATCAGCCTGTTAGTGTAGCTGGGTTTAAGAGATCTCCAGGAACAAGCAGGAATGAGTCTTCACATATGGGATTTGTCGGTACCAACGGAGCCTGCTTGGGAATGCTCCCCAGCATCCAATCAAAGCCTTTGGGAGCATCCCACAGCACCTGCATACTGCCTTCCTGCCTTTCCCAACTGTCTCTCCTCAGTTCTTCTTTTTCCGCGGAGCCAGCAGGTCGTGTTCCTGTCACCGCAGAAGAATTTTTTTCTTTATTTCTTTTGTGCAGCGTCTGCCTTCAACGCTCTACTGGTACCGCCGGTCTTTTCTTTTTAAAGACTTTTTTTTCTTTTTTCTTCAGGTGCACTTGCGTTTTGGGCCTTAGGCCCAAAACCTTTTTTCCTTTTAACATGGAAAAGCCTGCCTCAGGGTTTAAGAAGTGCACAAAATGTGGTGGTACCATTTCCTTCACCGACACCCACGACTGGTGTCTAAAATGTTTAGGTCCTGACCATTCCATCACAGATTGTATGTCCTGTTCTATGATGTCTAAAAGAGGTCAGCAGAATCGAGCTGCCAAGCTTGGTACCCTGTTTCCCTCTGATGCAGCTTCGGTGGCATCGACATCTTCCAGGGCTGCTTCTTCCTCACATGGATCTCGGGTAACTAAACATAAATCCAGCCGGTCCTCGAAGGGTAGATCTCCTAAGCATCAAGATGCCTCTGGCGTTGCCTTTGAGGATTCTGCACTGGCAAAATTACCCCAAAGGGAGGCTTCGGCCTCTAAAGCATCATCGGGGTTCCAGGATGATCTCGATGGCGTGGCCTCAACAGATCACCTGGTGCCATGCTCTGGAGTACTGGTGGCTTCCCAGCATTGGCAGTGTCAGTGTATCAGAGGATTCTGTCCATAGAAAGCAGTCTGGTGGCTTTCCTTGTGGCATTGATGCCCTTGGTACTGCAGCAGACTACTTCACCAGTACTGGCTCTAGCACCACCATCGGTACCAATCCTGGGTCCGGTGACATCAATATCAGCTTCGGTGTCTGCTATGCCAGTACTCTATCCTCTATAAGAACATAAGAACATAAGATATGCCATACTGGGTCAGACCAAGGTCCATCAAGCCCAGTATTCTGTTTCCAACAGTGGCCAATCTAGGTCATACGTACCTAGCAGTTTCCCCAAGGGACACAGGTTCCACAATGCTTGTATTGGTTCAAGCATTGATATCCTGGGTCCCTTCTTAATGGTTTATGGACCTTTCCTCCAGGAACTTGTCCAAACCTTTTTTAAACCCAGCTACACTAACAGCCTTTACTACATCCTCCGGTAACAAATTCCAGAGTTTGATTACACGTTGAGTGAAAAATATTTTCTTTTATTAGTCTTAAATAGTTTACCCTGTAGCTTCATTGCATGTCCCCTAGTCTTTCTATATTCTGATAAGGTAAACAATCGATCTACGTTTACCCGTTCCACTCCGTTCATTAATTTATAGACTTCTATCATATCTCCCCTCAGCCGTCTCTTTTCCAGGTTAAAGAGCCCCAACCTTTTTAGCCTTTCTTCATAGGAGTAGCCTTCCATCCCCTCTGAAGCCCTCTGGTACCGATACCCCAGTACCAGTTGTTCCTGATACAGATCCTGGTCGGTACAGGTATCAGGCTTTGCAAGAGCATCTGGACAGACGATACTTCAATTCCTCTGAAGACAACTCTGAGGATTCTGAAGAGTTTGTCGATGCAATGATGCTGCTTCCACAGGAGTCCTCTCCTAAATGAAGATTGTCTCCTCCAGAGGACTTGTCTTTTCAAGACTTCATCAGGGAGGTGGCTCGGGGCCTATCAATCAGTGGCCCCTGAGACAGAACCCAGAACCAAGGAGTTAGATATTTTACAATATCTTAAAACTTCTAAGGAGGCAGCTACCTTGCCTGTTCATGAGATTTTGTATGATCTCATGTTTGAGGATGTGGGAAGCACCTCTTACCAACTCCTCATTCTCGCAGGTTAGATACCATGTATCGTGTCCCTCCTTGTCCTGGTTTCCATAAAACTCAGCTTCCTCACCACTATTGAGGTTGAGTCTGCTATGAGAAAGATTAGAAGTGCCAAGACATGCCTCTAATCCTCCAGGACGTTAATGTAGAACCCTGGATGCTTTAGGACATAGAGGCTTCCATGCTTGCTGCGAGAATTAATTCCTATAGTCTACATGGGAATGTTCCTAAAAAGTCACTGATCGTTTGCAGACTTTAAGTCCTTTCATTTCTGAAGATAAGACAGGACTTTTTCACTTGGATCAAACATGCCCAAGATATCTCCAAATTCTTCAACTGTGCAGCTTTCGACTCCTTTGAATGTGTAAACAGAGCCTCAGCTATTACCATAGGTGCACGTAGAATTGCTTGGCTTCAAGCATCTGATTTGGAGATCCGGGTACAAGATGAATTGGGAAATATCCCTTGTACAGGTGAAAACCTCTTTGGTAAAGATTGGCAAGCAAAGGCCAATCAGATGGATGCTGAAAATTCTGCCTTGGAAATACTATCCAAGTCTACAGCTGCTCCTGTTAGAGGTGCTTTCTTGAACAACCTTTTCTTAAAGGGAAGATTTTATCCTGCTTATGGTCAGTGGGCATCTTCTGCAGCTCTGTTCCCTACCAAATGTCAGAAATCATGCAAACAGAACAAAGCAAAGGCTGCTAGGCCTCCTCCAGCCCAGCAACCTCAGCCCCCTCAGGGCCTTTGACTTTCCGCTAGAGAACCTAGCCTTCCTGGCTCTGGAAGGACCAGAGCCCCCCACCATTCCAGGAAGGTTGTCATTTTGCTCCCAGGTGGGGGCAAATTACAGCAGAGCATTGGGCACTCCATCATAAAAGAGGGGTACAAACTTCATTTTTCAAGCTTACCCCCTCACACGCGTGCACCAGTTCAGTTCTCCAACCTCCCTCCTCAACCTGTTGGAGCAGGAGATTGCCACCCTTCTCGCCCAGGGGGCAATAGAGGAAGTGCCTCTTCAACAACAGGGCACAGGTTTCTACTCTCCCTATTTTCTTATTCCAAAGAAAACAGGGGGCTACAGACCCATCTTAGATGTCAGAATTGAACAGATTCCTTGTCAAGGAAAAATTCAAAATGATTTCTCTGGGAACTCGGCCATACCTTCAGAGTCAAGATTGGCTTTGTTCTCTAGATCTCAAGGATGCATACACCCATGTTCTCATCCATCCAACTCACAGAAGATTCCTTCGGTTCCTTTTTCAAGAGAATTTATTTTTATTTAGTATACCGCTACTTCCAGCGATCAGCAGCGGTTTGATTACAGATTGGAAATTGTCAAATCATGACAGGAAATTTTTGAGGTATAAACACATTGATTAGACAGGAAAGCACAGCACACAGAACTATTTTACAGGGAACATGGGCTATGGAGGGTTAAGTGGCTTGCCCAAGACCACAAGGAGCACCTGTGGAACTAGAAACCCCAGTCCTTCCGGCCCAAGGTTGCTGTCCTCTAGTGGGATTTGAACCCCCGACCTTCCGGCCTGAAGTACCTTGCCCCAACCACTAGGCCACTCCTCCACTCCATATCAATCTCTTGGAATTCGGAGCAATCTTCCTTGCTCTGCACGTGTTCCACACCCTGCTCAGCTGCAAGACAGTCCTTATCCACACGGACAATCAGGTAGTCATGTTCTATGTGAACAAGCAGGGTGGAACTGCCTCTGTCGCTTTGCAATGAAGCTTTGCGACTGGGCCCTTGCCAGAGCATCAGATTCATCTTCTGGCAGTTTATCTTCCAGGTGTTCAAAACTCTTGGGCAGACAGGCTCAGTCGAGTTCTGCTTCCACACAAGAAGTTCCTACATGTGGACCAGGTGGCCAGGATTTTTCAGATTTGGGGAACCCCAGACAGACCTCTTTGGAAGTCCGTGGAATGCTAAACTTCCCCAGTTCTGTTCCAGAACTCCGGCTCAGGGAGCTCAGGCAAGGGATGCTTTCCTCCTTCACTGGGGTCAAGACTTCCTGTATGCTTTTCCACCCATTCCCCTAATTCCCAAAACCCTGTTCAAGCTCCAGAGAGACAGGCCATATAATTCTCATAGCTCCACATTGGCCACGGCAAGTGTGGTACCCTCTGCTTCTACATCTCTCTCTCAAGCTCCCTCTCTGGAGTTAGGGTCTGCTCCAGATCTCCTATCTCAAGAGGACTGAAAGTTAGGGCATCCCAATCCCCAGTCTCTGCATCTCAGGGCTTGGTTGCTGAAGGCCTAGATCTCCAAGATCTTCATCTTTCTCAACAGGTGAAAGATGTTCGTTATGCTTCCAGAAAACCTTCCACTAGACATTCTTATGCTTTCAAGTGGAAGAGGTTTACTATATGGTGCTCTCAGAAGGGTCTTAACCCCCTTGCCATACCGCTGGAATCTTTGCTGGAGTATCTCCATCTGTCTAATGCAGGCCTTAAGACAAATTCAGTAAGGGTCCATTTGAGTGCTATTGCAGCTTCCCTTAAGCCTCTAAATGGACAACCTATTTCCTCTCATCCTCTTGTGGCAAGGTTCATTAGAGGCCTCCTTTTAACAAAGCCTCCCATTAGACCACCTCCGGTGGCATGGGACTTGAACCTGGTTCTTGGTCAGCTTATGAAGCTGCCTTTTGAACCTTTGGCTACCACCTCCTTGAAATAACTTTCCAAGAAAGTTCTTTCTCATTGCAATCACATCAGCATGTCGTATTAGTGAATTGCAAGCACTCATAGCTAATCCACCTTATACAAGGTTCCATCATGACAAGGTAGTCCTTAGGACTCATCCACACTTTATGCCTAAGGTGGTCTCGCCTTTTCACCTCAACCAGGAGGTCTACCTACCTGTTTTTTTTTTTTTTTTTTTTTTACAGGACCTCATGCATCAAGTGCAGAGAGGAATCTTCATACCCTGGACTGTAAAAGAGCTCTGGCTTTTTACTTAGAGGATGCAGCAACATAGAAAGTCCTCTCGGCTCTTTGTTGCCTTTGATACTTCTCATTTGGGACTACCAGTCTCCAAGAGAACACTATCTAACTGGATTGGCCAGTGTATTTCACCTATCAGAGTACGAACCTTTCTCTGGAGGGCCATGTCACAGCTCACAATGTGAGAGCTATGGCAGCCTCAATGGCTCATCTGAACTGTATCAACATCTGTCAAGCAGCCACTTGGGCCTCAGTTCATACCTTCACAGCCCATTACTGCTTGGACAAGGACTCCCACTGGGATGCCTTGTTTGGTCAGGCTGTTCTCAAACACCTGTTCCATACTTAATCAACTCCTATCCACCATCCCTGATGGGATGCCAGAGATCCATGGAGGGAAGTGGAGCCCTGTCCCAGGGACACACAACTTCTGGGGTCTCTCCCTGGCATCTAAAGCTAGGGAGTCCCCACATGTGAAGACTACATTCTTGCTTGTTCCTGGAGATAGCACAGTTACTTACCTGTAACAGGTGATCTCTGGGAACAGCAGGAATAAATCTTCACAACCCACCCACCTCCCCAAGGAGCTCGCTCTCTTTTCAACTGAGGAGAAACAGTTGGGGAAGGCAGCACACAGGCACTGTGGGATGCTCCCAAAGGCTTTCTGATTTGGACGCTGGGGAGCATTCCCGCACAGGCTGTCACTACCGACAAAACCCATATGTGAAGACTTATTCCTGCTGTTCCCAGAGATCACCTGTTACAGGTAAGTAACTATGCTGTGTGGAAACATTCCTGGAGGAAAAGTCCATATTCTATTAGTGGACCGCTTATTCCTGGGACCTCTAGCATGGCATCTGTGCCTTTTGGGAACCTGACGGACTTGTTAACTGGATAGGTTACCATTGGAAATGGGATACTGGGCTATCTCCAGGAACAAGCAGGAATAAGTCCTCACATATGGGTACATCGGAACCGACGGAGCCTGCGCGGGAAAGCTCCCCAGCTTCCCTGAAAGGAAGCTTTTGGGGCCTCCCACTGCACATGCGTGCTGCCTTCCCGCCTTCCTGACCAGCTCTCCTCAGTTTCTCTTTTTCCGCGGAGCCAGCAGGTCGTGTTCCTGTCACCGCTGAAGAAATTATTGTGTTAGTTTGTTTCTTTAGACTGCGTACCTGCCTTCCCCATACCGAAACCGGTACCGCCGGTCTTCTTTTCTTCTCTTCTCTTTTCTGCACAACTTGGTGACTTCGGTTAGGCCTCAAGCCTACACAAATTCTCCTCATGGAGAAACCAGCCCCTGGTTTTAAGAAGTGTACCAAGTGTAGTGCTGTTATTTCAGTCAGACACCCATGAATGGTGTCTTAAGTGTTTGGGACCTGACCACTCCATTCTGGACTGCCCATCCTGCTCCCAGATGTCTAAACGTGGGTTGCAGAACCGGGCCAACAAATTCCATGTGCTGTTTGCTTCTGATAATCCAGCATCACAGTCATCCAGGTCTTCCTCTCCGGATGGATCTCAGGTAACCAAACCCTCTGTGGGCAGGTCCTCAAAGAGCAAATCTCCTTCAAAGCATCGAGAGGCTCTCTTTTGAGTCTGAGGATCCTGCCCCAGCCAAACAACCCCGGCGGGAAGCTCTGGCTTCCAAAGCACCATCTATGGAGTTACAGGTTGACATCGATGGCACGGCCTCGACTGATCACCTGTTGGACTGCTCTGGGGTACCGGCCCATACCGGTACCGACATCCAGGCAGCAGTGGCGTCTATGAGCAATACTGTTCAGACCATGCAGCAGGCCATGCTGGCTTTTATCAATGCTGCGACGCCCTCGGTATCGCGTTCAGCGATACCAGGTCTGGTTCCGATATCATCTCCCATACCGGAACCGAGACCATCGACTTCCAAACGCAGATCGGTTCCACATGCCGGATCCGGGTTTTTACCCGATACCGATCCCATACCTGGTACGCCCGATATCGATACCGATCGGTATGCGTATCGTGCGTTGGAAGCAAATAGAGAATACTGATTCCTCAGAGGATTTCAACTCCTCTGAGGACTCTGAGCTGTCTCTAGTTCTTCATGAAGACCCCTCTTCCCCAAAGAGGAGAATGTCTCCACCAGAGGATTTGTCCTTTCAAGAATTCATTATTGAATTAGCTAAAGGACTTTCTATTACCACATCCTCAGAAAAAGAACCTAGATCAAAGAAATTGGATATTTTAGGATACCCCAAGGTTCCTAAAGAGGCAGTCACCCTGCCTATCCATGAAATCCTTCAAGAACACTTGATGGACATATGGGAGGCTCCTCTAACATTGTCTCCTTATTCTCGTAGGCTGGACACCATGTACCGGGTCCCTCCCTCCTCCTGGTTTTCAAAAGACTCAGTTGCCTCACCATTCCATTGTGGTGAAGTCTGCACTGAAAGATTAAGAGTACCAAAAGGCACTCTTCTACCCCTCCAGAACGAGAATGTAAGACCCTAGACTCTTTTGGCAAGAAAACTTTCCAGGCTACTATGCTTATAGCCAGGATTAATTCTTAGTCTGTATATGGGCATGTTTCTTAGAGAACTTGCCCTAAAGATACGACCTTTTGCCTCCTTTATCCCTGAGGATAGAAAAGAGGAGTTCATTTCTCTGGTGAAACAGCTTTTAGATGTTTCTAAGTTCTCCAACAGAGCAGCTTTTGATTCCTTTGAGGGTGCCGGTAGAGCTTCGGGCATTGCTATTGCAGCCCGATGACTTGCTTGGCTCCAGGCCTCTGACCTAGAACCCTGGGTCCTGGATGGCTTACGGAATCTGCCCTGTACAGGTGAGAACTTATTTGGTAAGGACTGGCAAATTAAAGCCACCCAAATGGATGCAGAAAATGCTACCTTGGATAGACTTGCTAAGTCTACCTCTGCTCCTGCCAAGAAAAAGTCTTTCAAGAGGCCTTACTACAAGAAGGCCAGATTTTCCACAAATACTGGCCAACAATCTTCTCAGCCTCGCTTTGCTACTAAACGTCAGCAACCTAAACAGGCAAAGTCAAAGCCTGCAGTGTCTACCACTCCTCAGCAGGCTCAACCCCCTCAGGGGTTTTGACTTGCCCCTAGAGAATTTAACATTTCTGGCTCTAGAACAACCAGAGCCCCTCACCATTCCCGGAAGGTTAGCTCACTTTGCTCCCAGATGGGAGCAAATCACATCAGAGCAATGGACCCTCTCTATCATCAGAGGGCTACAAACTTCATTTTTCCAACCTTCCTCCATATACCATGGTGAGGCACTTCAATTTTCCCCCATTTCTCCTGGACCTGTTGGATCAGGAGGTCTCTTCTCTCCTTGCCCAAGGGGCAATAGAAGAGGTTCCTCTTCAACAAGGGACATGATTTTACTCCCCTTATTTTCTCATACCAAAGAAGACAGGGGGATTCAGACCTATCCTAGATCTGAGAGAATTGAACAGATTTCTGTACAAGGAGAAATTCAAAATGCTTTCTCTAGGCATTCTCCTTCCATACCTTCAGAGTCAGGATTGGCTTTGTTCTCTAGATATCAAGGATGCGTACACACATATACTCATCCACCCATCCCACAGAAAATATCTAAGATTTCTGTTTCAGGGAAAACATTTCCAGTACAGAGTACTTCCCTTCGGTCTAGCCTCTGCTCCAAGAGTGTTCACCAAATGCATGGCAGTTGTTGCCGCATTTCTAAGAGGTCTGGGAATTTTTGTATTCCCATATCTGGACGACTGGCTCATCCAAGCTCCATCTCAGTCAGAGGCCCAGATTTCCCTGGACCGCACAAGGCACCTTCTGCAGTATCGGGGACTGGTGGTAAACCTTCCCAAGTCTCAACTTACCCCTACTCAGTCTCTAGAATTCATAGGGGCCCAGTTGGACACCACCACTGCAAGGGCCTACCTGCCTCAAGTCCGGGGCCAACGTCTGCTGTGCTTGGCCTCCCAAGCTCAGTCCAGCAGTCACTTGACAGCCAGAGAAATGCTGCGACTTCTGGGCCACATGGCCTCCACGGTACACGTGGTGCCCTACGCTTGTCTTCATATGAGAGCAGCTCAATGGACCTTGGCCACCCAGTGGACTCAAGCATCAGGAGCGCTCTCCGACCATATACTCACCTCAAAACGTCTGTTTTGGTCCCTCCAATGGTGGATGTCCACCAAGAATCTGTTGTTGGGGGCCCCCTTCCAACCTTTGTTGCCCCAAGCAACCCTCACAACAGATGCCTCCCAAACAGGGTGGGGAGCCCATCTACAATCCCTCTCCACTCAGGGCACTTGGTCTCCACAGACCACCCTTCACATCAACCTCCTGGAACTGCGAGCAATCTTCTTTGCCCTCAGTCTTCCATACCCTCCTTGTCAACCTGACCGTCCTAGTTCAGACAGACAATCAGGTGCCATGTTCTACGTAAACAAACAAGGAGGGACAGGCTCTCTGTCGCTTTGCAACGAAGCTCTCCGATTATGGGCCTTTGCCAGAGAGCATCAAATTCATCTTCTGGCAGTATATCTTCCAGGGGTTCAAAACTCTCAGGCAGACAGACTCAGTCGAGTTCTGCTCCCACACGAATGGTCCCTACATATGGACCAGATAGGCAAAATCTTTCAGGAATGGGGAACCCCGGACATAGACCTCTTTGCAAGTCCGTGGAATGCCAAACTTCCCCGGTTCTGTTCCAGGACTCTGTCAGGAAGCTCAGGCCAACGACGCCTTCCTCCTGCATTGGGGTCAGGAATTCCTATATGCTTTTCCACCCATTCCTTTGATTCCCAAAACTCTGTTCAAACTCCAGAGGGATCACGGATCCATGATCCTCATAGCTCCACGTCAAGTGTGGTTCCCTCTACTTCTGCATCTCTCCCAGGGACCCTCCCTGGACCTGGGAGCTGCGCCAGACCTTCTGTCTCAGGAGGAGGGGACTTTGTGGCACCCAAACCCCAAGTCCCTACACCTCAGAGCTTGGTTACTGAAGGCCTAAGCCTTCATGACTTCAATCTTTCTCAACCAGTGAAAGATATCCTGCATGCCTCTAGGAAACCCTCCACGAGGCGTTCCTATGCTTTCAAATGGAAACGCTTTTCCATTTGGTGTGCTCAACAGGGTCTTGACCCTCTAGCACTTCCTTTGAATTCTCTACTAGACTATCTCCTGCATATTTCTAATGCAGGCCTTAAGACAAATTCAGTAAGAGTCCATTTGAGTGCTATCGCAGCATCCTTAAAACCTATAAATGGACAACCTGTCTCCTCTCATCCGCTTGTTGCAAGATTTATGAGAGGCCTGACTCTAACTAAGCCTCCCATCCGACCTCCTCCGGTAGCATGGGACTTGAACCTAGTTCTAGGTCAGCTTATGAAGCCACCTTTTTGAGCCTTTACACTCCACCTCCTTGAAATTTCTTTCATGGAAGGTAGTTTTCCTCATTGCAGTCACTTCAGCTCGCCGCATCAGTGAACTGCAGGCTTTAGTGGCTAATCCACCTTATACTAGATTTCATCATAAGGTGGTCCTTAGGACGAACCCCCACTTTATGCCCAAAGTGGTTTCGCCTTTTCATCTTAATCAAGAGGTATATCTACCTGTCTTTTTTTCCAGCTCCTCATGCATCCAGTGCAGAGAGGAACCTTCATACTTTAGATTGCAAAAGAGCTCTTGCCTTTTACCTCAACAGGACTCAGCCACATCGAAAGTCTTCCCAGCTTTTCGTGGCTTTTGATCCTTCTCATTTGGGACGTCCAGTCTCCAAACGTACACTTTCCAATTGGATTGCTTAGTGTATTTCCTTTGCTTACCAGAGTAAAAACGTTTCTCTGGAAGGCCATGTCACAGCTCACAATGTGAGAGCCATGGCCACTTCTATGGCTCATCTTCACTCTGTCTCCATAGATCACATCTTTCGAGCCGCCACATGGGCCTCGGTTCATACCTTCATAGCCCATTACTGCTTGGACAAGGACTCCCGCCGGGATGCCTTGTTTGGTCAGGCTGTCCTCAAACACCTGTTCCATACTTGAACAACTCCTGCCCACCTTCCCAGGATGGATGCCTGAGATCCATACGAAGATGGCGAACCCTTGGAACGGGATCTCCCAGGCATCTTAGCTAGGGAGTCCCCATATGTGAGGACTTATTCCTGCTTGTTCCTGGAGATAGCACAGTTACTTACCTGTAACAGGTGATCTCTGGGAACAGCAGGAATTAGTCCTCACAACCCACCCACCTCCCCTAGGAGTTGTATCTTCTATCTTCCTTTCCTCTCTATTGTCTCAGCTATAAACTCGAACTGAGGAGAGCTGGTCAGGAAGGCGGGAAGGCAGCGCGCATGTGCAGTGGGAGGCCCCAAAAGCTTCCTTTCAGGGAAGCTGGAGAGCTTTCCCGCACAGGCTCCGTCGGTTCCGACGTACCCATATGTGAGGACTTATTCCATATGTGAGGACTAATTCCTGCTGTTCCCAGAGATCACCTGTTACAGGTAAGTAACTGTGCTTGATGGACCTTGGTCTGACCCAGTATGGCATTTCATAGTTATGATCTTAAAACAAGAGGTTTGGGAGGATTTGACATCCCATGATCATGGGGTAAAGAGTACTGAGGACGAGACCATATCTGAGACACAAAACAAATATATTAGCCTTTCACAAGGAAGATGTAAATGGGCTCCCCATGCCAGAAAAAGCATTTGGTTTCAGTTCTTGAAGCTTGTCATTAATATTTGTAGACCTGGAAGATGGTGGTAGGACAAGTGAATGAACTATAGTAAATCACCTGAACAAGATGGTATATATCAGTGATTAAAACTGCAGAGTTACTATTTGCTTTTAATAAGCTGTAAAATACTAGGGTACCTGAAATTGGAAGGGTGGCCAACAAGCTCAATTTAAAGGCTCCATGGTGGTCTTGTAAGCCAGACAATGACTTTGGTTTTGTGTTTCTTTTGGGGGGAAGGGACTTCAAACTTTCAACTGCCCCACAGGCCACTAGCAACAATCTAGTCCCCTCCCCTACAATACTATTAGCTTTCAGCAATTTAAACTTTAAGCACATGCCTTCCATGTTTTCAGAATGAGGGAGCTTCTCCAGCTTAATCACTGTTAACCTGCTTATCGAATGCATTTTATGCACACTCAGCACCTGCAAAGACTGTCAATACAGTGCGGTTGTACATCTTGTCCCAGTAGCACACAACAATTTGCCATTGGACCTATTTTCCCCACCTTATCCCAACATTATCCCCTTCTACTGCTGTCCCAAAACCCTTTAGCTTTAGACAAGACCCCCACATGCAAAATGCCCTCTACACTATAGCCTCTCCAACACTTGGAAGGAAATCCCAGCACCAGGTTCTTTAACTGGTATCAGCTGCTATCTATAAAATCTCAATCTCTAGAGATCAAGTTTATGCACCACCCTAAACATTTTTTTTCCCTTTTGCTTCTCATCCATTTTGGGGATTTTGATTTTTTTTCACCCCGTCCCTAATATAAACTTTGGAAATTCCCCTTACATGCTACTAGATACACGACTCAATCAGCCTCTTTCCCCAACCAACATCTCACCTGCAAATAGCAATCTTACACAATCCCATGGTTCTTTCATATCTAAATACCACCTCAACCACACACCTCCAATTAGTCCACATTTTGAGTTGTGCTGCAATATAGTATTAGTAAATATTTGGCACTACCAACACCCCCTGCTTTTATTGCTATACAATACCCATCAAGCCATCATAGGGAGTCTTGTTATGTTTTGGGGGGGGGGGGGTAAATTACCATTGCTTCATAACAGTCTCTTAGGCACCTTGACCAGAAAGGACTGGAAAAGCTAAAATATCTGGACTGAGCATTTTCATATACACAACCAGGACTAGGATAACTGTCCACTTAGCCAGCTTATTAAAAGGTGGCCTGCTACACTGGAGAGTTATGCAAAAGTTATGAACTAAAGTACTAACCAACATAAACTCCAATCCTCCTTGGCCACCTGTTCACTATCTGTTTTCTTACCATATACTGTCTTAGCTAGACCATAAGCTCTGAGCAGAGGTCTTACATGTCTGTACAGCACTGCATATGCTACATTTTAAAAGGTAAAGTGCCCTTAAACACACTCCAGCAGTAAAGTAATGTTGAGCACATCGGTTTTAACCAGGTTAACCTTAAAACCAAGACCTGCCCAAGCTTACTAAACTCCTGCAAATGGAGAAGTCCCAGGATCTGTAGCAATCTTGAACTGAACTGCTTCCACCTGGATCCCTTATACCCTTTCCCCAGTCTTTCTGCCAAAGCCATAGCAATATTATCTGCCTATCCAGCCAGCATTAATGGGGGCAAGAACTCTCCTAGCCTTGACAAAATTCTGGACACAATCTAGTTAAAAGCAAACAGACATGAAGCACAAGCTGTCGCATCATCCCTGGCTTGGGTATAACATCTACATTCCATACACATGGGAGGTAACTTCTCACCTTCCAACAACTCATTCTATAGCTCCTTAAGAATGGAGCTATGTCCACTAAATTTGGTATAAAATGGGCCTGGAGTTTATCATTAGCTAGCCCATGTTTTGCCTTCTGAGCCTCACCTGGAGTTGAAACTTATCTAGCTTCAGAGACCTGGGAGGCCCACATTCCCAAGTACCTACAGGATTTCATAACTTTGCACTTTTTCATAGCTCTTTTTATACAAAGTGATCTTAAAGTTCATGCAATGCTTTTTTAAACAGCTGCATCCTCTACCACCTAGTTGCACCCCCCCCATATACAAGTTATCTTTACCACAGCACTTGCTTATGCCTTTCAAACAGGCCAACATGCCCAGCTTATCCTTACCCATATCACTGCTTCATAAATTGCAATCTGAAATTCAGGTCTTCCAATTGAAGCACCTTCATGATTCCTAGCAGTCCACTAACTGCCACAGTTCCATTACTTCCTCTAGCTCTTTCCTGTCTTAATCAGCCTCCCCATACCCCCTGGTCTAGCCAATGTGGTTCTAAAACTAAAGTTCCCTCCAACCAATTCTTTACCGTCTAGAAACCAGAAAATTGAAGCCCCACTCCCTCTCAAACAATTCCTTTGTCCCTGATTTTGGGGGCCTACAAACCCACAAGTTGGGATCTTTCCCTTAAGTTGATCCTTAATCAGAACATTGCTCCTCAACATCATGGTTACCTATCTAACCTTCATAGCCAACAAGCTATACAATATGGTCACTCACCAACCATCCCCCACAACACAATACTTGCTGGCAAAGCTAGTACAAGGACTGGAGGCACCCTTGGCAGGCCCTCCATTCTACCACCACCCCTCCCTCGGTCCTACAGCAACAGGACTTACCTACTCTGGTGCTGCATCAGGTTTATCTGCCACTTTTTTACCCACCCCCCCACATGCAACACTGCCATCTCTGCAGTTGCTGTGTTTTAAATTATCCTGCCCAGCAACTCCCAATTCCCTCAAACAAGTGAGTGCCTCACTGTAGGTGCATGCCTTAATAGTTCTGCTGTCCTTCAGAATAAAGGGAATTGCCAGAGTGGATTCCCCTCCTCCCTCTTTGCACAACTTCTTGTGATCTCTCAAGATCCCTTGTTGCTGCAGTGTGGTGGGGGAAAGCTAGAGAGATTCAGATGTGTTCGAATCAATTTACCCACTCCTTGCCTTGGCTGCAACCATTTCTTTTTAGGGCAAAGTTAAGGAAACATGCTACCACATCCCTAGGGAGACTCGGTTATGGTGGGTCAAGGTCTCTGTGCTTGCTCCAACAGTCCTTTTGGGTGGTGCTCCTCCACTACTTTCAGCAACTGGGCCAATGTTTTACTTACAACTGTTCTACAGGCCAGGTGGGAATCCCAAAGGAGGCTGCCATGGAACCTAAAGTAGTTCTGGTGGCTGCAGTTTGAGAGCTTCCAGTTCATTAAATACCATTGAGTCGGTGTAAACTCCCAGTGACCCTCTGCATAAGTTGACCTAAAATTCAGGCTTCAGCAAAGCAGCTCATAGTTGAAAGTAATATCCATAGCTGCGGTTGCTGTATTGATCCATCTCATTGCCGGCCTTCCTCTTTCACAGTGAAAATCTACCTTGTCAAGCATTATCCAATTTCATATTTGCTTATTCAGATATTGCAATCTGCTTCTCCAGCTCAGCCACACTCCCCACGTTCCATTTGCACTTCCAATACATCCACTTGCTGTCCCAGGTCTGCCAGCTCTCCTCTCAGTTATGAGGCCAATTCTGCAATATCATTGCTAGCTCAGCATAACACTTCAGCTTTAAGTTCACAAAACCATTTGCAAACTTCTACCAGAGATAGCTGATCTGCCTCAATCTGCTGCTGCTGCTGTCAGACACTGCTCCATGTTTCTTGGCCAGCTCCTACCATTTTTGGAGCTGGGGAGTACCAAACTGCTGATCTACTGCATGCTGCTTTGCAGCCGTCTAGCACACAAACTACTGCTCAAACACATGTTGTAGCTAAAATCGCCTGATTATAGCAGCAATTTTGGTTTCAGAATAGTGGATTCAGACTAAGCTGACATATGCCCCAATGGCATCACTACCTCCTAGAATGATAAATTCTGTGTAATAGTTGAGAACTGACACATCTTCAGCTAAATACATATGAAATCTTCTAAATCCTTTTAAAGTGTGGATAAAGGTGATAAGATTCTCAAGAGCAGAGATGTCTCTCTCCATACAAAGATTCGACTTGTTCAAGCCATGGTATTTTCAATAACATCATATGGATGTGAAAGCTGGACAGTGAAAAAGACAGACAGGAAGAAAATTGATGCCTTTGAATTATGGTGCTGGCGGCGAATACTGTGTATACCATGGACTGCCCGAAGAACAAACCAGTCGGTACTAGAGGAGATCAAACCTAAGCTTTCTTTAGAAGCTCAGATGACAAGACTTCGACTTTCATACTTTGGACACATCATGCGGAGAGAGAGATCATTAGAGAAAGACATCATGCTTGGCAAGATAGAAGGTCAACGCAAAAGAGGAAGGCCAGCAATGAGATGGATCGCTACAATAACAGCAGCTACGGTTACCAGTCTGTCAACAATGAGCCGCCTGACTGAAGACCGAACACAATTTAGGATAGCTATCCAGAGGGTCGCCATGAGTCGACTCCGACTCGACGGCACTTAACAACAACAAAGGTGAAAGCATATGTGGACTGTCAAAGTATTCAGCAATAAAATCTGTCATGTCTTCAAGCCTCCTCAGGAGCCTCTTGGAGGTCATGTCATATTGTAGATCAACCCTACTAGCGTTTGTCTCTGAATGGCAGAGGTTAATAATGGGGTAATAGTGGAGTTACTCGAATCTATATTGGGACTAGCACTTCACAATCCTACAAACTATCTGGGATTGAACAGTGATGTGGTGGTCAGACCTACAGATGATGCCAAATTATCCAGTTAAATAGCATGCTGACTGTGAAACTGCAGAGGACTTAAACCAGGCTGCCAAATGGCAGATGACATTTTAATGTGGATATCTTCAGTGATGCACATACAGAATAAGCCATATAGCTACACAATGCCAGTTCCACATTAGTCACCACCCAAGAAAGGGATCCAGGTGGCGTTGTGGAAAATGTTTGATAGTCTTTCTATTCTGAATAGTTCATAGCATAATTTAAGCTGTAAAATTCATTGTTGGAAAATAGTATTAAAGTAGTTAGACTTACCAAGATTTGGCAAAGCTTGCTAACCCTGTTGTACTAAACTATATTTGATGGTCAGTCAGGTAACTAATTGTTAGAATCAGCTGTTTGTCTTGATTGCATTGTTGGCTGCCTTTTTGTTGTCTTTAGCTTTGGCAAGCATGTCTGTCCAACTTTCACATCAATGATATTAAAAATGATTTAGGCAGGTCAATTTTTGTGTGCAGATGCATTACTGCACATGAAATTCCTTGATTAGATTCTTCAGTTATGACAAAAGCTATACCAGACTTCTTGATTGCTTGTCATTTTGAGGTTAGCAGGTTAAAGTTCTGTATCTTCAGAGGATGAAATAGATTTTCACCAGTTAAGAGATTTGCCTTCACATTAAGGTGCAGATCCATCTTCAGATGGTTCTTGATCTTAGCTATGCTGATACATTACAGGTGAAAGTGAAGATGAGTCTTCAATCATTAATACCTTGGTTGTCTTAGTCTTTTTGTTCTGCATATAATTGTACCACAAGGAACAGATAACCCATCAAACCAATTCTTAGTTCCTGTGAACTTTCCTTCAGCTTTGCAGTTTAGTGCAACAGGTCTTTTATCTCACTTTAATTGTTTAAAGAGGCTTTTTTTCCACTGAAGAAACTGTAATATTGACATACTTGCAGCCAGGCATGCTGGCTGAAACATGGCCAAGTTGGGTCTGTGCTCTAAGAAGAATCTGTTTGGCTGTGGTGCTTGCTGTTTGCAGAAGTTTCCCTTTTTGTTTTCCCTGCTGCATACAAGTTGAACAGATATGGGGAGATCTGCTTCCTTGTACATGTGTTTTGATTGTAAACTATTTTTCTCCTTATGTTGGGTATGTTGCGTTTAGGGGTGTGTAGGCAAAAAAATTTGGTTTTGTGTTTAATGAATTAATAAAGTTGTCTTGAAATGAGAATTTGAGGTAGCTGTGGCTGCTGCTCAAATGAGCAACATAGCTGAAAGGTTACTAGAGATTTTAGGCAAATACAATTTCAACTGGCTCTTTTTCAGCCAGAGGCTGGTTTCAAACCAGTGACCTTGTGTTAGAAGCAGGAATCTTGTGGTAGAGCCACCATTTCCATATGGGCTGGCTCTAGCCAATCTAACTTCTGTTTTGCTGGTCCCCCCTTCTGCTGTTTTCTGATTGGCTCAAAGTATCTTATCTGGAATTCTACGGAAAAGACTAGTTGGATATTTGTCTTTTGAATCTGGCCCTTTTTATCTTTTTGCCATGTTCTGCCAGAAATTGTGAAGCCAGGTCTAAATGTAGTATTGGATACTTACTAATTAACCCCTCAGAACTTGATTGAAGGCTGACAGCAATTACCAAATCTAATGTGCCATCATTAGATCCTTCCACATCAACTGTCTAATATACGCTGATGACGTTCTGATGTACACAACAATATCAACTGAGCACCCAGATCTCTCCTGCCTGTCCTCATGCTTTGCGGTTACAGACTGGCTACACACTCAAGCTAAAAATAAACTTCAAGAAAACGGAAGTCCTAGTCTGCAGAGACCAAGTGTTCACTCCACCATCATCCATAAGTGTGATGCCAAACTCTTCGCCAAACCTACGATACAATACCTTGGTATCATCCTTGACCAACAACTCAATATGAAGGAGCAGATATCTAACATGGTAAAGACAGTATACCATAAAATCCGAACACTGGGCCACATTAGACAACTGCTAGACCCGACTGACTTCAGAACAGTATTTCAAGCTCTAGTAATGCCTCATTTCGACCACATTAACTCCATACTGCACGGACTTCCGAAGAGCACCCTACATCCTTTACAGTTGGCAATGAACACTGCAGCAAGAACTCTACATGGAGCCTCCAGAATGGAACACATTACCCCCATACTAAAACACCTACACTGGCTCCCCGTCCACTACAGGATTTCATTTAAGATTCTAACAATGACTTTCAAGGCCATCCATAATTGCACATCCACCTCCCTCTCTGACTTAGTCCAGATAACCCCCCCCCCCCCCAACAGGATGAGGAGGTCAGCTGCTACTAACTCTCTCATCCTTCCCAAAGCAATCAATAAATGCTCCAAGACTACGAGCAACCGTGCCTTCGCCTTCTATGCACCCTCCTGCTGGAATGCTCTCCCACCTGACATCTGCACCATCAACAAGCTTCAATTTAGGAAAGCGTTAAAACGTCACCTATTTACCCAGTACTTCATCTCAAATGACAGCTCTCAGCCACCTTCACTCATGTCCAACTCTCTCCACACGAGCCCCATGCCCACGACACCACTACCTTCCGAACCCACCTCTATTTAATTTACAGAATGTCATTGCCGTATCAACTGTACTTACCAACGAGATAGGTGTATAAGCCTGCATACTAAATTGTAAATAGTTGTTACCTGTTATCCATGTTTATTTACCCTGTTTGTAAGTGCATTGAACTGCCCTCTTTGCACAAATACGTTTCCTGTAAACCGCACTGATAATAAATAGTGCGGTATAGAAAAGCAATTGAATGAATAAAAAGGATAGCAATGCCTACTGCTCTGTTCAATAGAGCTTCCAGTACTGCTTCAACATTCATCAGCACTTCCTGGTTAAGGTACAGGTTGAAATGGCTGAGCTTGCTCTGACATAACTTTGGGTAGTCCTTCCAACTTTCATGATCTTCAGTATCATTCAACACATATACTTAAGTATCCTTTTGCATTACAATTTGAAGCTAAAATCTTTAGGTTTAGGAAAGCTGATCTTTTGATTCCATTTCCTTGCATGCGTCACTTATAGTGCTTTATATTGCTGCATTTTAGACTTGGTGCCTTGTGAAAGCAATCATACCCTCTGTTTGTCCTGTTTTTGTTAGGTTACAACCTGGAATTAAAATGGAGATTTGGGGGGTTTACACAACAAACAAGAAAAAACAAAGTGGGAGTGTGCATAGGTATATTCCCTCCCCCCCCCCCCCCCCCAAGTCAGTACTTTGTAGAGCCACCTTTTAGCTGTAATTACAGCTGCAAGTCTCTTGGGGTATGTCACTATTAGCTTAGCACATCTAGCCACTGGGATTTTCACCTATTCAAGGCAAAACTGCTCCAACTCGATGGGTTGTGTTGGTGTTCAGCAATCTGTTATGCCACAGATTCTCAATTGGATTGAGGTCTGGGCTTTGACTGGGCCATTACAAGACATTTTAAATGTTTCCCTTTTAAACCATTCCAGTGTAGCTTTAGCAGTATGTCCTGATGGAAAGTGAGCCTTCATCCCAGTCTCAAATTTCTGCAGACAGTTTTCCCTCAATTGCCCTGTATTTAGTGCCATCCATTGTTTAATCCTTACCAGTTTTCCTGTCCCTGCAGACTGAAAAACACATCCCCACAGCATGATGCTGCCTTCACTGTTTCACCATGGGAATGGTGTTCTTGAGGTTATGTGAAGTTAGGTTTGCACCACACATGGCCTTTCCCATGATGGCCAAAAAGTTCAATTTTCATTTGACCAGAGGAACCTTCCATGTGCTTGGTGGGGGGACGGGGGGTGAGTGGCAGCTGTTCGCCGCAGGCTGTTCAAATCCAAAACATGTTTTCTTATTTCTTTAAGCGATGTTTTGTTTTTTATGGCCACTCTTCCATAAAGCCCCACTCTGGAGTGTATGGCTTCTTAGTCTAAATCATTTACAGAATATGCCTCGTTTTGCTAATAAGTCATAAAGAAACAGAGCTTTGTGCAGGCAACCCTAGGCATAATTAGGGTATACATGTGTTTTAATCAACCTGCTTTTTTGCCCTGCAGCATCAACTCTCAGACTGTGGGCCCAATATTCGAAAGGCATTTACACGGTTTACAGCCCTGTAAATCGTGTAAATGCTGAATGTCCCTGCTCTGATACTAATCGCTTAGCATCAGGGCATGTGAGTGTTCTGGGGAGGAGCAGAGGCATCTCCGCTGTGCATCTTTGCAGCTCCTTCAGTGTTATCCTTGTATGTGGCAGCTCTGATTAATGCCCCTCCCTGCCTAGTTGGAGTTTTGGTGGGCAGCCTTCTCTTGTCAGGTTTGTATGGTACCATATTCTTTCCATTTTGTTATAATGGATTTAATGGTGCTTTGTGGGATATTCAGAATTTGGGATTTTTTTTTAACCCTACCCTGATCTATACTTCTCCATGATGATCTTTCACCTGTTTGGAGTGTTCCTTGGTCTTCATGTTCAACACAGGTGAACCCTAAATAAAGGGCAGTTCTTGAGGGGGCTTTTCAGAGATAGATGTGACTTCTTAGGTTGGACCCAACCTTATTTACATGTTTATGTAAAAGCAGTTCATCAGACTTATGAATGGACAACATTGAACAGCAAACTCATATTAAATTTTACCAGAAACTTGGAGATTTGTGTAAAGACTTATGAAAAGCTACAGTAAGTGTGGTGATGAAGGCATGATTTATGCTAAAGTTTGACTGGTACAAATGTTTCCATGAGGGCTGTCAATGTGACGAACATTCTGGAAGGCCATCCATAAGCAGGCATGAAGACCAAGTTGAAGCATTGCATGCCACAAGACACTCATAAATTGATGGTTGTTGCTTGCCAAGGTCATAGACATCAGTTTCTTGTTCTTACTGTCAATTTGGGAATGAGACATGTCTGCAAAACCTATGCTGTAACCCCTGTCCCATGACCAAAAAATCCGCTGTCTGCAACCAGAGGGAAGTTGGAATATGTTGTATGACTGTTTCATCAGAGATTGAGGAATATGGTTATGACCCAGAAACTAAGGCTCAATCCTAACAATGGAAAACTTCAAAACTGTCCCAAACCAACAAAGCCTGTCGGGTGAGGAATGATAAGATCCTGCTTGGTTTTCTTTGATTTACCAAAGTATTGCTCATGAATATGCTCAAAGGCCAAATCATCAAAATGGAGCATGTCAAGGCTGACTCATTTTAAGATGCCACTTATCATAAGGGGCCAGAGTTGCACAGGAATAGTGAATGATTGCTTCATCACAACACCCCAAGTTGCACATCACATCTAGCAGTTCTTGGCCAAACAACAAATCAGTCAGTTAGCCTCTATACTCACTCGACCTTCTACCCTGTGACTTATTTCAAAATTGAAATTACTACTGAAAATGAGATTTGACTTGGAGACCATTATGCTGTGAAGCTGCTGTGTTGAATTTTGCTTAAGGAGGAATTTCAACATTGTTTTCAGCAGTAGCAGGAATGCTGGAGGAAGTGTGTGGTTTTTTTTATTGGAAGGGGACTAATTTGAAGAATGAGTGCAATAACAGTCAATGTTACTTTGTTTCATTTGAGTTGCTATACTTTAAATTGCACTTCATAGTTGGAAAGTATTCCATGAGCTACATGGTTCATGACTTTTATAGGGTAAGAAGGGACAGCAGCTCGCCCCACCATATACTTTCATCTTTTAGCCAAAAGATGAAATTTCAAATCAAATTTTCAGCAAGCCACAATGAATAACTTTGCTCATTTAATACTGTGGCAACCCATGTAGTTTCTAAAGCACATCTAATTTGAAATGTGCTACATGGGAGTTGCCCACCCTCCCTATAGTGTGTACAAGTGGCTGAGGAGTTGAGGGCTGTTTTTGTGGCTATGAACCTATATAGTTTTAATTGCAACTGCTCTTGCAACAGCCCTAGGTAAGTACTTACAATTTACCTACTGATTAAGCTGTCCTACTTGAGGTGAGTGTTCAGGTACAGTATTGTAATGCTTTTGCCAGATGTCTTACTATCAGTTTACTATCAGTGTAAACCTGAGGCAAGAACACTGTCTTTAAGGTCACACATCACCCTGGGTTCCCTGTTTCTCAGCTGCTACTCTGAAAGTCCTTTTGCTCAACCTCTGTTTTAATAACTTTTTCAGATACTTCTGTGACAAGTTTTGTGGGATTGAGAGATTCTCTTGACCTTACAACAGTAAATCCCCCCCCCCCCCCCCCCAATTCTGAATTGAAATGTTCTGGACGTTAAGCTAGTTTCATTGATCTCACTTTGCAGAGGGCTCTGTAAAAAGGGAAGTAGAGGAGATTGACTAAAAAAACCCTATTAGTCTGTGTTACTGTGTTAATCAAACATGTTTTACCTCTAATGGAAGCAACTGAATAGACTAGTGTATAGAACACTTAGTTCAAATTTGTAACTAGGAACTGTTAAATGCATTCATGGGAAAATAGCAGTTCTATATGCTGGTTCCCTCCCCCCCCCCCCCCCCAACTATTCCATATTGATTTTAATGCCATACCTTGGTTATAGCAATTAAAAGCAATGCAAGTTTATTTGCATTGCTTTTAATGGAAAGCACAATTACTTACCTGTAACAGGTGATCTCTGGGAACAGCAGGAATAAGTCTTCACATATGGGTACGTCGGTACTGACAGTCTGCACGGGAATGCTTCCCAGCATCCCATCAGAATGCTTTTGGAAGCATCCCAACATGCCTGTGTGCTGCCTTCCCGCCTTTCCCAACTGCCTCTCCTCAGTTAAGTTTTAAAGCTGAGGCAGAGAGAGAGAGCAAGGAAGGGAAAGATAGAGATAGGGGAATTGCAACTCCTAGGGGAGGTGGGTGGGTTGTGAAGACTTATTCCTGCTGTTCCCAGAGATCACCTGTTACAAGTAACTGTGCTATCTCCAGGAACAAGCAGGAATGAGTCTTCGCATATGGGGACTCCCAAGCTGAGATGCCCATAGGGAGTCCTAGCATGTTGCAAATCTAGAAAGAGCCAAGCTACTCCTCAGAACCTCAGGCATCCTGGGGATGGAGGGTAGGAGTTCAATGCAGAAAAGGTGCTGTGGAACAGCTGGACTAGAACAGGACTTCTATAGAGGAAGACCCTGTATAGAGGGCATTTAGTAGTAAAATATTGTAATATGGGCCTCCCTTGTTGGCATTGCAAAAGTCTGCTGAGGTTCATATGGATCTGTTAGAAAAGCCAGTGAAAACCTCAAGGAGTACCTCACTGAGAAGTAGAGGTAATAAAAGTAGAAAAAACAAGTGGAGGTCAGAACCCTTCAGGGTGAGAAGTAGCCCCAGGGGAACTGGGGTAGTATAAAGAGGTAGGGCTTCAGCGGAAGACGCAGAAGGTATTAGACAAAGCTTAAGCTGTTTTGGTCCAAGAACAGTACAATCTTAGGACCAAAAGAAAAATGAGTCTGACCCATCTGGACTGGCAATGGAATTAGTCCATGTAGGAGAGAGAGGGTATGGAGACCCCTGTATCTGAAAGTAAGCAGAGTAGGGGTCACTTGCGCTTTTATTGAAGACCAAAACCCCTACTCTTCTCGCTCTTTGGTTGTTTTTGGACTTTCTGCGAGTCAGTGCTCTGTGTCTCTCTGATAAAGTAAGGACAGACTTAGGAAGCACTAAGCTTTAGATAAACTGAAGTTCCGCAATGTCTTTCCTAAATGGGGTCAATTAGGAAAGGAAAAAGGTACAAGGAGAGCTTCAGAGGTACCTAACCCTGAAAGGTTATGGTAAGGAAAAAGTTTAATTACCACAGGAGTGGTTATATGTAGAACCCTAAGTATGCTGGCACAGCATTGATAAGGGTAGTGCCCATCTGTCAGGATCATATAGGAATGTATGGATATCTGAACCTAAACAGACAAGTATGTGGATACATATCTACCTAAAAGATATATCTCACTAGATAGAGATATATATTCCTAAATATATATACACATATAGGGTAGAGAGAGCGCTCTCTATCTCTCTTATATACACATGTCTCCAGGTATGTTGATGGAGAGATGCCTATAGAACTAAATCCTCCTAGGAATATGGGGAGAGATTCATCTAATAGCAAGAAGGGTGATACCTGCTTGAATAGATGCATAGAGAATCGTCTTTCCCTGGTTAGTCAGAGGACAGTCAGAGGAATGGTCTCCCTGACGAGAAGGAATCTAGATTCCTTTCAGAAATCGAGCTCTTGAATAACCAGGATGGCCTACGTGAAAAATGCAGAGGATAATGTCAGTCTGCAGGCAGCAAGTCCAGATCTCTCCAGAACTGCAGTATGGTGATTGGATAGAGGGTGCCAGAGCAATAAGATACCATAGTGACCTGCCTATAAGGGCAAGATGGGTATCGGGCATCCTTGAGCTGCCACTAAAAGAAAACTATCTCAGAGTCCAAAGGAGATATGGGCCAAGCCAGGGAATTGGCCATTCTTTAGGTTTTCACATGATGAAAGGCCTGTGTCTTATGTCTCAAAAGAGATTTTAGATGAGATGGTAAGGGTAGGGAACACCTACCAGCCATGAGAACATGACTGGGGGAACCCCTCCTAACCATCTGGGGTTTTCTGCTAGGCAGAATATTAATGCTCTCTAGCAAGGGCCCATAGTGCAAAGCTACTCTAGGGTTGCCGAGAGCATACTGCAGGTTGGTTAGAAGAAAAAACTGACTGTTTAAAGCCAGTGGGTAACTTAACTATTCTGCCAAGAACAAGGGGGCAAAGAATAGTTAACCAACCAGTCTGTGATGATAGGGTTTCCAAACAAGGTTAATAACCTGTTTGGGGTTTAGCACTGAGGCTAGAAGGATTGCTAGTGGAGGGGGAAACCCTGGTTGTGTGGTGAACAGAACCAGTGGCTTAACCACTAGGAATTGCTGTATCTGCAGCAACTACCAGGGCAGCGGAAGAAAATTTTATTTTCCCCTCTTTTTTTTAGATTGGGAAAAAAACAGACATAGTAGGACTTCCTATTGTCTGAGCTGCCCTAAGGTAATAAAGGGGGAGACAACTCTGGAAGGGAGAATCCCCCTGTGGAATAGGTAGAGGACCATAGGGGCTTACCAGTGTAAAAGCCACTCTTACCTCCCTCTTACTACAAGATTCGGTTTGTAAGACAGAGTTGAAGGAGACTGACTATGCAGGAAGTCTCTGAAAAGTAAGATGATACATGCCAGTACAGGGAAAAAACTGTCTGATAGTTGTCACTTCTCTTCCCCCAAAGAGGAAGAGAAACCCGTTAAGTATAGGCATGATCATCATAAAGACTCTTAGAGTAAAAGAAAAGATGTCTCTTGAAGAGATCTAGAAAAGATTAGGATAAAATTAGTGCAGATACTTCAAGTGAAAAGAAGCAGACTGCCACTCTAACCCCCAACCAAGAGGTAATGATCTATTTGAAACACTGTGACTGCTGGGTTTGCTGACCCTGTTGAGGTTGTGGTTTCTTCAGACCAGGGCGATGTTTCCCTTGTTTGGGAACATCTGTATGATGGGCAGAAGATGGATAAAACTTTTTCCCCCTTGGGAAGAGTCTGGTAGGATTTTCTTTTCTGTTGTGTCTGCCACCTTCGCTGTACCGGTACCGCCAGTGGTGGTTCTTTCCTTCTTGTAAAAAAAAACAACCTTTTTTCCATTCTTTTTTTCTTCTAGTGCACTTAGGTTTGGGGCTTAAGGCCCAAAACTCTTCCTTTAAATATGGAAAAGCCTGCAACAGGTTTTAAAAAGTGCAATAAATGCAGCAGTACTATTTCTGTCATGGACACCCATGACTGGTGTCTAAAATGTTTAGGTCCTGACCACTCCATAACAGATTGTATGTCCTGTTCCATGATGTCTAAAAGAGGTCGGCAGAACCGAGCTGCCAAGCTCAGTACCCTGTTTCCCTCTGATGCGGCTTCGGTGGCTTCATCTTCCTCACATGGATCTCAGGTAACTAAACAAATCCAGCTAGTTCTCGAAGTGTAGATCTCCTAAGCATCGATGCCTCTGGCCTTGCCCTCAAGGATCCTGCACCAGCAAAATTACCCTGGCGGGAGGCTTCGGCCTCTAAAGCATCATCGGGGTTCCAGGATGATCTTGATGGCGTGGCCTCGACAGATCTCCTGGTGCCATGCTCTGGGGTACCGGTGGCCTCCACCAGTACCGATTTCCAGGCATTGGCAGTATCAATGGATCAGAGAATTCTGTCCATAGAACAGTCTGGCAGCTTTCCTTGTGGCATCAACACCCGTGGTACTGCATCAGACTACTCCACTGGTACCGGCTCTAACATCGCCATCAGTACTGATTCCGGTATCAGTGGCATCGACATCAGCATCGGTGTCTGCTATGCCGGTACTCTGTCCTCTAAAGCCCTCCGGTACCAATACCCCGGTACCAGTGATTCCTGATACCAATCCCACTCGGTACGGGTATCGGGCTTTGCTAGAGCATCCGGACAGACAATACTTTGATTTCTCTGAGGACTCTGAGGATTCTGAAGAGTCAGTCGATGCAGTGATGCTGCTTCCACAGGAGTCCTCTCCTAAACAAAGGATGTCTCCTCCAGAGGATTTGTCTTTTCAAGACTTTATCAGAGGTGGCTCGGGGTCTCTATTACACCTGAGACAGAGCCCAGAGCCAAGAAGTTAGATATTCTACAATATCCTAAAACTCCTAAAGAGGCAGCTACCTTACCTATTCATGAGATTCTGTATGATCTCATGTTAAGGATGTGGGAAGCACCTCTAACCACCTATCCTCATTCTTGCAGGTTGGATACCATGTATCGTGTCCCTCCTTGTCCTGGTTTCCATAAAACTCAGCTTCCTCACCACTCTATTGTGGTTGAGTGTGCAATGAAGGATTAAAAGTGCCAAAAGACATGCTTCTAATCCTCCAGGACATGACTGTAGAACCCTGGATGCTTTTTGGAAGAAGAATCTTCCAAGCTTCCATGCTTGCTAGAATTAATTCTTAGTCTCTACATGGGCATGTTCTTAAAAGAAGTCACTGACCATTTGCAGACTTTAAGCCCTTTTGTATCTGAAGATAAAAGGCAAGAATTTCTCACTGGGCTCAAACATGCCCAGGATATCTCCAAATTTTCCAACTGTGCCGCTTTTGACTCCTTTGAATGTGTGAGCAGAGCCTCATCTATTGCCATAGGTGCACGTAGGATTGCTTGGCTTCAAGCATCGGATCTGGAGACATGGGTTCAAGATGAATTGGGTAATATCCCTTGTAGAGGTGAGAACCTGTTTTAGTAAGGATTGGCAAGCAAAGGCCAATCAGATGGATGCTGAAAATTCTGCTTTGGATAGACTATCCAAATCCACAGCTGCTCCTGCTAAGAAGAGGTTGTTCAAGAAAACACCTTTTTCTAAAAAGGGAATATTCTATCCTGCTTATGGTTAGTGGGCATCTTCTGCAGCTCAGTTCTCTTCCAAATGTCAGCAATCCTCCAAACGGAGCAAAGCAAAGGCTGCAAGGCCTGCTCCAGCCCAGCAACCTCAGCCCCCTCAGGGCCTTTGACTTTCTGCTAGAGAACTTAGCCTTCCTGGCTCTAGAAGGACCAGAGCCCTCCATCATTCCAGGAAGGTTATGCCAGTTTGCTCCCAGATGGGGGCAAATTACAGCAGAGCATTGGACACTCCATCATAAGAGGGGTTCAAACTTCATTTTTCAAGTTTGCCCCCTCTCACAAGAGTGCATCAGTTCAATTCTCCAACCTCCCTCCTCAGCCTGTTGGAGCAGGAGGTTGCCACTCTTCTTGTCCAAGGGGCAATAGAGGAAGTGCCCTTTCAACAGTGCACAGGGTTCTACCCCCCCCCCCCATTTTCTTATTCCAAAGAAAACAGGAGGCTTCTGAGCATTACACAGGTCTGCAAAATTTTTTTCAAGAGCTGTTTTGGTTATTCCATGTAATCTTTGTTTTTTTGTGCACTGAATCCGAAAAATGACCTCCATTTTGTCATAGGACATCACGTTTCCTGACAATTTAGGTAACTATGTAAAATAAGGCAATACCTCAAAATAAATGGAAATAGACTTATAAAATTAAAAGGTTTTTATTACAATATTTTCATAGTTCCTTTTTTGAACTGAAATGAGCTCCCCTACACACACTAAATGTTTCTTCCTTGTGAGGCTCCTCTTGGTGCATTTACGCTTGAGTAGCATCTGGAATGTCTCTCTGAAGCATCCAGCAGTAGTCTGCCATCATTGTAATGCTCCATTTTCCCTGGTATCTCCTTTCCATCTCTTTAATGTCTTGGTGGAATCGTTCATCTTGTTCCTCACTCACAGCTCCCAAATTTTCAGGAAAGTAGTCAAGGTGGGACTGGAGGAAATGCACTTTCAAACTCATCAGGCAACCTAAAGCTTGAAATGCTTTCAGCATTCGTCCGATCTTTTTGTAGTGAGGATCTTTGCCTAAATTTCTGTACGACTTCTTTAAATGCAATCCACCCTTTTTGAGGATCTGTCATGGTATTGACAAACTCTTGATCAACTATAAGCCTTCTAATGTCTGGTCCGACAAACACACCTTCAATTTTGCCTCCGACAGGTCTGGAAGCTTGGTGACCAAGTATTTGAAGCATTCTCCATCTCTTGGAAGTGTGTTTACGAATTGCTTCAATCCCAATTTTATGTGGAGAGGTGGTAGAAGAACTTTATGGGAAGGTACCAAAGTTTCTTGGAGGACACTTTTTTTTTTTTACCAACTGTTAGCACCTTCAGCTGCCAAATCTTCTTGGTCCAGTGATTTTGTTGGTCTTGACTGTCCCATAGTCACAGAAAACAAGGATATTTGGTATACCCAGCTTGTTGCCCGAGCAGCATGCACAAGACCTTCAAGTCCCCACACACTTGCCAACCATGGTCTTCATATTTTTAAGTTTATGAAGAACCATTTCCAAGTTCTCGTAGGTTTTCTTCAAGTGTACAGAATGACCTACAGGTATGGAAGCATAAAAACTGTTGTGGAGTAAAACTGCTTTGAGACTTTTTGAAGAATCTATAAAAAGATGCCATTGCTCTGAATCATACTGGATTTTAAATTGACCCATCAGACCAACACTGATGCAATAAACCAACTTGTCTTCCTGGGCAAAGTAAGGAATGAACTCCTTTTCATGATGTCTGAACCATGAAGATGACACTCCTGGCAACAAATTCTTGCTTTTCAGCCTTGATCTGAGTAACTCAGCAGTATCTTTGGGAAGATTCAAATCTCTTACCAAATCATTCATCTCCTCCTGAGTAAACAATTTTGGTCTTGTATCATCCTCAGTCAGTTTGATTCGTCATCTGGTTCAGGTATGACTTCACCTTCATCGGCGCTAGGTATCTCTTCCAAGGTAGCAGGGGGCTTGGGTACTGGTATATCTGTGCCATGGGGGATGGGACGATTTGCTGAGTGAAGATTGGGGTATGAAATGGAATGCTTCCATTTGGAATTAAATCCTTTCACATCGCATGAACAAAAGTCACTATGGTTCTTTTGCTCTTGCCATACCATAGGAATCCCATAACGGAAAGATTTTTTTCTTACCCTTGAACCAGTTTCAGAGGTCAACACCATTTGCACACTTTGAGGTACCCAAACTTTATCTTGATCTCCAATTTTTAGTCCAAAGTATGCAAAGTATACTTTTTTTCACAGTCTGTAATATTCTGCTGTTGCTTCAACACTGTATATTCACCACAGATGAAACAAACTGTCTGGCAAGCTGTCTGTTTCACAGCGCCATAACGGTTGAATGATGAGCTAACATGAATTGCGATGAAAATGTGTGAACAGCCTAGAACCAAGAACTTGATTCGTGCACAAGTGTGGCATGCAGGAGAGAGCAGCTCTGTGTCTGTACACGAGAGGTCACAGTGCTGGCCATGCCCCCCTGCACTGACCGGAGCTGCTGCTATCTGCCCTGTGTCTCCCTCCCACTGGATTCTTCAGGAAAGATTAACCCCTTCTACCATTAGAAGCACAGACTTAAAACTTGCTTAGCTTATGTGTATATTGCTGACCATCAGATTTACAGTGCTATATTTTTTTTTTACATAACTCGGACAACCCCTTTAAGGTTTTTTGGCATCTTATATCTTAAATGCACTTATGTGAATTAATAATAATTTGAAAAAATTTGATAGATTGGAAGACAATTTTGCATGTGGCAAATCATGTCTAGGAATTTTTTTCAATATTTTTTTCAGCACACCAAAATACATGGAAATTAGATGAAAATAATCAAACAGCTTTTTAGTCACAGACCTGTTATACAAGGATACTTGTCATTCTCATGTGCAGCTAACTTTTCAGCATTCTTGGATTGTGTATTGCATCTACCCACTTCAGCACCCACTAACTCACTTTGCAGAAATAATTCATATAGTCCTTCCTAGTTGTGATAATGCTAGAAGGCAGTTCTCTAACTCTATGCATTGGCAGTGATTTTGGGCTTTTTGAACCCCTATTGCTCCAAAGTAGTGTGGTGCTTACTTTTGTAGTGTTCCCAAACAATCACCACTACTAAACAGCAAGCGAAACCAGCTCAGCATCCAATAACTTGCATAATTTCTGTTTACAAGTAAAAAACCCACTTATTTCACCATCTGCTGTACTGAGCCAGAATCTTTGCAGCACTGTAAATCCAAGCCCTTCTGTTGAATGGATGCTTGTGAGAATACAGTATTTTCCAAGGGGAGAATCTGAGGGAAGAGGTAATGGTTGGCTTTCTGAGTCCATGAGATGTCTGGCCTAAACTCAAGAGTGCGAAGGAAGTCCCATAAGGACCAGGGTCACTAGAAATGGGGTTGGAGGTTATACCTTTGGACTACAAGGCACAAAGATTGGAATGCTTGAGACTGGAAGTCTATATCAGCCTATAAAACCATGTGAATATGCATATGCTGAGTGGAACAATTCAAACCCACCGCATGTAAATATCTACTTGAACTATCTGATTATGGTAGCTTCTAACTTGAGTGTAAAACTTTAATGTATGGTATTCACTCAATTGGCTCCTTACACATCCAACTTCTGATTTTTCTTAGATGGAGGATCTTGTAATGCTACTCGACAAGCTGCATGTGGAGACAAATGCATTCCCTTTGCTTGGCTATGTAATGGTGAACAAGACTGCCCCAATGGAGTAGACGAACAGTGTGGTAAGTTGCTTATGTTTACTGAATCACCATATGGATTTTTGTGTGGTATGTGGCTGAAATGGTGAACTTAAGCAAGAGGTTTTTTCTAGTTGCTTGTAATTCTTAAAGGCTTTGTTAACATGGTTACAAAATGTCTAGATGGCAGAACTCCAGAGCCAGTTGTGTTTGGCACCTACAGTACAGGCAGAATCGGAGGGTGAGGAGTCTCCTATTGGAGCTCAGAGCCAAGGGGAATCCCTAGAAACTGGGTGGGGTTGGTTTGGAATACTAGCGGTACTATTTAGTGGCACCAGTGGATGGCACTAAAATGGAAGGCGGCTCCTTGGCTTGGGTACTTGATACCATTGCCTGTGTCAAATACCCTGTGTCATGGAGTTGGCTTGGATAGTAACGGTGTCAAAGTACTGTAGTTCTTGAAGTGTGCTGGCTACTCTTCAATTCACTCAACTTCGAGGATCTAGGAAATACATAACACTAAGTTCTTGGACACAATTTACCAGCATTAAGGTCTGCTGCTCATTGCTGAACATAAAGCTGAAAGTCAGTACAAGGCTTTTTTCTTTCCCTAAATTCACCTTCATAGCCACCAAATTAAACCCTCAAATTTCAAGAGCTTGGTAAAACTAAAAGTTATGGAACTCAAATTTTACTAGAGTGAAAAACCCCAATTCAAGACTAACTCGGGTTGCCTTCTATATAATCTAAAGGTGGCGGCAGCAGCAGTATCATTTGTCACCCTGATAAGAGCTGCTTGTTGGCTTTTCTCATTCTATTGCAATGGCTTTCCATTAACTCTTCAATGCAGTATAATGTATTTCTAGTTCCTAGACCATCAGGTTGAGGGATAAAAGTACACTGACGAGCTCTTAGCTGAGATCAGTGACACACTTGGGTCTGCAAGTTGTGGTGCTGCACTTAGGGGGGTTGACCACTGGCTTTGGCTCCCACCCCCATGCTGTCTGTCATTGCCCTGCCACCACTCTTCCTGTTCCCTTTGCAGCAGTGGCAGCAGCAGAGCAGAGCTCCAATTAAAAATAAAAAGTGGGTCTATCCAACTGCACTTGCATGGCTGGTCTGATCCCTCCCACTTCTGATGCAAGCAAATGTCAGAGGGAGGGGTCAGACCAGCCATGCAAGTGCAGAATTGGAGAGAGCTGAATGTCAAGTCTGCTCTGTTGCTACAGTCAAGGAAACAGGAAAAGCAGCAGTGGAAGGGCAAGGACTAGTTGGGCATGAGGTGTGATGGGGTGATGGGCCAAATGACACATCTGTTGGGGGGGGGGGTGCACCAGGCTTGCAAGTCACACAGTGCACATTTTATGACTTGGTAGACCACTGGCTGAGACTACCTTTGTTTTCAGAAGATTGAAGCAAATGCATTTAGTCAATGCCAAGCCAGAAAAGCTGAAACAGGATGTGGTAAAATAAAGCTGTTGTAGCTGGGTTTGAAGTTAGGACAAATTGCTCAGTCCACTAAACCATTAAGGTACACCTGGGGATGTTCATTGCTGCTTGACTGACAAGACAGCATCTGGCTACTAGTTAAAACTTGATATACCGCCCCCCATTACATCGGGGCGGTTTACAATAATATAATAGTATCAGGTAAGAAAGGGGAAAAAGAAATTACAATCACTTAAAAGCAGAGTTTAGCAGAACCAGTGCAGCAAGGAGAACAAAGTCATACAGGGTCAGAGGGAACATTAAAAGCTAGGGAAAAGAAATGAGTTTTGAGCAGAGAGGAAAATGTAGGGTAAGATTCCTGAAGACAGAGGGCGGTAGGGAGGGAGTTCCAGAGGGCAGGACCAATGTTCCCTCTAATTTTCTGTAGGCTGTGTGCGCATAAAATATCAGCTGTGTGCAGCTTTTGAAGGAAGGTTAAATTTTTGTGCGCCACATAACGACACTCAGAGTTATATACTTTAAAATTTGACTACACATCAGAATACAGTATGTACACCACTTTGATTGCACTAGAAAATATTGTAGAACTTGTGAAAACCGTAAATACACAACAACTTTTAAATTTTAAGACGTCTGTGTTTTCTATCAGAATCAGAACCGTAATTTTTGTGCGCTCTGTTATAAAGTATGTGCGCTCGCTCGGCAAGGTGTGTGCGCGCGCACACGCGCACAGCTTAGAGGGAACAGTGGGCAGGACCTAAGAATGTGTGGATTTGTGACTTGGATTGGCCAAGGTTGGAAACAGGTTACTGGGATTAGACGTTTCTGGTTGAATGCAGTATCGATAATCCTATCCTTCCAGTATACAGGGTACCTGAAGATTGGAGAGTGGCTATTGAGAGGCCTGTTATCTTCTGCAAGGAAGATTAATTGGGCTAGTAATATAACTTCACTCCATAGTATAAGAATTACACTATGGAAATCTAGTATCCCCAGCCCTGAACAGATCATATGGTAGGTCGTCACCACTTTGAGCAACCACAATTCTGTATTGCTCTTTGACTGGCTTGCTACCCCACCCTCCCTTCTGTCACTGTTTGTCCTATATGGTATTCTGTTCTGGGAACAGAACATCTTCCATCCAAATCCCCATCTGCAACCCATCCCAGGGAGGGGAGGAATCTCAATCTTTCTTCCAAGGGCATAACTCAGATGTTGCTTGTGAAACAGAACAAATAACACTAGAATGTATGTGTACTGGGTCATCCCAATAGAATAAGAAAAAATAGAGTATAGAAAGGCAGAAGTACAGGCCAAGGAGAGACCTAATCACCACAAGGTATCAGCAATTCACACAGAACAGATGACACCTTATTGCACAAACTCATAATGAAGTCCAACGTAGCAGTTTTCAGCCACTGGAAATCTTAACAGCATTTGAGTCAAGTCTTCAGTTCATATTTACTGTATAGTATGCCCCTCAACTACAGCATCCCCCTTGTATGAGACATTTACTAGGTCCCCCAAGATATTTTTCAGACCATAACATTCCTTCCCCATTAGGTGCAAAAATCAGGGCTGGGGAGACTCCACTAGTGGTGCATTTTTCTCCTTCTAAACTGGAGCCAGGAGTTACTACCTCCCTCATGTAGAATGGCATGAAATCAGTAAAATTTAATCTTTGTACTGCATGGTGGCCTTATTCTGGGTCATCACTGATGAGACTTTCTGGGAGCCTGCTGTGCTGCCTCAGCTCTAATGCTACCTTGCCATGAACTTCCTACACACCAGCAAGACTGATCTGCCTGGGTGACAGGACAAAGCTGGAACATTTGCCTGCTGGAATTATAGAACCAAAGTATCTAAACATTCCTCTATTTTCTAGATCCTGCTTGTCCAAAATTTTTATTCTGTGATTCAGGCATCAAGTGTCTACATCATTCAGTGCTAAGTTGGTGGCTCAAATGAAGCTTTTGGAGATCAGACAACTCTAAAATGTCAGCCTCAGCAGCCAATGTAGATTGTCCTGTTTCTGGAGAGACCATGGTCTCGGGGCAGGAGTGGCAGCCATGGGGCTGGCTTTGTGAAGACTGACCAAATACAAATAGGTTGCATTAGGACCAGAGTAGCTGAAGGGCTGTTGAATAAATCGGTTCTCAAGTGGGTACTGGGATGCCCCTAGCCAGACTGGTTTCCAGGATACCTGCAATGAATATACATGGCATGCACATTTGTCATGCACATTATGGATAGCCTAAAAATTTATTTATTTAACATCTTATATACCGCGCTATTAAAATCAGCGCGGTGTACATCGAACAAAATATACTGCAATGTGTACAGGTAACATCGAGTTTACAGAGAACAAGGGAATATAAAACATGGAATAAAAGGGATAACTATGTACAATAAACAATATACTATTTATATGCTTTAATTATGTACCATATTTAAACTCGAGTGAATATTGAACATGTATTCATGGGTAGGATGAGTCTATAGTAGTAAGGTGGATTTTCGTGGGGACTAACCGTTTTCTGGTTGGATTAAAGTGCTAGGGTGTTTGGTGTGAGTGGGAGGCCTGTTGGCTGTGTGAGTGTCCATGGACACTTCTGGGTAGTATTTTGTGAATAAGTGATGCTTTACGGCTTTGCGGAATTGTAATAGACTTTTGATGCCGCGGATTTCGTGGGGAAGCTTATTCCAATTCCTGGGTGCAAACAATGAAAAAGCTCTGTTTGATGTGGCTTTAGTACATGAAGTCATCATCTTAGGAACTATTAAAGTGTTCATAGTTGTAGTCCTTCTGTTTCTATTTTCAGGGGTGTTATGGATTAGTTTACTGATTGGTGTTGGTGGGTAGATATTCATGGCTTTGAAGGTCAAAACTAGTGACTTGTATGAGAGTCTGGCTTGTAGTGGTAGCCAGTGTAGGTCTTTCATGATAGGCGTTATATGAGCAGACCTTGGTGACCCAGAGAGGACTCTAGCAGCTGTATTCATAGCCAGACGTAGTGGATTTAAGGTTGATTGAGGGAGCCCGTGGAGGATGATGTTTGCAAAATCTAGATGTGGCAGGACTAGTGCCTGGAAGGTTGACCGGTAATCAGTATAGTCTAGTAGTGGACGGAGGTGGCGTAGTGTTCTGATCTTATGGTATATATTCTTTGTCACATTCTTCACGTGCATTGTCATGTCCAGGTGTTGATCTAATGTTATGCCGAGGTATCTGATCGTGGGTTTGGACGTCAGTTCTGTGTTGACCAGCAGTGACGGCGGAGGTACAAACTTAAGATTCCTTGTAACAAATAGGACATCAGTTTTGCTATGATTTATTCTTAGGTTTTGAGTCAGCAACCATTCAGCTACTGCTCCGAAACAGTTGGTTATTGGAGTAAACACTGGTTGGTCAGTTTTGAACGGCATGTATATGAGGATGTCATCAGCGTATGCCAAGCATTGCACGTTGAAGGATCTGATCAATTCACAAATCGGCTGCATATAAATATTGAACATTAACGCCGATAGTGAAGATCCTTGTGGTACGCCTTGAGACTGTAGGAACGGCTCTGAGGATTTCTGGCCTGTTTTAACTTGTTGCCACCTGTTGGAAAGGTAGGATCTACACCATTCCAGTGCTGTGCTTCGAATCCCCTTCTCTCTCAGACGTTGAATTAGTATATCGTGGTTTACAGAATCGAAGGCAGCAGAAATGTCTAAAAAGATGAGAACAAATCCTTGTTTGATGTTTATTCCTGTGATCAGATCGTTGAATAGGGTTGTAAGGATTGTGTCGACTCCATGTGCTTCTCTGAATCCATGTTGTGATTTGTCTAGGGGTGCTTCTGTGTCAATGTGATGCTGGAGTTGTTGTTGGGCAGCTTTCTCAATGATTTTTGCAAGCTGGGGGATGCTTGAGATTGGCCTAAATGATTCAACTTTGGATGGATCAAGCTTACTGTTTTTTAGTAGGGGCTTGATAGAGGTGTGTTTAAGACTCTGGGGGAATGAGCCTGTTAGGAAGGATTGGTTCAGAATTTTGCATAGGATTTGGCTTAGATCATGTCGCAGATCTTTGATCCAGTTAGCTGGGCATGGGTCGTTAGGTGCCGTGCTAGGATTGATGGAGGCAATAATTCTCTCAATTTCACTAGATGATATAGTATTGAAGTTGCAAAATGGAGTTATGAGATTCCTTAGGTGATATAATGGGGTTGATGGTATTTATGCATGTGCTGGACTTAATCATTTTTGATTGCAGGTAGTTTGCGTAGTCCTGTGGCCGAGGTGTTGCAGGTTGGTCTGAAACTGGCTCTCTTGTTATGGATCTTACTAAGTTGAATAGAGCATGAGGTTTATTGATGGAGCGCTTCAGTAGGTTTGTGTGGTATAGTTTCCTGCTCAATGTTACCTTTTCACGGTGGGTAGCTAGGTGTGAGTTATATGTTTCAAGGGCTTCTGGTGAGTGGGTTTGGCGCCACTGTCTTTCAAGTTTGCGTAGATGAATGAGGGATGTACGAAGGTCAGCAGAGAACCATGGTGCGTGTTCTCGTTTTCTTATTTTCTTATCCATGTGCACTGGACATGAGGCGGCTCTGAGGTTCTCGTCCCATTTGGATACCAGGTCATCTAAGTTGAGGGTAGTGTTGGTCAAGAGTGGATGGAGGTTATCTAGGACTTTGTCGCGGTTGAGAGGTTGAAAACGGACTGCATGGGTTCCGGGTGAGTTAGATGGTATTTGACTCACATGTGAGGTAAAGGTGGGTATATTGAATTGAATAAGATTGTGATCAGACCAAGGTACTGGTATAACCGATAGTTGAAGGGCTTGGTGTGTTAAGGTTTTGGAATGAGGTGCGAAGATGAGGTCTAGTTTGCCTCCTTTAGTGTGGGTGGGAGAGTCGACATATTGTTTGTAACCTAGATCCTCTAGTGCGTCTAGAAATGCTTCTGAATGGCTGTCATGAAGAGAAGGGAGGTTGAAGTCGCCAACTACCCAATTTGGAGAGCGTGATGTGGATGTTGCGCATGCAAGCTCAATTATTGTTGGAAGGTCATCCGGTAATGGGGATGGTGCTCGATAAAGCAGGTTGATTGAGCAGAGATCATTGGATATAGTGAGGGAGTCAAGGTGGGTTGAGCTGGAGGAGTTGCATAGCTTGAAGTTAAGATCTGTTTTAGCAAGGATGAGCGTTCCGCCTCCTTTTTGAGTGGATCTGTGGCATGTGTAGAGGTCGAATCCAGGAGGCAGCATCTGGTTCAGGAGGATGTTGTCGCTGTCAGATAGCCATGATTCTGTAACCATCAGGATGTCGAGCTTGTATTGAGGAATCAAGTCCATGACTACGGGCCATTTTGATCGTATGGATCTGGCATTTATCAATGCACATTTTAGGAGGCGTTGTCGATGGAGTTTCTCAGATTGGGCTTTGTTGATGACTTGAAGGGGAATGCTAAGAAGATGGGAGTGGGATGTGTGGTTGCGTTTTGCATTTGTGTGGTGGGAGAATTCAAACCATCTCCTTCCATATGTACGCAGTATTGGTATGTAGCTAGTATCGTGGTTGAGGGCGTTTGTGATGCAGGGGAGCCCAAAGGTAAGGAGGGTAGTGATCAATAACAGGACCTTGTACATTTTTAGGTTAGATATAAATAATGCAATGCCTATAATAGTGCAATAACTAGCAGCAGTGCAGTGATCCGCAATTGCTATCAACAATGCAATGAATAATTGATATTGGCAACAGTTAAAGGACTATAGGCAGTGGTGGAACAATGTGCTAATTTAGTATTGGCAGTAGTATTAAGATTATTGATTTGCAGATAACAGTATAATAGCTTGTGAGATGCTAGTTTGTACTGATAACAGTATTGTAATGGCAGTAATAAGTAATAAGTTTTTTACTGACAACAGTAATTTAATAGCTGTAATAAGTTCTTACTGACAACAGTATTATAATGGCTGTAATAAGTTCCTACTGACTACAGTATTGTAATGGCAGTAATAAGTAATAAGTTTTTTACTGACAACAGTAATTTAATAGCTGTAATAAGTTCTTACTGACAACAGTATTATAATGGCTATGATAAGTTCTTGCAGTATGCTGGATATTAGCAGTAGAGTGTACAGGAGCAGGTTATTGATAACAATACAGTTATACTTGCTGTGTCCTTGGTCTTTTGACGTGTTGATGCTCTCAGTTCTCGAGGAGCTTAGGCTGATAGGTGTTTGAGCGTCGCTGTTATAGCTTCGATGTTTGCGTCTATTGCGAGTTCAACCAGAGTGAACTTCACGTAAGCTAGCGTTGTATCCGTCGGATGTTGAACAGGCGTTTTCGGTAAGGCCTCTGCCTAAGGGCCGTGCCAAAGGGCCCTCTGGCGAGGCCCTCAGGCGCGGGCCCGCAAGGCGCGGGCACGCCTTGGCGTGCAGCCGCTTTTTAAGGCTCTGAGAAGGCCCCGATTGGGTATGGGAGGTGCGGGAGGAGCACACGACTTGGGGGGGGGGGGGGGGGGTTAAAGGAAGGACTAGATTGGGGAAACACTAGAATAAGTGATTCTGTAGCCCACAATGGTCTAAAACCTAGCGTATCAACTTCCTTGCACCCCCTTGCTGCCATACCTCAGAACAAAGCAGAGGTTCCCTTGCCAAGGGCCATTCACTTTTTTCACAAATGTCCTCTGCTTTAACCCTCAAAAGATAATGGGGAGAAGCAGCAGATAAGTGATAGCTTGACATGCAGCAAATGGGCAGTCGGCAACACCTACCCTCACACCTAGCTTGACAAGGTGTTCAGAAAATGATACATCGTGCTGCTGTTCAAAAGTACATATATTCTATATTTTATGTAGATCATACTTCAAAATGACTTCAGCTTCCTTAATTAGTAGTGGGGCTGATGGCAAAGCAGAAGACAAAAGGCCAGGGGCATCTTCTGCAACTGCAGTCTCTTGCTATATTGGGTGGTCTTGGCCCTACCAGTATTTTCCTAGCTTTTCACTATCTAGCACACTATTACAACTGAGACTTTGTCTCACCCAAGAGGCACTCGACCAGTAAACTTCTCTTCAGAATGCCATTAACAAATATATGATCTATTGCTCAATTTCTAATCTAGGCCACTACCTTGACATCTAGTCCAGGCTGTTTAGTTCAATAGAAACTCATATGCAGAGCAGTAATTAAAGCATCAGAACACTCTAGATCAAATTCTCTGATTATGAAATAAGACGTACTGATTTTGTACATAGGCATGTTCAATAGGTTAACATTTTAACATGCCCACAGGCTTAAGGACAACCAGAGCTGTCAGCTTGCCAGAGTTTCTGTAAAGGGACAATATCTGTTAATACTCTTCCCCTTTCCCATCCCATCCCAGCCTTTCCACTTCTAAATAGGATAAGAAGGTGTATTTGGTATCCATCAAGCTATCATGTAAACCACTGGGATTTCAAAGTTTCCTCAGGTGAGCAGGCTCTCTACAAGGCCTTGGGGAGTTGGGCCATATCTCAGGATAGAATGCTCATTCAATCAGGTGAATGGTCCATGGATCAGACTATGTAAACATGACATGACTGGCTTTTAACTTGCAGATTAGTCAACAGCAGGGATTTGCTTTTTTCATAACACTGTACAGGAAACAAATTATAACAAGTCAAGAGAATGAAAATATCATTCTTAGGCCACGTCAAGGAGAGACTTCTGTAAATGCTTTAGTCAGTACCACCCCATAAGTATCCAAAATGAAGAATTAAGAAATGAATGGAGATACCACATTGATCCAAGCTATACATGACCTTAAGCTCCTGTCAGGCAAACTGCAATGGGTTAAATCTGATTCCCTTGATAGGTGATCAGATGCTTATAAGAGAGCACAGGAACAAAGTTGAAACCTTGTTTGCTAGCAATTGGAACAAGTGGAGAGAGCTCCTGTGCAGCTCTGGAAACATCAGGAAGTCCTTATTTGCCAAACAACAATTTGATTTTTAAGGCTTATCTAAGCAAAATTGCCACCAACGTGGCCCTGGAGGGAATTGCATCTAAGAATTTGCAAGGAAATGAGTTACATCCAAAAACAGAAGGATTTAACCTTCTGTGCCAACACAAGAGCTGCCTCCAAGGTGTGAGTCTTGCAGGTAAATTGACAGTACACTCCTGATGTGGTTATTTCAAACATTGAGAGATTTCCTAAGCAAAATCATAGGTGCTAACATGAGTCTTAAAATTCAAGAACTGTAGTGTCTTACCCCAAATTTCCATAGACTCAACTTGTCTGGTACAAACTATCCTTAACAGTCAAAGCATTAACAGATGAAGAGGACCAGAAATGCATCCAAACTTAGCCTTCCACAAGGCACTAAACACATTTATTCATGGAGCACTTTGGAGACACAAGCATAAATCACATCCCACCAACAGTTGGCTATGCTTGATACTCTAAGTTAGTAACCTAGCAATGTATTTTTCTCCCTCTTCCACTGAAGAACCTGAATAACTTAAACTGAAAACATGCTAACATAGGATGTATATTTTAATGTAAAACTGTTACTATTTCTCAAATTACTTTGATCTGGAGAAAACTGGTATAAAGAATGATTTGACTATTTCCTGTTCAACGGTCTAAAACCAGCAAGCATGTTAATGCAATTTAGCTCGTGTCGTGAGAGAAGCAATTGTGACCAAATGCCCCCTTAACCAGATTATTGGTCTGGGATATAACGCTCATAGCCACTAATAACATTAGACATAGAACTTAAAGAGAAAATCAGACATTCCTAGCAATATTCAAAGTTGAAGTTGCAGGAGCATAGGGAACAAACAGCTACAGGAGTTGGGGTCCCAACAGTCTACCTTTTTTGATCTTCCTTTTCCCTCCTTTAGGCATTCTTCCAAATACTTCCAAGGGGTGTTCCACTTTGGTCACACTCCTTCAGGCACACATACACAGCTACAATGTGACACAGCAGTGCTTGAATTTTAAAGCTACCAGGCAGTATTGGATGTCATTTCTGGGGGAGGGGTACAGGACCTCCCTCTCAGTACCATTGGTAACACTAATTCTCCACCCCTGGGGGGCTGCTACTGCTGTAGATTGCCTCCATGTAGACAGAACACACCAAACCCAAGCAGATGGTTTTTCCTTCAAATCTAAGCCTTGAAGAGCCTCCTGGGGTGATAGCTTGTGCTGATTCAGAAACCAAAGCCTAACAAAGGATATCTAGCTAAAATTTTAAAATGCAGATTTTCATGTTTCATGCCAAAGATTTTCCTCTGAATTTTTTGTTAGTCAGCTTGCTGCCACTCCTTGATGCATAACCTTTAGAACATTGTTCTGACACTGGCTAAGAACCAGTCACCAAGAGCTGGGAGATGTTCCCAAAATTGGCATAAACAGCAAGCCCATGCTTTTAACCATCCATTCCTGCAGGCTGGAGAGTATGCAAAGCAAGGTGCTGCATACTGGAAATCCTTGAACAATGCCTTTATTTCTGCTTAGACCTCCCCCTCATACCCATATGATCACTGTTGCCACCAACCAAAGCTGGAATGTTGGTTTGCTTTCCTTCTCCACTGACAGTGCTCTCCAAAGAATCCTAAACCTAACTGCTCTCGTTGGCACAGGCTGGAAGTGTTGCATCCTGTTGCTACGATCACTGTATTGCTGGTTGCAGAGGAGGAAATGGCCTGAGGAACAGTCTTTCCCATTCTGCCAACTCTGATCACTTAGTTACTAGTTTCTAGTGACTGGACATGGTTTTGGGAATACATATCTTTGTATTTTTCTCAGTACAAGAGAAATTACAATTAACTTTCTCCTGCTCAGACTATGGTTTCTTGGTGTTTCCACTTAAATGTTTTTGTCCTGTATTCTATAATTGAAGGCTAGTCTGTGGTCTGTGACCTAAGGAGGGATTCTACTCATGTAATTCTGTCTAGTAATCTAGAGTTGCACTTAGCTTATCCAGTACATAAGAAATGCCATACTGGGTCAGACCCAAGGTCCAAGCCCAGTATCCTGTTTCCAACAGTGGCCAATCTAAGTTACAAGTACCTAGCAGCTTCCCCAGAAGACACAGGTTCCACAATGCTTATATTGAGACAAGCAGTGGATTTCCCGGGTCCCCTTTAATAATGGTTTATGGACTTTTCCTCCAAGAACACGTCAACTCTTAAACCCAGCTACACTAACGGCTTTTACTACATCCTCCAATAGTAATTCCAGAGTCTGATTACATGTTGCATGAAATATTCTTATGGGTTACATTGTAGTTTCATTGCATGTCCTCCTTTCTATGTTTTGATGACATAAATCTGTTTATCCATTATATTCAGGTCATTAATTTACAGACCTCTATCATACCTCCTCTCAGCCATCTCTAAGTTGAAGAGCCCTAACCTTTTAGCCTCTCCTCATAGGGGTATCCTTTGAACCACCACCAAAATGGTAAAGGGGATAATGTACCTTCTCTAACTCCCGCTATAGTCTTAAGATATGGTGACTAGAATTACACACGGTATTAAGGATGCAGCCGCACTATGGAATATAGAAGCATGATCTTTGGTTTTGGTCTCCATTCTTTTCCTCATGATTCCTAGCATTCTATTTGCTGCTTGGACACCACTGCACACTGGGCAGAGGGTTTCAATGTATTATCCATGATGCCTAAGTCTTTTTCCTGGGTGTGGTTCCTAATGTGGAACACTGCATCATGGAACCATAGTTGGGGGGGGGGGGGGGTTCAAGGTGCATAACTTTGCACCTGTCTAGATTAAATTTCATCAGCTATTTGAATGTTCAGCCTTCAAATTTAAGGTCCTCTTGCAATTTTTCACAATCCTCTTGGGTTTTAACAACTTTGAATAATTGTCATCTGCAAATTTGATTACCTCATTTATTCCATTTCCAGGTCATTCACAAATGCTAAAAAGCAGTGGAGTACTTCACTATTCACCTTTCTCCATTGGGAAAATTCTCCATTTAGCCCTAATCTGATTTCTGTTTTTAATAAGTTCCTGATCCACAATAGTACACTGCCTCCTATCCCACAACTCTTCAAGATTTAAAGTGTCTCATGAGGGATATCAAAGGCTTTCTGAAAACCCAGATACACTATTAACTGACTCGCCTGTGTCTACCTGTTTATACCTTCAAAAAATACAACAGACTAGTAACGCAAGACCTTCCATTGCTAAAGCCATGTTGGCTGTCTCCATTTGCCTTGACTATCTACATGTTAAATTTTGTTCTTAATGGTTTCTCATCAGTTTGTAGTTTTCCAGATCACCCCTGGAACCTTTTTTAAAAATTGGCATTACATTGGCTTTCCTCCAATCTTCAGGTTTTAGTGGTGATTTTAATGATTAATAGGTCTGCAATCTCATAATTTAGTTTATCCAACATCCTCAGATGCTAAAATATGAGTAGCAAATCATATCCTGTCCAGGTGACTTGCTACTCTTCAGCTTATCAAATATCAATAAACCGGGAAGATATATTTATAACTATTTCTTCTGCTGTATCAGCTTTAAATACCATTTCAGGCATGGGTAACCGCAACATTTTCATCAAAGACCAAAAGAGAATTGTCTCTGCTATGGCCATGTCTGCTCTTAGTGCCCCTTTTACCTCTCCATCATCTGATCCCTCTTAGAGCTCAGGTTTTTTATTTTTTATTTTACTGTTTCTGAAGTTTCCAACAAAATCAAGCAATACACTTGTACAGAAAAGATGCACACGTAGAAATATACAAAGAAAAATATAGCACAAAAACCCACTCAGTGAAACATCTGTAGTCCCCATTATGGGGGATATAGTGAACGAAAAAAAAAATCACTAGTGGAGGAGGTCCCCCTAGATTATACACAATAGGAAAAATACCCAGGCAAAAAAATGAAGGCAAAAGCAGAGGAGCATTTGAAGAAAAACAGATCACTACAGTACCTTAGAGGGGAGGACGTTGACATATGAGTACTAATATAGGTGGATAAATCCCCAGGCTGAAAGAATACATATTTAAATGAATTATGCAGCACAATACATTTACAGGTTTTTTTTGCTACAAATGTACTTAAGTGTTGCACATTTTTGCTTCTACAGCAAGCTTTTTATAAGTTCTCTGCTTGCCTTGCATCTTACTTGCCAGTGCTTATGTCTTCAATTTGTCGTTTGACTCTTCTTCCCCCTCTCTTTTGAAAGATACTTCATGTAAAAAAACAAACAAACCAAACCCCCAGCCTCTGACCTCACCTTTTAAACCATGCTGGTAGTCTTGGATGACTTCCATGTTTTTCTTAACGCATAGAATACAGCTGGTCTGGGCTTCCAAGATGATCATTTTAAACATCACCCATGCTTTATGTAAATCTTTAACCTTTGCAGCTGCTCCTTTCAGGTTTTTTTTAACTGGTTTCCTCTTAGTCTCCCTTTTGAAAAGTTAAAAGGTAGTACTATGGATTTCCTTGCTGTCCTGCCATTTATTAAATCATACTCCATGCTATGATCACCATTGCCAAGTGGCTCCAACACCCTTAACTCTTGTACCAGATCTTGTGTTCCATGAAGGACTAGTTCCAAAATTGCTTCCCCTCTGGATGGTTCATGAACCAGCTTCTCCAAGAAGCAATGTTTCTAGATGAAATCTCCCTAGCATGTCTTGCTGTAATACTGAGTCAATACTGGGGTAATTGAAATTGCCCATTATTACTGTGCTGTAAATATTGCTAGCTTCCCTGATTCTTTTTTGAGGATTTCATTATCCATTTGTTCATTGTGGCAAGGTGGTTGATATGCTCCCACTGCTATCTCGTTCCCCTTTTTACATGGCATTACACTGTAATCTCTAGGGACAGTTTTGTTTCCTGCAAAACTTTAATCCTGTGTTTAATGCCCCCTAATAGAGTACAGCCCCTCTAACAATTTGATCTACTCTATTGTGATATAATTTGTACCCAGGTATGTGTCCCACTCTAAGGCACACATTGCATTTGCATGTGTCCCACTGATTGTCCTTCCATGTCTGAGATACCAATCATATCTAAATCTCCCAAATTATTTAAGACATCTAGCATTTTGCATAGAAGATTTTTAGAGGCTGTATTTATATTAATCTGGTTACTGGTAGGCAGTGGTAATTTGGAATCTTAAATTGTCTGCTCTGTACTTAAAGGCATTTAGATTATTTTTGTCTGTCTTGGAACCTGTCTATACCCTAACTTCATTCTTTACTAGTATCAGTCTGAACCATGTGCTCCTGGGTGACTCAGCTTTTCCTATCTCCCTCTTTTTAAAGGTTTAAGCCAGAAGCCTGGTTCCATCCCAGTTAAGGTGGAGATAGTCCTTTCAGGAAAAGCCCCTCCTTTCCTCAGAATATTCCCCAGTTCCTAACAAATCCAGAAGCTTTAATCTCCAGGAACAAGCAGGAATGTAGTCCTCACATATGGGTATTGTCGGAACCAACAGAGCCTGCATGGGAATGCTCCCCAGCATGCAATAGGAATGCTTTTGGGAGCATCCCTCAGCACATGTGCTGCCTTCCTGCCTTTCCAGCTGTCCCTCTTCAGTTCTTTGTTTTCTGTGGAGCCGACAGGATCTATTCACTGTCACCGCAGAAAATTCAGTCTTTAAATTTCTTTTCTTGTGGTTGCGTTTGCCTACCGCACGACACCTACCAGTACCACCGGTTCTTTTCTTTTCATAAACAAAAAATAACAAAACTTAGGTTTTAGACTTTCTCTTCAGAAATCTTTTTTCTTTGGTGCTAGGCGCCATGTTGGGCACTAGGCCCCATATTCCTAAAACATGGAAAAACCAACTAGTGGTTTTAAATGTACTAAGTGTGGCAGTACCATTTCCTTCACTGATACCCATGATTGGTGTCTGAAATGTTTAGGACCTTAACATTCTCCAACTGAATGTCTCTCCTGTATGGGGATGACTAAAAGAGGAAGACAGAACCAGGCTGCAAAGCTTGGTACCCTCTTTTCTTCAGATGCCAGATCCATTGCATCGACATGGTTAAGGGCCTGTTCTTCCTCCCATGGATCTCAGGTAACTAAACACAAAAACAGATCCTCAAAGGGTAGCTCTCCTGCTAAGCATCGAGAGGCCATTGGCATTGCCCTTGAGGGAACCATACTAGCAAAACAGCCCCAGCAGGAGGCTTCGGCTTCCAAAGCATCGATGGGGCTTCAGGATGTTGAGGCCTCAACCTCGCAAGAACTACCTGTGCCATGCTCAGGGGTTCCGGCTGTTCTTACTGGTACTGATGCCCAGGCATCAGCAGCATCAATAGACCAGAGGTTCCTCACTATCAAGCACAGCATTGCAGCTCTTCTCTCAGCTGTGGTACCGGTGGTCCCACGGGCACCGGTACCAACATCGACACCAATGCTGGTATCAGTACCGACACCAGTACAGATACAATACCAATGGTACCAGCCCCAGTGGGAAGTCTTCCCATGCCATCTCTAGCTGGAATTGTCAAAGCAGTACTGGGTCAACTCGGTACCAACTTGGATTGGTACCGGGATAGTGCTTTGCAGGAGCATCAGGGTCAGGAGTACTTAGATTCCTCAGATTTCGAAGACTCTGACAATTCTGCTGGCACTAGAGGTTTTCTCCTAGAAGATCCCTCTTCTCCCAATGCAGAATGTCACCTCCAGAAGACATGTCATTTCAGGATTTCATTCGTGATATGGCCAAAGGTCTTTCAATCACAGTAGCTCCTGAGGAGGAACCCAGAGCAAAGGAATTGGAAATTCTCCAATATCCTAAAGCTCCTAAGGAGGCAGCCACTCTGCCTATCCATGAAATTCTGCATAGTTTGATGCTCAGAATGTGGGAGACACCTCTGACTACTTCTCACTCTAGGAGACTTGATACTATGTATAGTTACACCATGTCCTGGATTTCAGAAAACTCAGCTGCCACACCATTCAATGGTAGTGGAATCAGCCATGCATAGGATGAAAAGTGCTAAGGCATGCATCCAATCCTCTAGGTCGTGAATGCAGGACTCTGGATGCTTTTGGGCACAGAGCTTTTCAAGATTCCATGCTTTCAACTAGGATCAGTTCATATATACTATATATGGGAATTGTTCCTCAAGGAAGTCACAGGAGACTTGAAACTTATGAGCCCATTTCTCCCAGATAAAAGAAGATTTTCTTGCTCTAGTTAAGCATGCTCAAGATGTCTCCATGTTTGTTAATCGTGCAGCCTTCAACTGCTTCAAATGCATCAGCAGAACCTCTGCTATTGCCACTGGTGCACGATGGATTGCCTGGCTACAGGCATCAGACTTGAAGACTTGGGTACAGGACAAGTTAGGCAACATTCCTTGCACGGGGGAGAATATCTTCTGCAAGAACTGGCAGGAAAAGGCTAAGGAGTTTGTTGCTGACAATTCTACCTTAGATTGTCAGTCTACAGCCACTCCAGCCAAAAGGAAGCCTTACAAAAAACCCTTTTGGCAAAAAAGGAATCTTTATCCTTCCTATACCCAGCAGAGAAACTCCAGGTCAGGTTGCCCAAAAGGGACAAACTAGACAGCAAAAGAAGCCAAAAGGCCTGAGAGCCCAACCAGCTCTCCAGGTTCAGCCCCCTCAAGGGCTTTGACTCCTTCCTAGAGAGCTTTGCCTCCCTGCCTGAGGGGTCCCAAACCCCCAAATATTCCGGGCAGGTTATGCCACTTTGTCAACAGATGGCATCAAATAACAGCAGAAGATTGGACTTTGTCCATTGTAGGAGAGGGGTACAAGCTTCATTTTCACAGCTTGTCCCCTCCTACAATTCTAAAGCAATTCAATTCACAAACCTCTGCGGACAATCTGCTAGATCATAAGGTTTCCACACTTCTTGCCCAAGGGGCAATAGAGGTACTCATTCAACAGGGTGCTGGATTCTACTCCCCCCTATTTTCTTATTCCAAAGAAAACAGGAGGACAGACCCAGTCTAGACCTCAGAATTGAGCAAATATCTGTTTCAAGAGAAGCTCAATGATTTTTCTAGGAACTCTTCTGCCATACCTTCAGAGCCTTCTCTAGACTTAAAGGATGCATACACTCACATTCTCATCATCCAGATCACAGGAAATTCTTAAGTTTCCTTTTCAGGGGAAAACATTTCCAGTACAGGGTTCTTCCCTTTGGTCTGGCTTCAGCACCAAGGGTATTCACGAAATGTATGGCAGTAGTAGCTGCATTTCTACGAACCCTGGGGATTTTCGTCTTCCCTTACTTCAGACTGGCTCATTTGAGTCCCTACAGTTGCAGAGGCCAGCACTGCACTGTCCCGTACAATGCGAATCCTCCAATACTTGGCATTGGTAACAAACTTCCCAATCTCAACTAGTTCCTTCCCAATGCCTAGAATTCATAAGAGCCTGTCTGGATACCAGACAGGCAAGGGCTTTCCTTTCACAAGCCTGGTGTCTTAGCATAATGCAACTAGCTTCTCAAGCAGCAGGCAAATCCTACCTCACTGCTCAAGAGCTACTGCAGTTGCTGGGACATATGGCATCCACAGTTCATGTAGTCCCATATGCTCGCCTCCACATGAGCAGCTCAGTGGACCCTCTCCACACAGTGGACACAGGCCACAGGTCATTTGTCAGACAAAATATCTCAATGACTAATTTTGTTCCTCCAATGGTGGCAAGCACTAGAAAATCTGACAGGGTCTCCTTTCCATCAACCCCTCTTTCAGGCCACCCTAACAAATGCATCACAGGTGGGTTGGGGAGCACACCTGAATCTCTACCCAGGGCACCTGGACTCCACAGGAGGCTGGCCTACACATAAACCACCTGGAATTAAGAGCAATCTATTTAGCTCTTCAAGTATTCCACGCCCCGCTCAGCTACAAGACAGTCCTAGTCCAGACAAACAATCAAGTAGCCATGTTCTATGTGAACAAGAAGGGCAGGACAGGCTGTCGTTATGCAACAAAGCTTTGACTGTGGGCCCTCGCCAGAGCATCAAATTCACCTTCTAGTGGTATATCTTCTAGGTATTGAAAACATTTGGGCAGATAAACTCAGTCGAGTACTGCTGCCTCACGAGTGGTCCCTCCACCTAGACCAGGTGGCAAAGATATTTCATCTCTGGGGCACTCCAGACATAGACCTCTTTGCAAGTCCACTGAATGCCAAACTTCCCTGGTTCTGTTCCAGGATTCTGGCTCACAACTGTCAGGCAAGGGATGCCTTCCTCCTTCACTGGAGTCGGGACTTCCTTTATGCCTTCCCACCCATTCCCCTCATCCCCAAAACACTCCAAGCTTCAGAGAGACAGGGGTCGTATGATTCTCTCATAGCACCACGATGGCCATACCAAACATGGTATTCCCTGCTTCTACATCTCAAGTGGCACCTCTGGAGTTGGGGCATGCTCCAGATCTTCTTTCCCAGGAGAACGGGATGCTATGGCACCTGAATCCCCAGTCCCTGCATCTCACAGCCTGGTTGCTGAAGGCTTAGACCTCCAAGATTTCAACATGTCCCAACAGATAAATATCCTTCAGGCTTCTAAACTTTCCACAAGATCTTATGCCTTCAAGTAGAAACATTTTACTATATGGTGCTTCAAGAAGGGATTAAACCCCCTGGTCATACCCTTAGAATCGATACTAGAGTCCTTCACTTATCGAATTCTGGTCTAAAGATCAATTCAGTAAGAGTCCATCTTAGTGCAATTGCAGCTGCTTATAGACCTGAATGGACAACCAATTTCCTCTCATCCACTCCTATCAAGATTCATGAGAGGCCTTTTATTAACTAAACCTCCCATCAAGCCACCACCAGTGGCATGGGATCTAAATCTAGTTCTTGGGCAGCTCATGAAGCCACCTTTTGAACCTTTGGCTACTACAGCCCTTAGGTTTTTTAGACCTAGAAGGTCATCTTCCTAATTGCAATCACCTCTGCCCATTGCATTAGTGAATTGCAAGCTTTAGTGGCTGATCCTCCTTATACTAGGCTTCATCATAACTCACCCACACTTCATGCCAAAGGTTTCACCTTTTCATTTAAATCAATTTCTTCCTGTATTTTTTTCCGAGGCCTCATGCCTCTAATGCAGAAAAACCTTCATACTTTGGATTGTAAAAGGGCCTTAGCCTTTTACATACAAAGAACACAACATAGAAAGTCCTCACAACTTTTTATAGCTTGTGACCCTAGTCATTTGGGACTTTATCTAAATGGATTGCCCAATGCATATCCTTTGCTTATGAGAGTAAGGGTGTTCCTCTTCAGGACCATGTCACAGCTCATAATGTGAGAGCCATGGCAGCTTCTATGGTTAATCTCCACTTTGTCTATTGATGACATTTGTCAAGCAGCCACCTGGGCTTCAGTACACACCTTCACAGCCCACTACTGCCTGCATAAAGCCTCCCGTCAGGATGCCTTCTTTGGCCAAGCTGTTCTTCAAAATCTTTCAAACATAAACCAACTCTTACCCACCAACACTGGTGGGATGCCAGAGATCCATGGGGGGAAGCATGGCCCACCTTACTGGGGTGACAGCTTCCTGGGGCTATCTCCCTGGCATCTTCAGCTAGGGAGTCCCCATATGAGGACTACATTCCTGCTTGTTCCTGGAGATAGCGTAGTTACTCACCTGTAACAGGTGATTTCCGGGAATAGCAGGAATTTAGTCCTCATAACCCACCCACCTCCCCTAGGAGTTGTCTGTCTCTTTCCTCTCTCCCTCTATCCTTTCACTCAGCTACAAACTTAACTGAAGAGGGACAGTTGGAATGGCGGCAAGGCAGCACGCATGTGCTGAGGGATGCTCCCAAAAGCATTCCTATTGGCTGCCGGGGAGCGTTCCCACGCAGGCTCTGTTGGTACTGACAATACCCATATGTGAGGACTAAATTCCTGCTGTTCCCGGGGATCACCTGTTACAGGTGAGTAACCACTTTCTTGCACCATTGTCTCAGCCACCCATTGAGATGCCAGAGTTGAGGTCCTGCATGTGGAACAGGAAGCATTTCAGAGATCGCTACTCTGGAAGTTCTGGATTTTGTATGGGTGCCAAAGAGCACTTCCAGTCTTGGTGTTGAGCTTGCCCCTTTTCTGATAATTGGGCATCATTTTACCCTTCTCCTGGTATCTGTCCTCATGACACTTTGTCCTTTGCTTTCTTCTCTTTTGTGGTCATAGAGCCTTCATGGCCACTGTCATAGCACTGTAGAAGGACCATGTATGATGTGACAAATATACACATGGGAATGGAGTAGATACCACACTATTCAGAGTATGTATTTGAACAGCTTAAATTGAAAGTGGCCAAGGCCATGGGACCAGATGGGATACATCCCAGGATACTGAAAGAGCTGAGGTTCTGGCAGGACCTTTAAAGGATGTGTTAATAGATCTTAGAGGAGAGGTTCTGCAGGACCAGAAAGGCTGATGTGGTACCGCTTCACAAGTGGTAATAGGGAAGAGGTGACAAGCTAGACCAGTAAACCTTAATTTGGTGGCAGGAAAAGTAATGGGGGGGGGGGGGGCGCTCCTGAAAATAGTAGACTTTCTAGAAACCAATAGGTTGCATGATCCTAGGCAATATGCTTTTACCAAAGGATGTCAAACAAATTAGATTTCTTTGACTGGGTGACAAGAGAACTAGATCAAAGGCATGTGATGTGCAATGCCTAGATTTCAGCAGAGCCTTTGATACTCTTCTAATAGAAGCTTAAACTGAAGAGCCTGGTGTTTGGGTCCCAAGGTGGTGTAGTGGCCAGAAATTGGTTGACTGACAGAAGGTGGTGGTGGTAAAGGGAGCTCATTCAAAAGGAGTAGTGGGGTGCCCCAGGGATTGGTCCTAGGACTAGTACTGTTAATGTATTTGAGTGACATTGCTGAAGAATTGAAGGTAAGTCTGCCTTTTTCACAGATGATGCAAGAAATTGCAAGTTTACTTTTTCTGAGGGAGTGGATAACATGAGGAAAGATCTCAAAAGCTGGAAGAATGGTCTAATGCTTCAGTTAAGATTTAACGTGAACCCCAGAGTCTTGCACTTGGTATGCAGAAATCAAAGGGAACTGTGTGCATTAGGGGGTGAGAGGTTGGTGCGCAAGGACCAGGAGAAGGGCTTCTTTTCTGAGGCGCTCAAGGTGGCAAAACAATGAGACAATGCAGTCACCAAAGCCAGAAGGATGCTGGGTTGTGTATAGGGATAACCAGTAGAAAGGAGGTATTAATACCCTTGTACAAGTCACTAGTGAGAGCTCACTTGAAGTATTCAGTTTTGGAGACTATCTCAAAGGATTTAAAGACTTTAAAATGAAATTGAAGCCTGTATGAGAAGACTTGAAGACCTAACTATGTATACCCTAGAAAAGGAGGAATGGGGAGATATGCTTAAAGGATATTGGAGAGATCACGTGACACATGAGCGAGTGAGAGGCTTCTCTACTTGCTCCGGGGCTGTTTCACCGTTATATTTTTTTTTCAGACTACCCCCCCCCCCCCCCAGTAAACATCAAAGCCTGTGAGCAATAAAGCGTGAGATTCTGGAGGTGGCTGGCAGAAAACCATCCTCTAATATGCCCCTTGCTGCAAGAAAAGAGCAGGAGAAGGCTGCAAAGCTGAGCGCTATCTCGGCTGGAAAACTGGTGTCCAATATGGCACAGCCACATTCTCCCGGTGCAGAGAGTGTGGAATCCGGGTCCAAGGAGCTGGCAAAAGTGGCTAAGCTTCTAGAACCGAAGTTTGACTGGATCCTAACTAAGCTTGACATGGTCAGAGACCATGACGGAGTTCAGACAGCGTGTTGAGGAAATCGAACATCGTGTGTCAGCACTTTTGAGGAGGCCGAGGGGACGCAGGCCCGAGAGCAGGCCACGCTGCAAAAGACCATTGCAGCGTTGCGAGACAAAGTCGATCTCAAACTGCTCCCGCAGGAATAACTTGCAGATTGTGGGAGTACTCGAGGCTAACACAGAGAATATGCTGTTGCCGGTGGAGTCCTGGCTTCCAAGGGAATTGGGCCTGGAGGACCTTGTGGGAGAACTAAAAGTGGAACGGGTGCATCGCATTGGGCCTGAGCCTAACCAACGTCTGAGTGGTGATAGCACGCATATTTAATTTTCACCACAAATGGAGATTGCTACAGGCATATCGGAAGAAGCGGTCATTGCTGATGGACAATCACAAAGTTCTTTTATTCCAGGACTATTCTGCCTCTAGCAGCGAAGCACAAGAAGTTTCCTCATTTTGCTCTGTGCTGTTTCAAAAACAACTCAGTTTCACGCTGGCGTTTCCTGCGACGCTTTGAGTGCAGCATGAGGGGAGAAACCATGTTCTGAACACTAGCAGCTGCGTGGAAGTTTGTGGAGGCATTGGAGGGATCAGAGATGCACAGTGAGCAGGCAACCTGATGCGATGAGTACTGCCCCTGAATACTAGACCCAAGAGGCCGGATAAGCTGGACTAGAGACTGGAGCAAGGCGCTCTCAGGGTCTTTAAGTTGCTTGCCCTGGGGATGGGGTCGCATGGTCTTCATGAGGCAATGCGATTCCCTGGGGGGGGACCTTGGGTTTCTCTTTAATAGTTTTTTGGTGGGTCTGCTTGTGTGTTTTTATGGAGGGAATGGGCAATGCGTTTGTTCATTGTTTGCCAGTGTGTTTTCAATTACATGTGATTATGTGATTATGTAGTGATCATGTACCGGTTATGGTGGGAGAGTAGAGCACGGCCCCTCGTATGGGGAACAGTTATAATTCCAACTGTTAAACTGGCTTTGAGTTTGCCACTATTGGGGGGAGGTCTGTATGTTTGCCATTGTATTAGTTAAGAAGGTGGGAGGGGCAGGACACAGCGCACGGATGTGGGCTCTGAGCCTGTCGCAAGTGGCCAGGTACCTTGGAGAGATTGTTTTAGAAGGGGGTTTGGGATGGTGGGCTAGAGGGAGGGGGTGGGAGGAGAAGGGAGGGTGGGTGGGGGGGTTTGGGGAGGTGGGGGTGCGGGGAGGAGGAATGAATGGCTGTTAGTGTTAAATGCTCGGGGTGTTGGGGGGGGGGCTTAGAGGGAGGTGGGGTGTGTATGGGTGTGAGCAAATGGTTCGTACAGGCACATCAGACATTAGGAAGTGGGGGTTTGCATGACTTATTGGACCCAAAGGGTGGTGTAGGCTGGGAGCTGAGGCTGGGCAGCTCGCAGCCCGTGGTTCTATGATGAGGATTGTAATGGCTATTTTGGAGGGGGATAAGGGCTGATGGGGACTGATTTACAATTTATCTCATGGAATGTTGGAGGTATTGGCACGCCCATTAAAAGTATTAAAGTGTTGCAGTCCCTCCAAGAAGCAGGGAACACATGTAGCGTTTCTACAGGAGACGCACCTTTCCGATAGTGAGCATGCCAAACTGAAGAAAACTTGGGTGGGCCAATTATTTGCGGCAGAGGGAGTTGGGGGGGAGGAAAAAATGGCGTGGCGATTTTGTTCCATAGGCAGCTAAAGGTGGAGGTCATCAGGGAGGAGAGAGACCCCTTGGAGGTATATCTGGTTGTAGGCAAAAATTAATGGTGAAGAATTACTTTTAGGGAATGTGTACACGCCTAATGTTTACTGACATGCGTTTTTCAAGGCCCTGGGGCGGAAATTGGGGAGTGCACACAATCTACCCATAATATTGGCAGGGGATTTTAACTGCCCTCATGACCCCGACTTAAATAAATCTGCAGTTACTCCAGGAGGAGGGAGTTGGACCACCAGGGGGATATCTTATTTATGCCAGACAGGGGGATTGCTGGATGTGTGGCGAGTCCTACACGGGAGAGCGAGACTACACACATCTATCTAGAGCTCACCGCACTTGGTCTAGGTTGGATTACATTTTGGTGATGCAGATGGATTTTGGCAGGGTGAGCGGGGCAACGATTGGCCCAATACAGGTTTCCAACCATGCAATGGTGAGCATTTAGCTGGAAGGGACAGCATCGGTTGGGTGGTAGGTGGTCATTCCCCCAACAGCTTTGGAAGCAGGAGGACTTTAAGGAGTTTTGCGTACTCGATGGCGTGAGTATCTTGCTGATAATGAGGGTAGTGTCTCCTCGGTGGCAAAACTATGGGAAGCAGGTAAAGTCGTAGTCCGTGGCCATCATGTTGCTTATGTAGCTAAAGAACAGAAGAGTAGATGAGGTCTTAGTATAGCTAGCGCAGGAGCTGCAGGAAAAAATCTCTGCGTAGCACCACTAGCGCAACGTTGAAGAGCTATTTAACAGTCCAACGGCAATTGAATAATTTGTTGCAAGAACAAGCACTATTTAGTATGCAGTACTACCACCATCAGTTTCGGTTTGGTAATCGGTCTGGAACATTGTTAGCCCGTCTGGTGCAGGATTGGAAAGGCTCCAATTTGGTGACTGTGCTGAGGGACCGAGCGGGTGTTAAGCTTACGGAGCCGAAAGACATAGTCAAAGAGTTTGAATGTTACTATAGTGCCCTCTATACCCCAGAGCCTGAAGATAGGGAACAGGAACGCCGTTTTTTGGATAGTATGACATGGAACCAGGTGACGTCGCCGGAAAGGGCAGCATTGAACAAGCCTATCTCTGGGGCGGAGATTCAAGCAGTTATTAAAGCAGGAAAGATGCATAAAGCGCCCAGACCCGATGGGTACGGGGCTGAGTTTTACAAAATTCTGGGGGAGCATGTGGTGCCTACCTTGGCAGCAGTCTATGCTGAGGTGCGGGAGTCTGGGGGCTTCCCAAGGGACATGTGAACAGCCTCCATTTCACTTCTCCATAAGCCTGGAAAAGATCCAGAAGATCCAACCTCTTATAGGCCTCTCGCTCATTAATTTTGACATGAAGATTTTGGCGTCTATTTTGGCAGCACGTGCCCAAGGCATCTTGGCACGCCTTATCGGGCGGTGTCAGGTGGGCTTTGTACAGGGGCGCATAGCAGCCTATAACATTGCAAAGGTCTTGCTGGGCATGGAGCGCTGCCTCCAGGGAGATATGCCTACTGTTGGCCAGTCTAGACACAGAAAAGGCTTTTGATCGCGTTTCGTGGGATTGTTTGAAGCTTTGCGGCATTTTGGTTTTGCGGGTCACTTTGTGGACTGGATTCAGGGGCTATATACTGAACCACATGCATACATTGTGATGGGGGGGTAGGTTTTGTCGGCTTTTGTACTACGCCGTGGAACACGTCAGGGCTGCCCCTGTCACCGCTCTTATTCATTTTGCAATTGGAACTGTTGCTTAGGCTGTTGCAACAAGAGGGGGTGACGGGGATAGTTTGGGGAGAGGAGATCAAAGTCAGCGCTTTCGCAGATATGCTGCTTTGTTTAACCAACCCGCAAGAGTCATTGGCTAGGGCGTTACACACTATAGATACTTTCGGGGCTTTTTCTGGTTTAAAAATTTAATAAAGCTAAATCATTGGGTTTGGACGTGGGGGGACGAAGCAGGGCACTCTGGCCGGGAGTCTTCCCACTGCAGTGGGCAGACGGACAGATTAGATACTTAGGTGTACAGATCCCGGAAGATTTGGATCAGCTCTACGAGGTAAATATCCTGCCTCTTATTGAGGGGTCTCTGGAGCGCCTGCGGTGGTGGCGGGTGTTGCCGTTGTCATTACAGGGTAGAATTGCGTTATTTAACATGGTGGAGTTTCCCAGATGGGCGTATATATTGAGACACATCCCAGTATGGGTTCGGAGGAAGGAGGTACAGTATTTGCACTGGCATTTGTCTTGTTTGTTGTGGCAGGGGCAGCGAGCTCGTATAGCGTTAGATACTTTGTTTCAGCCCAGAGATGCTGGGGGAGCTGTTTTATTATCGGTACAAGGATATAATATGGTTTGGACGCGAATTTTATGAGATATGGTGGCAGGCGCCTCGGAGATGGTCCCAGTGGACCTGTTGGATAAGATGGCAGCTCCCTGGCACAGATTGGCGGTGCTACAGGAGCTGGGGAATGCTCCCAGAGGGATGCAAATCCTCAGGTTTTTGGAGGACATTGCGCCTCACTTGGCGAGTCTTATGTGGCCGTCGTAAGAGGGTCTGGAAGAAGACGGACTGTACTCCTTTGGGTAATTTGGCTTTTCCCCTGGGGTTGTCGACTAAAGTCGCACAACTGTGGGCAAATAAGGGGTTTTGTTATGTGGGGCAGCTATGTATAGAAGGGAGTGCAGCGCTGGACTCCTTTACGTCCCTGACATTGCGCTTTGGCTTGGAACCCAGGGATTTCTTCTATCTGCAGGCCCGGCATTATGCTCTCACACTCAGGAAAGAAAATGAGCTATTAGCCAGAACGGGTGGTATGCTAGAGCTGTTCAATAGTTTGGAAGGAAAGATAAACATCCATAGTCTGATGATGGCTCTTTATCTGGAGGGGGGTGGCCGACTGGCTGTTTTGGTGGAAAAGTGGAGGAATGATGGGCTGTCACAGGTTATGGAGGAGTGCCTGCAGGGAGCTTTTGCTTCCATTAAGTTGATTTCAGAAACAATCCAACTACAAGAAATTCAGTATAAATTCCTCTGGCGGGCTTATGTACATAATGTCTGGGCGGCGAGAGCAGGTCTTGTGGAGACAGATGTGTGTAGTCCTCTGTAGGGTGGAAAGAGGGGGTTTTGCACATCGTTTTTGGTTTTGTATACACATCCAGGGATTCTGGCAGGGAGTGGGTCACTATATAGTGCAATGGTTTGGGGGAGAGGTGGAACTGGGCCCCAAGTGGTGCTTGTTCGACTGCTATGAGGAGGTCGTCTTGGAAAGGGAGGGGTGTATGCTGTGTAAGTTTTTTTTTTTTGCAGTAGCGAAGCAATGTATTCTGAGACATTGGATGACACCGCCCCCACAGTGGCAGAGTGGGTGAGAGCTCTGATGGATCTGCGTTGTTGGGACAGCAAGCCTGGGATAGGCATAGGCAAATATGGGGTTTTGTATGCACGGCTGAGCGTGGGGGGGACAGAGGAGTGCCTGCAGCCAATACTAGTGTCTGACTGGAGAAATATTGAAGAGTGAGTGGGAGGGAGGGAGGGCAGGATTGGGGGGTGGGGGGGGGCACCATGGGGGGGGGGGGAGGAGGGAGAGGGGATGCCTGCTGGGAACAGGGCTGGGCAAACTGATTTGGTTGGGCAAGGTAGACTGGCCTTGGGGAAGCTGAGCAGATGGGCTATCATTTCTTGCCTTTAGAATGTGTTTTGTGCACTGTTACCAAGAGTTGCTACCCCTTCGGGGTTGGGGACTAGTTAATAACATTGGTTAGGTTGTTAAAAGAAGAGCAATTGTGTATAGTGTGAATTTAGTCAGACCTGTACAGATGTTGCACCAGTCCTGAGTGACACAGTATAAGTGTAAGTGTATATGGCTGCTTGGCTTGCTCATGACCATGTATATCAATGTTAAATGTTAATAAAAATGATTTCACTAAAGGATATTAATGAATGAACACACCTTTTAGAAAGGGGCAGCTCTAAACAAAGGGCATAAAACGAAGCTGTGAGGTAAGTACACAGTGGAATTTTTTTTCCTCAATGTCGGCCTGCAGCTTCTGCTCTCCAGTTTCAGATAAGTCTCATTCTATAATGGTTGCAATCTTTTTTGCACAATTTTTTTTGTCCCACTGATTTTAATGAAAACAAGTATCCAAGAACAAATCAAAATAAGTGTTTCATGTACACATCTAGTGGATAGTAACAAGTCTCTATATTGGATTACTTAGCCATTCTATTTAGGCAGTCTATAGAATGTGGAATGGACTTCTATAATTGCACAGCTTTGAGGCTGTAGAAGGTTCCGACTGAAGTTGTAATTCATAATGGTCCTACTGAAGTCAGTTAATACTGTAGCTACTAAGTTTGTACATCAGCTCATTGTGCCCAACCAGCCCCATTGAGTGGCTTAGCTTCCTAAACTCAAATGCTATCTTCAATGTGTAATGTTTTTGTAGACTCCAGGGAAAATGGCTGTACTAGATTAAACAATCCAGAGGTATACCACACTACCTGCTCCCACCATTCTCTGGGTGACTATTTTATGGCCAGTCTCCCTCCCCTTAAGTTCTCACCTTATTTTGTATGTGCTCACCTGGCTCTGTACCATGCTTCTACCTTGATTTGGTTCATTTTCCATGCCTTGTATTACTCTTTCCCAGTTAGCACACTGGCATCCTTACACATTAAATGGGCTCAACACTCACTGCCAGGAGTGTCTCTTTCAAGAGACCTCTCTCTCAAATCCTTCACTTCAGTTTTGAAAGTCAAATGGGCTAGCAGTGTGTACTAAAGCTTATTGATCTCCTGTAAGTAATTTTACACTTTCTAGAATCCCATTTCTTTCAGTCCTTCCTAAGGTCAAAACAGTAACTAGAAGCAATTCTGTCTTTTGTAATTACAGTGCAGTGTGGCTAACTTGCTAAAAAATCCCTTTTAAGCTAAACTAATGGAGTGGTGCTTTTGACTTTTTTCCTCCTTTCCACCAGATGAAGCATGTCATGGTGACAAAAGCGCTTGGCAGTGTGACAACGGTAACTGCATTTTTATCAGCTGGAAGTGTGATGGTCTCAGTGACTGCATGGACGGCTCTGATGAGCGAGACTGTGGTATGTACATATGTGCAGTTATGCAAACTGAAAACACCTAAATATCTTCATCCTCCTCCCCCCCCCCCAAAAAAAAAGAAATGTGGCCCTTGGGGTGGATCCTTTGAGGGGGGGCATAGGACATGCATCATGGCAGGCAGGAGAGTCTGCCTTAAGCCTCCCAACTAGATTTCTGGGTTATAGGACAGGGCTAGTTAAGGCCAGGAGGCTATCGGGGGCCCCAGGGATTATGCACTCAACCACTTGCCTCTACTTCTGCAAACTTAGTTCAGTCCAAGATTTTTATGAACCATTCAAGTTTAACGAGCCTTCAGTAGTCAGGGCAAATTTAATATAAGAAGCTACAACTCACTTTTATTTTTTCCCCCTCTCATTCCTCTTGCCTTGGGTAGAGAGGCTTCTCTTTGCATAAAACGGTAATCTGTCGAGGGGATTCCAGTTCTAATCAAAATAGATAACAAAATGTTCCCCTCCAACACTGGTCTTCCTGGATCTGATTTCCAGGGTCAGCAGTAGCCTCTGTCTTATGCCCTGCCTGCCCCTTCCCCAAAAATCTGAGGCTGCTTTTTGCTCCCGACTTCAGCCTAACTACATAGTATATAGTTGCAGTGGCTTAGCAAGCCTAAGCCCAACTGTCTTTTTTGACTTGGAGATTATACTAGCCAGCTTTCCAAGATGAGATATCTAATGGTCTCCTTGCTGGTAAATGAGAAACCTTCTCATTCCAGAGAACTGGACTGCATAAGATACCTGCTATCATTAAGACTGTATCTGCATGCTAGACTGGTAGAACCTTAGTCTCGACACATGGCAAGCTGTGGAAAAGCAATACCATTTAATGTTGACTAATTGGTTTCACTATTCAATGGCATCTGTGCCTGCATCTCGATATTAAGCTAAAGTCCATGACAAGGGGTTCCATGAATTGTCTGGGTTCAGGTTAAGTAAGTTAACCTGAACCCAGAGGGAGGAGTAGCCTAGTGGTTGGGGCAAGAAGGTCAGTGGTTCAAATCCCACTAGAGGACAGCAACCTTGGGCTGGAAGGACTGGGGTTTCTAGTCCCACAGGTGCTCCTTGTGGTCTTGAGCAAGTCACTTAACCCTCCATTGCCCATGTTCCCTGTATTAGTGTATGTGTCTCATATCCCCTCGTGTTAAATGTATCCCCCAATTGTGTTGTGACCACTTTGATTGAAGGATAAGGTGGTATACAAAACTATCTAAATCCGTTTACCAGTCTAATGGAGGCATTCCCCTTCCCTCCTCCCTCACAAAATATGGGGCTTTTATCTTTATACAAAATAAGCAAGTCAACCTTCATATATTAACAGAATAATCCTGCTGGCATTCTGCTTACAAAGCAAACTTTTTTGCTGTTTGGCAAGTTTAAAATCCACTACAGAAAAATTGCTCAACTCCTAAATGGATAAAATGGCACCATATAAAACAATGTGGTGTAATGTTACAATTGTGTGGTTTTTGGTTTTTTTTGGGGGGGGGGGTTCTTTTCAGGAGGGGTGGGCAGCAGCATGTACTAATTTGTGGTATTCTCCTACATGTTAGTACTGTGGCTTATTTTTTTTTCTTTCTGGCAGCTTACATCTACAAATACTCCACAGCATGCCAAGCACTCCACTACTGGCCCAGTATACAGGGACTCTATACCTCTCAAATAGGCCAATGGAAGGATTCATTCCATATGTCTAACAGTCAAATCAGTGATGTGTGCTAGGAGAATCTGCCATAAATCACCTTATTTCTCAATACATGCCTAGTAGAACAAATCGTTGGGCATTAACATAGTTGTACCCATTTAACTGATTCATCCATTCAAACAGGCACATACTGGAAGTTTGACCATGCCCAGTGGTAGTGCTTAAGTCATGCCTACTCTGGGGACTTGTCAAAATAGAGGAAAAGATTTAGAGTGCACACTCCTGTATTTGAAGACTACTAATTATCACAAAGTGCTCATGACCATGCAGGTTAGCAGAATGACATACTGTACAAAGTATACAGTACAATAACTCAATTAGCTACATCAACTTGCACTGGAGAAACTTCAAATGGAGTGGATGATATTCTTTAGGAGATGTGGTCAACATGTCTGTCCAATTCTAAGAAGGATGGAGACTTTTATATTTGCCCAGTCCTTCCAAATCTCAATTACTTCCTAGAACAGTGTTTGGTTTTTAGCCTTGAAGATATAATGTCCACTTTTGTATGACAGAATGTAAAGGTGGGAAGAAACCATGCCCAGGGCAATCCCAGTGCATCGATGCTTGGGAGATCTGTGATGGCCATAATGATTGTGATGATGGATCAGATGAAGCTAATTGTCCTGAGAAGAGCTGTCTGGAGCATCAATGGCAGTGTAAAAACAAGGTTTGCATTATGAAGGCTTGGATATGTGACGGCATCAATAACTGTGGAGATGCATCAGATGAAGAAAACTGTGGTATGTAGTAAATACATCACAAAAAATACCATGAAATGCTACTTTTTTATATTGTAGTTACAGTAGCTTGAAGAGCTCTGCACTGATTTAAAATCACTTATAGCATATTACAAGGGTAAATGGCGCACACTACTAGCAGGTGCACACTTCAAGAGCATGGCTTCTAAGAAAATATAATATATATCCCTTGTTTGATACTTCTACTTCCCACATAGCACAAGATGAGTTAACTGCTCATTTGGATCTGCTTACTCCCTGCAAAAAGCCAAAAACGTTAAGTTGGCTCCTCAACTTGCTTCTCTTCATACATCTGCAAAATCTGGTATGTGCCATGTAAGTGAGCATGTCAACATCCCAAGTGAAGAGGCACTTGTGCCATGATTGCACACCCTTACGCACTTAGCCAAAAGCTCTCTTCAAACCTCCATGCTCTTTCATAAGAGGCTCACACAACATCCAAATGTGGGACACGTCTTGCCTAGATGTCCTAGGCAAAATCTGTCTTAGTAGTTGTAATCTGATAACATTCTTCCCGTTCTGAGTGCATTACTGCACATAATATCCAGTAAGTGGTAATGAGGCAGCTTCTCTGTTCTGCTCTCCAGTGTTTGTTTGAATACAGGACGCTAACTGATTAGCTGAGAATTGAGGATTTCAATGGCTTGGCCATCTAGATACTAATAAAATTCCCCTGCTCCATTACCAGTGCACACAAACACACAAGGTAGCAAGGTGACACTTTCCTTGCATGCTATAATAGCTTGCTGTTTCAGTGGGAGCATTGATAGCACAGGACAGATGCCCTGAAGGACCTGCTAGAGGCTCTGAGGAAACATGGCATGCCTATTCATGACGTGCATAGTAAAACAAGGTAGAAATCATAGGCCATTATGAACTCAATATTCCAATATTGTACACATTTCAGCTGCAGTTAAGGGCTGGCCTGCTAAAACGCCTTACTTCAGTTTGACCCATAAATGAAACTGACCGTAGCATGCTGATTTTAACTTGCTGGATAGATTACTCACCTATGCTAGTGTTGTAACATGTAGCTCCAAGGAACTTCATAGGCCCAACTTAAATGGGTTTTATGTATTCGTTTTTCATGTGCCTGAGATGAATTATTGGGTGTTCTTTTGAGATCTATGTCAGAGGTACTAACTAGTTCACTCTTGCAAAATTTTGATTTGACCTACTGGTTCAGTTGATGGTGTAAAATTACACTACATTAAGCTTAAACATTTTCATGTTAAACAGCCAGATAAAGCCTGAGCATGTAGTGTGAAAATGTTGACTTAAAGTAGCCTGCAGGTATAAAAACAGCCACCCTGCTAAAATTGGCTTTGTCCTGTCTTTCCATCTGCTCCTTGTATGTAAAAGGTGCTTTCTTAATGGACAGTTGACCTTGTACCATGAACATGTTCTATGACATACCTGCATCAGTGTGCAGTAAAGCAAAATACAGTAGACTCGTACTGGAGCATATGAGTACTTTGCTGGGTGTGCTGAAGTAGTGACAGGCACAAATGCCAGCCAATGAGATCTTGTATATAGCACTACCTCTTCAGTGATAGGTGCTACTTTGCTATCCTTTTTAGCAAGGAGAGAAGGGCACAGCATCTGCTGTGGAAGGCTTCTTAGTCATCCTTCATGGAAAATATTGTCATTTAAAAAGCATGTTAAATAATGCTTCCAGCTATTAAGCCCAGCTTTCTCTCTCAACAGTCTCTTGTGGTGAAGGCATGCACAGATGCGATGTGAAATGTATCATGGAGTCATTGATGTGTGATGGGAAAGCAGACTGCCTTGATGGAACTGATGAACCAAGCACTTGTGGTAAAACCCCTTTACAGAACTTGCTAAACTGTTAATCTGGCTTTGCTGTTCATGTACTAAATTTCTGTATGCCACTGATTTTTACTGCATCGGAGTGTATTGGGTGTGTGCTGAGACTGTGCAGACAGTGTGGTAATCCTTTTTGCGGTAGTTTTCTGCATAGTGTCTCCTTGAACACACATTACCATGAAGGAAGATCTAAAGTTTGCACTCTCCAACCCAGGAACATAACTAGAAATGTGCCCAGTGCAACTTGCAAACCTAGAGACCCCTCCACCCAATCACACACAGGAACTCACTCTGGCCAATAGATACCAATCGGAGGTGCCTAGCAGCATCCCCTTCTCCATGTCACCAAATGGGGGGAGGGAGGGGGGGGACTTGCTGGAATGATAGTGTCTATTACTTAGCAGTGCATCAGACTGCAAGGAGAGTCTGCCAAGTAAGACTCCTTTTTTGCAAATAAAGGAGACGGTCTTTTATATAGCAGACTGTTCCGTTCCCCCCCCCCCATATGGTATCACATGCAGGAGCAAGTAGACATTGCTCTTGGCCTTAGTGGATTAAGGACTGATGGGTCGTCTTGAGCCACTATATAGTTTTGGGTTGAGGGAGGGGGGCTAATCCGGCCACCAGGGATTTTGAGTTGAGGTGGTATCACATTATCTCCAGGAACAAGCAGGAATAAGTCTTCACATATGGGTACGTCGGTACCGATGGAGTCTGCGTGGGAACGCTTCCCAGCGTCCAATCAGAACACTTTTGGAAGCATCCCAACATGCCTGCGTGCTGCCTTCCCGCCTTTCCCAACTGCCTCTCCTCGGTTTTCGTTTTTCCACGGAGCAGACAGGATGTCCTTCTGTCACTGCAGAAAATTCTTCTTTTTCAGTTTTCTTGTCGCGGCTGCCTTCCCCAACGCCACCGGTACCGCTGGTGTTTGTTTTCTTTTTTCTTTAATTTATTCCTGTTAGGGAATAACCTTTCCTTTTAGTGCCTGACAGGATTCTCCCTGGCCTTCTAGGCCTACCCCTTTTTTCCTCATGGAAACGTCAGCCACTATGCCTAAAATGTTCAAACTGTGGCAGTAAAAAACTTATGTTGGACACTCATAATTGGTGTCTACCCTGCTTGGGTCCTGACCATTTTCCTCGAGTGTCCCTCCTGTAACAGTATTGTGGGAAGAAGTCTTCAGCAGAGTTCCCCTCGATACGCGGTCCCCATCCAACTCCAGGGCACCGACCACCTCTTCACAGGATCAGGTAATCCAAAAAGTCTTAAGACTAGCCAGTCCTCGAGTGGTAGATCTCATGCACGGCATAGAGATGCCTTTGGCCTTACCCTCAAACACACTGGCTTTAAAACCCTGGTGGGAGTCTTTGGCCTCCAAAGCCTGTGTGGGGTTTCAGGTTGTTCCTGAGGTTCACCCCTCTCCGAACATACCTGAGCCATGCTCAGTGGTGGCATCTGCTTCGTGCGGTACCGATACCCCAGCATCGGCAATGGTGTTGTATGAAACATTCCTCACCAAGGATCATAGTCTGGTGCCCTCGGTACCTACGGGACCATTGGATGCGCTGCAGACCAACCTTCCAGTATCTGTATCAATCCCGGTACTGGTACTAGTACCGACGTCTGTACCCTCCAGATGTGCATCGATAGACTCTCTTCCTTCGATGCCGAGTCTGGAATAGATCTCTGGTCTGGAGGACTGGGTACCGACACCAGATGGTACCGAAGGCATGGTTCTGATGAACCAGGTTCAGCATCGATGGCTTTTTCAATACCGTTAGAGCCCTCACCGGCTGGTCCACTGGTATTGGATACAGTACCAGAGTCAGTACCGGTATCCTTTTTACCATCATTGTCAGTACCTTCCATGCTGCTTTCATCAGGCTCGCTTCCCTCGATACCGAGTCTGGAATCGATTCCTGGCATGGATGATATGCTACCAACTGTTGCTGGTTCCGACCTTCTACAGTACCGGCAACCATCCTCTAAGGATACCATACTCCACCCTTTAGGATCTTATACTCCTATAAAATTGGATAGATCCCTGGGTGCCAATCCTAGTTCTTCAACAGATCTAGCCTGTCCAAAAGGATTTCCCTCTGGGGATTTTTCTTTTCAAGCTTTTCTCCTGTATATGGCAAAATCACTTGCCATTTCTATACCTGGACAGGATCCTACACAAGGAAATACAGAATCCCTGTATATTCCTGGGAGAGCAAAGGAGAACATCATGCTTCCTTTGAATCATTCCTTGCAGGATCTCTTACGAATGTGGGAAGCTCCTTTAACGGTACCCCCACCTTCTAGGGCAACTGATTTTCTATATCAGGTGCCCCCCTCTCCAGGTTAACAAAGGACTCAACTTCCTCATCATTCCATTGTGGTAGAATCAGCAATGAGGCAGGTGAAGAGTACTAAAGCACTCTTCTTGTCCGCCAGGTCATGAGTCTAAGACTTTAGATGTCTTTGAACGCCAAACTTTCCAGGCATTCATGCTTTCAGCAAGAATTCTCTCATTTTCTATATGGGATTATCTCTTGAAGAGGTCACAAAGAAATTACTGTCTTTGACTCCTTTTCAGGAGCCCAAAAGTGCAGACTATTCCTTGCTGGTTAGTCATGCTCAAAATATCTCTAGGTTCCTTACTCGTGCTTCCCTAGACTCCTTTGAGTCTGTTAGCAGAACTCCTGCTATAGCTATAGGGGCACGACATAAATCCTGGCTCCAGGTTTCAGACTTGGACAAATGGGCACAAAGACTGGGAAATACTCCTTGCACTGGAGAAAATCTCTTTAACAAGGAGTCTTTACTCCAAGTTGCTCAGTTAACCACTGACATTCCTGCTTCCAGAGGCTGTTCTACGCCTTCCTCTTTCCCAGTTGGTAGGAAATGTCCTACCAAACTTTCTTCTCTTAGGGAGAAAATTTTATCCATCTTCTGCCCATCATACAGATGTTCCCAAACAGGGGAAACATCGCCCTGGTCTGAAGAAACCACATCAACAGGGTCAGCAAACCCAGCAGTCGCAGGGTTTCAAATAGATCATCATTACCTCTCTTGGTTGGTTAGAGTAGCAGTCTGCTTCTTTTCACTTGAAGTATCTGCACTAATGTCGTCCTAACCTTTCCTAGATGTCTCTTCTCGAGACATCTTTTCTTTTACTCAGTCTTATGATGATCATGCCCATACTTGTCACTTTCCCAAAAGAGGAAGAGAAACCTGTTAACTATCAATAAGACACTTTTTTTTTTTTTTTCCCTGTACTGGCATCTCTCATCTTACCTTTCAGAGACTTCCTGCATAGTCAGTCTCCTTCAACTGTCTTACCTCCCTCTTACTACAACATTCGGTTTGTAAGAGTGGCTCTTACACTGGTAAGCCCCTATGGTCCTCTATTCCACAGGAGGAATCTCCCTTCCAGAGTTGTCTCCCCCTTTATTACCTTAGGGCAGCTCATCAGACAATAGGAAGTCCTACTATGCCTGTTTTTTCCCAATCTAAAAAAAGGGGAAAATAAAATTTTCTTCCGCTGCCCTGGTAGTTGCTGCAGATACAGCAATTCCTAGTGGTTAAGCCACTGGTTCTGTTCACCACACAACCAGGGTTTCCCCTCCACTAGCAATCCTTCTAGCCTCAGTGCTAAACCCCAAACAGGTTATTAACCTTGTTGGGAAACCCTATTATCACACACTGGTTAACTTCTATTCTTTGCCCCTTGTCCTTGGCAGAATAGTTGTTGCCCACTGGCTTTAAACAGTCAGTTTTTTTTTCTTCTAACCAACCTGCAGTATGCTCTCCAACTCTACAGAGTAGCTTTGCACTATGGGCCCTTGCTAGAGAGCATTAGTATTCTGCCTAGCAGATAACCCTAGATGGTTAAGAGGGGTTCCCCCAGTCATGTTCTCATGACTGGTAGGTGTTCCCTACCCTTACCATCTCATCTAAAATCTTTTTTTTGAGACATAAGATACAGGCCTTTCATCATGTGAAAACCTAAAGAATGGCCAATTCCCTGGCTTGGCCCATATCTCTTTTGGACTCTCGCCAGAGTTTTCTTTCAGTGGCAGCTCAAGGACGCCTGATACCCATCTTGCCCTTATAGGCGGGTCACTATGGTATCCTATTCCACTGGCGCCCTCTATCCAATCACCATACTGCAGTTCTGGAGAGATCTGGACTTGCTGCCTGCAGACTGAAGTTATCCTCTGCATTTTTCACGTAGGCCATCCTGGTTATTCAAGAGCTTAATTTCTGAAAGGAATCTAGATCCCTTCTTGTCAGGGAAACCATTCCTCTGACTGTCAGTCATAACCAAGAAAAGAAGATGCTCTATGCATCTATTCAAGCAGGTATCACCCTTCTTGCTATTAGCTGAATCTTTCTCGCTCCCCATATTCCTAGGGGAATCTAGTTCTATAGGCATTTCTCCATCCACATACCTGGAGACATGTGTCTATATGCCTACATATTCATATACATATATCTATCTTCTGCCCATACATATCTCTCTATAGATCTATATCTGCCTAAATATATACACATAGGATCTATATCTAAATATATAAACATATAGGGTTTGTGTATACATAGAGAGAGATACACACCTACTTAGAGATAGAGATGTATCCACATATATCTGTTTAGGTTCAGATATCTATACATTCCTATATGATCCTGACAGATGGGCACTACCCCTATCAATGCTGTGCCAGCATACTTAGGGTTCTACACATATAACCACTTCCTGTGGTAAAACTTTTTCCTTACCATAACCTTTCAGGGTTAGGTACCTCTGAAGCTCTCCATGTGCCTTTTTCTTTTCTAATTGACCCCATTTAGGAAAGACATTGCAGAACTTCAGTTAATCTAAAGCTTAGCACTTCCTAAGTCTGTCCTTACTTTCTCATCAGATACAGGGGTCTCCATACCCTCTCTCTCTTACATGGACTAATTCCATTACCAGTCCAGATGGGTCAGACTCATTTTTCTTTTGGTCCTAGGATTGTACTGTTCTTGGACCAAAACAGCTTAAGCTTTGTCTAATAGTACCTTCTGCACCTTCCGCTGAAGCCCTACCTCTTTATACTACCCCAGTTCCCCTGGGGCTACTTCTCACCCTGAAGGGTTCTGACCTTCACTTGTTTATACTTTCATTACCTCTACTTCTCAGTGAGGTACTCCTTGGGGTTTTTTCACTGGCTCTTCTAACAGATCCATATGAACTCTTGCAATGCCAACAAGGGAGGCCCATATTACAATATTTTACTACTAAATGCCCTCTACACAGGATCTTCCTCTATAGAAGTCCTGTTCTAGTCCAGCTGTTCCACAGCACCTTTTCTGTAATTCAACTCCTACCCTCCATCCCCAGGATGCCTGAGGTTTGGAGGAGTAGCATGGCTCTTTCTAGATTCGCAACATGCTAGGACTCCCTCTGGGCATCTCAGCTTGGGAGTCCCCATATGTGAAGACTCATTCCTGCTTGTTTCTGGAGATAGCACAGTTACTTACCTGTAACAGGTGATCTCTGGGAACAGCAGGAATAAGTCTTCACAACCCACCCACCTCCCCTAGGAGTTGCATTTCTCTATCTCTTTCCCTTCCTTGCGCTCTCTTTGCCTCAGCTTTAAAACTTAACTGAGGAGAGGCAGTTGGGAAAGGCGGGAAGGCAGCACACAGGCGTGTTTGGATACTTCCAAAAGCGTTCTGATTGGATGCTGGGAAGCGTTCCCACGCAGACTCCGTCGGTACCGACGTACCCATATGTGAAGACTTATTCCTGCTGTTCCCAGAGATCATCTGTTACAGGTAAGTAACTGCTTTACCTTCCAATCTCCTGCTCTTGTGCTGTATCTTTACTCCAGCCCTGAGCAGGAGTAGATTTCACTACTACGTGTAAAGCTCCATTCTGTTTCACACTGCAAGGAATTTAGCACTGAATATTTTTCATGCCCATTGCACTAACTTTTCAGCAGTGGTTTCACTGCTGCTTTTTCCCCATGCTAAAAACTCATAGCATTGGGAGTAAGACTAGTGCAGGGAAATCTGACTAAACTGCTAGTTTAAAAGCACAACTTGAGACCATGAGGCCTCTAGCAAACTTACCATTTTATGCTTCTATTTTCGTAGACCAAGACTGTTTTTTCCAGAGCAAAACAAAGGGCTCCGTGCAGACACCCTGTGCTAGTGCAGAGTTGACAGTTTAGCATAGTTTCATTCAGCAGTGCTGTAAACAAACATGCAAATGAGCTGTGCATAAGCCTTGAATGAGAAGTAACCCAGGCACCTGTCTAGTAGACAAAACCCCAGCCACTTCTATAACAAGAGCACCATTCACAATATGAAGGCAGAAATGTATGCTTGGGAACAAATCCACCTGCATGACTTTCCCAAAGGGAGCATTCTAGGGAGGCAATGCATTTTGGGGTTTTCAGAACAGCACACTATTTTCTGGAAAAGCATAGGAAAGAGCAAGTTTTTAAGAGTGGCTCTTCAGCAGAGCAAAGCATGCCTAAAGAATCTTTACCTTAAATAGGGTGCTTGCACTAATGGTCAAAAGTGCAAGCAGTTGAACTATTGCCCTGTGAATGTTAGCGTCTGGGAGGAGGGCTGTACCAAGGTCTGTGCAACCAGTGTGATCAGTGTTGAAATATGAGATTGCAGACCTGCTATTGGTAATCTGAACTTTCATTAAAATCATCTGTAATACCTGAAGATTGGAGGGTTGCCAACGTAACACCAATTTTTAAAAAGGGTTCCAGGGGTGACCTGGGAAATTACAGACTGGTGAGCCTGACGTCAGTACCAGGGAAAATGGTAGAAACCATCATAAAGAACAAAATTACACAGCATGTAGATAGTCATGGCCTAATGGGAGACAGCCAACATGGCTTTAGACAAGGAAGATCTTGTCTTACTAATCTGATATGTTTTTTTGAAGGTGTGCATAAACAGGTAGACAAAGGTGAGTCGGTTGATATAGTGTATCTGGACTTTCAGAAAGCTTTTGACAAGGTCCCCCATCAGACATTTGGCAAAGCTAAAAAGTCATGGGATAGGAGGCAGTGTACTATTGTGGATCGGGAACTGGTTAAAAGATAGAAAGCAGAGGGTAGGGCTAAATGGCCAATATTCCCAATGGAAAAAGGTGACTAGTGCAGTACCCCAGGGATCTGTACTGGGTCCGCTACTTTTTGACATTCATAAATGACCTGGAAAAGGGAATAACTAGTGAGGTTATCAAATTTGCAGATGACACAAAACTGTTTAAAGTTGTTAAAACACAAGAGGATTGTGGAAAACCTCAGGAGGATCTGGATAAATTGGAAGACTGGGCACCCAAATGGCAGATGAAATTTAATGTGGACAAGTGCAAAGTTATGCACCTAGGAAAGAACAACCCACACTATAGTTACACGATGCAAGGCTCCACATTAGAAACCACCACCCAGGAAAAAGATTTAGGAGTCATCGTGGATAACATGTTAAAACCCTCCACCCAGTGTGCAGCGGCGGCCAAGAAAGCAAATATGATGCTAGGTATCATAAGGAAAGGGATGGAGAATAAAACAAAGGATGATATGCCTCTGTATCACTCCATGGTACGACCGCACCTTGAATATTGTGTGCAATTCTGGTCACCGTATCTTAAAAAGGACATAGCGTTATTAGAAAAAGTACAGAGAAGAGCCACCAAATTGGTGAAGGGGATGGAAGGCTACTCCTATGAAGAGAGGCTAAAAAGGTTAGGGCTCTTTAACCTGGAAAAGAGACGGCTGAGGGGAGATATGATAGAGGTCTATAAATTAATGAATGGAGTGGAACGGATAAACGTGGATCAATTGTTTACGCTATCAGAATATAGAAAGACTAGGGGACATGTAATGAAGCTACAGGGTAAACTATTTAAGACAAATAAATTTTTTCACTCGTGTAATCAAACTCTGCAATCTGTTACCGGAGGATGTAGTAAGGGCTGTTAGTATAGCTGGGTTTAAAAAAAGGTTTGGACAAGTTCCTGGAGGAAAGGTCCATAAACCACTATTAAAAAGGGACCCAGGATATCAATGCTTGACCCAGTACAAGCATTGTGGAACCTGTGTCTTTTGGGGATATTGCTAGGTACGTATGACCTAGATTGGCCACTGTTGGAAACAGGATACTGGGCTTGATGGACCTCGATCTGACCCAGTATGGCATGTCTTATGTTCTTATGACTGCACAGGGCATATGCACAGAAGGGGGTGCTAACATCTCTAGGCTTCCAGGAAGCTCAAAGTGAGCTATTGAAGATGGTTGGGTGGAGAGGGGGCACCAGATGAGTTGGTCACACAGGGTGATTTCCAGCTTGGTACAGTCCTGTCAGAGGGGTTTTGTATGTATAATGGAATCCCTTGTGAGTAAGACCACTCTGTTCCATGGCTGAATCAAGTGTCATTTCTCCAATATGGAGGGAAGGTTTGGGGAGGACAGCTTTTTAAGGCACTAGGTGCTTAATGCCTATTTCAACACACTTTTAAAGCTGCAATAGTGCGTAAACTCGAGACTTCAACAGGAATGAGTTGATGCATAATACAATTAGCATCTCATATGTAGGAAAGAATTTTGATCTTTGTAGATCCTCTTGGATTCTTGATTCCTGCCTGAAATTGTTCCCTTTTGAATAGGTTCCTTCCCTGAAACACACCCTATTCTACCTTGTCACTGCACAATATTAGCTTCCTCCTGCTAAATGTGATCTTCAGTGGCTTGGCCATTAGGATGGCAGCTTGACACAAGTCAGTTTTTGGAGTACCATTTTGAACTGCAATGGAGATGATCAGTGTCTTTTTGGCTGGAGCATTTACCAGGGCTTTCATCCCTTGAACACATACCCAGGGCTGATCTCATTGCATCATAATACAAGAACAAGCAGCACAAGTGAAATAGCAAGTATACCACTACAGTGGAAACTACCACTACTAATTTGCAGTGCATATTTCCTAGGAAAAGTGCCAGTACTCAAATATAGGGTTCTTTCATTAATCCACAAGGACCATGGGTCCATTTTAGCAGGCAATGGAAAAGGTGCTGGTACTCGGTACCATTACATATCCCTCAAGTCCTGCTTATGGCACTGCAAGGCATATGCAGCACTGTTGAAACCAGTTTCCTGCAAGCAAGGAGACCACTGACATGCCCTCTGCAAACTACACTACCCTTATAAACATTTCTCTGGGCAAGGTTTGGAGTTTTAATGAGATTTGGTTTTGATTCTCCTGTAAATAGGTTTGAGTAGCCTTAAGGTTATAAATTTTAAAAAATCCATTAAGGCTTGTCTTAATAGAGAAGGAAACCAGCTGCAGTACATTTCGCCAGCTTTAATATAGCCTCAAACCCTTAATTCCCTTGTGTGCTTCTATTTTTCCTTTTTGCCAATATCTTCCATATTCTTCCCTATCAAGCTCTAAGGAAGAAAAGACTATAGTAGTCAATGGAAGGGCAGATTAGATGGGCCATATGGTCTTTCTGCAGTTTCTTTCCTTGAGCTTCCTATGCAAAGCACTTAAAGCTATTCCACAAGTCTTTCCATACCTATCTACCACCTAATTTCACTATTCCTCTTAAGGGCTCCATCTTGTCCCTCACGCATAGATTCTGCCTCACCTTACCAGACTTTCCTGGCCATCTAAGGAACAGGAAGGAGTCTGTCAATGGAGGTATAGTGTATTCCATACTAATCAAGTTTTAGACTATTCAAGTTCTCAAGATAATGAAGACTTTTTTCCAGCATTGATATCTGTTTGGGTTCAAAGCATTAACCACAATATATAGTGGCTAGTAAAACTTCACCTTTTTTTACTGGTGGTCTTGACTAGCATATAGCTTATCAAAGCTTAGGTATATTGCATGTAACCAGAGCTTATGCACATCTTTAAAATAAAATAACATTTAACAAAATCCCATGTAGCTAATGCATATTCTGCACAGACTTCATATTTTATAAAATAGGAGCAGAGTTGGTCAAACTCGCATCAAATCTAGATGCAATCACTTACACCAGTCCTATGGTACCCACATCTATAGCTTGTAAACTAAATATAACTTATACATGTTCTTGACATGTGTATTTGTGTACTTCGGATGCTGACTGAAAGTGGGCACCTTCAGGCCTACATACCAGTACAGAAAAATAACAGCTAACAGTGCCTGACAGTTTAGGGTTTGTGGAATGGATGGGAAGTTGTAACTGTATGGTTGGGAGTGGTGGGTGCTGCAGGGCTCCATTGTCCCTGCTCCTATTTAACATCTGCAGCCCCCTAGGTCCTTTGATCTTTTGAGTTTTGTTTTTTATGTATAGGCAGATATACTGGTATTGGTTCCATTGCTGGGCGATATGGAGATGGTGGTAGAACAATTGAACAATTGGGGGAAGGTGAAGCTTGGTCAATTAGTGGGTTGGTTTTGAATGTGGCTAAGACCCCATGTCTGCTGTTTTTTGGAATTGTAGAACAGGTGGAACTGTAGTCTCTGCCAAGTGTGGCAGGTTACATTATCCTTTGGGAAAGGAGCTGATATCTTTAGGAGTAATCCTAGAATAAGGGGTTGAGGTTAAGCAGATTAACCAGGTTTCAAGGACAGTGTTTGAAGTTGCAGTTGGTTTGTCAATTCGTTTTTGGATAATGGGGCCTTAAAAGATTTAATGTCTTGTGCAGGGGGGCTTGGATTATTGTAGTGTTAGTTTTCCGAAGAGGTGCTTGCTTAAGCTTTAGATTCTGCCACACACTGTGGCCAGTGTCCTTTTGAGGGCACAAGTGGGACAGTGCATGTCCTTTAATGGCATGTTTGCACTTGCTACCAATCTGACAGTGCTGTATTTAAGCTGTTGGTCATTGCCTTATGGATCTTGCATGATTTGCTTTCAGAATATATGAAGGAGAATTTGGGTTATGTTCCACTTCAGCCATTACATTCTTCACAGGTGTGCTTGAATGTTAGACTTAGAGGTACAGAAAATGCACTGGTAGTCATGTGTCTATAGTAGTGGCATCTGAGAGACTGAGTAGCCAGAGGAGTTATGGGCAATGACATGTTTTGTAGGGGTGTTTTTTGAAAGGTTTTAAAGACTTTATCTGGAAGAGTGATAGGGAGGGATCGGATTTTTGTAGTGTCTTAAAAAAAATTCCAATAAAGCAAAGTTAATAAATTAAATGGGCTTTTACGTGCACACTTAAACACTTAACACATAGTTAAAAATACTGTGATTACCTGCATGAATATGCTACTTTTAGCTGCTGCTCTAATTACCTCTAACTTTTTATTTAGGTAGCAATTGTTCCTTGGACAATGGAGGCTGCATGCAAGTGTGCGAGACTACAACTTGGGGTGTAAAGTGTTCCTGCAGGGATGGTTGGGAGAAGTCTGCAGATGGACAGAACTGCACTGGTATGTTAATGGCTAAATTGATAAGATCATTTTTAGTGTTCATGTTAAACAGGTAGAAATGTGTGTATGAACATGTTTAGAAGGGCACCTAGAAATGAAGTGTGCATAGATTGCTTGTACATGCACTATAAATCAATGCATCTGCAATTGCTTTCGTGGTTCTAGTGCACATAGTGCATGCCTACAGAATATCTGGAGCTCAAACATGCCTGAACATCAGGAAACCCGTTCTAAAACTATCTTTTGGCTGTGCACACGTCTGATAATGGGCTGGCTGACAAGCCATCTCTGCTCAGCTATATACCATGGCAGAAGAGCACGTTAGAGAACAAGCTCATTTATTCCAAAATCTCATGCCAGACTTGTGCCATATTCCTAGCCCTGCGAGTTAATTTTAATTTAAACATTTTATATACCACCTTCATGAACCAGCATTCAGGGCAAACATATATACTAGAGCCCTTTCCAAGACTTAAACAAGGTGAAATAAAGCTAAGATGTAACAAATTATGTAGAATCACAAGGAGCAGTAGTTGGCGTCGCAAGGCAAAAAAATTCAGCAAGTTTCAGAGCTCAAGACCTGCCAGACATTGGACCAATTGAGAAACTTATACGAATGACCAGAAATACAAGAGAAGCTAAGGATAGACTGACTAGAGACCCTCTCCCCCCCCCCCCCTTGGTATCTTCTGGAAGATCAGTGTTAAGTAGCAGGACATCTTACCTCAAGTCTGCAGTAGGGGTATGGATGTTCTGTGCTTTCTGGGGGAGGGGTGGTGGTAAAGGGTTTTATTTGCATTTGATTTCTTCTGCAGCTTAGAAATTCTAAAGCTTAATGTTCCTTCAATCCACTCTTGCTTCAACTGCCTTGCCAGCCCCACAGCTGCAGCTTTTTGCTAAGTTACGTCTTAAGATGTATAGAGAATATACAAGTAATCATATACATAGTCTCTGTCCAGCTGCTCAGAACTAAAAATGCAGTAAAGCCTTTCTCATGGAAGTGCTCACTCTGGGAAGATCAGCTGCAAGTCACTTATAAATATGAAGTAGAGAAACATGCTTCATGAATGTCAGTAAATTTAAATTTCGTTTTTCAGGCAGGGCTGCTGTTTCTCTTTGCTTAAAGATGGTGTTACGACTTTTTTTTTTTCTTTGTCTTTGAGCATTTGACACTGATACAAAAATGTATAACATAGGTGGAATATAAATGAATGAATTAGCCAGCAGCCTTTATGCTCTAGAATATTGCCACTTCTGACACTTCTATTCCTTCCTACTATGGATGGGAATTGTGGAGAAAGGGCTACTTTAAAGCTGCAAGCAGGAACTTACCAGTCCTCCAAAACCAGGTGAATTGGACTACATAACATAAGAGATGCCATACTGGGTAAGACCAAGGTCCATCAAGCCCATTATCCTGTCTAACACTGGCCAATCTAGGTCATAAGTACCTAGCAGTTCCCCCCCCAAAAGACAGTTTCCTCAATGCTTGTATTGGGTCAAGCAGTGATATCCCAGGTCCCTTTTAATAATGGTTTATGGACCTTTCCTCTAGGAACTTGTACACTTTTTTTTTTTTAAACCCAGCTACACTAACAGCTTTTACTACATCCTCCGGTAACAAATTCCAGAGTTTGATTATACATGGAGTGAAAAAATATTTTCTCATTAGTCTTAAATAGTTTACCCTGTAGCTTAATTGCATGTCCCCTAGTCTTTCTATATTTTGATGTAAACAATCTACGTTTACCCGTTCCTCTCCATTCATTAATTTATAGACCTCTATCATATCTCCCCTCAGCTATCTTTTCGAGGTTGAAGATCCCTAACCTTTTTAGCCTCACTTCATAGGAGTATCCTTCCATCCCCTTTACCATTTTGTTGGTTTTTCTCTGTACCTTTTCTAATGCTATATCCTTTTTAATATTCAGGGACCAGATTTGTACACAATACTCAAGGTGCAGTCGCACCATGGAATGATGGAGGCATTATAATATCCTTTTCCATTCCATTCCTTTCCTTTTGATACCTAGCATTCTATTTGCTCTCTTGGCTGCCGCTGCACACTGGGCAGAGGGTTTTAACATGTTATCCACGATGACACCTAAATCTTTCTTGGGTGGTGGTTCCTAATGTGTAACCTTGCATCGTGTAACCATAGTTTGGGTTTTTCTTTCCTAAGTGCATAACTTTGCACTTGTCCACATTAAATTTCATCTGCATTTGGGTGCCCAGTCTTCCAGTTTATCAAGATGCTCTTGCAATTTTCCACAATCCTCATGGATTTTAACAATTTTAAATAGTTTTGTCTCATCTGCAAATTTGATAACCTCACTCGTTCCCTTTTCCAGGTCATTTATGAATGTCAAAGCAGCGGACCCAGCACAGATCCCTGGGGTACTCCACTATTCACCTTTTTCCGTTGGGAAAATTGGCCATTAAGCCCTCCCCTCTGCTTTCTCTTAATCAGTTCCTGATCCACAATAGTACACTGCCTCCTATCCCATGACTTTTTAGTTTTGCCAAAAGTCTGAGGCACCTTGTCAAAGGCTTTCTGAAAGTCCAGATACACTATCTACTAATTCACCTTTGTCTACCTGTTTGTTCACACCTTCAAAAAAACATGGATTAGTAAGACAAGATCTTCCTTGTCTAAAGCCATGTTGGTTGTCTCCTATTAAGCCATGTCTGTCAACATGTTCACTAATTTTGTTCTTTATAGTTCTGCCATTTTTCCCAGTACTGATGTCGGGCTCACTGGTCTGTAGTTTCCCAGATCACCCCTGGAACCCTTTTTAAAAATTGGCATTACATTGGCAAGCCTCCATTCTTCAGGTATTACAGATGACTACATCTGATTACAATGAAGCAGAGTTCTGGGACCCTTGAAAGGTGGGATGCCATATTGACTGGCTGCTACCGGAGGAGCATCCTAAAGAGCCTTTGTAGGCATCTAAGAGGTTTTCTATCACATCCATCTCCAGAAGCTCTTCAAACGTTTGCAAGGTGCGACTTGAATTTAATCAGCATACTACAAGAGACCTTAGCATTGCTAGTTTACTTGATCTTCTAGCATCTACATCAAGCGTGGCAAATACTTCAGTCTTGGCAAAGTAGTTTGGATAGCTCCTGGGCATTCCCTCCCTCCCTCAAGCTGCTTCTCCCCCTTCATCAGCAGAAGCTGCCTAAATACTACTATAATGGCTAATGCCCTACAAGGCAAGGACCTCAAAACCTAGGATACAATGGGCAAGAATGTGTTCCATGCTGAGTATTGTGCTTTTAAGATGTTATAAAACGGAGTTACTTACCTGTAACTGGAGTTCTCCGGGGACAGCAGGATAAGTCAGCCACACTTGGTGACGTCATCCAGTGCCAAGATGTAAGTACTCTCATAGCTTAGAAGGGCTTTTCACCCTTCTGAGCATGAGCCAACTGGCCCCACCCCCTGCCCGCCCCTAGCTAGCCAGTACGTCATTAGCTGAGCCTTTTGCCGCTAGGAGGCGGGCAGCAGGACAGAGGCCAACCCCATCCCAGGGGAGGTGGGCAGGTATGTGTGGCTAACTTATCCTGCTGTCCTCAGAACTCCAGTTACAGGTAAGTAACTCCGTTTTCTCCTAGGACAAGCAGGATGAGTCAGCCACACTTGGTGCCTCCCAAGCTGACATGTGCTGTGGTAGATGGGGAAAGCCAAGAACCTTCTTCAGGTCGGGCATGTGTCTGTGGTGCAGCGTGCTGTATGCAGTAACCATAACCTGTGGGCCAGTAGCAGCGATGCACGCATGTGCAGTAGCAGCGTCGTGAGGGTGCCATTACCAGGCACTGTGTGACAGCTTGCAGTCATGAGGTACGCATGTGCGGGTAGTGAAGTTTACCAGGCACTGAATCAAACCCTCGACCTCTGGATCCACAGGCAGTGAGGTGCAGGCCCATCGAGCAGTAGCGGTGTGGGAGTCACTGCCATGAAGCAGAGGTGGCAGGCCCGTTGTGTAGAAGTGCGGGAGTCACCGCAATGACAAAGCAATGGCATTGAATCGCTTGCCACGAGGGTGGTGCAAAGTGGGACATTAGGGCATAACTAATAAGGGAGGCCTTTTTTGTAGTCAACTCTGGAGCTTGTTACCTGAGGATGCTGCAACCGTTAGTGAGGCCAGATAGGGGATAACGGACTGGTAAAGTGCTGTTCAACATGATACCGGTATCGGAAACCTGTGTCTTTGGGAAGACCTGCCCTAGATTGGGCGCTGTTGGGAACAGAAGTTTGACCCAGTATAGTGTACCATCCGGTTGGCTGGGCAGCATGTGGAGTGGCAGACCAGACCGCTAGGGTTGTTTGGTCAATAAGATTTCCTGACCTTATCCTTTCCCGCACAGTTACCGCGTGAGAGGTGCGCCCATTATCAGTGTTGCTCTTGGATGGTGTGTACCGTGATAGTTCTTGCAAGGTCTTAGTGGCCTTGCAGATGTGCACTACATGAGCAGGACATAGGAAGGGCCTCTGGGGCTCTGGGGCATGGAAGCATGCATGTGTGTGTGCCCCTGGCCTGGGCCCTTGCCTATATCTGAGCCCTCGCCTGCATACAGAAGTTGGCAAGGTGGTTGTCTGTATCCGGGTAGATGGTTGATTGTCTGTCTGATTGCAGGTTACCGGCAGGTGATCTGCCCAGGGCAGAAGGAGTGCCAGTGGGACTTGGGCACAGACTGTGGTAGGCTGCTGTACTAGGCTATGCCTTCATTAGATGGAGATGCAGGAGGAGTCCCTAGGGGTGTAGTCGACTGGGACTGGGGTGGCCCGTGCATTGCTTAGTGAATATACTGGGCATACTGGAGATCCCAGGCCATCATGTCTTGATATGGAGCGTGCTGTCGAGCAATAGCTTGAGGATGCTCACGCCGTTGAGTCATGCAATGATAGGTAAAGGTCATGCATAAGTTGGTAAAGGACCACAAGTGCAGATCTGGATGACAACCTGTCAACCGGGTCAGGCTGTTGGAGAAAGCATACTGGTGTCAGGCAGACAGTTTGCCATGCCGTTTGAGAGCTTGACTGATGGAAAATGCCTAAGGGTCAAGCTCCTATGTGATTCTGGGGGGGGGGGGGGGCAGGGGGGCCTGACAGGAGCATCCGTTTCCTCACTGTCCAGACCCTGAGGCACAGAGCCGCAGGCAAGGCTGTATCGTGGGGATGCATTAAAATACCTTAAATGGGCCTCAGCAGTGCTGCACCGCGGCAACGTGTTGTATTTCCCCAATATAGACCTCAGCCAGGTCTTGAACCTGCGACCCGCTGGTCAGATACTCCTGCCTTGCATGCTGAGGCAGGGTGCTGCCCTTGGGTTGATCAGTCCGAATCTTCTCATGAAGATCCCAGGCTGGCCATGAGCCTGTCACTCTGCCTTTATGCATCCCGTGACGTTGGCTTAGTGCCACATAGCCTATCGGGGCAGGTGCTCCCCGCAAGGGGGAGAAGATGACCCATATTGTAAGAAGATGACTGACGTTTCACCAAGTTACGGTGGGAATGGTTTGTCAGATCACAGCAAGGGCTCCAGAGATGGGCAGTGGCTGAGCCGTCAAAGGCGTGGGGCGACCAATATCCTTTCCGCTGAGGTGAGTTGTCCCTCAAGGTCGTGGCTTTGAGGGCACAGCATGGGCCCATCTGTCCCGATGGAGTCTGGCAGGGTAGGGATCCCATGAGGTTTTTCTCCACTGGATAGTCCAAGGTATGAGGGGAGGGGTATGAGGTCGAGCAGCCCTTGCCGGCAACAGTGCTGCCACGTCTGGGAAGTGGAAGGGTAAATCCCAACGTGATGGTGGGGTGGTGTTCAACCTTTGGCCTTTTCCTCAGGGGGCATGTACAGGGACCCATGCAACTGTGGTAGGGAAACACTGTCCCGTGCCTATGGACAGCGTCCTGACCATCAGTTGACGCTGTTTACTGGTTCTTAAGGACATGTCTTACCAACAGCAAAGTCCCCGTGAGAATAGAGGGCCCTGAGGTACTGCCTTTGTGTCAGAGGGGTTGTGAATGCCAACCTTCACACCCCTATATGCAGGTAGTGCCCAGAGGGAAGTTGGTCATGAATGGTCATGCCCGCAGTCAATGCAGGTCTCTTAGTTGTAGTAGGGGCATGCGGTGTAGGATTCTCAGCTGGGGTCCAAACATGTGAACTTTTGTTTGAGGACACATTGACTGTGTACTGCACCACCATGCCGCCACCGCAGTTGATGGTGGAATGTCAGATTTCCTCGGGCTTCTGGTCCATGAGCAAGGAGTGCATATCATTTGCCAAGTACTCCCTTGTAGGCCGCTTTCGAGGCTACGAGGGGTGCAGCTCACCTTAGTGTCCTGGTCGGAGTGGCAAGGGTGGAGTTCACCACGTCTCCTGGTAGGGAGTGGACCCTTTTAGTCGGACTACTCCTCAGGCAGGCACCTAAGTGTTATGTTGGACAGGGTGGCCTGTGCATTTGTGTTACTGATGCAAGGCCTCCACATCCCCCACCCCCTTTCCTCCCACGCAGGCTCCGAAAGGAAGGAGTGATGTGAAGCAGCTTGTCTCATGAGGATTCCCTTTTTTGGGTGGTGAGTGCACAAGCTATTCTGGATCAGAAGCCCATGCAAAAGAATGCCAGAAGGCATACAGAGTTATATCTCAGAGGGACTTGCCCAGGGCCACCAGGGTGACCGTGGAAAGGAAAACCAGCTCCAGACTTCCTGAATATTGATTTGCTGCAGGAGCCTGATGCTGCTGTGCCTGATGTAGGGACAATCGTTGATATGGGCTTGAGATGTATGCATTGAAGTACTTCAACAAAGGTGGAACAGTTTAAGGCATGCCAAAGGATTAGCCAGAGTTGAAGGAGCAGTGAGGATTAAGGCGCACAAAAACAAAAGGCCAGCATTCTAAGGTGTCTGCTCCTTGGCTGCCCTACCGAGTAATCAGCACACCCATTGGGTGAGTCTGCTGTGGGCACCCATCAGGTGCTTTCCCATGCTCTTTTAAGAGGATCCTTCCAGCTGTGCCAGGCCTTTAAATATGAAGAGTTGTTTACCAGGAATACCCGTTAAGCAGCACCAGCAGTCCGGCTGAGGGAGCTAATGAATCTTGGCCAGTGGGAAGTAGGAGGAGAGCCTCAGTGATGGTGCAATCCTCTACTCTCCTTCATGCATAGACCCAGAGCTGGAGTTTCCCTTTGCTGGCACCAGCATGCTTTGGGCTCCAGTGGTGGGCAGGCAGCATTGGCACAGTATGCATGCTGAGAAGTCCATGGTCCTCATAGTGGCGTTTCACCTCCAATTAGGAACTGAGAATAGCAACCACCTGAAGCATCAAGGATGGCCGTCATCCAGGACTCTGGCTACAGCCACGACCCAGGATGTGCATCAAGGGGCACTCCATCCTCGGTCCGGATGACAGAGCACCTTCCAAATATGGGGACTTGGTTGGCAGGAGCCACAGCTGGGACTTGAACCTGTGACCTTCTGCTCCTGAACACTGTGTACTGCACCACACTGTTACCACAGCAACTGTGGAGAGGTGCATTGCGCTAGTCCTGAAGACAGCTCCCACTGAGTCATGTGCTTTGCAAAAATGCAATGTATGCCTTTGAGTTAGTCCTGACCCAGAAGCTCCATGGTTTTGGTAGTGTCACCTGAAGCAGACTGCCAGGCCTTTCTTCCCAGGCAATTGAGGGTTATGTGACTTGCCAGGCCACAAGGGGTGCTAGTGGGAACTGAACCCTGGTAGCTTGGTACCAAGCCAGTGTTCCAACTACTAGGCCACGCCTCTACTCCTTCCCTTGAACGCTGACAGAAGTGCTGACAGACAGCTGCCAGCAGGGGCTGAGAATCGGCACCGTGAAATAGAGATCACAGTGGCGCCGTGAGACTCAGGGTTGATGACCATCCAGGGAGGCCACTCGGCGCCAAGGCCAGAGTTGTGCCTGCTAGTTGAAGTAAGCTCTTCCTGGCTCATGGCAGCCTGTCTCTGATGCCCCAGGCGATGCAGGCCGGTACGATCCTCAGCAATGCTTCGGCGCTGAAGGGTATCTCGGCACCGAGACAGGGAAAATGCAGAGCAGTGAGGACTGGTGGCCAGGCTCATGCTGCTGTCTCTAATGGGCGGCTCCTCCTTTCTGAAGATGATTGGATCGGTGCCGACCAGTAGCACCGAAGGGGAGGAGCCAGTAGCTGTGACATCATATGCAAGATGGCCGCCGCCATGGAAGCCACAAGGCCGGAGCTGCTGAACAGAGCAGGCAGCAGATCACTGGGAGAGATGTGGGGCTGAGAACGGAGGCCCAGAGGGCATGCTCAGGGCTGCCGGGGGGGGGGGGGGGAGGTGGTTGGCAGAGTCTCGCAGTGTGTAGCTTCTGTTGCTGACCTCAACTCCAGTTATGGGCAGCACACACTGGACAAGATGGCTGCCCCCATGGTCAGCACGTGCAAGGATGGCTACCTGGAGACAGGAAGAGGAGGAAGGTAGGCCAGGGACGGAGGCCGCCTTAGGCACATCCTTGATTGCCACAAAGCTACTGACTTACTGGGGGCTGCTTTACAGGCCAATCGAGCAGGGAAGGTTCCCGGAGCGATGGAGGTGCAGAGGAAGGCTGGCCGGGGACAGGTCTTCTAGACACATCCCGGGCTGCTACGAAAGCTACAGCCTGGCTGGGATCATTTTAAAACCAATTCCTCTGGAATCTTCTGCTTCTGCCAATGGAGAAAGAGATAGGAGCTCGCTCAAAGGCTGGCCAGGAACGGAGGCCTTATTAGGCGCGTTCTGGGCTGCCGAGCTTCTTTTTCAGGTATTTCTTGTACCGTTCATCCTGGATCTCTTATAGAATTCAGGAATTCAAATATAAATAAATATTTTAGCAATCTAGAAAAATCGACAGTGTTAGAATTTAGAATAAAGCAGAGGAGGAATCCTCAAAAAAAAAAAGTGAGATTTCAGTTAGAGTATAAAGGTCCGTCTTGCTGGCAAGGCAGAAGAACAAACTGGCTAGCTAGGAGTGGGCAGGGGGTGGGGCCAGTTGGCCCATACTCAGAAGCGCGAAAAGCCCTTCTGAGCTATGGAGAATACTTCTGTCTTGGCGCCATCGGATGACGTCACCAAGTGTGGCTGACTCATCCTGCTTGTCCTAGGAGAACATTTGTGCCGCAATAGCTGCATGTTGCAAGAAGCTCTTAACTTTCATTCTGCTATTGAATGAACTCAAATACAAAGGTCTGTCGCACATACAAGGTCTTCAACAACCTCCAAGGTACCCACTGTTCAGGGGCAGCCTCATTAACTGTTTCAGTAGGACCTGCATGACCACTTTGTGACATGATCCATCAGCAATCTTTTATGAAGAGAAAATAAAGTATTCCAGCTCTCAAGGAAAATTATTCCATAGGAGACCATCTTGGTGCAGCCATCAGAAAATACAATAAATATCATTTTATTGGTACCCATCCCTATATTTTCAGTATTTGCAGATGCTACCAATCTTAACATCAGCCACCTTAACTCATTCAACCATTATTTTATTTTTAGTTCCAGTCTTTTATACCTCGCTATTCAACAGTGCGGTTTACAATAAACAAAACTACACATTTCCTAGGGTACTCTGTTTACAATGAACAGGTGTTAAAACTTGGATGACATAGGGTAACTATATACAATTATGCAACAGAGTTGGGTTCACAGAACAGTAACAGAAGTAGAAACTACCACTACAACCTCCAACAAAACCCATCCCCAGTTTGATAACCCAGACATGAAGGATACAATCATCCAAAGATGCTTGTCTATTTATGTTAGACTTTATACACTGCCCTTCATATAATAACAGAGCAGTGTACAATTACAAAAAGTCAAAAGCATGGCCAAGGGCCAGGGGAAAGGAAAGGAAATTACAATATAAATAGGACAGTGAGCAGCAGACCATATATTATGATGTGGAGGCTTTAGTAGGGCAGCAGATGGCCATCAGTTGGAAAGCATCCCTTGAGGTATCTGGGTTGGTTACTCCTTCACATCCTGAAGGGTTTCCAGCAGGAGCATGGAATGGCTCAAGGTTTGAGTCCACTTGCAGTTGCAGCTCCTCAGAGTGGTCAGCATGCAAGTCCAACTGGGTAACCAACAGGTGAAAGGATATTGCTCTCTGGTCTAGTGCTTATTAGTGAAAGATGCCGGTGGCTAGGTGCATGGCTATGAGCAACAGTTGGTGGTTCAAGGGGGGTGCACTAATGCATCCTAATTATGAGCATTAGATGCCTTGTTAGCTGGCATCAGTCCTGCAGGGTACTGACAATGACATTGGCTATAGCTCTGGCAGCTAGCAATACAGATTTGTATGTCTCATATCGCCAAAGAGCACTGGACAAAATTAAGTCACATAGTATCTTGCACAGCCTGTCAGCCCTAGTCCCCTTGGTATACTCAATATAATTTTTAGGGCAATAACTGAAAAGCACCCAGACTTTCTTGGTGCTGTGGTGAACATCTAGGAGTAGGTTTACTAAGGTATCTGCAGCTAGGTTCCCTTGATAAAATGGGACCTCGTTGCAGATAGACTGGGTTTACAGGCCTGTTCAGTAGACATACCCTTGGTGTTTGTCTTCAGCAACATTACATGTAGAGTATCATTTAAATATCCTCTGCTATCCAATTCTGGGGGGCAGGGTTGCCAATACATAGAACAGGATGTAATGACAGATTCACTATTCTGAACTGCACTCTGATAGCTGCAGGAAAATAGCCAAGGTGTTGCTTCAGTTCAGCTGCATTGGTCCTTGGTGCCTTAAGGGGTTAACACCCTTATTCCTGTTGCCCTGCCTATTGCTCAAAGCCTTCAGCATTCACATGAACTGCAAAGTGAGTTCATGCCAGGCATGTATGGTAAATCCTGCCAGCAATGAACACACAAGTTGCTATTCTTACAGCTTATGTCAGAATGCATTTAACACCCCCCCCCACACCACCGCCACCTGTTGCATCTTTTCCAGCTTATGTGCCATGCTAGTACAAATGTGGTTGTGTGGGGTTTTTTTTTTGCTTGAACATTTAATTTCTTGTCTAGTTGACTTGTGGCAAGCCTCTGGATAGCTGTCCTAAACCGTGTTTAGCCTTCAGTCAGGGAGCTCATTGACAGAATGGCACTCATAGCTGCTGTTGTATTAATCTATCTCATTGCTGGCCTTCCTCTTTTATGTTGACCACCTACCTTGCCAAGTACAATGTCTTTTTCTAATCTCATCTTTTTTTCTTTTGTGAAAACTAGGCATCAAAGCTTGCCAACACTTCAGATAGGGGTTAACCCTTTATATATAAACTCTTAATTAGCTCCTGCCTTTCCAGTAGTACTTTAAGGCAAGTTACAACTGAGCACACGGTGGGGCCTATGGTCTTAGTTTGCACCTCAGGCAATGGAGGGTTAAGTGACCGCCCGAGGGCACAAGGAGTATCTATGGAATTTGAACCCTGGAATTTGGGCCTTTGAGACTGATGTAATAAGACGATGAAAATCAGCACAAAGGACGACTTCAACCTGCTTAGTCTGAAGCATGCTGAACTACTATGCACTGCATTTGCATATTACATAAGTATTTCATTGTGGAAGTGAACTTTTGAAGCTAGCTGCTTTTCTAAGAGCTAAAGGTGAAGGTCTTAACCCTCAGATCTAACTACTTGGACAAGTGGGAGCATGAAGGAGTGAACTTGGGAAAGGGGTGGGGGATATTGCAGGAGAATATGGAGTGGTTTTAAAGCACAGGTCTTAAAGATAATGAGTGGGGTCCTGAAACTGAGAATTTCATGTTGGGTATCTCCATCTTGTGGATCTTAAGTCATATGGCAAATAGTGTCCTGCATAAAAACATAGTGCTGATCTCCAGGAACAAGCAGGAATGAGTCTTCACATATGGGCATCGTCGGTACCGATGGAGCCTGCGCGGGAACGCTCCCCAGCGTCCAAAAGGAAAGCTTTTGGGAGCATCCCAAAGCGCCTGCGCGCTGCCTTCCCACCTTTCCTAACTGCCTCTCTCCAGTTCTTCTTTTCCGTGGAGCCAGCAGGTCGTGTTTCCTGTCACCGCTGAAGAATTTCTTATTTTCTTTTATTTTTCTTTAGTCGCGTGTCTGCCTTCTCGATTCCGGACCGGTACCACCAGTCTTTTTTTTTTCTTTAAAAAAACAAAAAAAAACAAAACTACAGTGCATTTTTTTTCTTCTAGGGCCTTAGGCCTACAGATATATTTTTCCTCATGGAAAAACCCACCTCCGGGTTTAAAAAGTGCGCAAAGTGCAGCAGCACTATCTCTGACAGACACCCATGACTGGTGTCTAAAATGTTTAGGTCCTGACCACTCCATAGCTTATTGTGAGTCCTGTTCTATGATGTCTAAGAGGGTTACAAAATCGGGCAGCCAAGTTCAGTACCCTGTTTCCCTCCGATGCAGCTTCTGTGGCATCGACGTCTTCCAGGGCTGCTTCATCCCATGGATCTCAAGTAACCAAACTTAAATCTGGCCGGTCCTCAAAGAGTTCATCTCCCTCTAAGTATCGAGATGCCCCCAGGCTTACTCTTGAGGAATCCACACCAGCAAAATTACCCCGGCGGGAGGCTTCAACTTCCAAAGCTCTACCTATGGGGTCACAGGTTGACATTGATGGCACGGCCTCAACCGATCACCTGTTACAGTGTTCTGGGGAACCGGCAGTTAACACCAGTACCGACATCAGACATTGGTGGCGTCGATGGATCAGAATATTCTGACCATGCAGCATGCCATCACAGCATTCATACAAGCTGCGACGCCTACAGTACCGCAACAAACCCTGTTGTCAGTACCAGTACTGATTCTGGTACCGGATCTGAAATCTGTTCCGATACTGGTACCGCTTGCATCGACATCAGCGGTACGCTATCCAGTGATGCCATCAGTACCGACTTGGTACTGATTACTCCTGATGTTGATACCTCCCAGTACGCGTATCGGGCTCTGCAAGAGCATCCAGACAGTCAATACTTCGATTCCTCTGAAGACTGATACATCAGAGGCCTCAATTGAAGCATCGGATCATTCCTCAGGAACCCTCTTCTCCAAAAAGTGTCTCTTCCTGAAGACTTGTCTTTTCAGGACTTCATTAGGGAGGTGGCCAAAGGCCTGTCCATCTCGGTGGCCTCTGAAACTGAACCTAGAGCCAAAAAATTTGATATCCTACAATATCCTAAGGCTCCTAAAGAGGCAACCACCTTACCAATACATGAGATTCTTTGATCACATGTTGGGCATATGGGAGACTCCTCTTTCCACCTCCCCTCATTCCCAAAGGTTGGACACCATGTATCGTGTTCCTCCTTGTCCTGGGTTTCATAAGACTCAGCTTCCTCACCACTCCATTGTGGTAGTCTGCTATGAAAAAGATCAAGAGTACAAAAAGGCACTCCTCTGCTCCTCCAGGAAGAGAATGCAGAACCCTAGATGCCTTTGGCAGGAAAATCTTCCAGGCCAGTATGCTTGTAGCCAGAATCAACTCCTATAGTCTCTATATGGGGATGTTTCTAAAAAGTTACAGATCTGCAAACCTTATCTCCTTTTATGTCAGAAGATAAGAGAAGAATATATCACCAGGCTTAAACAGGCACAGGATGTATCCAAGTTTTCCAACCGTGCAGCCTTTGACTCTATTTTTTGTTTGTTTGTTTGTTTGTTTTGAGGGTGCCAGTAGAGCCTCGGCTATTGCCATAGGTGCATGCAGAGTTGCTTGGTTGCAAGCCTCTGATTTGGAATCCTGGGTACAGGATGGTCTAGGTAACCTTCCCTGTACAGGAGAAAGCCTCTTTGGCAAAGATTGGCAAGCAAAGGCCAACCAGATGGATGCTGAAAATTCTGCTTTAGATAGACCTTCAAAGTCTACCACTGCTCCTCTTAAAAAGAGGTTGTTCAAAAAAGGATCTTTCCCAAAAAAAGGGAAATTTTCTTCGGGTTATGGTCAGGCCTCTTCCCAAGGTTTTGCTACAAAGACAGCAACAACCAAAACAGGCCAAGTCTCAGGCTGCGAGGACTGCTACGGCCCAGCAGCCTCAGCCTCCTCAGGGCCTTTGACTTTCCACTAGAGAACTTAGCCTTTCTGACTCTAAGAACATCCAGAGCCTCTCACCATCCCAGGAAGGTTAGCTCACTTTGCTCCCAGATGGGAACAAATCACAGCAGAGCAATGGACCCCCTCCATCATACGAGATGGGTACAAGCTTCATTTCTTAAACCTTCCTCCTCACACCATGGTGAAACAGTTCAATTCTCCAACATCTCTCCTCAACCTTCTAGGTCAAGAGATTGCTACCCTTCTTGCCCAAGGGGCAATAGAAGTACCCCTTCAACAGGGCTCAGGGTTCTACTCCACCTATTTTCTCATTCCAAAGAAAACGGGGGGGCTACAGACCCATACTAGATCTCAGAGAATTGAACAAGTTTCTATGCAAGGAGAAATTCAAGATCTCTCTCGGAACTCTCCTTCCATACCTCCAGAGTCAGGACTGGCTTTGTTCTCTAGATCTCAAGGATGCGTACACCCATGTTCTCATCCATCCAACACACAGAAGGTTCCTTCGGTTCCTTTACCAAGGAAAGCACTACCAATACAAAGTGCTTCCTTTCGGTCTGGCCTCTGCTTCAAGAGTGTTCACAAAATGCATGGCAGTAGTAGCTGCATTTCTACACACTCTAGGAATATTCGTATTCCCATATCTGGACGACTGGCTCATCCGAGCTCCATCCCAGTCAGAGGCCCAGACTTCCCTGGCCTGCACAAGGCGTGTTCTTCAGTATCTGGGACTGGTAATCAACATTCCAAAATCCCATCTCACCCCTACTCAGTCTGTAGAGTTCATAGGGGCCTTACTGGATACCACAACTGCAAGGGCCCATCTTCCCCAGGCCCATTGCCTACACTTAGTGCAGTTAGCCTCCCAGATTCAGTTAAAATCCCATTTAACTGCTCGAGAGATGTTACAACTCTTAGGCCACATGGTATCCATGGTGCATGTGGTTCCTTACGCTCGCCTTCACATGAGGGCAGCTCAGTGGACCCTATCCACCCAGTGGACTCGGGCATCAGGTTGCCTGTCAGACAAAATAGCAACCTCCAGTCGCCTCTTTTGGTCCCTCAACTAGTGGAAGTCCACTCAAAATCTGTTTCTGGGGTCCCCCTTTCAACAGGTGTAACCCCAAGCAACCCTTACAACAGATGCCTCTCCAAAGGGACGGGGAGCTCATCTACAAGATCACTCGACCCAAGGCATCTGGTCTCCACAGGAGACATCTCTACATATCAACCTCTTAGAGCTCAGAGCAATCTTTCTGGCTCTGTCTTCCACACCCTGCTCAGCTACAAGACAGTCCTCATCCACACGGACAACCAGGTAGCCATGTTCTACGTGAACAAGCAGGGAGGGACTGGCTCTCTGTCACTTTGCAACGAAGCTCTGAGATTGTGGGCCTTCGCCAGAGAGCATCAAATCCATCTCATGGCAGTGTATCTTCCAGGGGTTCAAAACTCTTGGGCAGACACTCAGTCGAGTTCTGCTTCCACACGAATGGTCCCTCCATGGGGACCAGATAGCCAGGATTTTTCGGATTTGGGGTACCCCAAACATAGACCTGTTTGCAAGTCCGTGGAATGCCAAACTTCCCTGGTTTTGTTCCAGGATTCCATGTCAGGGAGTTCAGGCCAGGGATGCCTTCCTCCTTCATTGGGGGCAAGACTTCCTCTATGCCTTTCCACCTATTCCCCTCATCCCCAAAACTCTGTTCAAGGTTCAGAGAGACAAGGTCTATGATCCTCATAGCACCACATTGGCCACGCCAAGTGTGGTACCCTCTACTTCTGCATCTCTCTCAAGCTCCCTCCCTGGACCTGGGGTCTGCTCCAGATCTCTTTTCCCAAGAGGAGGGAACCTTGTGGCACCCAAATCCTCAGTCTTCATCTCAGGGCCTGGTTGCTGAAGGCCTAGACCTTCAGGATTTACACCTTTCTCAGCAAATGAAGGATATCCTTCATGCTTCCAGAAAGCCTTCCACCAGACGTTCCTATGCTTTTAAATGGAAAAGGTTTTGCATTTGGTGTGCAGAGAAGGGTCTCAACCCTCTTGCAATACCTTTGAATTCTTTACTAGACTATTGCATTTTATCCCATGCAGGCCTTAAAACAAATTCAATCAGGATCCATTTGAGTGCTATTGCAGCATCCCTTAAGCCTCTCAATGGACAACCTATTTCCTCTCATCCTCTGATAGCAAGATTCATGAGAGGCCTTCTTTTGACTAAACCTCCCATTAGACCACTTCCAGTGGCATGGGACTTGAATCTGGTTCTTGGCCAGCTTATGAAGCCACCCTTTGAACCCTTAGCCACTACCTCCTTGAAATTCCTTTCCTGGAAGGTTATTTTTCTCATTGCAGTCACCTCAGCTCGCCGTATCGGTGAGCTGCAAGCTTTAGTGGCTAATCCTCCTTATACAAGGTTCCATCATGACAAGGTAGTCCTCAGAACTAATCCACACTTTATGCCTAAAGTGGTCTCACCTTTTCATCTAAACCAGGAGGTGTATTTAACTGTCTTTTTTCCAGGACCTCATACATCAAGTGCAGAGGAATCTTCATACCCTGGATTGTAAAAGAGCACTTGCTTTCTACTTACAAAGGACACAGCAACATAGTCCTCAACTTTTTGTTGCTTTTGATCCTTCTCATTTAGGACTTCCAGTCTCTAAGAACTGTCTAATTGGATTGCTCAGTGTATTTCCTTCACCTACCAGAGTAAGAACCTTTCTCTGGAGGGCCATGTCACAGCTCACAATGTGAGGGCCATGGCAGCCTCTATGGCTCATCTTAACTCTGTGTCCATCGACCAAATCTGTCAAGCTGCCACCTGGGCATCGGTTCATACCTTCACAGCCCATTACTGCTTGGACAAGGACTCCTGCCGGGATGCCTTGTTTGGTCAGGCTGTTCTCAAACACCTGTTCCATACCTAATCAACTCTTACCCTACATCCCTAACTGGATGCCTGAGATTCATGGGTGGAGGTGGAGCCCTTCCCAGGGACTCACAATCTGGGTGATCTCCGAGGCATCTCTAGCTGAGGAGTCCCCATATGTGAAGACTCATTCCTGCTTGTTCCTGGAGATAGCACAGTTACCTGTAACAGGTGATTTCTGGGAACAGCAGGAATAAGTCTTCACAACCCACCCACCTCCCCTAGGAGTTGTATCTCTTTCCTTTCCTCTTTGTCTCAGCTTTAAAACTCGAACTGGAGAGAGGCAGTTAGGAAAGGCGGGAAGGCAGCGCGCAGGTGCTGTGGGATGCTCCCAAAAGCTTTCCTTTTGGACACTGGGGAGCGTTCCCACACAGGCTCCGTCGGTACCGACGATACCCATATGTGAAGACTTATTCCTGCTGTTCCCAGAGATCACCTGTTACAGGTAAGTAACTGTGCTTTCCTTACAATGGCTTCAATGTGATGCAGTGCCATGTAACATGGGATAGATGAAACGCCAAACTGAGCAGCAATCTTAATGTAATTTCTCTCCCGACTTTTGCTAGTACAACAGAACACTTGGGATAGAATGGAGTTAATCTTCCAGTTCCACACCAATTATGAAATGAATATATAGTCTTAAGGTGACAAATTGGGATCTTCATGCATTGCTAAAGCCAACTTCTTTCCTTCAATTAAGATGAGTTTTAGAATCATGTTAAATGTAAACCATACTCACCAGCTGGAGCAAGATTGGATATGCTTACCCTTGTTTAATAGTTGCTCAAAGTAGCTAGGATGCTTCTATCCAACAAGCTTTGGGTTTGATAGGGGGTAGAAGAATACTTAGTCTGGACTGGATTACTCACAAGGAGCAGTCAGGAATAAATAAAATATCTGAAGGATAAGAGCTAAGGAAACTCCCAGATAGTATAAAGGTAAGTTTATTCTACCTAGGTGAGTACTAGAAGTATACATTTCTCAAACTGTACGAAATGTTGCAAATTTAACTAAAGAAAATGGAAACATGATTTTTTTTTTTTTGAGAAACTACCCTTGCATAGACCTTTTCCAGATGTTACCGCAGTCAGTTTTTATTGATTTGAGCTCGCATATAAGGCTTTTTATGCATGTGGATATTGGTTTCTTTATACCTGATGGCTGAGCTCTGGAAGGTTTGAACATCTTCAGGAATGCGGGGTTTCTTCAGGGTTCTATAGGACTTTGTAGAGGATGGTGGACTCTAATGACCTTAACCCTGAAGCTAGGCTGCTTTGTACATTACATGTCAAGAAAACAATACCTAACCTCTCTATCCTGAACAAAAGGTTGGTGGTAATAAAAATTACTCTTGCAAGCTTGCTATATAAAAACAAAACAAAAAACCTCTTGTTCCAGTGTGTTTTCCAACCTCACCTTTGCTATCATGTTTCCTTTCAAACGCTATAGGCTTCTAGTTCAAAAATGCTCTTTTCCTCCAAACTGGTTTCTCAGGAATAGTTAACGTTTCCTAATTTAGAAAATGTACCTCTCCATAGGCATCTCCCACTCTCACAACCTCCCTCTGGCTCTAAACTCACCTCTACCTAAAGCTATCTAAATTTTGAAAAATCAAATTCCCAAACTTAAGTTTTCTCCTTTTTGTACTCTTATCCAATTCCCTTTCCACCCTTCGCTCCCTAACCCTCTTACCTTCCTCTACTCACTGACTTTTAGCAGACAATTCCAAATAAACTCCTCAAATCTACTTGCTTTTCCCCTCATTTACAATCGCTCTCCCAGACACTCAGACATTCAAAATTTTCACTACAACGTTCAAAACATGCAAATCCAGGGCCAAGACACCACATATGCAGGCACACATCCATTCACCTTCCCAGTCAGGCTCAGACTTTCCCTTCTCCATCACTAACTTTACAAATCCCTTCTAGCAGCGTTCTTACATCTGCTGATGTCAGCAAATAGCCCAGAATGCTGGAAAAGCAATCCCTAACCCTCAGATTAAAAGGTAAAAAAACTAACTTATGTGAAGATCACTCACATTCTTTGCTGTCCTTTTAAACTTCTCAGTCTCACTCAGTTTTTTACTTTATGCCCCAATGCTTGTGCCTCCACTGCAGATCCCCCTCACAGGTAATTTAACTTTCATTTTGGTTACATTGTTAATATGGGAACATTTCCCATGGCTTGCTATTGCTGTGAGGTCTAGGGACTAGACAAAGTGGCTGGTACCCTGTGCTGGGGGAAGGGCACAAAGGGTACATTCCATGCCAATGATGGAACTGACCAAGATTGTGGGGGTGGGGGGTGAGAACAGGCCACCTCAGATAATTCTGCTACCCTGACTCAGGTGCACTTGGAGGAAAACATAACTAATCCACATTCTCAATTGGCTTGTCTTCCTTCTCCCTCTTCCCTCTTCCCTCTTTCCAGAGGCTTGCTTGCGGCATTTCTGGACCAGCTGCTCTGTTTCTCTTCCATTAAGCAAGAGTTTCAGCCCTGCAATGCCACAACAGTTTACTGTACTATGTCTTCCCTTATTGCAAGGATAAAGTACTAACATCTAACACAAGACTTGAAACAAGTGTGACTTTCTCCCAAAGCATCAAATTCTAATAACGGCAAACAGTATCTGATAAACTAGTTGAGTGTTTTTTCTTGGTACTGAGACACTGAACATTTTTAGTAAAGCAAATGGATTTAAGGTCTTTAGAACAGCTCCGGAATTCTGTTTGTATTTGGTATTTGCTCTTTCCAGTCTAAGGGGTGTTGTGAACATGAGGGGTTTCAATGTAAAACGTCATTTTAACTTTAGATTTTGATCTCCCTCCCAATTCAATATTAGTGTTCAGAATTTTACATCTTTCTCTCTGCCCCCTCCATATTAATGAGATGATAGCCTGTTATGGATCTAATCTTTGGGCTATTACTACCCATAGTATCAATAGCTAAACACCTTGTGGACCACCAGTGGTTACTTTAAATGCTGCCACCATGTAGTCACAGGCATCTTAGTGGGGGTTACCCTGGATAAATCACCAGCCTGTCACTAATTTAGCATGGAAACCAAGCCATTATAAGCATGTGTATCATTTTTGTGATTTAAATCTGCATTCTAGAATTAGCACAACTCATCTGACAGCATAAGACTGAGGGGTTGGAATATTTATTTGAGAATAAATGGAATATTTATTTGAGAATAAAGCCGAATTGAATTGGTTACCTAATTGCTCCTACAGATGTGGATGAATGCTCAATGGACTACAGTCCTTGTAATCAATTATGCAAGAACACCATAGGATCCTTTACTTGTGACTGTGTGGAAGGTTACCAACTCATTCAAGGAACAGTTTGTGAAGTTCTAGGTAAGTAGTGGAAGCTGTGCTTAAGTTGCTAAATTTTAGTACTGGCCAATCAACTTTATTAGTCTAAACTGAATACAGAAGACATGTCCCTGGCCTCAACATTTTGTCGTGTGTGCTATGAACAAAGTAGTGTAGCTGCTTTAGAAATATGTAGCTGGATAAAGTTAGACTGTAAATAGCTTTCAAAAACTAGTTAAATTTGGTTCCAGAAACTACATAAAATTTTAGGCCTTTGTTTTGCAGTCCAGTATGAATGCTAGGCCTACATCCATGGGAATCATGAATTTAACACTTAAATAATTTTGCTAGATCTTTCAGGCAAATAGTGCTTGGGATAATGTCTTCAGATAGCTTGTAGTATATAACATGTCCAGTTTTCCAAAGGATGAATTGGGCAGTAAAGACTAAAAATCCAAAACAAACAAAACCCTAGGTGTTCCTCTTACTTCCACCTTCTACTCTCCTAGCATACTTCCAGCAACTGTATTTAAGCAACTTAATAGCAAGAGTGCACTTAACAGGACACAATTCTGGAAAGCATAATTGCCAAAACCCTTACCTTTAAAACATTAAAGGACTTGGATATTATACTTTTGGCTGTTTAATGTGCATTAGGTGCAGATATGTCTTTTTCACACACAATGTACTTTCACTAAGTAACTGCTGGGGTCACTACCAGCACTTTGGCAAGGCGGCCACACCATTAAGAGGCACTGGTAATAGCTGGTCTGCATTAACTGCATGTCTGATCTGTGCAGTTGGCTGTGCCTCCAGAGATGTAGCAGAGGTTACCAGATTGTTTTGGCAGGCAAATTTGGGACACTTGTTATCTGAATTGATGGGGTGGGGGGTGGACACCTTAGTTCCAGGTTTGAGTATCAAGTGTGAAAGGGATGGAGTCATAATCCTGCTCTCCCATCATCCCATGACAGCAGCAAGCAGTCTATTCAATAGAGAAAATAAACAGCATTTTCCCAGTTCTGTGAAAAATAACTAATATATAGTAAGGTCTAAAGTGACAGTCCAATTACTAACAAGTTTTGCTAAAATGGGACAGGAGGCTGCCAAATGAAACAGAAATTCATACTAATAGCAAACAGGTGGAGGTTGTGGACAATCCCCCCAAAAAATCAGGACATCTAGTAACAATTAAAAGCACTGTTTATATGCCACATGAGCAGTTAATGCACATTAACATCTTAACCAAGATAAATCAGTCCATGTCATTACCCATGTTAGCAACTTAAATACACCATTGTGAGACTGCATTAATTTACTATGGTACACTAGCTGCCTAAACATGGCAATTGGCATCTACCAAGCTGTGGTGGTTAGGCCCCATGACTTTCCTTCTAGACCCTTTTTTAAAAAAGACCAGAAAACGCCCTGAAATGCTGAAACTATTTCTGACCAATTTACAGCCAAGTAATTCTGCACTTTTTTTCTAATCTTGATCTGCGGTTGCCATCACTATGAACCATTACAGGGGCATTTCTGTTCATGGGTCCACCTTTTTAATTGATCTCCTTTCAATGAGAGGCAAGCTACATAGCTTGAAAAACATAACACGGTCCTCCCTGAACAGAGCAAATCATGGGTTTAAATCACTATGAACACTAAATGAGCTTAACTAGCTACTATGCTTGAGAAACACAAATGTGCAACCCTTTTTAGAGGTGGTAATGACCATATACAGGTCATCGAGGACTGACCTGGGAGTACTAGGTCCAGTTTTGGAGGTCATATCTTGCTAAGGACATAGACTTGAACAATGATTTGCATATAATGGAGGCAGTGTATGCAGAATCTCATGCATATTCATTGTAGCTAGCCTGAAAATTTGATGCACTAGGTCAGAGGTTCTCAACTCCAGTCCTGGAGGGCCAAACACCATTCAGGTTTTCAGCTGTCCCTAATAAATATGCATAATACATTTTGATACAATGGGGCAGTGCATGCAAATACATCATGCATATTCATTACCTGAAAACCTGAATGGTGTTTGGCCCTCCAGGACTGGAGTTGAACCTCTGCACTAGGTGCACCCCAAAGGCTGGGTTGAGAACTGCCATAAAAACAGGGTTGATATTTGTAAATAGTTAACGGTATTAAAGAGACTTTTTCCAAAGACAGGAAAGCTATAAAAGTACAATGCAGTGTGATGTCAAAATCAATGCTGACTCCTGGTGAACCAACTGCCCCTTGGGTTTCTTGGCAAGGTGTGACCAGAAATTGCCTCAGAAAGGCCTGACAATGGAGTGTAAAGTGACTTGCCCAAGGACACAAGGCATGCTAGTGGGACTCTGGTCTTGGTCACCAGGCTGCTGCTGCTCTAACCACTAGTTGGCTGCTCCATTCAAATGCATGTTTTTATAAAAGCCATGTTGGAAAATACTCCTCCACAGGGTGGTAGATGCCTGGAATGCACTGCCACAGGAGTTGGTGGGAACAGATGGGGATCCTTTTGTTTATGCCATACCTTAATTCTATCTAGGAAGAACTTTCCTGCTCAAAGCAAAACTTAAATAGCTGCCCCTGCTATGCTTTAAAGAAAGCTGTCATAGCAGTACTTAAAGCCTTAAAGCACAGAGCAGGCTAATTTGCACTAGATGGGTCATGCTGGCTTTTTTTTTTATTGGCAGTAATTTACTATGCTATATTCAGTATTTCATTTCACAACTTGGCTGTTCTAGAAAGGTCACAATTAGCAGTGATAACTCTGCAAAAACAAGTTAAGACATTTGTGGTGGTTTGAATGGAATAATTGGGGAATAAAGCACTGTAATACTTGTCTGTGCCAAATAACTGATTAATCTTCCCTTTTTAGAACAGTGCAGGGCTGGCCCAAGAGCTACTGCTGGCCCAAGGGCTACTGCTACCCCAAGCAGAAGCCCTAGCTGTGCTGTTCCCTCCCCCCTTCCTGCTGCCACAGTCCATGGGGGCAGGGCAGGTAGCAGTGGCCTGCTGCAGGCCATATGCTTAGGCATATATGGCCTGCTTCTGACACCCCTGCACACAACTTCCTGACAGAGGGAGGGGGGGGGGGGTCAGGAGTGGCAGGGCATATGTGCCGAAGTGCATGGCATGGTGCTGTCCTGCCATCCTAGGCAGCCACTTGGTGGATTGGCTGGTCCCTTTGAGTGCTAAATCCAAACTCCAGTTTCATCTGATTTGTTCTCCTAGGACAAGCAGGATGAGTCAGCCACACCTGGTGATGTCGTCCAACAGCACTGAGACTGAAGTCCTCTCTAGCTCAGGGCTTTTTGCCCTTCTGAGCATGAGCCCACTAGTCCTACCCCTAGTCCCGCCCCTAGCTGGTCAATTTTTCAATCTTCCGCCTTGCTTCAAGATGGACTCTCCTCTCTACAAGATTTCTACCAGCAAGCTTATATTCAGCCAAAAGAATGCCCAAACTGGGTTTTAAAAAATGTACAAAGTGCTCAAGGAAGATGAGCAATTCAGATGCTCACCTTAAGTGCCTCTGTTGCTTGGGCAAGGACCAGAGCACAAAAATCCCGTGGGCATACCCTCAAAGAATTCCTGGCCTCTTCACCAGCATCAGGAGCAGCAGAGAATAGCAGGGCTCACCAACAAAATAAGGATCCCCGTCAGACTGACACACACCAGCAAGCCGTCCAAAAGTGCTTCCAAGGACTCTGTGGCAGCCAGGATGCGCCCCTTGTGGCCTCTGTCCCTGGCAGGCTCACAGCACTCTCCCTTCTCTCTGCTGCAGAGATCTCAGCACACATGGGGACCCTCCTGGAGGCAGCCATCTCACTCCCAGTAGCACTCGCTCCTTCCCCTCTGCAGCCATTGGTCAGCATGCTCCAAGCTCTGCCCTACCAGCACTGATTAGCTCCACTGCAGCTCCTATGGATCAGCTCTCTCCTCAGCGCCGATGCCAGTCCTGATCCAGCACTCTGCACTGATGCCGATCCAGCACTCTACACCGACACGAACAGCAGAAGAAGCTCCACTGACAAGTGCAGACAGACTGTCTCAGCACAACAGCCAGACACATCAGGGCAGATGGTCACAGTGACAGAGCAGACAACACAGCAACAGCTCCAGCCCTAGCAGACAAACACAGGAGGCACAGGTATTCACTCGAACCCCTCTCCTCTACAGAACCTTCTACAGCACTCTCCAGCCCTATTCATCTGCAGTCCCTCGGAGGAAACTTCAGTAAGTGAAACCCCTCCCAGTAGCCCCTCCAGCTGAAAGATCCAAGGACCTTTTCCAGTTCTTCTCAGACTGTTTCAAGCAGTGATCTGCAAGCCAGACAGCCCTTGCCCTGGGAAAGGCTGAGGAGGCCAGCCTACCTCAAGACCCACCTGGGCACCCAGAACCAACTACTGAGTTCCCCACTGACACTATCCAGCTACAATGTAGGATCTGTTAACCAGGGACCCCTATCCCTTGATCTCATATCCCACGAGACCTCCACCCCCCCTATGCCAGACCCTTCCACAGCCAATCTGGAGGACTTAACATACCCCTAATTCCTGCAGAAAGTCTCCTCCACACTCAATCACCACCTCCCTACAGGCTGACCTGCGCCCTGAGACTCAAGCAGCATTGACGTTCTTGGAGACCCCCAGGAACTCAGTGCTCCTCACTATCCACCCATTGATGTGGGGAAAATCTGATCAAGTTGTGGCAGAACCCTGCCATGGGGCCTGCCACTCGAAAACGAGATGTCAAATCCCCACTGTCAGTTGAACTTGATAAGACCCAGCTACCTCACACATCAATAGTTGTGGAGTCTGCTCTCAAGCGAGAAAGCAGTGCAAACACATGCCAACAGTCCCCCAACTTGGGATCTTAAGCTCCTTGACAACATAGGAAAGAACTTTCCAAGAATCTATGCTTTTGTCCAGAGTAGCAGTGCATCAACTACAGCACTCTCTACCAGAATGCAATCATGGATAAAATCCCACCCTCAGTCCTGAAGCACTGACCTCCATCTCGGTGCCCTTCACAGATCTCCAAGAATGCACCAGGTCAGAGTGCTGTTTGCTTTCGAAGCAGCAGCCCGCACTGCTGGTACAGCAATATCAGTCTGGTATCTGGCCTGGTTGCAAGCATCTGGTCTTTGTGGACACATGACTGACTCACAGATGCCCCATGCTCTTCAGTGAAAAGGTGAATGATGCTGTTAACGACATGAAGGATCAGTGCACCACCTTACAAACCCTGGTGGAGGAAGGCTAGAACGTAAGCTGCCCTCTTCAAATCATAGTTCCAACTACTCCCAGAAGTCCTCCTGCCTCTTCAAAGTGCAATACTTACAATTCCTATCACAAGTGACAAGCCCCTCGCTACAAACACCAATACAACTCCTATTGCACCAAACCATGCCCGTGGGATTGGAAACAGAAGACTGCACTGTCCAATGCAGGGAAAGCCAACCCTTCCTTTTGACACAAACTTCCCAGCCAACTCCCCCCACCAGGGGCCAACTGGCAGACTGGGAAATCATCACCATGGACAAATGGGTCTTGAGAATCATCAGGGAAGGATACAGTATGAGATTCGCCTTTCTGCCACTGCAGTGGAAATCTCCCCACAACAGCATTCCACTGCCTTCACTCCTTGCCCTCTCTTCAGAGGTACACTCGTTACTGGCAGCAAAAGCCATAGAACTGGTACCAGCCAGTGAGATCAACACTGAATTCTACTCCAGGGTCTTCCTCATTCTCAAGAAATCAGGTGGAGTTCACCCATCCTCAACGTTCGCAAGCTCAACAAATTCATAATAAGAGAAATTCAGAATGTACTCCCTGGGATTGATTCTCCTGCTCATACAACCAGGAGAGTGGCTGATCTCCCTTGATCTACATGATGCTTTACATGCACATCCTGATTCACATATTGCATCGGAAATACCTTTGATTCCAGGTGCAAAATGAACACTATCAGTACAGAGTTCTTCCCTTTTGGCCTATCACCTGCTCCACAGGTCTTCACCAAATGCATTGCAGTTGCAACTGCACATCTGCAAAAACAAGGCATCTGTTTTTCCATATCTGGATGACTGGCTGATCTCTGGCCATTCACCTCACAAGACACTGCCATCAAGAGCACAATCAACCTGACTGCCCTAGGATTTCAGGTGAATCTCCAGAAATCCAACCTAGGCCCAGCGCAACGCCTGGAATTCATCGGAGCAGTGATAGACCGTATTGGCAAAAGCTTTCCTCCCACCTCTATGGGGAAACACATCACCAAACTGGCTGCGTTCCTCTCCGCCACTCAGCAGACATCTGCTCAGAACATACTCAAACTCCCAGGACACATGGCAGTGTCAACACAAGTTCTGCCCCTTGCAAGACTACACATGTGCCACCTACAATGGCACCTGCACATTCATTTGAATCAGTGCACACAACCACTCTCGTCACACATTCCTATGGACACAACAGCACACTCCCTGGTGTGGTGGGCATGTGCTGAGAACTTGACAGTAGGCCACACACTACAGCAGCAGCCCCACAAGTTGACCATCACATCAGACACTTCACTAGTGGGCTGGGGGCCCATTGTCTACACATTTGCTCCGAAGGAATATGGTCGCAAGAGGAGTACACCTTACACATCAACCTGTTGGAACTCAGAGCACTCTTCTATGCCCTCAAGGCCTTCCAGAACCTCATCCTAGGGAAGACAGTCCTATTACAAATAAACAAGTAACCATGTTTTATGTCAACAAACAGGGAGGGACAGGCTCCCACTACCTCCGCAAGGAAGCTCTCAAGCTCTGGACCTTTGTGTTCTCCAGGAACTGCCTCCCTCATGCCTCCTACCTCCTACCTCCCCAGGAACACAACGACCTGGCAGACAAACTCAGTTGCCAGATGGACCCACACAAATGGTCCCTCAACCCCCACATAGCCACCTCCCTCTTCAGAGGTGGACACCCACAGATCGATCTTTTTGTCATGGAGGACAACAGGAAGTGTGCCCTCTTCTGCTCAAATCACCCCTCCAACCGCAAAACCGCCACAGATGCATGTGACCTATCATGGGGGGGGGGGAGTGGTCTCTGATATACACCTTCACCCCCCACTCATTTCAATGACAATCCAGTGCATCTCAGACAGAGCGCAAGCCATTCTAATTGTGCCTCACTGGCCACGTCGGGTATGGTTCCCATAACTATGCCACCTTGCGCTGGAACCTCTGCTGAGGCTACCCCTGACCTCAGATCTGATCACATCCAGAAAGGGAAGTGCCTCCATCCCAACCTGAGGACCCTGGCTCTTACTGTATGGAAACTGAAAGGATAACATTGGCATCCTCCAACCTTCCCACAGACGTTCAACAAGTTACTCGAGGCAAGATGCCCGGCAACCTACAAATCTTACAGGCTAAAATGAAACATTTCAATCTCTGGTGCTCACAGCGTCACCTTAATTCTTTCTTGTGCCCTGTGCCAATGGCTCTCCAGTACCTCACCTCCCTTTTTCCAGTGGTTTAAAAGTTTCATCCATCAAAGTACACCTTGCAGCAATTGCAGGCTTCCATGACCAGGACTGAGGCAACACCATTGCGAAGCAACCACTATTTGCAAGATTTATGAAAGGGTTGGCTAACTTACAGCCCAATACAAGATCCCATGCCCCAATGGGACCTCAGCACTGTCCTTCATGAGCCAACACATAGGCCTTGTGGTCTGTCGTCATAATTCTATCTAGTCTGTCCTTCCATATCAAGTCCCCTTTTTCCTTTAGAGATCCTTTGTGTTTGTCCCATGCTTCATTGAATTCAGTTACTGTCCTCATCTCTACCACCTCCACTGGGAGACTATTCCACAGAGCCACCACTCTTTCCATAGAGATTTCTGCATGTCACTCCTGAATCTATCCCCCATTACCCTCATCCCATGTCCCCTCGTAGCAGAACTTGCTTTCAATTGAAAGTCTCTCCCCCTGAACATTTATGCCACGGAGGTATTTAAAAATCTCAATCATATCACCTATATCCCGCCTTTCCTCTAAGATGTACATATTAAGATCCTTAAGTCTGTCCTCATATGCTTTATAATGAAGACCACTAATCATTTTAGTAGCCACCCTCTGCACACTCCATTCGGTTCACATCCTTTTGAAGGTGCAGTCTCCAGAATTGCACACTATACACCAAATGAGGTCGCACCAAAGACTTATACAGAGGCACTATCACCTCCTTTTTTTCTGATAGCCATTCCTCTCCCTATGCACCCAAGCATCCTTCTAGATTTTGCTGTCATCTTTTCTACCTGTTTAGCTACTTTAAGATCATCAGACACAACCAAACCTAGGTCCTGCTCTTTAGTGGACAAAAGTACTTCACCCCCATACTATATTGCTCCCTTGGATTGCTGCAGCCCAAATGCATGACCTTACATTTTTTAACATTAAATCCTAGTTGCCAAATTCTAGACCATTCTTCAAGCTTAGCTAGATCCCCCCCCCCTCATGTTAACTACACCTTACTGGGTGTCTACTCTATTGCAGATTTTGGTATCATCTACAAAGAGGCACACCTTACCTGACAGCCCTTTCGCTATATCACTAACAAAGATGTTAAAAAAAAATTGGACCAAGGACTGCTCCCTGGGGCACACCACTAGTAATATCCTTCTCAGAGTGCCATTTATCTGTACTCTGTCACCTCCCACCCAACCAATTTCTTACCCAAGCAGTAACTTTAGGGTCCATCCCTAGGATGCTCAGTTTGTTTATAAGTCGCCTGTGAGGAACAGTGTCAAAGGCTTTACTGAAATCTAAATGTACTACATCTAAGGCTCTCCCTCGGTCGAGCTCCCTGGTCACTCAGTCAAATCAATCAGATTTGTCTGACAAAACCTGCCTCTGGTGAATCCATGCTGCCTCGGATCCTGTAATCCGCTGGACTCCAGAAACATCACTATTTTCTCTTTCAGAAGTGTTTCCAATAATTTACTCACCACCGAAGTTAAACTAACCGGCCTGTAGTTTTCAACCACATCCTTATTTCCACTTTTGTGTAAAGGCACCACATGAGCCTCTCTCCAGTCCTTTGGCACCACTCCTGACTCCAATGGGTCATTGAATAGGTCAGTCAGTGGAGCTGCTAGAACATCCCCAAGTTCCCTCAGTATCCCATCTGGTCCCATCGCTTTGTCTACTTTAAGTTGAGCTAGTGTCTCACGAATAGTCTTCTGAAGATTGTTCAAGATGTCCCTCACTTCTGTTCCTGTTTGTGGGTGTTTTTCTGAGGTCCTGCTCCTGGTTCTTTATCTGAACACAGAACAAATATTTAAGCAATTCTGCCTTATCCTTATCCTCATCAGCTTCTACATATTCCTCCCCTGCACCCTTGAGTCTGACAATACCACTTTTGCCCTTCCTCTGCTCACTAACACATCTGAAAAATGTCTTATCCCCCATTTTATTGCATTGGCTATTTCCTCCTCTTTGAATCTTTGCTTTCTTGACTTCTTTGCTAGCTTCTCTACGTTTTTCCAAATATAGATGCCAGTCTTCTTCTCTGATCTCTTGTATTTCATGAAGACCTCCCTCTTCAGTTTTTCAGCTACTTTCAAAAGCCATAGTGCTCTCCTTTTTCCTTTTACCTCTATTACCATTTTAACAAAGGTTTGTTGCCCTTAAAATATCCCCTTTCAGTTTTGCCTACTGTTCTACATCCCTCAGCTGTTCCCATCCTGCTAACGACTCCCTGAGGTATTGGCCCATCCTGACAGTCTTCCTAAAGTCTAAGACCCTCATCTTTGAATGGATTCTAACAGCCCTAGTCCTAATACTGAACCACACCATCTGGTGATCACGAGATGCAAAATGATCTCCCACTATAACATCAAACACTTTCACCATTGGTAAGCACCAAGTCTAGTATGGCCCCTTCACATGTGGGGTCTGTTACCGATTGCTTGAATAGCTCTCCCTGTAGAGAATCCAGGATCTCTACTTCTAGATGATACTGCAGCAGGAATGTGCCAATCAACATCTGGCATATTGAAATCCCCTATAAGTAGCACTTCCCCTTTCCTAGCAATGCTGTGTATGTCTTCAATTAACTCTGTCCACCTCTTCCTCTTGTGAGGGAGGTCTGTATCACACCAATGCAGATTTCTTTCCCTCTTTCTAGTTTAACCCACAATGCCTCCTATCTCCCTTTTAAGCTCTGTAATTCCAAAGCCACCCTTTGAACCCATGTCAGCAGAGCTGAAGCACTTGACATGGAAGACTTTATTCCTAATAGCCATCACCTCGGCCAGAAGGATCAGTGAGCTAGAAGCCCTTGTATTGCACCCTCCCTACACTCATCTCACCCAAGACAGAGCTACCCTTTGGATGCATCACAAATTCATGCCAAAAGTGCCCTCCTTCCATATCAACCAGGCAATTGAGCTCCCCTGCTTTCATCCAGAGCCCCACTCCTCTGTTGAGGAGCAGTGACTTCACACCCTGGACTGCATCAGGGCAATACACATCTACTTCCTGCGGACATCCCCTCTGTGGAAGAACAACTTTTCTTTTCCTACAACCCCAACAAAACTGGTCGGCCCGTTAGCAAGCAAGTGCTCTCAGGATGGATCACCTCTTGCATTGCCTGCAGCATGCAGGTTCACAAGACTTACTGAAGATTTGTGCACACCAGCTCAGAGCATTGGCAGTGACCATCATCAACCTCCATGCCATACCAGCAGCGGACGTCTGCAAGGCCACAGCCTGGGCCTTCCGCACACCTTTCAGAAACACTACTGTCTTGGTACAGTAGTAGGATGCAAATGCTGCCTTTGGCCAGGCGATACTGGCCACTGCTGAGCTAACCCATCTGAACCCTCACACCACTGAGGGTTGACTGCACCCCTATGCAGGCTGCCCTAACTACACTGTTTGATTACACTGTTTGACTATACTGTTGCACACTGACTGCACTGTTTGCACCTTGCTTGCACCTTTGCACTGATACCACTCTTTGCATTTGTTTGTCAATCTCCGAGACCAGACAAATCTGGTAAATCTAGATTTAAAGCCCTGCCTCTGCCTAAATGTTCATCACCTTAACCAGGGCCTCCCCTTCTAGAGCGCTCCACAGCTTGGGAGGCACCAGGTGTGGCTGACTCATTCTGCTTGTCCTAGGAGAAAATGAGCTTGCTTACCTGTAACAGGAGTTCTCCATGGACAGCAGGATAAGTCAGCCACAGCATCCCACCCATTCTCCCCTATCAGGGTCGGCCCCAGGGCCTTCTCAATCCCACTCCTTAGCAGAAAAGCCTCCAGCTAGTGACAAACTGACCAGCTAGGGGTATGGCTAGTGGGCTATAGAGGGCCTATAGAGGACTTCCATCTCGGTGCCATTGGATGATGTCACCAGGTGTGGCTGACCTATGCTGCTGTCCACAGAACTCCTGTTACAGGTAAGTAACCTCATTTTATAGGCCAGTACTGTAGTGTACAAAGACACAGGTTCTGCATTACATGCCAAATGTGCTGTAGTGAGTTTTTTTATAAACCGTCAGAGGAAATGGCCTTTTAACTGTAGGATAATCCCAAAGACAGATTCAGGACTGGGTTGTAATGCATTCCTATTTAATCTGTAGTACATCCCTTTTTCAGTCTTGAGTTCTGCAGAACAGACCACCATAGATTCGATCCTCCATCCTAGCCAATTCCAGCCCAGCAACCTGAGGTGGGTCCAGGTCTGACTATCATTATAGGGGCACTGGCAGGGTGACTCATGACAGCACTCCTACTGTCCCAAGCAGTCTGGCCTAATGACTCTTAACTTGAAGGGTCCTGCACCGTAGCATAAAGGGATGGGAGACAATTAGCAGCAAGAGCACCATCAACCACTTAAGTCTTTAAGCAATGACATCACTGCAGCACTTTCCCTCAAGATATTACACACCCATGATTCTCCCAGCATATAGATTGTGAGGGACCAAATGCCAACCAACAGTTTTAGGTATACTCTTCCCATTTTGGGAATATGCATCAGGGGAAAACTAAAGAGGGGTGGCAACCCTTCAACATAACATCAATATCAGGTCCCCACCAAGAATATGGAGGGGAGGGCAGGAAGAGGAGTAACAGAGCTAAGGGCACTTAATATCCATACACCAGTCCTGTCACCTCCCCTTTTTTGAAGAGATTTTGGTAAGATGTTTGAAATCGCTCCTTGAGCAAGTGCATATTCTCTTTTATCTTTAAGACAAGAACACCCTGATTTTGCTAGCAGCGAACAAAGAGCTTGCTCTTCTAGATGTGAGGAGTAGCAAGTACCAAGCTCTTACCTCTGTAACAGAGGCACCAGTAGCATTTGTGTATGACCTCAAGCGAGAAACCTACTATTGGGTGGATGTAAAGACAACCCTACAGGCTTACGTGGTTGAAACAGGAGAGATCACACAGCTTTACCCAGGTATGTCCTAAGTGTGAACTGGTTTTTAATAGCAGCCAAGGAACTAACTAGTGTAATCTCCAGGAACAAGCACGAATGTGGTCTTCACATATGGGTATTGTCAGTACTGACGGAGCCTGCGCAGGAACGTTCCTCAGCACATGCACACTGCCTTCCTACCTTTCCAACTGTCCCTCTTCAGTTCTTTGTTTTCCACAGAGCCGACAAGACACATACCCTGTCAACACAGAAAATTTCTTTAAACTTGTTTACTTCTGGTCGTGCCTGCCTCCGCATGACACCTACATGACACTGTTTTTGTTTTTTTTTAATCTATTTTTGAATTGTTTCTCTTCAGAAACTTTTTTTTTTTGGTGCTAGGCACCATTTTGGTCATTAGGCCCCATTTTTCTCAAAAGATGGAAATACCAGCTAGTGGTTTAAAAAAATACTAAATGTGGCAGTACCATCTCCATCACTGACACCCATGACTGGTGTCTAAAATGTTTAGGCCCTGACCATTCTCCATCTGAGTGTTCCTCCTGTATGGGGATGACTAAAAGGAAGACAGAACCGAGCTGCAAAGCTGGGTACCCTCTTTTCTTCAGATACCAGGTCCATTGCATCGACAACTTCAAGAGCCTCATCTTCCTCCCATGGATCTCAGGTAACTAAACATAACAGCTGGTCCTCAAAGGGTAGCTCTCCCTCAAAGATCGAGGCCATTGGAAACTACACCGGCAAAAAAGACCCAGCGGGAGGCTTCAGCCTCCAAAGCATCAACAGGGTTCCAGGATGTTCTCAAGGCTTCAACCTCAGCAGAACTACTGGTGCCATGCTCAGGGGTTCCAGCTGCTTTTACCCGATACCCAGGCATCGGCAGCATCAATAGACCAGAGATTCCTTGCTATCGAACAGTCTTGCAGCTTTCCTTACAGCTGCAGTACCGTTGACATCAGTGGTTCAATGGGCACTGGTACCGGTGCCAGCACCAGTACCGATACTGGTATCAGCCACAGTGAGAATCCTTCCCATGCAAACGTTTTCTGGCATCGAGAGATCAGTACCAGACCAATTCGGTACTGACTTCAATAGAGACCGTGCTTTGCACAAACATCAGGATCAGAGATACTTCAAATCCTCAGATTCCAATGACTGATAATTCTGCTGGTACCAGAGTTTCTCCCAGAAGACTTCCCAACACAGAATATCACCTCCGGAAGACATATCTTTTCAGGATTTTATTTGATGTGGCCCAAGGCCTATCAATCACAGTAGCTCCTGAAAGAACCTAGAGCAGGGGTTCTCAACCCTGTCCTCGGGACCCACCTAGCCAGTCGGATTTTCAGGATAACCACCACGAATATGTATTCGAGATTTGCATACACTGCCTCCATTATATGCAAATCTCTCCCATGCATATTCATGGTAGTTATCCTGAAAACCCGACTGGCTAGCTGGGTCCCGAGGACAGGGTTGAGAACCCCTGACCTAGAGCAAAGGAATTGGAAATTCGCCAATACCCTAAGGCTCCCAAGGAAGCAGCCACTCTGCCCATTCATGAAATTCTTCATAATTTGATGTGGTCAAATGTGTCTCCCACATTGAGCATCTCCTCATTCTAGGAGACTCACCCATTCTAGGAGACTCACCATCCCAACTTGCTCAGTCTCAGTCCCTAGAGTTCATAGGAGCTCATCTAGATACCAGTCAAGGGCTTTTCTCCCACAACCCCACTGTCTTCGTATAATGCAGCTAGCTTCTCAAGAAGTGGTGAAGTCCTCCCTAACTGCTCAAACTACTACAACTATTGGGACATATGGCATCCATGGTTCATGTGGTTCCTTACGCTCACCTTCATATGCAAGCAACCCAGTGGACCCTATCCACACAGTGGACAAAGGCCACAGGACGTCTGTCAGACAAGATATCAAACTCTCAATGACTGATCTTGTCCCTACAATGGTGGCAATCAACTGAAAAATCTTCTAGTGGGGTCTCCTTTCCAGCAACCCCTATTCCAGGCCACCCTAACAGATGCATCACAAGTAGGATGGGGAGCACACCTGCATCTCTACCCAGCATACCTGGACACCACAGGAGGCTTGTCTTCACATAAACCTCCTGGAACTCAAAGCAATCTATCTAGCTCTTCAAGTATTCCATGCCCAGCTCAGCTACAAGACAGTCCTAGTCCAAATGGACAATCAAGTAGCTATGTTCTGCATGAACAAGCAGGGTGGAACAGGCTCTGTCGTTATGCAAGAAAGCTTTGACTATGGGCCTTCGCCAGAGCATCAAATTCACCTTCTCGTAGTATATTTTCCAGGCATTCAAAACCTTTGGGCAGACACTCAGCTGAGTACTGCTGCCTCACGAATGGTCTCTCCACCTAGACCAGGTGGCCAAGATACTTCAGATTTGGGGCACTCCAGACATAGACCTCTTTGCAAGTCCACTGAATGCCAAACTTCCCCGGTTCTGTTCCAGGATTCTGGCTCAAAAATGCCAGGCAAGGGATGCCTGCCTTCACTGGGGTCATGACTTCCTCTATGCCTTCCCACTCACTCCCCTCATCCCTAAAACACTCTTCAAGCTTCAGAGACAGAGGTTGTATGATCCTCATAGCACCACCATGGCCATGCCAAACGTATCCCCTGCTTCTACATCTCTCTCAAGCTGTGCCTCTGGAGTTAGGCTATGCTCCAGATCTCCTTTCCCAAGAGAACAGGATGCTATGGCACCAGAATCCCCAGTCCCTGCATCTCAGGGCCTAGTTGTTGAAAGCTTAGACCTGCAGGATCCTAACCTTTCCCAACAGATAAAGGATATCCTTCAGCGTTCTAGAAAACCTTCCACAAGACACTCTTGCACCTTCAAATGGAAACGTTTTACTATATGGTGTTCACAGAAGGGGTTAAACCCCATTATGATACCTTTGGAATCAATACTAGAGTATCTACTTCATTTATCAAATTCTGGTCTAAAGACCAATTCAGTAAGAGTCCATCTTAGTGCAATTGCAGCTTCCTATAAGCCTCTAAATGGACAACCAACTTCCTCTCATCCACTCATAATTTATGAGAGGTCTTCTATTAACAAAGCCTCCCATCAGGCCGCCACCAGTGGCATGGGATTTAAACCTAGTTCTCGGGCAGCTCATGAAACTGCCTTTTGAACCTTTAGCCACTACAACACTAAAGCTTTTGTCCTGGAAGGTCATCTTCCTAATTGCAATCACCTCTGCATGTCGCATTAGTGAATTGCAAGCTTTAGTGGCTGATCCTCCTTATTACAAGGTTTCACCATAAGGTGGTTCTTAGAACACATCCACACTTTATGCCAAAGGTGGTCATCTAAATCAATTTATCTTCCTGTATTCTTTACGAGGCCTCATGCCTCTAATGCAGAAAGGAACCTTCATACTTTGGATTGTAAAAGAGCCTTGGCTTTTTACCTACAAAACACAACATAGTCTTAACTTTTTATTGCTTTTGATTCTAGTCATTTGCTACTTCCAGTCTTCAAGAGAACTCTGTCCAAATGGATTGAACAATGCATATCCTTTGCTTATGAGAGTAAGTATGCCTCTTCAAGGCCATATCACAGCTCATAATGTGAGAGCAATGGCAGCCTCTATGGCTAACCTTCACTCTGTCTATTGATGACATTTGTCAAGCAGCCACCTGGGCTTCGGTACACACCTTTTGCAGCCCACTGCTGCCTAGATAAAGCCCCCGTCGGGATGCCTTCTTTGGCCAAGCTGTTCAAAATCTTTCAGACCTAATTCAACTCCTACCCACCGACCCTGGTAGGATTCCAGAGATCCATGGGAGGAAGCATGGCCCTTCTTACAAGAGGTGACAGCTTCCTGGGGCTATCTCCCTGGCATTTTCAGCTAGGGAGTCCCCATATATGAAGACTATATTCCTGCTTGTTCCTGGAGATAGCATAGTTATTCAACTGTAATAAGTGATCTCCGGGAACAGCAGGAATTTAGTCTTCACAACCCACCCACCTCCCCTAGGAGTTCTTTCCTCTCTATCCTTTCACTCAGCTACAAACTTAACTGAAGAGGGACAGTTGAAAAGGTGGGAAGGCGCTGCACATGTGCTGAGGGATGCTCCCAAATGCATGCCTATTGGACACTGGGGAGCGTTCCTGCACAGGCTCTGTTGGTACCAATGATACCCATACGTGAAGACTAAATTCCTGCTGTTCCCAGAGATCACCTGTTGAAGGAAAGCATAGTTACTCACCTGTAACTTCATAATGAGGAATTGGTGGTACCTTGAGTGAGACGAGGCTAGTTATCCTCATATCTGAAAGCTTTACCAGTTTGTGGCTCTGATCTCTGCACTGTCTCTAAGCAGAGGTTTATCTGAGCTATAAACTGTTTGTTGTGAACTTTTCATGCCTATCCCAAATTCTAGGCAAGCTGCAAAAATACATTGATTCATACATCATAAAAAATACCAAAAATGTATACATATAAAAGCATATTAATATTACAAGCATGTGCCAATTCTAAAGGCAGGAAGCAAACATTTTAAAAGCAGAAATTGTTGCATCTTAGACTAAGACTAAATTGGGGCAGAAGTAATTAGGCAAAGATTTTTGCATTTCAAAGAAGCTTATCTGCTTGTCTACTATAAACTACCCCTGTTCTGACTTTCCCCATAGATTTTTCTATAGCAAACATATTGCTGATTTACCTAATTTAGGTAAAGCCATATCTGCCCCATCCTTTACAACTTGACAGCTTTTCTCCTAGGCTCTACAAAGTACTTTTCTGGTCCTGCTTCTGGAATTTTTCTATACCTGAATCTTTACCTACCTTCCCTTCTCCTGTCCCACCCCTACCCTCTTAAAGCTACAGCATGGAAGGGACAATACACTATTCTAGTTCACACACCCTCATGGACAATTTTTACTTGTATAGCTGCATGAATAGAGGTAGTTCACACCCCTTTTTTCCAATTAATCCTGTCTCCCCTCATCTCCATTTCCTATCCAACTAGTGCACTTCATTTCATGTCCACCTGTTTTGCCCTTTTGCATGTTTCAGTAAATAGCCAATTCTGCTTCCATAATGTATACTTCAGGACATCTCATCTATAGCTTTAAGGACTGGCGTCCCCTATTTTCCAGTTATAGCTCTGTAGCAAAGGCTAATAGGAGAAACTTAAGTCTTTGAAAGTGTTCACATCTTATGCCTCACCTATTTATATTTATTTACATTTCTTATATACCACGTTAAGATCAGTGTGGTGCACAATGAACAAACAATACTACAATGCATCAAACCACATTGAGTTTACAATGAACAGGGTATGGACTTGGGTGAGAACCAGGGAAACTATTTACAGGTCATTTTACAGAAACTACAGAATATTTACAGTTGAACAAAGGTTCATGGCACAGGGAAGTTTGTACCGGGGGGGGGAGGGGGTGAGAGCTGGTTATCACCTGCTGGTGTAACACCATTTTTCTTGGTCCCATTTCTTTTTGGAGATCAAGCCATATCCTAGTTGATTACCTCTTCATATAGCTGTTTGTACAGAGACTACTTGACTTTCCTTTTTTACTTGCTTTTTCTCCCTCCATCATAGGACATGAGACAAACTTTCTGACCCTTAAGCCTCAAGATTTCCTGCCCTTACTTTTGATCTCAATTGGTGCTGTGCCTACCCACCAACATGAGTTAAGCTACATGGCAATACCTTTACTCTATTATAGTAACTTTATACCTAGAGGGCTTTAAAGTATCTGCCAACACAGCCATTGCGTTTGACTTGGTCCTCAAACTGTTTTCTCAACCTTTAGTATTCTTCCTCCCCTGACATCTTTGTCACACTGAAGCATATTAATGGGTCTCAACCAGCCTGGATAGATACACTTAGGAATGTCTAGCAGGGGAGGGAAAGTATGTGTAGGTGGAAGGAAAAGTGCAAGAAGGTGGGAGGGACCAGGAGTAGGTTAGGTACAGGACAGGAAGTGGACACATGCGCACAACTCCCAAACACTACCTCAACATACCTGATTCTGCAATGGGGAAGCATGCCATTGTAATACTTCAACTCATTTCCCTCTACCTCTGTAGTATAGTATCAACTTTCTCTTTTGGATGCAGTTCCATAATTTTTGGATTAGTGGAATACAGATGTGTAAGCATTTTTATTCCCTCTTTCATCTTGCAACTTCTGTTTTGCAACCAATTGTGGTCTAGCTTTCACTCTCATAAGCAGTTGGTACCCTCTCCCACTCACTAATTCCTGTTGCTTGCATTAGAGGTGCATACGCATGAGCACATGTTTTGGTATGGGCACCTAAAAATGTATGCAGATGAATACCTATAAACTTCACACTGTGCAAGAACTTTATGGTTGCAATCAACTGTGTAATCTCCAGGAACAAGCAGGAATGTAGTCTTCACACATGGATATCATCGGTACCAACCAAGCTTGTGCAGGAATGCTCCCCAGCGTCCAATAGGAAAGCTTTTGGGAGCATCCCACTGCACCTGCATCACTGCCTTCCCACCTTTCCAACTCTCCCTCTTCAGTTTGTTTTCTGCGGAGCCAACAGGCAGCAAACCCTGTCACTGCAGAAAATTCTTGTGGTCACCTCTGCCTTCACAGTTGACATCTATACCAGTACCACCAGTCTTCATTTTCTTATTTCTTTTCTTTAAAATAACAAACTTTTTTTTTTGAGGGTCTGTCCCCTCTAGGTGCCAGGTGTCATTTTGGGCACTAGGCCCTCTTTTCTTCTAAAATGGAGAAACAAACTAGTGGTTTCAAAAAATGTTCTAAGTGTAGCAGTACCGTTTCTGCTACCGACACCCATGACTGGTGTCTTAAATGTTTAGGTCCTGACCATGTACCATCAAAGTGTCTCCTTTGCAGAAAGATGACCAAGAGGCCTGCAGAACAGCGCTGCAAAACTCAGTACCCTCTTTGCTGCAGATGCGATGTCTGTTTCATTTGACGTCTTCAGAGCTTCATCTTCCTCCCATGGATCTCAGGTAACTAAACCCAGGTCTTCCAAGGCCGGCTGGTCCTCAAAGGGTAGATCTCCTTTGAAGCATCAATATGCTACTAGCATTGCCCTCAAGGAAAACATACCAGCACTAACAGAGCTCCAGGATGTTCCAGAGGCTTCTACCTCGTGAACTCCTGGTGCTATGTTCTGGTGTCGTAGCTGCTTCCTCTGGTACCAACTTCCAGACATCGGCAGGGGTTATGGATCAACAAATCCTAGCCATAGAGTGCAGTCTAGCAGCCCTCTTAGCAGCCTCAGTACTGCTAAGACCACTGCAGACAGTTCTGCAGTCATCGGTACTGGTATCAGTACTGACTGTACCTGCTTTAACCAATGTGCTTCCCCCCCATGCCAGCTCTTGCATGACCTCATGCTAAGGATGTGGAAAGCTCCTTTAACAGTGTCTCAACACTCAGATTTGATACCATGTACCAAGTTCCACGATGCCCTGGTTTTCAGAAGACACAACTACCACACCATTCAATGGTAGTGGAATTGACAATGCGTAACTAAAACACATGCTTCATGGCCTGGAGGATTGGAAGAAAGGACACTCAATGCCTTTGGGCATCGATGCTTTCAATCCTCAATGTTATCAGCCAGGATCAGCTCTTACATTCTCTACATGGGAATGTTTCTCAAGGAGGTGACAAGGGATCTAGAGCTTATGGCTACACTTCTCCCTGATAAAAAAAAAAAAAAAAAAAGGATTTCCTCACCCTGGTCAAACATGCCCAGAATGTGTCTAAGTTCATGAATCGTGCAACCTTAGACCGCTTTGAGTTCATTAGCAGAACCTCTGCTATTTCCATCAGTGCACATCGCATTGCCTGGCTCCAGGCATCAGATTTAGAACAATGGGTGCAGGATAAGCTGGGGAACATTCTTTATACAGGAGAAAATCTTTGGCAAGACAAGGCTAATCAGATTGAATCTGAAAATACAACCTTGAACAAATATCAAAGGTTACAGCCAACCCAGCAAAGACAGATAACTAAAACCCTTTTTCAACAAAGAAATTCTACCCACCCTACACCCAGGCTGTCCACTATCCAGTTCATGATCCCCAGAAGGGGCAACGAGTCCAGACAGCAAAGGAAGGTGGAAGGCACAAGTCCCAAGAGCTCAACCAGCTCAGCAGTACAAGAGGGGTATAAACTCCATTTTCACAGTATGCCCCCTCCCAACATCACAAGACAGTTGAATTCTCAGGGCCCTACCACCACTCTCTTGTCAGGTCACCTCTACTTGCTCAAGGAGCAATAGAAGAGGTACCCATATCCCAACAAGGCATGGGCTTCTACTCCCAATACTTCCTCATCCCAAAGAAAACAGGGGGATACTGGACCTCCAGAGCTGAACAAGTATCTGTTCTGAGAAAAATTCAAGATCTTTCTTGGAACACTTCTTCCCTACATTCAAAGTCAGGATTGGCTATGTTCTTTAGATTAAAGGATGCATACACACATATTCTCATCCATACAGATCACAGGAGGTTTCTCTGATTTTTCCTTTTTCAAGGAAGACATTACCAGTACAAGGTTCTTCCCTTTGGACTGGCTTCTGCCCCAAGATGCATGGCAGTAACAGCAGCATTCCTGAGAACTCAGGGGATATTTGTCTTCCCTTACTTAGATGACTGGCTCATCTGAGCATCAACAGCTCCAGAAGCCAGCTTCTCTCTCCCACATGATGCAAATACTGCAGTACTTGCATGTCATAAACCTTCCAAAATCTCATCTCACCCCATCTCAGTCACTAGAGTTCATAGGGGCTCTTGACACAAGGCAGTCAAAAGCTTTCCTGCCACAGCCACATTGTCTTCAAATACTCCATCTGGCTTCTCAAGCAGCTATGAAAACTTTCCTAACTGCTCAAGATGCTTCAGTTGCTGGGGCATATGACATCCACTGTCCATATGGTTTCCCTATGCTCACCTTCACATGCAAGCAGCTCAATGGACCCTATCCTCAGTGGACACAGGCCTCAGGTCACCTATCAGACAAAATCAAACTCAACACATCTCATTTTGTCCCTACAGTGATGGCAATCGCTGGAAAACCTTGTAGGCTCTCCCTTCCAGCAGCCACTACATCAACCCACCTTGATAACAGATGCATCTAAGTCAGTCTGGGGGGCTCATGTGAACATCTCTCCACACATGGTTTATGGACCTACCAAGAGGCTTGTCTTCACATAAACCTCCTGGAACTCAGAGCCATCTCTTATGCTCTTCAAGTGTTCCAAACCCACCTCAGCTACAAGATGGTTCTGGTACAGACAATCAAGTAGCCATGTTCTATGTGAACAAACTGGGTGGGACGGGGTCTCAAGCCTTGTGCAATGAAGCTCTATGCCTCTGGGCCTTTGCCAGGAATCTTCAAATCCACCTTATAGTGGGGTATCTTTTGGGCACACACAATCTCTTGGCAGACAAACTCAGTTGAGTACTACTGCCACACGAGTGGTCTCTTCATCCAGAGCAAATTGCTCAAATTTATCAGATCTGGGAAACTCCAGATATAGACCTTTGCAAGTCTGCAGAATGCCAAACTTCCCTGGTTCTGTTCCAGAATACTGGCTCAGAACTCTGAGGCAAGGGATGCTTTCCACCTCCACTGGGGTCAGGACTTCCTCTGTCTTCCCACTCATTCCCCTCATTCCCAAGACACTCTTAAAGCTTCAGAGCCAGGGGCCATATGATTCTCATAGCCCCACACTGGCCACAACCATGATATCCTCTGCTTCTATATGTCTCTCAAGCAAAACCTCTGGAGTTGGGATGTGTTCCAGATCTTCTTTCCCAGGAGAACAGGAAGCTATTGCACCTGAATCCTCAGTCTCTATACCTCAAGGCATGGCTCCTGAGATCCTAGAATTCCAGGACATCAACCTATCTCAACAGGTAAAGGATATTCTTTTGGCTTCAAGAAAACCTTCCATAAGGCAAGCCTACACCTTTAAGTGGAAAAGGTTCTCTATTTGGTGTTCAAAAAAGGAACTTAATCCCTTTTCAGTGCCAGTGGAGATGTTACTGGAGTATCTCCGTTTGTCATCCTCATCTTACTGAATTGGTTTTTAAGAGTCCATCTTAATGCCATTGCAGCTTTCCACAAGCCCTTGGATAAACAACCTGTTTCCTCTCAACCACTTGTAGCAAGGTTTGAGGTCTACTTTTAACAAAACCTCCCATTAAGCCACCACCTGTGGCATGGGATTTGAATCTTGTCCTTGGGTAGCTCATGAGACTGCCCTTTGAACCCTTAGCCACTACATCCCTGAACTTTTTCTCAGAAAGTGATCTTCCTAATTGCTCTCACTTCTGCAAGTCACATCAGTGAACTACAGGCTTTAGTGGATGATCCTCCTTATACAAGGTTCCACCATGATAAAGTAGTCCTTAGGACTCGCCCTCACTTTATGCCAAAGGTGGTTTTGCCTTTTCATTTAAACCAATTGGTTTACCTCCCTGTATTCTTTCCTAGGCCTCATGTCTCCAATGCAGAAAAATCTACACTCAATTGTAAGAGCCTTAGCTTTTTACCTTCAGAGAACTAAGCAACATAGGAAGTCTTCCCAGCTTTTGTTGCATTTGACTCTAGTCATCTTGGACTACTAGTGTCCAAACTAACTTGTCTGTCTAAATGGATTGCTAATTCCATTTCCTTTGCATATGAGAGTAAGGGAATTTCTCTCGAAGGTCATGTCACAGCTCAGAATGTGAGCAATGGCAGCCTCTATGGCTAATCTTCAGTCTGTCCATTGACATTTGTAGAGCAGCCACTTGGGCTTTAGTATACACCTTTACAGCCCACTACTGCTTCGACAAGGACTCCTGTCGGGATGCCTTGTTTGGCCATGCTGTTCTCCAGCATATCTTTCAGACTTAAAACAACTTCTACCCACCATCCTTAACCCAGTTCAGAAAGGCCCTTAAATTCACCCTATTCACCAGATACTACCCCATATGAAGATAACATCTAGTCCCACTACATATCCAACTTCAGTTTTTTTCCCTTGCTCCCAACAATCGTGCTAATTCATGTACATAGTTCGAGCATGTGATCTAGTTAACAGATTACATTTTCCATGTAAATAGTTCTCCCTTGTTTTCCAAGTTGATAATCCTGTTATATGTAACTCCGAACAGCCTGTTCTGGTTTTTGTTTTGTTCTCTGTAAACCGCGCTGATGTCGAAGAGTGCGGTATAAAAGAAATTAAAATAAATAAATAAAAAAAAATCCTAGGTTTCGATGCCAGAGATCCATGGGAGGATGCATGCCCCATCTCAACCTGGGTTTCAAAGCTTTCTTGGGTCATCTCCCTGGCATCTCTTAGCTCGAAGTCCCCATGTGTGAAGACTACACTATCTCCGGGAACAGCAGGAATTTAGTCTTCCCAACCCACCCACCTCCCCTAGGAGTTGTCTTTCTCTTGCTCTCTATCTCTCCTTCTCTCCTTTGAGCTATAAACTTAACTGAAGAGGGAGAGTTGGGAAGGCAGCAACACAGGCACAAGGGGATGCTCCCAAAAGCTTTCCTATTGGATGCTGGGGAGCATTCCCACACAGGCTCCGTCAGTACCGACAATACCCATGTGTGAAGACTAAATTCCTGCTGTTCCCAGAGATCACTTGTTACAGGTGAGTAACTACACTTTCCTGAAACACAGGGCAACTGAACACAATACCCCCAAAAAATAACTAAATCATTTCTTAAGAACAAACGTTTGCGCCATGCACACCTTCAGTCTGTATACTCCTTCTTCCCTCACCTTCTAGGCAAGGGTGAGAGCTATCTTCTTGCTTTGTAGCTCCTCCCCCCCCCCCTTTCTTCATACTTATCCTTAACTAAACTGGAACTTTTAGTCTAGGTATTCAATGCTGTTCTGTCATGCCACTAAATTCTAGAGCAGCAAGCAGTTCAATTTTCCTTGGAGCCAGGTGATACCAGGCAGTGAATTAACTTTATTTTTCAATGACAATGCTAGCAATATTTGTCTAGCCCCGATGGAGGAGGAAAGGCATTTAAATTGCCCACATCTGGCTCTTAGGGGATTTCCTACAAACGCTCAAAGGACTTGATCTATGTTCAAGGTAAATTAAGGGAAATCTGCTAGGATCATGATTCAATGCTTTCTGCTCATTTTAGACATTGATGGAGTTAATAGTATAGCAGTGGACTGGCTAACTGGACAGCTGTACTGGTCTAGCAATTCCTACAATGCCATCTATGCTGGACTGAGTGACACAAGAGGATATGTCAAGATTCTGGAAAAGAATCTAGAGCCACAGCAGCTGATTGTGTTTCCAGCAAAAAGGTAAGCAATGGAGGCAAGCACTGGAACACCAGTTTATATTTGGGGGGGGGGGGGAGGTGCAATATTCTGCTAAATATTGAGGTATGGTAATGGTACACCAATATATCAAATGGACAGTACAAAAAGATTCCCCCTTTTTTTTAAAGCACAAAATAGCCAGTGCAATTTTCATGCCTTATGAGGAACAAATTACACAAACTAATTTATGCTTGTATTTTATGAAATAAAGTGAAACAGTATAGAAAATGGAGGCAACACTAAAAAAAACAGAAGTCTCAAGTTTTCACAATTCTTTTGAAAGTGATCTTGTGGGCTCGTGACCAAAACGTTGGGGAAGCAAAGGAAGCTCAGGAAGTGCCCCATGAACAATGGGCTACAGTGAGGCCAAGCTTTAAGGACCCATGCCCCATCTAGGAAGGAGAGGCAAGCAACACAATACATATGTTAGTGGCTCCTGCCGATACTCCTTGTATGTGCATCACGTGTGCAGAGCCTGTCTACTTTTACCATGATAGAAGTGATCAAGTCTAAAGGCCCATTAGTTGGGGTAAAACCGAGGATCTACCCAACTAAAGGCATCTTCCTTTGCAAGTGAAGGACTTGTGCTTCCATAATCTTTCCACATGATTTCAATGCTCAGTATCTGAAAAATGCCAATTGACCAAGCAGCTTTAGTTAAAAGAAGCTTTTAACATTTCTGAATGCATTAGATATTGTGCTCTTAAGTGTCTTCTGACCTCCATCACCAACTCCACAAAGGGCCAAGTTGGCAAACTTTGAGTTTATGTAGTAAATGAAGTAGTGCAATACTTGTCTGCAAAAATCTTTCAAAATAGATTTACAGACAAAAAGCTAGTTATAGCTAATATACATGAATTGGGGATTAGGCATGTAAATGTCCAACTATCTTTATTGTGCTGGTTCTTCTGGTCTATTTAGAAGCAATTTTTCTTTTGGGAGAACAGTTGTAGGGTTTGATACCACATTGAAAAGTAGTTGCTTAGGGAACTACTGGTTACATTTCCTAAACTCCTGCTTAAGGAGGAAACAAGCCTTCATAAGATGTGAGACATTTAGTATCTGCATGCAAGAGCAGAAGGGGGGGGAGGAAGGAGGGACAACTGGCTCCGGTGACACTGCCAAGAAAACCCAGGAGTTTCTGGGTCGCCAGGAGTCAGGACTGACTCGAAGGCACACATTGCATTGCATGAGGGTGCATGGTTGGTAATGAAGATTGCTGCTGCTACAAGGGAGGGGTGAGGGTGGCAAGTCTGTAGCCTCATGAAACCAGAGGTATGCTGAATCCACGCTTGTGTTTAAGAAGCTAAATTTATCTAGACATTTTGCTGTTTATGAATGGTTCCTCTTAAACCTTAACATTCAAACTTGTTTGAGGTGGTTTTTACTATCTCCAGGAACAAGCAGGAATGAGTCCTCACATATGGGTACGTCGGTACCGACGGAGCCTGCGTGGGAAAGCTTCCCAGAAGGAAAGCTTTTGGGGCCTCCCACAGCGCATGCGTGCTGCCTTCCCGCCTTCCTGACCAACTCTCCTCAGTTCTTCTTTTTCCGCGGAGCCAGCAGGTCGTGTTCCTGTCACTGCTGAAGAAGTTGTGTTTCTTTGGCCGCATGTCTGCCTTCCCCGATTCCGGACCGGTACCGCCGGTCTTTTTTCTTTACTTTAAAAAAAAAATCTTATTTTTCCCACTTGGTGTGTTTTTTCTGTTAGGCCTCTAGGCCTTCACTAAATTCTCCCTCATGGAGAAACCAGCTTCTGGTTTTAAAAAAATGCACCAAGTGTAGCAGTACTATATCGGTTACAGACACCCATGAATGGTGTCTTAAATGTTTGGGGCCTGGCCACTCCATTCCGGATTGCCCGTCCTGTTCTTTCATGTCTAAACGTGACTTACAAAACCGAGCAGCCAAGTTTCATATGCTGTTTTCTGATACTCCAGCATCGACATCATCCAGGTCTTCCTCTCCTGATGGATCTCAAGTAACCAAACATTCTTCCGGCAGGTCCTCAAAGGGCAAATCTTCCTCTAAGTATCGAGATGCCCCTGGGCTTGACCCTGAGGACCCTGCCCCAGCCAAACAACCCCAGCGGGAAGCTCCGGCTTCCAAAGCTCCTCCTATGGGGTTACAGGTTGACATCGATGGCACGGCCTCGACCGATCACCTGTTAGACTGCTCTGGGGTACCGGCTCAATCTTCCGGTACCGACATCCAGACGGTCGTGGCGTCTATGGATCATACAGTTCAATCCATGCAGCAGGCCATAATGGCTTTCATTAGAGCTGCGACACCCTCGGTACCACAGCCAGCGGTACAGACTCCGGTTCCGGTACCACAACCAATACCGGTACCACAACCGATACCGGTACCCAGGGCATCCACATCAACCAGGATACCGGTTCCGGTTCCCGGTTCTGGGGTTTTTCCAGATACCGATCCGGTTCCAGGTACCCCCGATGTGGATACCGGTCGATACGCTTATCGATCCCTGGAAGCCAACAGACGATACTTCGAGTCTTCTGATGATTCTGATTCATCAGATGACTCTGCTGAAGTATCTTACTCTTCCTGAAGAGCCCTCTTCTCCAAAGAGAAGAATGTCTCCTCCAGAGGATTTGTCCTTTCAAGACTTCATCATTGAAGTAGCTAAAGGTCTCTCTATTTCAGTAACCTCTGAAAGAACCTAGAGCAAAAAAATTAGATATTTTGGGATACTCTAAGGTTCCCAAAGAGGCAGTCACCTTGCCCATTCATGAAATTTTTCAAGAACACATGATAGGGTGAGAGGAGTCTCCCATAAGTCCATCTCCACATTCTCGTCGTTTGGATACCATGTATCGTGTCCCTCCTTCTCCTGGGTTTCAAAAAACTCAGCTCCCTCACCACTCTATTGTGGTGCAGTCAGCTATGAAAAGGATAAAGAGTACCAAAAGACACTCTTCTACTCCAGGAAGAGAATGTAGGACTTTGGATGCTTTTGGTAGAAAAATCTTCCAAGCCAGTATGCTTATTGCCAGAATTAATTCATACAGCCTCTATATGGGCATGTTTCTGAAGGAGATTGCATTAAAGATGCGCCATTTTCTCCCCTTTATCCCAGAGGATAGAAAGGAGTTCCTCCTTTTGCTAAAGCATACCCAAGATATTTCAAAGTTCTCCAACAGAGCAGCCTTTGACTCCTTTGAGGGTGCTAGCAGAGCCTCAGGTATTGCCATAGCTGCTCGCAGAATTGCTTGGCTCCAGGCCTCTGACCTAGAACCCTGGGTCCAGGATGGGTTGGGAAATCTGCCCTGTACAGGTGAAAATCTGTTTGGTAAGGAGTGGCAAATCAAAGCCACTCAAATGGACGCAGAAAATGCTGCTTTAGATAGACTTTCTAAGTCTACCTCTACCCTTGTCAAAGTCTTTTGAAGCCTTGCTACAAGAAGGCCAGATTTTCTACAAATACTGGCCAACAATCTTCTGCAGTTGCTTTGCTCCTAAACGTCAGCAACCTAAACAGGCCAGGGCAAAACCTGCAGGGACTGCTCCAGCCCAGCAGTCCCAACCCCCTCAGGGTTTTTGACTTAATACTGGAGAACTTAACCTTTCTGGCTCTACAACAACCAGAGCCTCTCACCATTCCAGGAAGGTTCTCATTTTGCTCCCAGATGGGAGCAAATCACATCAGAACAGTGGACCCTCTCTATCATCAGAGGGCTACAAACTACATTTCTCCAGCCTTCCTCCCCATACCATGGTGAGACGTTTCTATTCTCCCCCATCTCTTCTAGACCTGTTGGGTCAGGAGGTTACCACCCTTCTCGCCCAAAGGGCAATAGAAGAGGTTCCTCTTCAACAGGGGTCAGGGTTTTATTCCCCTTATTTTCTCATTCCCAAGAAAACAGGGGGGTACAGACCCATTCTATATCTGAGAGAATTGAACAAATTCCTATGCAAGGAGAAATTCAAGATGCTTTCTCTAGGTACTCTCCTTCCATACCTGCAGAGTCAGGATTGGCTTTGTTCTCTAGATCTCAAGGATGTGTAAACACATATACTCATCCATCCATCCCACAGAAAATTCCTACGATTTCTGTTCCAGGGAAAACATTTCCAATACAGAGTGCTTCCCTTCGGTCTAGCCTCTGCTCCAAGAGTGTTTACCAAATGCATGGCAATAGTGGCTGCATTTCTACGCGCCCTGGGAATTTTTGTCTTCCCATACCTGGACGACTGGCTCATCCGAGCTCCATCTCAGTCCGAGGCTCAGACTTCCCTGGACCGCACCAGACGCATTCTGCAGTATCTGGGACTTGTGATCAATCTGCCAAAGTCTCAACTCACCCCTACTCAGTCCCTGGAATTCATAGGGGCCTAGTTAGATACCACCACTGCAAGGGCCTACCTTCCTCAGGCCCGTTGCCAATGTCTAGTGCAACTGGCCTCCCAAACTCAGTCCAGAAGCCACTTGACTGCCAGGGAGATGCTACAACTATTAGGCCACATGGCTTCCACAGTACATGTGGTGCCCTATCCTTGCCTACATGAGAGCAGCTCAATGGACTTTGTCCACCCAGTGGACTCAAGCATCAGGAGCTCTCTCAGACCAAATAGCAACCTCCAAGCGTCTCTCTTGGTCTCTCCAATGGTGGATGTCCACTCAAAATCTGTTGTTGGGGGCCCCCTTCCAACCATTGTTGCCCCAAGCAACCCTCACAACAGATGCCTCCCAAACAGGTTGGGGAGCTCATCTACAGGACCTATCCACCCAAGGCACTTGGTCCCCACAGGAGACCTCCCTTCATATCAACCACTTGGAACTTCAAGCAATCTTTCTAGCTCTGAGTTTTTCATACCCTCCTCAGCAACATGACAGTCCTTATTCATACGGACAATCAAGTAGCCATGTTTTACATAAACAAACAAGGAGGGACTGGCTCTCTGTTGCTTTGCAACGAAGCTCTAAGATTATGTGCCTTCGCCAGAGAGCATCAAATCCATCTCAGGGCAGTATATCTTCCAGGAATCCAAAACTCTTGGGCAGACAGACTTGGTCGAGTTCCGCTTCAAAACGAATGGTCCCTGCACATGGATCAGGTACTCAGAATCTTCCAGAAATGGGGAACCCCGGACATAGACCTTTTTGCAAGTCCGTGGAATACCAAACTTCCCCAGTTCTGTTCCAGAATTCCGTGTCGGAGTTCAGGCCAAGGATGCCTTCCTCCTACATTGGGGTCAGGGCTTCCTGTATGCCTTCCCACCCATTCCTTTGATTCCCAAGACTGTTCAAACTTCAAAGGGATCAAGGGTCCATGATCCTCATAGCTCCACGCTGGCCACGCCAAGTGTGGTACCCTACTTCTGCATCTCTCCCAGGGCCCCTCCCTGGACTTGGGAGCGGCTCCAGACCTTCTGTCTCAGGAGGAGGGGACTTTGTGGCACCCAAACCCCAAGTCCCTTCACCTCAGAGCTTGGTTACTGAAGGCCTAGACCTTCAAGACTTCAATCTTTCGCAGCAAGTGAAGGATATCCTCCATGCTCTAGGAAACCTTCCACTAGGCGTTCTTACGCTTTTAAATGGAAGATTTTCCATTTGGTGTGCTCAAAAGGGTCTTGACCCTCTAGCACTCCCCTTGAATTCTCTATTGGAATATCTCCTGCATCTCTCCAATGCAGGACTCAAAACAAATTCAGTACGGGTCCATTTGAGTGCTATCTCAGCATCTCTTAAACCTCTCAATGGACAACCTATCTCCTCTCATCCTCTTATCGCAAGATTCATGAGAGGCCTAACTTTGACTAAACCTCCCATTCGACCTCCTCCGGTGGCATGGGATTTAAATTTGGTTCTTGGTCAGCTTATGAAGCCACCTTTTGAACCCTTAGCCACTACCTCCTTGAAATTTCTTTCCTGGAAGTTTATTTTCCTTATTGCAGTCACCTCAGCTCGCTGTATCAGTGAACTGCAAGCTCTAGTGGCTAATCCACCTTATACAAGGTTCCATCATGATAAGGTGGTCTTTAGGACCAATCCCCACTTTATGCCTAAAGTGGTCTCCCCTTTTCATCTAAATCAAGAGGTATATTTACCTGTCTTTTTTTCCAGCTCCTCATGCATCCAATGCAGAGAGGAACCTTCATACTCTAGATTGTAAAAGAGCTCTTGCCTTTTACCTCCACAGGACACAGCAACATCAAAAGTCTTCTCAGCTTTTTGTTGCTTTTGATCCTTCTCATATAGGACTTCCAGTCTCTAAAAGAACACTGTCCAATTGGATTGCTCAGTGTATCTCTTTGCTTACCAGAGTAAGAACCTTTCCCTGGAGGGCCATGTCACCGCTCACAATGTGAGGGCCATGGCCACCTCTATGGCTCATCTAAATTCTGTGTCCATCGACCAGATCTGTCAAGCAGCCACCTGGGCCTCGGTTCATACCTTTACAGCTCATTACTGTTTGGACAAGGACTCCCGCCGGGATGCCTTGTTTGGTCAGGCTGTCCTCACACCTGTTCCACTCTTGAACAACTCCAGCCCACCTTCCCTTAATGGATGCCTGAGATCCATAGGAAGATGCGGAACCCTTCAGGGTCTCATACCCTTGAGGGGATCTCCCGGGCATCTTAGCTAGGGAGTCCCCATATGTGAGGACTCATTCCTGCTTGTTCCTGGAGATGGCAGTTACTTACCTGTAACAGGTGATCTCTGGGAATAGCAGGAATTAATCCTCACAACCCACCCACCTCCCCTAGGAGTTCTCTCTCTCTCCTTCCTTTCCTCTCTCTATTGTCTCAGCTTTAAACTCAAACTAAGAGTTGGTCAGGAAGGCGGGAAGGCAGCGCACATGCACTGTGGGAGGCCACAAGCTTTCCTTCTGGGAAGCTGGGGAGCTTTCCCGCGCAGGCTCCGTCGGTACCGACGTACCCATATGTGAGGACTAATTCCTGCTATTCCCAGAGATCACCTGTTACAGGTAAGTAACTGCTTTACCTCCCAATTTTCACATCTGCTCTAAATCTTTCTACTGGCTAAAATAGTGAACGATCTTCTAGTTAGAATGTGGAATACTAACAAGCTGTCTTGTTTAGCTATCTCCCACCTGACAAGTTACTGGTTTACTTATCTCAAATGTTTGGCCTTTTGCATGTCCTTGCAGGTGTATGTATTGGATAAATCTTGGGGCTAAAGGAAACACTTGCATAGAGAGCGCTGGAATGGATGGCTCTGATAGACGTGTGCTTGCTCTCGTCCCTGTAGAAGAGCCATTGGGCCTGACTCTGGATTATGCAACTGAGAGGCTTTACTGGATCAGTGAATATAAAGAGGTACAGGAAGCAAAGTTTATTCTTTTGAAGTTGCACAAAATTTTGTTTTGAAGAGGTTATCCAAATCTTTCCCCTCCTATTTTGCTATTCTAACTACATGAGTGAGTCCCTCTGCTGTATTACATGGCTTATGGAAGGCCTGGTCATCGAAGGTAGGTTGACATGTAGTCCAGTGTCAAATAACTATACTGTAAGACAATTTGGTCTTCATATCTAGCTTGCCTAGTTCTGCTTACAGAAATTATATTGCCTGCCAGCCACAGAACAATTTTCCAAGACAACATCAATGAGGTGCAGAAGAGAGCAGCTGCTGCTACTATGGAGTGAAGATAAAATCTTTGGCTCACACAGTGTTAGTCAACTTCCCAACCATAGAGCTCTTGCAACGATTTAAATGTGTGAATGTTAAGTTACCTTGGTCACTGGCCTTTACCCCACCAACTTACTGCAGACAGCCAGTTCCTGCATATTTGTAGTACTTAGCAAATATGTAAACTGACCTGTGGTGGCCAAAACTTAATGGTTTGATTTAGAACTAAATTTAGTACATCACCTCTAGCTCTTTACAGCCTACCAGAAAGATCAGGTTTGACCCTTCACTGTAGCAACTCTTATTACCAGTTAGCTTAATAGTTTATGCAAGAACTACTTATGAGCAGCATAAAAGGTAAACCTTTATTGCTTCAGATATCTACTAAAATGTCCTAAGCATTCTTATTTAGCATAAATTGCTAATATTGCAACCAATGTTCCAACTTGTCTTTCAGTCCATAGAAACCATAAAGATTGATGGCAGTGGAAGAGAGTCCTTTCCCGAGATACTCATAAGGGACCAGAACCCCTTGGGACTAGCTTTCTTTGAGGGCTGGTTCTACTGGGCTGATGCAAACACTCTGCTGAGAGCTACTCAAGACTCAAAGGAAATGCTGATAAACCTTACAGCCCTCTCTGCTTTCACAGTACTGCATGAACTCCTGCAGCCTCAAAGTGAGTTGTGAAGTCTTGCTAAATATGACTAAGTCAGCAGATCATCCAAATGTGCCTTAGATGAATGTTTACTCGTTTCAAACTGGTCAAGGTCTTAACTTGAGCACTGAAAAACCTGAACGATATTTTGCCCCACCAGAATGCAAACAGCTCAACTTATTTCCTGCTGTAGAATAAATGTTGGGCTTTATACTTGAACAAATCAGCAGACATGAGCTAGAAATAGATGCAAGATCCTTCAAGTAAGCTAGTTCACCACCCACTGTCTAGTTCTCATGGGATAATCTGCATCTCTTGCCACTCCTGCTAATCTTGGCCATGAGATTTGGGAGTCTGTTTCTCACTTCATAGGGTTCTGGTATTGTGGGCCACTTTGGTTCCACTGACTAGCACTGTACTCTTCTTCCTTACTCTACCCCCCCCCCCCCCCCCCAAAAAAAAAAAGAAAAGTTAAAGTGAAGAATGAGGGCTATTTTGGTTTTATGTAATCCTGCCTGTTCCAAAAACCATGGTCACACAACTTTGGCCCATGAGATGCCTTAAAAAGGCAGTTGTGATCTCCAGGAACAAGCAGGAATGTAGTCTTCACATATAGGTATCGTTGGTACTGACAGAGCCTGTGCGGGAACGCTCCCCAGCGTCCAATAGGAAAGCTTTTGGGAGCATCCCACAGCACCTGCATGCTGCCTTCCCACCTTTCCCAACTGTCCCTCTCCAGTTTCATTTTCCACAGAGCCGACATGTCGCACATCCTGTCACCGCAGGAAAAAAATACCTTTTTTTGTGGTCACGTCTGCCTTCCCTCGACGCTACACCGGTACCACCGGTGGTTTGTTTAAAAAAAAAAAAAACACAACTTCTGGAGTCTTTCAAGTAATTTTCTCTCAGGTGCCACATGCCATTTTGGGCACTAGGCCCAACTTTTCCTTCAGAATGGAAAAACCTGCTTCGGGTTTTAAAGTGTTCTAAGTGTGGCGGTACCATCTCCGTCACCGACACCCATGAGTGTTGCCTGTGGGATGATGTCAAAGGGGCTGGCAGAACTGAGCTGCTAAGCTTAGCACCCTTTTTCCCTCCAATGCAGCCTCTGTGGCATTGATGTCGTCCAGGGCTTCGTCTTCCTCCCATGGATCTCGGGTAACTAAACAAATCTAGCCGGTCCTCAAAGGGTAGATCTTGCTCTAGACAGCAAGATGCCTCTGGCATTGCCCTTGAGGGACTTTCACCAGCAAAATTGCCCCGGTGGGAGGCTTCGACTTCCAAAGTAGTAATGGGGCTCCAGGACGTTCTCGAGGCTTCAACCTCAGCAGAACTACTGTTGCCATGCTCTGGGGTACCGGCCGCTTCTTCCGGTACCGATACCCAAGCATTGGCAGCATCGACAGACCAGAGATTCTTGGCTATTGAACAGTCTGGCAGCTCTTCTCATGGCCTCGATGCCCTTGAAACTGCTCAGCACTGACTGCATCAACACCGGCAGGTATTCTACTGGGACTGAGTCATACATATCCATCTGGTATTGATAGGTCAGTACCGCACCACTCTGATGCCGACTTCGATCGGTACTGGTACCGTGCCTTTCACGATCACCCGGATCAGAGATACTTCAGATCCTCTGAGTCTGAAGTTTCTGAAAGCTCTGCCGATACCAGAGTACTTCTTCCCAAGGATTCCTCTTCTCAGCGTAGGATGTCTCCACCAGAGGATATGTCCTTCCAGGATTTTATCTGAGATGTGGCTCAGTCTTTCCATCACAGTGGCTCCTGAAAGAGCCTAGGGCAAAGGAATTAGAAATCCTGCAGTACCCTAAAGCTCCCAAAGAGGCAGCTACCTTACCTAGTCATGAGATCTTGCATGATATGTTAAGGATGTGGGAAACACTTCTAACCACATCTCCTCACTCTTGAAGACTCGACACCATGTATCGAGTTCCTCCCTGTCCTGGGTTTCAGAAGACTCAATTACCACACCATTCCATGGTGGAGTCAGCAATGAGGAGTGCAAAAAGGCATGCATCTAATCCTCCAGGACATGAGTGTAAGACTCTTGATGCCTTTGTACATCAAACCTTCCAGGCTTCCATGCTTTCTGCTAGAAACAGTTCTTATATATGGAAATGTTCCTTAAGGAGGTCACAGGAGATTTAGAGCTTATGAGCCCTCTTCCTGATAAGAGGCAAGATTATCTCACCCTTGTCAAACATGCTCAGGATGTTTCCAAGTTTGTGAATAGTGCAGCTTTTGACTGCTTTGAGTGCATAAGCAGAACCATTGCCATAGGTGCACATAGAATTGCCTGGCTCCAGGCATCTGTTTTGGAAATGTGGGTACAGGATAAACTAGGGAATATTCCTTGCACAGGAGATAATCTTTGGCAAGAATTGGCAGGAAAAAGCTAATGAGAGAGATGCTGACAATCACTTTGGATGGATATGTCCAAATCTACTGCTGATCTTGTGAGGAGAATCCTCAAACCATTCTTCAGTAAGAAGTTTTATCCCTCCTATACCAAACAGGGGCATTGTTTAGGTCAGTCTGCCCAAAAGGGACAACAGCAACAACTGGCTCAGCAGACTCAGCCTCCGCAGGGGCTTTGACTCCTATCTAGAGAACTTTGCCTTCCTGGCCCAGAACACTGCAACATCCCAGGAAGGTTATGTCATTTTGCCCCCAGATGGGGTCAGATAACAGCAGAAAATTGGACTGTCTATTGTAAGATGGGTACAAGCTTCATTTTCCTCAGCATGCCCCCTCCTACAATGGTAAGACAGTTCAATTCTCAGACCTCTCAATGACCAGTTAGGTGAAGAGGTCACTGTGCTGCTTGCTCAAGGGGCAATAGAGGTACCCATTACCCAACAGGGTACAGGATTTTACTCCCCCTATTTCCTTACCCCAAAGAAAACAGGAGGATACAGACCCATTTTAGACCTCAGAATTGAACAAATTCCTGTTCAAAGAAGTTCAAAATGACTTCTCTAGGAATTCTGCTGCCATACCTTCAGAGTCAGGATTGGCTTTGTTCTCTAGATCTCAAGGATGCGTACACCCATGTTCTCATCCATCCATCTCACTGAAAGTTCCTTCGCTTTCTGTTTCAATGGAAGCACTGCCAATACAGGGTTCTTCCTTTTGGCCTGGCCTTTGCACCAAGGGTGTTCACAAAATGCATGGCTGTGGTAGCAGCATTTCTTCGCACCCTAGGAATATTTGTCTTGCCTTACTTAGAGAACTGGCTCATTCGAGCCTCTTCAGAGCAAGAGGCCAGGGTTGCTCTCTTGCACAATGTGCATTCTTCAGTATTTGGGTCTTGTCGTAAACTTCCCAAAATCCAGCCTTGCTCCCACTCAGTCCCTGGAGTTTATAGGAGCTCTGCTGGATACCAGACAAGGGCCTGCCTTCCACAGCTCCGCTGCCTTCACATTGTGCAGTTAGCTTCCCAAGCAGTGCTAAAACCTCACCTTACTGCTCGGGAAATGTTAGTTGCTAGGCCACATGGCATCCACCATGCATGTGGTTCATTATGCTCGCCTTCATATGAGGGCAGCCCAGTGGACCTTTATCCACTCAGTGGACTCGGGCGTCAGATTGCCTGTCAGACAAAATGGCAAACTCAGATCACCTTATTTTGTCCCTTCAATGGTGGCAGTTCCCCCAAAAACCTTGGGTGGGGTCTCCTTTTCAGCAACCCCCACCCCAAGCCACTCTAACAGATGCTTCACAGGTGGGTTGGGGAGCCCACCTGCAAGGCCTCTCTACCCAGGGTACCTGGACTCCACAGGAGGCCTCTCCACATCAATCTCATGGAACTCAGAGCAATCTTCCTTGCTCTTTGAGTATTCCACACCCAGCTCAGCTACAAGACAGTCCTAGTTCAGACAATCAACATGTTCTATGTGAACAAGCAGGGCGGAACAGGCTGTGTCGCAATGCAATGAAGCTTTGCAACTATGGGCCCTCACCAGAGCATCAGATTCACCTCCTTGTGGTGTATCTTCCAGGCATTCAAAACTCTTGGGCATGCAGACTTAGTCGAGTTGTGCTTCTACACGAATGGTCTCTCCATGCAGGCCAGGTGGCCAAAGCTTTCCAAATTTGGGGAACACCAGACATAGACCTCTTTGCAAGTTTGCTGAATGCCAAACTTCCCCGATTCTGTTCCAGAAATCCGGCTCAGGGTTGTCAGGCCAGGGATGCTTTCCTCCTCCATTGGGGCTAGGACTTCCTGTATGCATTCCCACCCATTCCCCTAATTCCCAAAACCCTGTTCAAGCTTCAGCAAGACAGAGGTCATATGATTCTCATAGCTCCATATTGGCCATGGCAAATGTGGTACCCTTTGCTCCTACATCTCTCTCAAGCTCCACCTCTGGAGTTAGGATCTGCTCCAAATCTCCTTTCTCAGGAGGACAGGATGCTGTAGCATCCCAATCCTCAGTCTCTGCATCTCAGGGCCTGGTTGCTGAAAGCCTAGAACTTCACGGCCTTAACCTTTCTCAGCAGGTAAAGGATATCCTTTATGCTTCCAGGAAGCCTTCCACAAGACACTCTTATGCATTCAAGTGGAAAAGGTTTACCATATGGTGCTCGCAGAAGGGTCTTAACCCTCTTGCAATACCTCTGGAATCATTACTGGAGTATCTTTCTTTTATCTAATGCAGGGCTTAAGACCAATTCAGTGAGTTCATTTGAGTGCTATTGCAGCTTCTTTCAAGCCTCTAAATGGACAACCTATTTCCTCTCATAGCAAGATTTGAGAGAAATTCCTTTGTCTCCCATTAAGCCACCACTGGTGGCATGGGACTTAAATCTGGTTCTTGGGCAGCTCATGAAGCTACCTTTTGGAGCCATTAGCTACTACCTCTTTGAAATTCCTTTCCTGGAAGGTCATCTTGCAATCACATCAGCACATCGCATCAGTGAATTGCAAGTGTTGGTGGCTGATCCTCCTTATACAAGGCTCCATCATAAGGTAGTCCTTAGGACTCATCCACACTTTATGCCAAAGGTGTCGCCTTTTCATTTAAACCAAGCGGTTTACCTTCCTGTATTCTTCCCAAGGCCTCACGCCTCAAATGCAGAAAAAACTTCATATTTTGGACTGTAAAAGGGCTTTGGCCTTTTACTTGCAAAGGACACAGCAACATAGAAAGTCCTCTCAACTTTGTTGCTTTTGATCCTAGTCATTTGGAACTTCCGGTCTCCAAAAGAACACTGTCCAGCTGGATTGCAGTGTATATCTTTTGCCTATGCGAGTAAGAACCTTCCTCTTGAAGGCCATGTCACAGCTCACAATGTGAGAGCCATGGCAGCCTCTATGGCTCATCTTCACTGTCCATCGACAACATCTGTCAAGCAGCTACTTGGGCTTCAGTTCATACCTTCACAGCCCATTACTGCTTAGACAAGGACTCCTGCCGGGATGCCTTGTTTGGTCAGGCTGTTCAACACCTGTTCCATACTTAATCAACTCCTACCCACATCCCTGGTAGGATGCCAGAGATCCATGGGGGGAAGTGGAGCCCTTTCACAGGGGCACACGTCTGTGGCCTTCCTGGCATCTGCAACAAGGGAGTCCCCATATGTGAAGACTATTCCTGCTTGTTCCAGGAGATAGCATATTTATCTGTAACAGGTGATCTCCAGGAACAGCAGGAATTTAGTCTTCACAACCCACCCACCTCCCCTATGAGTTGTATCTCTCTATCTCTCTCCCTCTCTTTGTCTCAGCTTTAAGCTCAATTGGAGAGGGACAGTTGGAAAAGGCAGGAAGGCAGCACGCAGGCGCTGTGGGATGCTCCCAAAAGCTTTCCTATTGGACGCTAGGGAGTGTTCCACGCAGGCTCCGTTGGTACCAACGATACTCATATGTGAAGACTAAATTCCTGCTGTTCCCAGAGATCACCTGTTACAGGTGAGTAACTGCTTTATGGTTAAATGAGTTTCCTGTGCACATGGCTAGTAATACTCATGGGTATAGTCAAAGGCCCTTAACTAGAATTTGGCAAATCTTGGGTGTATTAGTTTTTTCTTTTGGCTGTGGCAGTATTTCCAGGTGTTTAATTTCTAGAACTCAACTTGTTTCAGATGCTAATGCCAGGCCACTGACATCTTTCTCCTTGTGCCCCTTGATCTGACATTTGATGACCATTCTCAACTCTGCGTTCTCCATCTAGGACTATGTTTAATGTTCTGGTTCTTGCTTTAGCTGGGCAGTGAGACTTCACCAATGTCCGTATCATATTCATACAAACCTACCTTAAAGGGTTTGGTGTCTGAAATAAGCCTAATAAAGGGATGAGGAATGAGGTGAGAGCTAAACTGCTTGTGCTTTGACCTTCTGATTGTGGTCATTTGCCTTTTGGATTTTAGCTCACTTATCAGAGGTTAAAGGTGTTACATTCAGGTACACTTGCTTATCTGAAGTGTTAGTATATTTAATGCTATATACCGTATGACCCTTTGACACATGGGCTTGAACTACAGATCTGTAATTTAAATAGCAAGAGTTTCATTCCTCAAGATGGTATTTGTGCAGGGCACTTAAAGCAATTTTGCCATATGTATTTCATGTATTTGGCTATTGTCTGGTAGGTAGGGACTAGTCCATGTAATTTCATATGGGCTCTGGTCATGACTTTTCCAAGTATTCAGTTTTCTATATGGAAGTATTTCTCAGTTTGAGACTTCCCAAATTCCACTATAGTGAAATCGGGGAATACTGATGGCAAAGGCTCATTATCTTAATGGCAGAAATAATGCCTTCACATTTGATGGTAGGGCCAGGAGGCCTTGCTGTAGTTCTGAGCTGAAAGTTATCCTGAATCTACTGGGGGAGGGGGGAGAGGGAGGAAAGGTGTTTTTTTTGTTTTGTTTTTTTTTTTTAATATGGAAGACAACCCTATGTGTCAAAGGGCTAAATCTAAAGGAGGCTCTATTCTATGAATTAGAGATTAATAGCAAATAGACATCTAAGAGTTGTAACAATGTATTTTTGGACACCGAGGTTAGTGCTGTAAAGCAGGCTCTTGAGTGGGTCATAACGCTTGGCGTGCTTTGTTTTGTACTACACTGACTTAACAGACAGGCTAGTTGCACTTAAGTTTAAAGCCGAATGTGTATGGGAGGGAGGTTGATAGTATTTATATCTTTTCTCCACTCCCCTCCCTGTTACGTGTAGGAGATCAAGAGTGGTGTAGCACTTCCTTTCTGAAGTGGAGGACAGCCAACCAGTATCTGTATAAGGATGTGGTGTCCTAGGGGAATATTATTCCTGGTGCTGTTCTGCTCCTGCTCCCATCACTATAGCAACTGCCTTTCTGAGATCAGCAGTGGCAGCAATGGCTTTAAAATGTCACACCCCTTTGCCAGTGCTGCTTCTGCCCCTCTGCAGACTCATGTTATGCATGGGGGCAGAAGCAGTTACAACACCACAGAGCCAAAGGTTTGGGTAAGTGCTGCAGTGAGGTTTAAATGCAACCCTGTTGATCCCAGAGAGGCAGCAATGGCGGCAGTGAGCCAATCTTGCACTGTTACTACCCTAGGTAGCTGCCTAGTTCACCAAATGGTAGCACCCAGCCTGCAGTAAACTGACCATTTTTGGACTCTAGCTTATTTAATCATGGCCCATGTATTTGACCATTGCAGTAGTCCAGATGCGGAAGTGTTCTCAATGGCTTTGAACGTGTGGCTGCATTTAGATAAACTGCAGGATAGGGTCCGTGAAATTAACTGGCTACTTAGCTGAGAGAGTTAACTATTCAAAGTCAAGATTTTGACCCTTACTTTTTCAGATAGTAAGGAAAACATCTGAAAGAATACTATTGTTTGCATTCTCCTCATGGTACTCAAGATAGTTGTAGTTCAGGTACTGCTTGCTTAGATAGTGGTGGCCCCTATAAACCTTAATTTCATGTGTAGCTTTCTCTAAGCAATTCCATAGAAATTTTCTATTTGATTTACCTGGATTACTGGCTGTTTTAAGCCCTGAATAAGTTACTAGTTTGCCATTCTACCTTTATTTAGACTGGATGGCGGATTGATCTGGTTAGGCACTATAGTACTGATGTGACCAATTTATCTGTCACTTCACACTCCCTCTCATCACTCCATCTCATTGTGCATCCGAAAGGCATCCTGTACAACATGTCAGGACAGTGGGTAGAGCAAGTTAATGCTATGAACCCATAGGCAGTTCCAGAGTTCCAGTCAATATCTGGGGGGAAGGGTGGGTAGGAGGAGCTCCTGCTATAACCAACTGTTTCCAAGGCTACTCTGTTCAGTAATGCAATGCCTATGCATTATGAGAAGCATACAAAATATGGTTTCCACTGGTATTTTACAAATAAGTAAATGGGGGAATGTAGTTAATGGAAGCCAAAACTGCTTTAGTGACTCTGGTCCAACAAAGCAGAATGTCTCTCCAGCTATTTTGGTTGCAATAATTGCTGATTGGATGGTTTTAATAAAACAAATTATGCACATTCCTGGGATGGAGAAGGGAGAGGATGGGAAATGGCTTCCTTTCAGAGCCCACAGTAGAGAATTTATGCACTGGAGAGAGGGGTGTAAAAGATCACCCATGAGGTCTAGGTCAATGGTACCCAAACTTGAGGTTAGGACTTCAAATGGGGTCAGACTAGTAGATGGGGGGTCAAATATGGCTATTTGCCCATCCCTCTGGACTTTGACATATGCCAAGTCACCACTCGGCATGTAGTCTGAGCCAGTAAACGTTTATAGACCCTTGCCCCCTCCTGGGTGAGCTTGCAAGTGCTGGAAAACACATTGCAAGTACTGGAGTCTGTAATCATACACTGCACACTGACACAAGGGAGGCTATGCTGGCTGCTGTTGCCACTACTGTTGCTGCTGCCTTCCTGCTTTAGATGAGGGGAGGGGAAGGAGGGCCATATGGGATAAGTTTGAAAAGCACTGGTCTAGGGTCTCAATAAGTCATGCCTTTGGCTAAGCCATGAAACCAGGTAGGTCTCAAGGGGACTGGAAAGAATGGCTTATATGCAGATTCATATTAGAGATGGCCCCAGTGGGAGACTCCTTCCTTTTACCTTACAAGCTGCACACAACAAAGCAGGCCTGTCTTGCTACCTTTTTGTTTTAGGCAGGGAGCAGCCTAACCAAGCTACTATACTATTGCAAAAGCCCATTACTGCAAGGCTTCAATACAGTGTTCCTGAAACCTAGCTGTCATGCCCACCTATTCAGCATGTCAGTCACATATTAGACCGCCAACCTTAAACTGAAAGGTTGGGTAGCAGGGGAGACATCTTAAACTATCAACGTTTTGTAATAGCATAAGCATACAATCTATATTCACCACTCAAGGAGCCATTGCTCTAACTGATGAACCTCCCTTCCCAACCTCCAGCCAATCATGGTAAATTCCACAAAGCAGCCTTCACAATGCAAGGGGGGTGGCAGGCCCTACAAAAGGAGGGGGGTGCCCTTGCCATTATGCCTATGCCTTCTGAAGTAGATCTCCCCCCCCCCCTGCAGGGAGGAAAGCTCAGATCAAGAGCCCCATCAAGATGTTTAAGAAACAGCTGGAAGCAGAATTATACAGAACTCTATATCTCTCAATGGTACATTAGATCTTCAGTTCCACAAGTGCAGCAGTTCTAATAGCATGCCACAACCTCAATGCTTCTAACACATTGAGTTTGTAGTACTGTGCCAATTATGGGGGGAAGAGGAATCTGGCACAATGATTCTGTGGCTTTTATGCCACGTGTGCAAGAGGAGCCCAGTCTGCATCCACTATAACCCCTGCATGCAGGTTCAATAGCTTCTGCATGGTATGAAGGGCCCAAAGCACAGGAACTATGCAGCTGCAGCATAAGCACCATAGCAAGGCACTAGCAAGCATACGTACAGTCTGCTTCCTGCTGGGAAGAGTTCAGATCTGTTTTTAATCTTTAACGCCACTGATTGGCCATTACCATGTCAGACCCAGCAGCTGCTCTAGTCAGATTTACTCCCCACCACTAACAGGTTGTGCATACCAAAAGCTGGTCCTGCAGAAGTAGTTGTGTATTTCACTTTGACATTTTAAAGACCCCCACTTGTGACACCATTTTGGGTGTAACAACTCTGGAAACTGCTGCTTTAATGTGTATGGCATAACTATGGACAGTGGCTTTTTCTCAGCTTTCTTAATGTGAATTTTTCTCTCAGGTACATCACCATGTGTTCCAGGGAGATGCAGCCATATTTGTCTTCCATCAGCAGTTCATATTGACGGCTTTAAGTGTGCTTGCCCTGATGGTACCTTCTCTCTGCCTTCTGGCAAATGTGGAAGTAAGTAGTGAGTGGGCTCTTGACCTCTCAGAGCTGATACCCAAGTAGTTCATACTGACTCCATCTCAGATCTGCTTCATGCTTTTCCTTGCTGACCTTTCAGACAGTAATGGGTTTGAATTTTGTAGTATGTTTAAAGCTCTTGCTCATGGTTGACAACATAAGAGTGAACTTTTGAAAAATGATTAAGTGCAAAATGTTAGCTTAGCTTCACCCACCCCAGTAAAAACAGAAGTATGAGTGAATAATCAGCTTGCAGGGGCGGCTCAAGATCATCTGCTGCAGGAGGCAAGATGAGCTGTTGGCCCCTTACTCCCACCACCCGAAATAAGTTGCCCCAGAGCTCTAGTCTGGGGACAGGAGGTTCCCTCACTCAGAACATCAGTCAAGTGGTTGCCACAAGAATGTACAGACTCCTGAGACTCCATACTGGACTGGTACAGTATTAAATATAAGTATATTCTGAAAAAAAAAATCAAACCAAGGAGCAAAAATGCAAGAACCAGTGTGCAATTCATAACAGAATAAAGTTTAAAGATAAATATTTTGATGTTATACCATTGTGGTTCTCACTATTTTTACGTTTTGAGCAAATATTCTGCATCCCACTGAATTGATGTCCATGGTTGAAGATGTAGATTGGGTGGCCAGAAACCTGGCTCATTTTGTTAGCACTAATTTAAAAAAAAAAACTTATGAGAGGAAATCCTTTTGCAGAAAATAGTCTTTACCAGCCTTATTACAAAAGGAAACTGTACTCTGCAGTTTCTGAAGAAGTCTAATGTGTTTAACATACAACACATGTTTAAAATCAGCTCACATGGATCTGTTTAAAGCAGCCTGTATCTAATGCACTTAAGTATCCCTCACAAAATTGCTCTTGTAATCCTTTGTACTTCTCTGCCTTATTGGTTGGTTATGACCATGTAATTGCTGCATTGTATTCCTGTGACTGTTATGGAACAAGCTGTGAGTATTCCTCCTCTGAAGAGAACTTGCTTTTGCAACATTGAACCATAACTTGAGGATTGAAAAGCAATATTCCCTTGCTTACTGGGAAAAGTGCTCCTGAACCAGACATTTCAGAAAAGGGTGACGCTTTTCTATGGAACAGATTATTCAGTTTAATATTTTACCAAAGCTGCTTATAGGAAGTTTGGTGACAAATATTTACAAAAGCCCAACAAAGCATTTGACTTTTCAGTGCAGGGCATTCTATCCAATCCCTTGCAACAACTAAATGACACACTTGACTAACAGCATAGGGTAGATAACATTAGAATTTCACTTATGCTCTCCCTTGTCTGGGATTTGACAGACAAGAGAGCATGGCTAGTCTTTTGCAGGGGGGGGGGGGGGGGGAAGGGGTTGGTGCTTATTAGTCTAGTACATAGGCTTGGAATGACAAAGGGTGTAGTCTGAGACTGAAACAAAGGCCCCTAGTCTACTGCAGTGCTGTAGAAAAGGTCCTTGCTTATGAATGAGTTTGGTTCCAGCAGACTTGTCAGGGATCTGTTCCAGCCCTGGTCTACCAATAGTGATAGGCAGCTTCTGTTCTTGCTTTCCTCTCGCCCTCCCCACAATAGGGTGAGGCAATGTGTGGGTGACCTGGATGGAAATGCAAAATGTACCTGAAAGGGGATCAGATGAGGTGCAGATTGTGGATGGAAGGAAAGCATGGGATCAAGAGAAGTGAGACAGTAGGAATTGGGGATCAAAGGTGCATTATGCAATGAGTGAGAATTGGAAGTGGCAGATGGAGAAAGGGATCCTAGGGTGAAAGCATGACTTCCCACTCAAGAATTATTTTCCTTTTCCTTTCCTTCTCTTAATGGTTTTCTTCCACTACCTTCCTCAAATCCCTTCAGAGTATTAATCTCCTTAAGGAGAAAAATGGGTGCATAAGTAATGGCAGAAAATAAGCAGCAAATTAGGACACCCATGGAGTTGTGGCCAAAGTTGAGTTGAAACTTATGCAAAAGCAATATTGTCAGCAATATTGTGTTATTTCCTGGAGCCAGATGCCTCTGACTACATACTGCAAGTATCCACATGTTCTAAGAGAAAGTGGATGTGGTGTGTTGCTTCAGGGGTAGCAAGTAAATGCAGTGAGTTGGGAGACATGTGTGGATTGCTAGATGTAATATAAGTGGTTATTATAGGGGAGTTTGTGCTTCACTATGCCAGAGGTGAGTGGGAGGGTATTGTTGCAAGTGGGGGTGCTTTAGAGGGTGTCATCAAATGCATAATTCTAGATTTGTGTAGAGTGTAAATGAAGTTATGTATCCCCACTCAGTCTCATCCCCCTTATTCCTTCTATGTATCCAGGGCCAGCACAACCACTAGGCAATTGCCAGGGCAGTAGCTTATTGGGAGGAGGGCATGCAGCAGGTCAAGACATTCAAAGCTAGACAAATTGTAACAGCCAGGAGGCAGAAAGCTTAAGGCTTGCCTGGGGCACCAACACCTTGAACCATGTCTGGGGCCAGCCATGCATGTTAGCCACTAAATTCTTCCTCCACATTCAAGTCCCTTGTCTCCATAGAACCCCTTTTTTCAATTCTCTGTAGCACACCTCTTAGTACTGTTGCCACTGAAATGTGCTCTGTACTCCTGCTAGGGTGCTCAGTGCAGGAATGCTAAAGCATCAGCTGCATTTGCAATGATCAACATGGTGGTCAATCCTGTCTTGTGAGAATGGCATGTGACTTCAGCATTCCTGAAACTGATGCAGGAATCTCATAGCATCAGTTGCATTTGCACCACGAGTTCACTTACTGCTGGCTTGAACAGAATGCAAAATTATGCATTTGCATTGTATGACTACCTGAAGTATAGCTAAGAAACTGAAAGATGACTAACACAGCAAAAGACAATCTTTAGGAACAAGCAGGAATGCAGTCTTCACATGTGTGACATCGGCACTGGAGCACACATGGGAATGCTCCCCAGCATCCTATAGGAAAGCTTTTGGGAGCATCCCACTGTGCCTGCATAGCTGCCTTTCCCACTTTTCCAACTACCCCTCCTCAGCTGGTATGTGCTCTGCGTCTCCTATCCCAGGAGAATAGGATGCTTCTGCATCCAAACCCACAGTCCTTACACCTGATGGCATGGTTGCTGCGAGCTTAGAACTCCAGGATATCAACATGTTAAAGATAACCTATTGGCCTTAAGGAAAGCTTCCACAAGGCATGCTTACGCCTTTAAGTGGCAAAGGTTTTTCAATCTTGTGTTCAAAAAGGGATTTTAATCCTTTTCTGTTCCTGTGGAGGTGTTACTTGAGTATCTCCTCCACCTCTCATTCTCTGGACTCAACGAATTTGGTAAGGATCCACCTAAGTGCCATTGTGGCTTTTCACATGCCCTTTGGACAACCAGTCTCTTCTCAACTGCTTGTAGCACGCTTCATGAGAGGTCTACTCTTAACTAAGCCTCCCATTAGGCCATTACCTGTGGCATGGGATCTCAATCTTGTCATCAGACAGCTCATGAAGCCACCCTTTGAACTCCTATCCACTACATCTCTGAGGTTTTCTTTCTTGGAAAGTTATCTTTCTAATTGCCCTCACTTCTGCAAGACACATCAGTGAGCTCCAGGCTTTAGTTGCTGACCCTCCTTATACACAGTTCCACCATGATATAGTAGTCCTTAGGACTCATCCTCCACTTTGTCAAAGGTGGTTTTGCCATTTAATTTAAACCAGTTGGTTTACCTTCCTGTTTTCTTCCCTAGGCCTCATGCCTCTAGTGCAAAAAGGGATCTACATACTTCGGATTGCAAACGTGCCTTGGCCTTTTTATCTTCAGAGAACTAGGCAGCACAAAAGTTTCACAGCTTTTTGTTGCTTTTGATTCCAGTCACCTAGGCCTACCAGTTTCCAAAAACACTCCAAATGGCTTGCAGACTGTATCTTTTACCTATGAGTAAGGAACTTTCTCTTGAAGATCATGTCACAGCGCACAATGTGCAAGCAATGGCTGCCTCCATGGCAAACCTACGCTCAGGGGCGATTGACAAAATATGCAGGGCAGAAACCTGGTCCTCTGTCCACACTTGTGACCAACTGCCTGGACAAGGACTCCTGCCGGAACACCTCGTTTTGGCCAGGCTGTTCTACAGCATCTTTCAGACTTAGATCAGTTCCTATCCCCTGTCCTGGATTTTGATACAGAGATCCTTGGGAGGATACATGACACACTTAGGCCTGTGTTTTACCACTCTCTCTGTAGTCATCTCTCTGGCATCTCCAAGCTAGGGAGTCCATATGTGAAGATTACATTCCTGCTTGTTCCTGGAGATAGCCTAGTTAGTCACCTGTAACAGGTGGTCTCCAGGAACAGCAGGAATTGAGTCTTCACAGCCCACCCTCCTCCCCTAGGAATTATGTGCACATGCACTCTCTCACCCTTTTATCTCAGCTACAAACCCAACTGAGGGAGAGTTGGGAAGACAGCTACACAGATGCAGTGAGATGCTCCCAAAAGCTTTCCTATAGGATGCTGGGGAGCATTCCCACACATGCTCCTTTGGTGCCAACATCACCCATATGTGAAGACTCAATTCCTGCTGTTCCTGGAGATCACCTATTACAGGTGAGTATACACTCTACAGCATCACAAGTAATAACTGGTTACAGTAAGATTGTACTGAAACATTAGTAACATTCTAACAGCCAGTTCAACTATTAAATCAAACTAACCAGTTGCTTGGGCAGCAGTAAAGCAGAATAGTCTGACTGCCAGGATCTAGCTATCCATCAGCACATTGTTTTTACCTGCATACAAAGCAGAGCATGATTATAGTCAAAGTATGCACTTACAGAATTGAGTGGTATTGGGATCATGATTTAATTACCACATCTCCGGGGGTGTTGCATAAGACTGAAGGTTCACCTAGGACATGAAATACTCTTCTAGCCCAGAGGATGAAGCAACTAAAGTGCAAAGATGCAGGCTGGCAGTCAAAACAAGGACCATGTTCAGGTTGATTGGCAAAACAAGAAATCCAACAAGGTATTGATCGCCTCTGTCAACGGTTTCCGTATGGTGACTTTGAAGTGAGTGGCTACACTATTCCACACCCAAATTTGGCTCCCTGTTCTGCAAAGGTATCTATTTTGGCTAAAATCTTTTCAGTGCCCACTTCCCAGACAGTTTCCCTTTTCATATAGACATGGGTTTTTCTGAAAGTCAGAATTAAACTTGTGTGTGGTAGACCACTTAAATGTAACTGGGTTTGCATACTCTGATGGGTGAAGCACAATGTCACACTAATTCTAGAAACTTGCTGTCAACTAAGGATCTAGATAAGTCTGAATGTTATTAAAAATGAGGGTCTGGGTAAACGGTATCCTCCAGCTCTGGCTGGAGAAACAAAACATGCACTGTATCTGCAGCCAGAAAAACATCTGTGCTGGTGTGAAGTGTTTGCCAGGTTTCTATTTCATCAGTGAAAGACAAGTTAGATCTAGGATCAGTTCCACAAGATTAGCTAGTCTTTCACTGCTGGGGCACATGTAGATCAAAGCCAGAGCCACTTTAAGGAAGCATTATCTAGATCCAGAGGATCTGTGTTTATTTCCTAAAATGCCTTACTTTATTTCAATGCCTGCAGGAGGAGAAACTTAAATGTAGACTGCAGGATAACTTTCAATTTAGTTTGAACACAGCCTATTGATTTCTCTATTGTGATCTAGGTTATGTAATGTTCTCTAAAGAGTATGCTCAAATTGGAGAACTTCAATGGGCTTGTCTGGGGTTTCTAGGGACCAAAGTCCGTTATAGCATCTAAGTAGAAGGGGTCTCTTGTCCCAGGGCAGTCCATAACACACAGGAACCACAGTTAGTGGTTCAGTCCTCTTCTCCCACGCCCCCCCCCCCCCCCAGCTCATACACCCTTATCTATCTAATGGGGAAAAGGGAAGAAATTTCCATTGAAAGCCTGGGGCAGAACTAGCCCACACTTATCCACAAAGACTCTGGGGAAACAAGCAGTAAGATTAGTTAGAGCAAAATAATTATCCAAATGTTCTGCAATCTTTGGAAGAAAGTCATTCTAATACTGTTTGATCCCTTTCCACTGCTTATCAGTCCTGAACAGGGGCAGAGGATTCCCAGGCTAAGGCAACCCATTTCTCATTTAGCAGGACTTAACAGCCGTTTTCCTCATGGGATCTTCCAGACTCCCCTTCCTTGCCAGGAGGGATTTCCCCAGAGACCACCTGCAGTCATGTTAAGGCTTTGCACTCCTGAGCTTTTTGCTCAAGTTTGCTCAGGTCTGCTCAGTCTACTACATGCAGAAGTGTGTAAAATGTCTGCATATGAAGTGCACATTGAAGTCATCAAGGGAGACTTTACATTGGCACAAGGGTTCTCAGCCCAGTCTTTGGGACACCTGTCAAATCCAGGTTTTTGCATTATCCACAATGAAAATGCATGAGTTGCATGTATGACCTCCACTGGGTTTGTAAATATCTCATGCATATTCATTGTGGTTATCCTGAAAACCTGACTGGCTACATCTGTCCCAAAAACCAGGTTGAGAACCTCTGCACTGCCATGAGAAAATACCAGATGGATCACTCTTGTGTACTGGACAACATACTGCCTTTAGGCAACATACTAAAAATGGAAAAAAGATACTGCACCATGCCACTAAGATCCTGGGGGATTATATAAGGGCAGTAAGGACCAAGGCATCCATTCCTCAAGGGGATGATGCAATAGGATGGCATGCACCTGCTAACTAGACTAAGATGGTATGACCCTGAACATAAAAGCTTGCTGGACTTGTGAGGGTCCTGGAAGTATAGTTTTATACAAGATGTTAAATCACAACTTTTTTTTTCTGCTTAGATCTGAAACTGATATATTCGAGTAATAAGAGAATTTACTTGCTTGAGTTTGGATCCAAAGGAGCTGCTGTTAAGAAAACCCTAATGCAAGAATGGTCAAATGTGAACCTGCTGGATTATGACTGGAAAAGAAACCTAGTTTATTGGGCTGATGACATAAGTCAATTAATGCGATCTGTTGGCCATCAAGGAAGTGCACAAGTTATTCCAACCAATGAAGCAGGTGAACCAGCGTACCTCTAGTTTCACACCCCTTTCCATAGTTGTGCCTTTTAGGAGCATGCTTTAGTTTGGCAAACTTAGTGCATGTTGACTTAATGCACTTGGAACTTTAATTCAAGGATTAAATGTGTTAAGTAATAAAACGAATGTGTGAAACTCAAATGACAAATTGGAGGAAGTTCAAAAATATCCATGACACTTTTACTGCCATTCTTGATAAAATCTTAACCTGACAATTTAGTGTTCTAAAACACTTGACAAGATCTGGAAGGACAGAAGCAGAAGACAGATACTTAAAACGTCTAAGGCTTTTCCCATCCTGCATATGGAAGGAAAAGGCTCAGTGAGGCGAGCTGTATGTAATACAATATATTTAGATGGAGCGTAGGGGCAAAGGTTTCTGCACTTGAGCATTTAGCTCCAACTTTCTCTGGTCCAGGATGTGTAGAGGCCAGCTTGGCTAAAAAGGGATAAATGCTGTCCTAATACTGACGAGAGTTGTGTTTAATGTACTTCATCACTGTCATGGCAGCTGTACTCCAAGCATGACTTGGTGCCCTTTCAAGATTGAAGGGGCTATGACAGCTATCCTGTAGGAATGCATGATATATTACACAACTTAAAGCAAATGCATTGCAGGCTAACTTGTGAGGTAAAAGCTATTTTCAGTAGGAATTTTCCCTGTAGATCTTGAACTATTAGTGGGCTTTAAGCTGATACTCCACACCAGATGCCTTCTCCCTACTCTGCGGCTTAAAGACCACTAATAGATTGAAACATGTCTCTTATAGTCCTGATATGTAGGCATTTTGGAGCAGGACCTTATAGCAACCACAACCTGGCCAGTCAGTGTCACTGTCAAAAAAAAAAAAAAAAAAATACATTTGGTCAAACTGCAATTTATCTTTGCATGTCCAATTTAAACATCGAGATGTTTTTCTTCTAATTTCTTAGCACACAAGCATTTCAATGTATCCTCATAAACAAAAGAGCATAGCCAATTCATGTGTCTAAATATGTGTAAAGAATTAAAAGGAGACTTGGAGGTGGGGGTAGAAAGGCTAGAACACAAAAATGATCTCCAGAAACAAGCAGGAATTAAATCTTCACATATGGGTATCATCTGTACTGACGGAGCCTGCGCAGGAACGCTCCCCAGCATCCAGTAGGAAAGCTTTTGGGAGCCCCTGCGTGCTGCCTTCTTGCCTTTCCCCACTGTCCCTCTCCAGTTCTTGGTTTTCTGCAGAGCTGACAGGTTGCACATCCTGTCACTGCAGAAAATTCCCCCTTATACTTTTTTGTGGTCGCGTCTGCCTTCCCTCGACACTATGGGTACTGCTGGCTTTTTTTCTAAATAAAAAAAACCTGTTTCTGGAATCGTTCTCCAGTAGTTTTTCTTCTCAAGTGCCACGTTCCATTTTGGGCACTAGGCCAAGGTTTTTTCCTCAAGATGGAAAAACCCACTTCGGGTTTTAGTGTTCTAAATGTGGCGGTACCATCTGTCACTGACACCCATGAGTGGTGCCTCAAATGTTTAGGTCCTGACCACTATTTCAGAGTGTTGCCTGTGGGATAATGTCAAAAAGGGGGCTGGCAAAACCGAGCTGCTAAGCTTATCACCCTTTCCCTCCAATGCAGCCTCCATGGCATCGACTTCCTCCAGGGCTTCATTTTCCTCCCATGGATCTCAAGTTAACTAAACATAAATCTAGCTGGTCCTCAAAGGATAGATATCCTAAACATAGAGGTGACTCTGGTGTTGCCCTTGAGGGACTTTCACCGGTGAAATTGCCCCAGCAGGAGGCTTCAGCTTCCAAAGCACTAACAGGGCTCCAGGATGTTCTTGAGGTTTCAACCTCAGCAGAACTACTGGTGCCATGCTCTGGGGTTCCGACCGCTTTATCCAGCACCGATACACAAGCATCATCGTCAATAGACCAGAGATTTTTGGCTATTGAATGCAGTCAGGTGGCTCTTATGGCCTCTGCCCCTGAAACCGCATCAGACAATTCAACTGGTACCGGCACCGACCATCAACATCAGCAGGTATTCTACTGGGACCAAGTCATGTGTCTCTATCAGACATCAACAAGTTGGTACTGGACCACTCTGATGCCAACTTCGATCAAAACCAGTACCATGCCTTGCACGATCACCAAATCAGATACTTCGAATCCTCAGATGAGTCTGAAGACTCTGAAACCTCTGCCAATACCAGAGTACATCTTCCCAAGGATTCCTCCTCTCCTCGGCATAGGATGTCTCCACCAGAGGATATGTCCTTTTGGGATTTTATCCAAGATGTGGTCCGAGGTCTTGCCATCACAGTGGCTCCTGAAAAAGAGCCTAGGGCAAAGGAATTAAAAATCCTACAATACCCTAAAGCTCCCAAGGAGGTAGCTACCTTACCTATTCATGAGATCTTGCATGATATGTTAAAGATGTGGGAAACACCTCTAACCACATCTCCTCATTCTCGAAGACTCAACACCATGTATAGAGTTCCTCCTTGTCCTGGGTTTCAGAATACTCAATTACCACACCATTCCATGGTGGTGGAATCAGCCATGAGGCGGATAAAGAGTGCAAAAATGCATGCATCTAATCCTCCAGGACATGAGTGCAGAACTCTTGACATCGATCCTTCCAGGCTTCCATGCTCTCTGCTAGGATCAGTTCCTATATCTTGTATATGGGAATATTCCTTAAGGAAGTCACAGGAGACTTAGAGCTGATGAGCTCTCTGCTTCCTGATGATAAAAGGCAAGATTATCTTGCTCTTGTTGAACATGCTCAGGATGTTTTCAAGTTTGTCAATCGTGCAGCCTTTGACTGCTTTGAATGCATAAGCAGAACCTCTGCTATTGCCATAGGTGCACATAGAATTGCCTGGCTCCAGGCATCTGACTTGAATATACCTTGCACAGGAGAGAATCTCTTTGGCAAGAATTGGCAGGAAAAAGCTAATGAGATTGCTGACAATCACTTTGGATGGATTGTCCAAATCTACAGCTGATCCTGCAAGGAAAAGATCCTCTAAGAAACCATTCTTCAGCAAGAAGATTTTTATCCCTCCTATACCCAGCGGGAACATTCAGGTCAGTCTGCCCAAAAGGGACAGCAGGACTTTGCCTTCCTGGCCCTGAATGGCCCACAACCCTCCACCATCCCAGGAAGGTTGTCATTTTGCCCCCAGATGGGGTCAGATAACAGCAGAAAATTGGACTCTGTATTGTAAGAGGAGTACAAGCTTCATTTCCTCAGCATGCCCCCTCCTACAATAATAACATTTCAATTCTCAGACTTCTCTCAACAACCGGTTAGGTCAAGAAGTCACTATGCTCCTTGCTCAAGGGGCAATAGAGGTACCCATTCCCCAACGGGGTACAGGGTTTTACTCCCCCTATTTCCTTATTCCAAAGAAAACAGGAGGACACGGACCCATTCTAGACCTCGGAGAATTGAACAAATTCCTGTTCAGAGAAGTTCAAAATGATTTCTCTAGGAACTCTGCTGCCATACCTTCAGTCAGGATTGGCTTTGTTCTTTAGATCTCAAGGATGCATACACATGGATGGATGAGAACAACTCATTGAAAGTTCCTTTGATTCCTGTTTCAAGGAAAGCACTACCAATACAGGGTTCTTCCTTTTTGGCCTGGCCTCTGCACCAAGGGTGTTCACAAAATGTATGGCTGTGGTAGCAGTATTTCTCTACACCTTGGGAATATTTGCCTTCCCCTACTTAGACTACTGGCTCATTCAAGCCCCTTCAGAGCCAGAGGTCAGGATGGCTCTGTCTCACACACAATGCACATCTTTCAGTATTTTGGACTTGTCCATAAACTTCCCAAAGTCCAACCTTGCTCCCACTCAATCCCTAGAGTTTATAGGAGCTCTTCTGGATAAGACAAACAAGGGCCTTCCTTCCACAGTCACGCTGCCTTCACATTGTGCAGTTAACTTCCCAAGCAGTGCTAAAACCTCATCTCGCTGCTCAGGAAACGTTAGTTGCTAGGCCACATGACATCCACCGTGCATGTGGTTCCTTATGCTCGCCTCCATATGAAGGCAGCCCAGTGAACTTTATCCACTCAGTGGACTCGGGCATCAGGTTGCCTGTCAGAAGAAAATAGCAAACTCAGATCGTCTTATTTTTGTCTCCTCCAATGGTGAGTCGCCTAAAAACCTTCTGGTGGGGACTCCTTTTCAGCAACCCCCACCCCAAGCAACTCTAACAGATGCTTCACAGGTGGGTTGGGGAGCCCACTTGCACAGCCTCTCTTCCCAGGGTACCTGGACTCCACAGGAGGCCTCTCTCCATATCAACCTCCTGGAGCTCAGCAATCTTCCTTGCTCTTCGAGTATTTCACACCCAGCTCCAGCTACAAGACAGTCCTAGTTCAAACAGACAATCAGGTAGCCATGTTCTATGTAAACAAGCAGGGCGGAACAGGCTGTCGCTGTGCAATGAAGCTTTGCAACTATGGGCCCTTGCCAGAGCATCAGATTCATCTCCTTGCAGTGTATCTTCCAGGCATTCAAAACTCTTGGGCAGACACTCGGTCGAGTTCTGTTTCCACACAAATCGTCTCTCCATGCAGACCAGGTAGCCCAAATCTTTTCAAATTTGGGGAACCCCAGACATAGACCCCTTTGCAAGTCTTCTGAATGTCAAACTTCCCCGGTTCTGTTCCAGAGTTTGGCTCGGTTGTCAGGCCAGGGATGCTTTCCTCCATTTGGGTCAGGACATCCTGTATGCCTTTCCACCCATTCCCCTAATTCCCAAAACCCTGTTCAAGCTTCAGAGACAAAGTCATATGATCCTCAAAGCTCCATGTTGGCCATGGCAACCGTGGTACCCTCTGCTCCATCTCTCAAGCTCTGCATCTGGAGTTAGGATCTGCTCCAGATCTTAAGAGGACTGGATGCTGTGGCATCCCAATCCCCAATCTTTGCATCTCAGGGCCTGGTTGCTGAAAGCCTAGAACTTCTTGGTCTTAACCTTTCCTAACAGGTAAAGAATATCCTTCATGTTTCCAGGAAACCTTCCACAAGATGCTCTTATGCATTCAAGTGGAAAAGGTTTACCATATGGTGCTCGCAGAAGGGTCTTACTCCAGAGGTGTTGCAAGAGGGTTCATTACTGGAGTATCTCCATTTATCAAATGCAGGGCTTAAGACCAATTCAATGAGTCCATCTGAGTGCTATTGCAGCTTCTTTCAAGCCTCTAAATGGACAACCTATTTCCTCTCATCCTCTCATAGCAAGATTTATGAGAGGTCTCCTTTTAACAAAGCCCCCCATTAAGCCACCACCGGTGGCATGGGACTTGAATCTGGTTCTTGGGCAGCTCATGAAACCACCCTTTGAACCATTAGCCACTACCTCTTTGAAATTCCTTTCCTGGAAGGTTATCTTTCTCATTGCAATCACATCAGCAAGTCGCATCAGTGAATTGCAAGCATTGGTGGCTGATCCTCCTTTATACAAGGTTCCATCATAAGGTAGTCCTTAGGACTCATCCACTCTTTATGCCAAAGGTGGTTTCGCCCTTTCATTTAAGCAAAGTGGTTTACCTTCCTGTATTCTTTCCTAGGCCTCACGCCTCAAATGCAGAAAGGAACCTTCATACTTTGGACTGTAAAAGAGCTTTGGCCTTCTATTTGCAAAGGACACAACATAGAAAATCTCATCTTTGTTGCTTTTGGTCCTAGTCATTTGGGACCCAGTCTCCAAAAGGACACTGTCCAGCTGGATTGCACAGTATCTTTTGTCTAAGAGTAGGAACCTTCCTCTTGAAGGCCATGTCACAGCTCACAATGTGAGCCATGGCAGGCTCAATGGCTCATCTTCACTCTGTGCCTATCGACATCTGTCAAGCAGGTACTTGGGCTTCGGTACATACCTTCACAGCCCATTACTGCTTAGACAAGGACTCCCGCCGGGATGCCTTGTTTGGTCAGGCTGTTTTTCAACACCTGTTCCAGACTTAATCAACTCCTACCCACCATCCCTGGTAGGATGCCAGAGATCCATGGGGGGAAGTGGAGCCCTTTCACAAGGACACACAACTTTCTGGGGCCATCTCCCTGGCATCTGCAGCAAGGGAGTCCCCATATGTGAAGACTGCATTCCTGCTTGTTCCTGGAGATAGCCTAGTTACTCACCTGTAACAGGTGATCTCCAGGAACAGTAGGAATTTAGTCTTCACAACCCACCCACCTCCCCTAGAAGTTTTCTATCTTTCTCTTTCCCTCTCTCTTTTGTCTCAGCTATAAACTCAATTGGAGAGGGACAGTTGGGAAAGGCGGGAAGGCAGCATGTAGGCGCTGTGGGATGCTCCGAAAAGCTTTCCTATTGGATGCTTGGGAGTGTTGCTGCACAGGCTCTGTCGGTACTGACGATACCCATATGTGAAGACTAAATTCCTGCTGTTCCCGGAGATCACATGTTACAGGTGAGTAACTATGCTTTCTTGTAGACTTGTCTAGTATCTTTTGGTTTCCAGGTCATGTTTCATCTTGGTAAGAGGAAATGCCCTTTCAGCCATTCTGTGGCTTTGAACCAGGTGTAGTGGTCATGCAATGAATGTTATACACAGTGGCTCTCAAAACCAGAGGTGGGTTTGAAGCAGGCAATTTGAACTTTGTTAGGAAAGGTTTTGAAGAAAAGATGGTAAATTTGAACTTTATTTTTGGAGGGAAAACTTGGAAAAGCTTCCAATTCAAATTTCCTGCCTTTTTCCAACAAACCTTCCTACCAAACTTGATTTCCTGCTTCAAACCTAACAATCTAGTTTTGAGAACCACTGTGTATATAAGAATAGACATTAATTGCATATCCACTTCACCCTGAGCAAAGTTGCAGAATGATGACTGAAAGGGCAGTTTCACTTACCAAGGCGCAGCATGGTCTGAAACTCCAGCGATCAAATTTTAATGTAACTTTTTGTACAAGTTGTTGTTGAACTTGAGCCATGGAAACCACTATCAACTTTCATTCTAAATCTTTCTCTTCAGACTTTAACATGATGGTCTTAAGCTGGTTTGTTTCTGGATTTCCTGTTCTTCCTTTGTCCGATATCTCTTAAGCTTCACTCTCCATTAAACTCCCATATAAATCTCAGCCTATTTCTCCCCTTTCTAGGAATCTACATGCTATTGACCCATTAACTCTCTCTTCACTTTCTTCTTTCCACTTTGGCCTTGTCGGAATTAGGACCTTCTCTACTATAATACTGCTCTCCCCTTCAGCTCTTGATGCCATTGCTCCACCCATAGCTTGTCCTGTGAGGCATACCTCTCCTCAGCCCTGGCTTTCTCCTACTTCATGCTATCTCAGTTTCTATTCCCATGCAGCTGAATGCACTTGGTTTAAATCACGCTCCCTTTCTGACTTCCTTCACTTTAAATTCATGCTTCTCTTACAAGTCTGCCCTTGCCCTTGCTAAGCAAAAATATTTTATTCATATGACTCTTACCTCCAATCTGTATCTTCAATTCATTTCTTATGCATCCACTGCCCCAATCCCTCCTTCCTTCCCTGCTCAAACCCTATCTAACTTTTTTTTCCATGACAGTCTAAGATTATTCTATTTCCTCCCATTTCTTCCTCCCCTCCATAATCAGCTTTTCCTTTCTTCCCCTATCCTTTATTTTACCATAATCTTGGAAAAATACTTTCCTTTCCACTTCTAAACCCACCACCTGTTTTGATGCTATCCCTACCCATTTCCTCAATTCCATCTCTTCCTGTTACCTTTTCCATATCATATCATTAAATATTTATTTTTTATTTATATTCTCTTGTATACCACGCTATTCTGCATCAGTGCGGTTTACATTGAACAAACTGAAATTACATTGAACAGTGCATTATAACTTGGAGAACTATTTTACAGGGAACATGGGCTATGGAGGGTTAAGTGGCTTGCCCAAGACCATAAGGAGCACCTGTGGGACTACAAACCCCAGTCCTTCCGGCCCAAGGTTGCTGTCTAGTGGGATTTGAACCCCCGACCTTCCGGCCTGAAGTACCTTGCCCCAACCACTAGGCCACTCCTCCACTCCATTAATCTTTCTTTCTCTACTGCAACCTTCCCTGCAGCCTTCAAACATGCTGTGATCCTCAAAAGAGAAAAAAACCAAACCTTTTTTTTTTTTCTCTCAACCCTTCAACTCCTTCCAGTTTTCCTAGTTCACTTCCTTTCCTTTCTAAACTTCTTGAACAAGCTGTCCTCAGTTGCCTCACATTTCTCACCTCTCATGCACTCCCGGACCCACTCCAGTCTAGCTTTCATCCTTTTCATTCTGCCAAAACAGCTCTTAGTCTCATGATTTATTTTTAGCAAAGTCCAAAGGCCTCTATGCTGTCCTTATTCTTGACCACTTTGCAGCTTTTGATACTGTTGATCACTCTTCTCATTGACATATTGTCTTGGATTTTACAGACTCTGTATTGTGTTGGTTTGTTGCTTATCTTTCAAATCATCATTTTGTGTTCACATAATTCTTCTGCCAGTCCCCTCTTAGCTGGTGTACTTCTAGGACCTCATTTTCTCTATACCCAGTCCCTTAGTGCCCTCATTTCTTCCCATGGTTTTCACTATCATTTTTATGCTGATTCTCAAATCAGTTTCCTCACCTAATGTCTCCTGTACACCAATCCCCATATATCCACTGGTTTGACATTGCTGCCTGGATATGTCTCTGCCATCTGAAATTGAACATGGATAAAAAGAGCTGCTTGCCTCCTAAGCTCTCCTCCCCCCTTTCTCTATCACTGTCAATAATATACTGCATCCAGTCTCTTCAGCCCATAACCTTGGAATCATTTTAGACAACTTGCTCCCCTTCTCACGTTCAACAGATTGCTAAAATCTATCATTTAGTTGTTTTAGCATTAGCAAAACTTGGCCATTCCTTCTGAAGACACTTTAACACCCTTATTCACTCCTTAATTACCTCTTGTCTTGAGTATTTCAACCTTCTCCTTGCTGGTCTTCCTCAGTCGCACCTGTTTCCTTTGATCTGTTCAGAACTCTGCAGCACAACTGATTTTCTGCCAGCAGTGTTACTCATGTGACCCCTCTATTGAAATCACTTCATTGGCTTCCCTTTTGGTTCCATATTCATTTCAAACTACTTCTCCTAACCTTTAAATGTATTCACCCTATTGTCCATCTTTCCTACCTCCTCCCTACTCCCCTTGTGAACTCCATGCCATTGGTTTCCTCTATGCCCTAATGCTAACTCCAGACTTCAGTCCTTTCACGCTGCTGCTCCTTATGCTCAGAATAAGCTTCCCCTATCTCTACGTCAAGTCTCCCTTTTCAAATCCTTGCTAAAAACAATACCTGAGAACTTTCAGACCATGAACTTTGTTTTCCTTGTCTCCTCTTTCCTTTAATCTTTCTTGAATTATGTCTGTCTTTAGATTGTGAGCTCTTTAAGCAGGGACTTTCTGTTTGTACAGCACTGGATATGCCTTGTAGCGCTTAACCTTTTTAATTCTTTAAGCATTTGGATTAGATGTCCAACTAGTAGAATCCTAGATAGAATAGCCCTCGTTTTGGCCTTTAGCTATGAAGACCAAAATGGTGGCATTCAGTCTATTAATCTAACAGCTTGTGAGGTTTTTTTGGATAAACTACTAATTCTTCCTAATAGCTCACTTAGATTTTTCCCTTCAGTTTCTGTCATTTGCAGCCCACAAAGGTGTTATGGTAGCTCTACAATAGTAAAAACTATATTTTTTTTCAACAGTGTGATAGAGAAAAGGTGGGTAACAATATGCAATATGCAATTTGCTTTAAAAGATGCATGAAACAAATCCATTTTTTTTCTTAAGTTTGCCTAACCAGCATTGACATTCCATCCGGCAATATGTACTGGCTGCCATGTTATGGTAGTGCTATTATGGTTACAAGATTCTCTGGCATGGGAACGAAGAAACTCTACCAAGCCAACACCACCATCCAATATATTTTTCTAGACTGGAAGAGAGGATCCTTATACTGGGTTGAAGGTACATCTATTTGGCGAATGAACCTCGCTGGTGGTGATGTGCAGAGTGTCTGGAAAGGGACAGAATTGGAAGTGGCTAGAGTGGCCCTGGATATTAAATCTCAGAGCTTCCTTTGGAGCTCTGAAGATGTGGGTAGGTACTGAACTGTTACAATGGCCCTGTTCATCTATTGTGTATAGAATAAGTGTTTTATAGTAGGTATTTAAGTGAATAGATGCTCTGGAGAACAACTAAGGGTCCCAGAATCAACTGCCTTTAGAAACACCATAGTGCTTTCCCATTCTAAAGAATATTGTAATCTTTGAAACCACTATTGAAACTGCTTTTTCTGGTCTTGTATCCTCTGCCAAGTGGTGATGCAAGACTTAAGGGTAGTTGGCTAACTTGGAAAATGACGCCAAGACTTATCTTTCTCTGGCTTTGAGGCAGTTGCCAGACAGTTACTAGAGGGCATTGCATTTTATTTTAGGCATTGATGGATTCTTATGTTCTAAAATTCTAGACACATTCCCTGGTGGGACTATGCCCTTTGTTCTTGTAATACATACGATAGCTATGTCAACCTGCAGGCATTGTGTGGGAAAGTGACTACTGGAATCAAGGAAATTCATTTCTAGGTTTTTCTATACTGCTTTAGCCACATAATCGAGGTGGTTTATGTAGTCTAAACTTCATCAAAGCTTAGCTATTGTGACTTTGATAGTGAATGCTGCTTAACCAGGCTAGATAAGGTTCTACACGTAAAAGTATCCCAGTTAATAGGGAAGAGACATGTATGTGGGACTAAAACACTAATGAATCTAGCCAGCCAGAGCATTGACACTACTTGCTGGTGTGCATACTGGGATCTCCTCAAATTCTACTAAAGAGTGATTTTCCTCATTCCTGACTAAAACATGTTCACAAACCACAGGATTGGTGGAAAGTTCTTTCTGTTCTGCAGCTCATATGGTACTCAAGAGATATATGGAACCCTGGAGTTTATAGTCCATAATAGGGTCAACCACAGATGAGATGGTCTCAATCTGGTAGAGGAGATATACACTTGCTTTGGCCCATGGACCACTCCAGCACTATTCAGAAACTGCTGAGGAAGTTTAATCTTCAGCAGCATTTATCCAGAGCTCAGTACCTGCTATCTGATTAAGTGCTCCTGAGTATCAACATAGTAAAATTTACTAGTTAACAGGAGTTGGTTGGCATGGTGATTAAAGCAGTATTTGACAGGTCAAAATAGTGTCCCGGCATATATGACCTGGACCCTAATGTTGTACATGGGGGGGGGGGGCCCATGTTGGGTCACCAATTCTATGTTTAAGTCTAATATGTCTAAAAGCTGAATAGTGATGTGTAATAGTTATGAAATGCCATTTTTATTACCCAGAAGCCTTACCAAAACTAGCATGCTAACGAAAAATATTGGAAATGGCAAGATGGGTGCTTTTTATTTTGGCACTGACATCAAAGTTGCATGAAATCTAACCGCATTATAACTTTGCATTTCAAATGTAAGTCTTTTTGTTTAAGCAAAAATGACTAAATATGAAATATTAATTAAAATGAATGTTGCAGTGTTTGTAGCACAGAACACATTCCATCAAATACTAATGCATTGCCTGTCAGATGCATAAACTCCTTCCCATAAGTTAACTTTCAACTATCAAAGTAGTGAAGCTTTTTGTCACTCTTTGGCAACCTAAAGTATACTTAGACAGTACTGACAGAATTTAATGTTGGCAACTAGCATAGTAATGAGTGCTAAAGGCTAACTATCATATGGAAAAACCAAGTTAAACTGTACTCCAGCTCCATGTAAAATCCATTTTCTATACTCTAGGTCTACAGGCTTTGAGTCTCCTGAAGGGCAAATCATCTACTTTAAGGAAAAACTGGCTGAGTGGCTTAATAGCTGCTTATGAACCATACCTGGTTTCTGTTAATGACAAGGCTCTTGAAGTGTGGGACAAAAGATCTATGGACTTATTCGCAACAGTGGAAGAAAAGAACATTGCTAGTGTTGTCCTACTGCTAGATATGGAGAAAGGCAAGTCTTCTACCAGTAGCACCCATTAACCAAAGACTAAAGACTGAAAACATGCTTTTGCATCACTATTTTGCATTAACAGTTTGATTGCTACTGTCAGACTATTTAAAACTAACTTGGTTTGAGCACTGTATAGTTAACCTATATCAAATCCTGTTCTGCAGTACTAAAACATTAAGTTGCTGGGACTAGACAGTAAGTGGGTAACTATCAACCTTCATGTAGCTTACATGTATTGCTATGCACATGTTTGGGGCTTATCTCAGTGATAAATGTGCATACTTGGTGGCATTGCTTTGTCCCTGCTTTAATCTAGTTGCTGCTAAGTTTTCTTCAGAGTAGGCATAAGTGCCCATACCTAAAGTGTTCAGAAACACATGCAAGTCATTTTATAATGGTGCATAAATCTACCCTCTATCCCTATGCATACCCACAACAAATGTGAACGCAGATGTGCATTCGTGCATACAGAATAGCGGCTGTTTAAAGCATGTGTAAGTGCCCATTCACTCACCTAAGTCCTTTAAAATAGGGACTGGCTTACTAGTTTTGCCAGTAACTTTCTAATGTCCCTTATGAGAAAAGCTTCTGAGCCACACAGTTCTAACTTACATAAGTTATACAAATCTATAGCTGATTTTATTTCATGTACACACCAGGGGTTCTCTGGGGAAACTGTAAACCAGACATCAGTACAGGACAAAATGGTAAAAGCTTTTGAAATCTATACTGCCCATATAAACATTTCTTAATGGGAAGAACAAACATTGTTGAAAGGCACTGAATGGTCTTTCATAATGGTCCTGGAGCAGTCCATTTAAATATTAGCTACTCCCAATAGTGATCTGGAAAGGTGACAGCCAAAATTTGCAAATGAGAAATCACAAATGGATTGTGAGGTGCTGTAGGAAGGCCTTGCATATGTTTGCCAGTTTAGATACTCAGTCTTGTAAAAACATTCATGGTTTTTCTATAGACATTTTTCCTTCTAGGGACAATATGCCCAGAGAGCTAGTTATACATTTGGACACTTGCCAAATCTGCTTATAGCCATTGGCTACGTGTTCCTTGTGCAGGGAGGTGATATGATCACTGCTGGCTTGCTGAAAAGTAGAACATTGCAATGTGGGTTCCAGGCAGTTATGAGCACCACTTGCATCTTAATAGAACAAGAGCCTTTACTTTGTCTCAAGCTGAAAACGAAACATTCAAGCACACAATTCCCTGGAGTCTGCAGTTCTCAGAACATAACTATTAAAGCTAAATTCATTTTGAAATGTTCTGTGTAGCACTGTACAAATATATAATGGCTAGTCCTTATTCCTTGGAGCTTGTTGAATCAAGGAACATAAAAATCAATAAAACTCGACCTCAAACTCCTCAACTAAACAAGACTTCTAAAACCAAGACAAAACCAAAACCATATAGCCTAAGAAAGCAATCAAACTAGGACAGCATCCTATGAAATCAAAACTTCAACCTACCCCAACAATCTGCCTGCATGACATCACACTCGTTAAGCAGGAAGTAAAATACCTAGGAGTCATCCTTGAGAATCCCTCAGTAATGACATCCCACATAAAAAAAAAATATGGTTCTGGTTGTTTTAAGTTAGATTATTCAACAGCTCTGACTCCTTATAGATGCAAATGATTTCAGAACAGTTCAGTTCCTTATGCTACATTTCAATTACTTTAGCAGTCTATTACAAGGATCAATCAAACTTAAACATGTCGGATGGCACAATGTCACAGCCAGAATTATATCTAAGGCATGCCTGTCAGACCACATCATGCCCATCCATTATGATCTCCACTGGCTCCCAATTGCCAGTAGAATAAAACAAATTCATAATAACCACTTTCAAACTAACATAGCTCCCTCATACCTCACATCTCTAATACACATCCATATAGACACCAGGTCAAGAGGAAAAAAACAAAATACCCTCACAGTTCAAACATCAGTCCATAAGACCAAGCAAATAACGAGTAATGGGGCATTCACATATGTAGCCCCCCCATGCAACTACCTTCCTGAAGCATTAAGAACAATTAAACTTTCAAAAATTCTGAAAAACATTCTTCATTGAGCATTATAGTAATCCCAACCAATCATGACTCAATCTGTCACCCCCACAACTTTACCTCACTCCAAATCAACCACCCCCCCAAAATCAAGAGAATACATTGAGTACCAACATGCAAACTGATGTATATATGATGAAGTTATGTATAATCACTCCAAATGATGTACAAATGTACATAGTTTTAATGTAAATAGTTAGTTGTTATAAATACTACTTCAGTGTTCCATGTATACTGTTGGTTACAATGTAAACCACCCTTGATCTCTGGAAGGGGCAGAATAGAAAAATGCTTCAAACAAATGAAACACCAGATCCACACTTGAGAGAGGAAGAAAGGACTCTGACTCTCCCCTGAGATGTTTGGGCTGTGGCATAGCCCAGAGGGATACAGACTGGACTAAAGGAAACCAAGGCTGGTACAAGCACAGTAACATCAAAGGCCAAAAAAACCTCTCTAGTGGGTCTTGGCTAATTGATCCAGAGTGCAAATAGTTTCATACTTTAGGTACTTCTAAACATGATATTCCTCCTTTCTTTTTGAATCATATGTGCTCTCTAAATCATTGTCTGTTAAGACTTAACGCTGTCCAATATACATTCTAACACTGCTGGGACCTGCAAACATGAACCATATATTTAAGATACGGTTTGAGGCTTAACTATGTCCAATATGTATTGAAATACTGGAACAATGTCCTTCATGCACTGTTATTGCCTAAGCAGTTCATGTGTTCAAATTGTTCTATCTGTGCTGTCTGAAACAATGTACAGTAGATGTTTTTCAGAAAGTGAGATGAATCACATAGCATTAATCCACAAAAAACAAACAAAATACAGGTACAGAAAAAGTACAAAACTGTTGCTGTCACTCAAGTGACAGTGCTAGCACACACAGCAAGCGTCATGTCACTGAGCACAGTACAAAAAGGAAGCTGCTGTAACTTCAGCAGAGAACAAGCACTAAAGCAGCAATGTCCTCTGCAAGAATGAGATGTAACTTGCATACTGAAGTCAGCCCAAACACCACATTCTTTTTTTTTTTTTTAAACTTTTTATTTATGAGATTTTCTTGAATACAACACAATCAACAGGAAATAAAAAAATATAGCAATACAGCCATAGAATAATTAAACTCACATAACAAGTAACACATCATGAGAGAGAAGCCTACCTATAAAGGCTAAATTATCCATACATTTTAAAGAAAGCAGGAGTAAAAAAAAACTCCACAACAGGGAACTAAATATAATTGATCCGTTCCCTCTCACTATATCCCAACATTTTCCTTTTCATTCAGAAACTTAGATAAGGATGAAACCTCAGTAAAAACATAGGTTTGCCCCTCGAAAGTTATAATACATCGACACGGAAATTTTAAAAAGAAATTAGCTCCCAATGTCACAACTCTAGTTTTTAAATTTATAAAACTGTTTACGACGTAATTGTGTATGACGACCAACGTCTGGAAAAACCTGGACTTTAAAACCACAATAAAGGGCTTCTTTATATTTAAAGTATGCCCTTAAAACTTGCAATTTTAAGGATTCAGAACCAAACTGCGCCACTAAAGTGGAGCGTCTGGTAATGATATCCTTAGAATCCTCCAGGAAAGCTGTGAGGTCCTGGCCAACAGAACCGGGAGAAGGCACAGGACCTCCAGCTCCCAGTAATGTTAGACCAGGGCCCCGCGGCAAATAATACATATGGCTAACTAACACATTATCTTGTAGGTGAAGCACCTCAGAAAAATATTTCTCGAGCAAAATTTTAGGGGATAGCAGATGGGTAATAGGAAAGTTAAGAAATCTAAGGTTACAAACTCTATGCTGGTTCTCCAGCGCTTCTACTCGATATGATAACAAAGAAGAATCACGAATTAAAGCAATATCAGTATCTCGAGAAGACTTAAGCTGGGAATCAACCAGTGTAACAGAGTTAGATAATATACCCAATTGCTGGTCCACACTTTCTAATTTACATATAACATCCTGTGAAAATTTACATAATGAAGATACAGTTGAAGTTAAACGAAAGTCAATATTTTGAATAGCAGCCCATATATCTCTTAGAGTCACTTCCCCCGAAGGGGGAGCAGCAAGTGGTGCGTCGGTAGACGGCAGAAATACTGGAAGCGGCATTGGTGTAAGAACTTCAGAGGGGCCGTTTAACAACGTAGATGATAAAGGAACTTGCGGGAATGGAGGGGGAGTCCGGGACTCAGGACTTAACGAAGCCCCTTCCGGTGACAGGATAGCGGGCAGCGAGGGGGCTAAGTGCTTGTCCATTGGGCCCAACAGCTTACCTCCTTTCTCAGACTCCGTCTGCTTGATACCAAGCTTTCCCTTTCTTTTGCCCATAATGAGCACAGCACTCAATCTCCAGCTCCGATTACCTCTCCTCACGTGCGCCGAAGGGGCGCAAAAGGGGCGTGTCCTGCCCCTTGGTTCACGCCCCTTAGACCACGCCACGCAGGCCGCGACACGCGGGCCGCGTGAAAGAGCTTCTGGGCTTTATGCAGCAGGTAGGGGGGGTCCTCCAGTCCAGGGAACGTCCTCCAAAATGCCTGCCCGATGTTCCTGTAGCTCCAGACCTCACACTGCACGGCTCCGCTAGAATGGCACAAGCGGTAGTTCCCTCGAGCAGGAAGCTCACTCTCCACTCGACAGCAGGTGCCTCTGAGCTTTATGCAGCAGGTAGGGGGGGTCCTCCAGTCCAGGGAACGTCCTCCAAAATGCCTGCCCGATGTTCCTGTAGCTCCAGACCTCACACTGCACGGCTCCGCTAGAATGGCACAAGCGGTAGTTCCCTCGAGCAGGAAGCTCACTCTCCACTCGACAGCAGGTGCCTCTGAGCTTTATGCAGCAGGTAGGGGGGGTCCTCCAGTCCAGGGAACGTCCTCCAAAATGCCTGCCCGATGTTCCTGTAGCTCCAGACCTCACACTGCACGGCTCCGCTAGAATGGCACAAGCGGTAGTTCCCTCGAGCAGGAAGCTCACTCTCCACTCGACAGCAGGTGCCTCTGAGCTTTATGCAGCAGGTAGGGGGGGTCCTCCAGTCCAGGGAACGTCCTCCAAAATGCCTGCCCGATGTTCCTGTAGCTCCAGACCTCACACTGCACGGCTCCGCTAGAATGGCACAAGCGGTAGTAGTTCCCTCGAGCAGGAAGCTCACACTCCACTCGACAGCAGGTGCCTCTGAGCTTTATGCAGCAGGTAGGGGGGGTCCTCCAGTCCAGGGAACGTCCTCCAAAATGCCTGCCCGATGTTCCTGTAGCTCCAGACCTCACACTGCACGGCTCCGCTAGAATGGCACAAGCGGTAGTTCCCTCGAGCAGGAAGCTCACTCTCCACTCGACAGCAGGTGCCTCTGAGCTTTATGCAGCAGGTAGGGGGGGTCCTCCAGTCCAGGGAACGTCCTCCAAAATGCCTGCCCGATGTTCCTGTAGCTCCAGACCTCACACTGCACGGCTCCGCTAGAATGGCACAAGCGGTAGTTCCCTCGAGCAGGAAGCTCACTCTCCACTCGACAGCAGGTGCCTCTGAGCTTTATGCAGCAGGTAGGGGGGGTCCTCCAGTCCAGGGAACGTCCTCCAAAATGCCTGCCCGATGTTCCTGTAGCTCCAGACCTCACACTGCACGGCTCCGCTAGAATGGCACAAGCGGTAGTTCCCTCGAGCAGGAAGCTCACTCTCCACTCGACAGCAGGTGCCTCTGAGCTTTATGCAGCAGGTAGGGGGGGTCCTCCAGTCCAGGGAACGTCCTCCAAAATGCCTGCCCGATGTTCCTGTAGCTCCAGACCTCACACTGCACGGCTCCGCTAGAATGGCACAAGCGGTAGTTCCCTCGAGCAGGAAGCTCACTCTCCACTCGACAGCAGGTGCCTCTGAGCTTTATGCAGCAGGTAGGGGGGGTCCTCCAGTCCAGGGAACGTCCTCCAAAATGCCTGCCCGATGTTCCTGTAGCTCCAGACCTCACACTGCACGGCTCCGCTAGAATGGCACAAGCGGTAGTTCCCTCGAGCAGGAAGCTCACTCTCCCAAACACCACATTCTTAAGTGTCAACCAGAAACCCTCTTGGCGCCCTGACACCAGGTGTTTAACAATCCCTTTTTCAGGGGGCTCGATCAAAGAGGTTAACTGCAAAAGACAAGCAGCCAGGTCAAAAACACATTCTCTGTTTAAAATTATTATCCAAATACACTAAGGCTATTTATATTAACACCCACTTGACAGCACAATCCTCTGCATCCAACAATGCGGCGGCATCTAATTACCAACTGACCAGTAGGGCTGAGCAATGCCCTTGCTAGAGGCTCCTGATGTCAGTACCTAAAATGAATCAACACCTGCTTTAAAATTCGGTCCGATTTCTTTGAACATGAATTACTCAATATTAAGGAATGATACGTCCATAGAACTCATATGTAAGAAATATGCTTTATTAACTTTCCTTTATCTTCTTTAAATTCCACATTCAAGAATGTATGTTACATAACCATCAGGCACTTCCCAGGTTTTTCTTCAGCTACAACTCAGAAAATCAATCAGTGTGCAATATTCAATACGATTCCATGTTCTAGAGCAGTTCCTGAGGAAACCAATGTGCCGCAAATTACTTTTTTTAAAAACAGCAAATTTTTCTCTCCCGGGAGAGAAAAATTTGCTGTTTTTAAAAAAAAGTAATTTGCGGCACATTGGTTTCCTCAGGAACTGCTCTAGAACATGGAATCGTATTGAATATTGCACACTGTTGATTTTCTGAGTTGTAGCTGAAGAAAAACCTGGGAAGTGCCTGATGGTTATGTAACATACATTCTTGAATTTGGAATTTAAAGAAGATAAAAAAGTTAATAATAAAGCATATTTCTTACATATATGAGTTCTATGGACGTATCATACATTCCTTAATATTGAGTACCTAAAATGAGGCCACAGTCTCAAACTTCACTGGTATTGCTCAACCGATCTCAAGGGAAGCTATACAAATCAGGACCAGAAACAATACCCAAAAGAAACCCAAACAGTCAAAGGACTCATACCTACAGCCTCAGGGCCAATGACTAGATGAGTGACTTACAAAACATACTTTGCTGAATAAACCTATATAGAAGGCATATACAAAAATTGTGTACAAAAAACTATTTTTGCAGGTTTTTGAATCAACTGATGCTTCTACAGATCAGACTTTCTGTTTTTTCTTAAATTATGGGAAAGGCAGGATACAGGCTGAGTTTACATCATGATACTCTGATCAAATACATTTGGAGACACAATTCCACAGGGGTTCTGGATTAAAAAAAAGAACCACAGTTTGCTGAAGGCAAGTTTGTAGAGGATTGGAATCATATTCTGAACAAATGTGCTTTGGATTTGATGGTGTTAACTGAATGCTGTGAAGGTTTTTAATACACCAATTTCAGCAGATACTGAGAAAATAGCATTTTTAAAATCACTAGAGGCAGTGTTTGCATTTTTTCAGTTTCAACATATGCAGGCACAGATGGATTCTTTTCATGTGGAACTGAAAGTTTAAGATGGCAAAATTGCATATCAATGACACGATTATAAATCGGGATTTGTGTATCCATGGATGCATCCTGACCAGAGAAACTTAATGTCTCCTTTGAGTACTCTGATTCAGCCACACCAGACTATCCTAGATTAGGGGCAGAATTTTTAGAATGAGAAAAGCCCCTCCCCCCCCCGCCCCTCCACAAATGATGGGACAAAGGCAAATTGAGAACCAGACCATTGGTCACCACCCATGGACACTACTGCTGCCAATTGTTGATCTGAAGGGCTTGCAGTTTTTCTTGTGCATTGATGGCCGATCAACTTCAGGTGTTTGGGTATGAAAGACAGACCTCTTTCAGCCTATGATGGATTTCAAGTCCAGATTGAATGAGCAACTTATACATAAATTACAGTTTAAAATAAGATTCTCGATACAGACCGCTTCTCAGACAGCCCTCTACTGTTCCAAATGAGGGGATTGTTAACCAGTACTGCTACTGTTTCACTCTACCTCATCCCCTCCTGGTCCATTACATTCAGCTTTACAGGTATTTCGGGAGCTGGTTTTGAAAGACACCAGTAAGATGAAAAGTGCCCTATGGTCTCACATTTATCCATAGTTTATCACTTGGGGAATGGATAGCTCTGCAACAGTTAAATCTGTTCTGATATTGTAATATGACATGCGGACAAGGGTGGAGCAGTGGTAGTCTAAGTTAAATATCTTCATGAAGTTGACTGTCAATGGTGGATTCTGAGACTCATTTACTGCTACCAGAGGATTCCACAGCCTCACTTCAGATTCTCATTAAGGATATGATAGAGTGCTCTAGAAGCTAAGTTAATAGAAAGGATGTTGAGCATTTTCTGATTCCAATGTTCTACATTCTCCCAAAAATACATAAGAACCCCATAGACCCTTCTGGGAGACCAACTGTGCCACTATGGGGCTCTTTATTGGAACCATTAACCACTTATGTGGATTCCTTTTGTCCCCTTACTTACAAGGACTCTTAAGAATATAAGTACACACATCCTGGAGGGATACCAAGGTTGTGTCCCCCCCCCCCCCCTCTTGTGTGGATCTGGTGTTTCATAGGATGCTGTCCTATTGTGATTTCTTAGGCTATATGGTTTTGGTTTTTATCTTGGTTTTAAGTCTTGTTTAGTTAAGGAGTTTGAGGTTGCATTTTGACAGTCAAGGAAGGTGCCAAAGTATAAAAGTTCAACCCAAAGTGAGAGTGTACCATGGTTGGTTTTGTAATCTTAGTCCAAAAACATAAGCAGCCTGAAGTCAGACCAAAGTTAATTGAGCTCCAGCATCTGGCCAGTGACATCTGCCAGGTATTTGCAATTGCAACACAAAGTAGTATAATACCATTTCAAGGAACAGTCACTTTCCCATGTCTTCCTCCATAATTTTCTGTGGACTTCTTTACAGGAATTTGTTAAAACTGTTCTTGATATGTTACTATCTGTCCATAAAATTTCATCTGTCACACTGTTGCCAGTCTTAGTCACAATATTCTGCAATTCTTCATCCATTCTAACTAAACTGGGGCAAAATTATTCCATCATTACAAAAGGGTGTAATGCATTAAGCTAGTATGAGTCTGTGGAGAACTGATGAGACTTAAGGAGAGCCCTGGATGTTACTGATGCAATGCGTTAAGGCAGAAGACCCAGTCTAAAGGCAAGCACTAATACAAATGACCTTTTCATAAATGTAATTGGGCAAGTACCACTTCCATTCTGGTTTGACCTAACTAGGCAATCTGTTTAAGGTACAAGCTCTCTACAAAATAGAATAAGGGTTGTAGTAGATGTGAGAAGGGATTACTTGAGCATCATGAGTTGGGGCACAAACGTGCTCCCACAGTAGGTGCTCTTCTAAAACATGGACTGAGAATGTAAAGCTATGCTGACTCCAGCAGTTCTGTAGTGTGCTAGGATGACTGTTTCCCGCTTTGTTTTATTTAACTTTATATACTGCCTTTCATTGGGCCAAGGTGGTTTACATAGAACAAATGCAATTACATTGTAACAGTGGTATGAAACCATATACAGCATGTAATCAAGACCCAAAAGGGGGGGGGGGGGTTTAACTATATACATTGCAGACTATGTACATCAGACTCTTCGTTCTCTCCATCCTAAATGTATATGATCCTGAAAACCCTATCTGAGCAAGACCTAGTTTAAGACATCCATCTTAAAGAATAAGATTTGTATAATATATACTTTCCTCCGTATCTTACCTTTCATGCATACCTATAACCCCCTGCCCCCCAAATAAAAAAATCTAAAAAATTGATTTAAAGTAGTTCAACTGTTAGACTTCAAAATCATTACTGGCTATATTTTGTGCTATACAAAATGTCCCTACTCTATAGAGCTTATAGTCAAGACTCTATGGTCTTAGAACTAAATCTGTCTGTGCTTATAGTTCACATTGGTACAGCTGTTGCCACTGTAACAGCACCAAGTTCAGCCAAGCCAGCTTTTGAACTATGAAAGGAAGTGCAACAGAACTGCTAGTCGTGGAGTAACTAGGATCCTTAAGACTAGAATGCCCCTGTATCCTGGAAGGCCCAGTAGATGTCTGGGAAGGGAAGGTATTGCAAACTTTGGATGTGCTGACTCCTGAGAGGGTTTAAAACTTAACTATACTGAACAGCTGAGGGTCCGTGTACAGGAAGTCCAGAGGCTGAAAATAGTTTGTAGGAATTGTCCCCTAATGGTGGTTGGAAAAGGCTATGGTAACAGGTTTTGAGGCTGTTTTGACTTTAGTCCTCCAATTTGAGGGAACTATTTTAATGTTTGATTTCATGCTCCTGTCTAGTTTCTGCACTAGGCTTCCTTACCTATCTGCTCTTACCTAGTAAAAGCAAAGCATCCCAGTCGCAGCATGCTTCCATGAACCTCAGTTTCATGTTCACAGCTGTAAGACTGTTTAAGCTCTTCTGTAAGTTGACGTAAAATGTAATGCTGCTTTAATCTACTCGCTTGCAGCCAGTCACTCTCCATGCGGTTTTGAAAACGGAGGCTGTCGTAAAGATGAGATTTGTATATCTGGCCCTGAAGGGGTGATCACTTGCCTTTGTCCAGATGATGGTGCCAGCTGCTCTGAAGGTGAGTGTTCATAAAGGACGGGGGAGGCACGAGCACCGGACATCTAGTGCTCTGACTTTGCTGACTGGGAGGCATCTGCAAATGAGGTTTAACTTCTCAGTGAGTCCTTCCCAGTATTCGGCTCTCTGGGTAGTACAGTAAGGCCTAACTTTTACAAGGCTTTAGCAAATCAGTGTCCTTATCATGCAGGTTGCATGGCTTGTCTCCTTTCCACTAAGTCTAGCAGGGTATCAAGTGACTTGAATTCAGCCCTTCACTGCTTATGCTACAAGGTTGATTCCACTACCTCCCCTCACTGGCTGCATGGACACACTTCCTCCTTGCTCTTATCCCAGGTGATTCCGCTACTAGTTAATGTTTAACATACTGCACTCTTAGATATACCTAGGATGCAAGCTTTAGTTTGTCTAGGTTATTTTTCCTTGACTTTTAAACACATTTCAGGTAATATTTTGTGACTTAATAGGATAACACTTATTTCACACATGCTCATTTAAGATCTCTAACAAATCTACTTTTTAGATAAACTACATAGCAGCCTGCAAAAAAATGTTTTGATCACATCACATTAGTGCATTGGTGCATTTATTGGTTTTGTTAAAGTTCGGCCTACTTGGTGGGACCTTTAGCAGGAAATCAGGAGCAGTTTTGGCTTTGTCAAGTTAGGTAAACCTGCTTCTGTATGGTGGTCATTCCCTGCCATTGTTACAAGGTTTACCCCTTTTTCTTAAATTTATTCTCCATCTTTACTTTTAATTGCAAAAAATGTACCCACTCTGTACACTAAGCATGTAAATACAAACTGCAACACTTAATCCAGCTCAGCCCTTAGTTCCCTACCACCAATCTTCCAAACTAAGCATACTGGGCACTGAGCAAGCTATTAAGGGGTACTAATGTGCTAAGATGCATTATTGATTAGTAAGTCCCATTGAATAACATGGGGCCTGTGCTAAAATGTACTAACATTAGTACCCCTCAGTAACCATTTCTTTCTAACATGCAGCATGTAGATCTTTCAGTGTACATACAGACTTTTTTCAGGGCTTGCTCCTGGATGCTGAAACAGACCATGTTCTATACGCCAATATAACCTGTTCAGAGCATTTGTACATTATGCATTCTCCCATCTCTCCCATCAAACTTTCAGTGTTTGTTCTGGTGGATCCTCCTCTGCTGCTATCCTCTCAGTTGGTGTGTACCACAAGGATCTGTTTTGGGTCTGCTCCTTTTCTCTATACCAAATACCTTGGTGCACTTATCTCTTCCCATGGCTTTCAGTACCATCTTTATGCAGATGACTCCCAGATCTACCTCTACACCTGAAATCTCTCTAGCAATTCAGACCTGGATGTCTGCCTGCCTTTCTGACATTGCTGCTTGGATGTCTCATTGCCGCTTGAAACTGAACATGGCCAAGACTGAGCTTCTTTCCTCCTAAAACCTCTCCTTCTCCTTTCTCAGTCTCTGTGGATAACTCTACTCGTTTCCTCTGCTCACAACCTTGGGGCTGTCTTTGACACCTCTCCTTCTCCACACACATCCATCTGATAGCTAAGACCTGCCATTTTTCTCTAACACCAACAAATTCTGTCCATTTCATTCTGAGCCTGTTACTAAGATGCTTATCCACTCCTTAATCACCTCCCATCTTGACTATAACCTACTCCTTGCTGTTCTCCCTCTGAATCATCTCCCCTTCAATCTGTTCAACACTCTGCTGCACGGCTAATCTTCTTCCACCCTCATCACACCTATATTACCCCTCTTCTCTTCATTGGTTCCCTATCTGCTGTATCCAGTTCAAACCTCTTCTGCTGACCTATAAGTGCATTCACTCTGCAGCACTTCACTACCTTTTTCTCTCCTTACACCCCGCTCTTCTGGCAAACTGCTTCTATCTGTGCCCTTCTCTTCTTTTGCCAACTCCAGACTTTGCTCCTTTCACCTTGCTGCACCTTACGCCTGGAACAAACTACCTGTGTCTGTACACCAGGCACATTCTTTGACACTTTTCAAATCCAGGCTGAAAACTCCTCTGCTGCTTTTGGATCTTGACTCGCCTGATCTTTTTATCCCCCTCTACACCTTGTGTTGTCCGTCTTGACTAGATTGTAAGCACCAAGCAGGGACTCTTACATGTCTGCAGCACTGTGTATGACTTGAAGCACTTTACAAATGCTCAGTAGTAGCATCTCTTTGAAATGAAGAGCATTAACAGCCATGGAGTCAGTCCATAGTTCAAAAAATTTAATCTCCAGGAACAAGCAGGAATGTAGTCTTCACATATGGGTATTGTCAGTACCAACAGCCTGTGCAGGAACGCTCTCCAACATCCAATAGGAACGCTTTTGGGAGCATCCCTCAGCACATGCGCGCTGCCTTTCCAACTGTCCCTCTTCAGTTCATTTTCCGCAAAGCCAACAGGACTCATACCCTGTCACTGCAGAAAATTTCTTCTTTAATCTTGTTTTCTTGTGGTCATGCTTGCCTCCACACAACGCCTACTGGTACTGCCAGTTCTTTTCTTTCTCCTAAAAAAAAAAAAAAAATCTGAATTGTTTCTCTTCAGAAACTCTTTTGGTGCTAGGTGCCATTTTGGGCACTAGGCCACATTTTTCCTTAAAGATGGAAAAACCACTAGTGGTTTAAAAAATGCATTAAGTGTGGCGGTACCATTTCCAACACCCATGACTGGTGTCTTAAATGTTTAGGCCCTGACCATTCTCGATCTGAGTACCTCTTGTATGGGAATGACTAAAAGAGGAAGACAGAACCAGGCTGCAAAGCTCGGTACCCTCTTTTCAGATGCCAGGTCCATTGCATTGACGTCTTCAAGAACCTCTTCCTCCGATGGATCTCAGGTAACTAAACATAAGCCGGTCCTCAAAGGGTAGCTCTTCTGCAAAGCATCAAGGCAATTGGCATTGCCCTTGAGGGACCCACACCAGCGAAACAGCCCCGGTGGGAGGATTCGGCCTCCCAAGCATCAACAGGGTTCCAGGATGTTCTTGAGGCCTCAGCCTCAACAGAACTACTGGTGCCTGCTCAGGGGTCCCAGCTGCCTTCACCGGTACTGACACCCAGGCATCAGCAGCGTTGATAAACCAGAGATTCCTCACTATCGAGCACAGTATTGCAGCTCTCCTTACAGCTGTGGTACCGTTGACACCAATAGTTCAACGGGCACCGGCACTGGTACCGACACTAGTACCGATGCCAGTACTGGCACAGATACCAGTACCAGCACCGATGGTACTGGCCCCAGTGGGAATTCTTCCCATGCTGTCTTTGCCTGGCATCAAAAGATCGGTACCAGATCAACTCGGTACCGACTTCAATCGATACCAGGACCATGCCTTACATGAACATCGTGATTAGAGATACTTCAAATTTTCCGATTCCGATGACTCTAATTCTGCTGGTACCAGAGTTTTTCTCCCAAAGACTCTTCTCCCCAATGCAGAATGTTGCCTCCAGAGGACATGTCCTTTCAGAATTTTATTCATGATGTTGCCAAAGGCCTTTCAATCACGGTAGGTCCTGAAAAAGAACCTAGAGCAAAGGAACTGGAAAATCTCCAGGAACAAGCAGGAATGAGTCTTCACAAATGGGTATCGTCAGTACTGACTGAGCCTGCGCGGGAACGCTCCCCAGCATCCAAAAGAGCTTTTGGGAGCATCCCACAGCGCCTGCGTGCTGCCTTCCCGCCTTTCCCAACCGCCTCTCTCCAGTTCTTTTTCCGCAGAGCCAGCAGGTCGTGTTCCTGTCACTACTGAATTTCTTGTTTTCTTTTATTTCTTTAGTCGTTTGTCTGCCTTCTCGTCTCCGGACCGGTACCGCCGGTCTTTTTTCTTGAGTAAAAATTTTTTTTTCTCACTTCAGTGCATTTTTTCTTTCTGTGGCCGTAGGCCTACAGAAATATTTTCCTCATGGAAAAGCCCGCCTCCGGGTTTAAAAAGTGTACAAAGTGCAGTGGCACTATTTCTGTCAAGGACACCCACGACTGGTGTCTAAAATGTTTAGGTCCTGACCACTCCATTGTGGATTGTGAGTCCTGTTCCATGATATCTAAAAGGGGCTTACAGAATCGAGCAGCCAAGCTCAGTACCCTGTTTCCCTCTGATGCAGCTTCTGTGGCATCGACGTCTTTCAGGGCTGCTTCTTCCTCCCATGGATCTCAGGTAACCCAACTTAAATCCAGCCAGTCCTCAGAGTACATCTCCCTCCAAGTATCGAGATGCCTCCGGGCTTGCTCTTGAGGAATCCACACCTGCAAAACTAACCCGGCGGGAGGTTCCGGCTTCCAAAGCTTTATCTATGGGGTCACAGGTTGACATTGATGGCTCGGCCTCGACCGATCACCTGTTACAATGTTCTGGGGTACCGGCAGTCTCCACCGGTACCGACATCCAGACATTGGTGTCGATGGATCAGAATATTCTGACCATGCAGCGTGCCATCACGGCATTCATACAAGCTACGATGGCTTCGGTACCACAACAAACTCCATTGTCGGTGCTGATTCCGGTACCAGACCCGATACTGGTTTTGCTACTGGTACCACTTGCATCGACATCGACGGCAGCAGTACATTGTTCTGTGTTGCCCATTGGTACCGATCCGGTACCAAGTACTCCCGATGTCGATACCCCCAGTACGCGTATCGGGCTCTTCGAGCATCCAGACAGGCAATACTTCAATTCCTCTGAAGACTCTGATGCATCAGAGGCCTCTATCGAAGCATCACAGATCCTTCCTCAGGAACCCTCGTCTCCAAAAAGGAGTGTCTCCTCCTGAGGACTTGTCTTCAAGACTTCATCAGGGAGGTGGCCAGGGGCCTTTCCATCTCAGTGGCCTCTGAAAAAGAGCCCAGAGCCAAGAAATTAGATATTTTACAATATCCTAAGGCTCCTAAAGAGGCAGCCACTTTACCAATACATGAGATTCTTTATGATCACATGTTGGACATATGGGAGACTCCTCTTACCACCTCCCTTCATTCTCGTAGGTTGAACACCATGTATCGTGTTCCTCCTTGTCCTGGTTTCCACAAGACTCAGCTTCCTCACCATTCCATTGTGGTGGAGTCTGCTATGAAAAAGATCAAGAGTGCAAAAAGACTCCTCTGCTCCTCCAGGAAGAGAATGCAAAACCTTAGATGCCTTTGGCAGGAAAATTGTCCAAGTCAGTATGCTGGTAGCCAGAATCAACTCCTATAGTCTCTATATGGGGATGTTTCTAAAGGAAGTTACAGATCTGCAAACTTTATCTCCTTTTATGTCAGAAGATAAAAGGGAAGAGTTTCTCACCTGGCTCAAACATGCACAGGATATTTCCAAGTTTTCCAACCATGCAGCTTTTGACTTTTTTGAAGGTGCCAGTAGAGCCTCGGCTATTGCAATAGGGGCATGCAGAGTAGCTTGGTTACAAGCCTCTGATTTGGAACCCTGGGTTCAGGATGGCCTAGGTAACCTTCCTTGTACAGGTGAAAACCTGTTTGGCAAAGATTGGCAAGCAAAGGCCAACCAGATGGATGCTGAAAATTCTGCTTTAGATAAACTTTCCAAGTCTACTTCAGCTCCCTTTTAAAAAGAGGTTGTTCAAAAAAGGATTTTTCCCAAAGAAAGGGAAAGATTCTTCTACTTATGGTCAGGCCTCTTAAGATCATTTTGCTACAAAGAGACAACAACCAAAACAGGCCAAGCCTCAGGCTGCAAGGACTGCTACAGCCCAACAGCCTCAGCCTCCTCAGGGCCTTTGACTTACCACTAGAGAACTTATCCTTCCTGGCTCTAGAACATCCAGAGCCTCTCACCATTCCAGGAAGGTTAGCTCATTTTGCTCCCAGATGGGAACAAATCACAGCAGAGCAATGGACCCTCTCCATCATAAGAGATGGGTACAAACTTCATTTCTTAAACCTTCCTCCTCACACCATGGTGAAACAGTTCAATTCTCAAACATCTCTCCTCAACCTAGGTCAAGAGACTACTACCCTTCTTGCCCAAGGGGCAATAGAAGAAGTACCCCTTCTTCAACAGGGCTCAGGGTTCTACTCTCCCTATTTTCTCATTCCAAAGAAAACGGGGGGCTACAGACCCATACTAGATCTGAGAATTGAACAAGTTTCTATGCAAGGAGAAATTCAAGATATATCTCGGAACTCTCCTTCCATACCTCCAGAGTCAGGACTGGCTTTGTTCTCTAGATCTCAAGGATGTGTACACTCATGTTCTCATCCATCCAACACACAGAAGGTTCCTTCGGTTCCTTTACCAAGGAAAGCACTACCAATACAAAGTGCTTCCTTTCGGTCTGGCCTCTGCTCCAAGAGTGTTCACAAAATGCATGGCAGTAGTAGCTGCATTTCTACATACTCTAGGAATATTCGCATTCCCATATCTGGACGACTGGCTCATCCAAGCTCCATCCCAGTCAGAGGCCCAGACTTCCCTGACCTGCACAAAGCGTGTTCTTCAGTATTTGGGATTGGTAATAAACATTTCAAAATCCCATCTCACCCCTACTCAATCTCTAGAGTTCATAGGGGCCTTACTGGATATCAAAACTGCAAGGGCCTATCTTCCCCAGACCCCTTGCCTACGCTTGGTGCAGTTAGCCTCACAGATTCAGTTAAAATCCCATTTAACTGTTCGAGAGATGTTACAACTGTTGGGCCACATGGCATCCACCGTGCATGTGGTTCCTTATGCTTGCCTTCACATGAGAGCAGCTCAATGGACTTTGTCCACCCAATGGACCCAGGCATCAGGGTGCCTGTCAGACAAGATAGCGACGTCCAGTCGCTTCTTTTGGTCTTTCCACTGGTGGAAGTCCACTCAAAATCTGTTGCTAGGGTCCCCCTTTCAACAGGTGTTACCCCAAGCAACTCTTACAACAGATGTCTCTCCAAAGGGTTGGGGAGCTCATCTACAAGATCTCTCCACCCAAGGCATCTGGTCTCCACAGGAGACATCTCTACATATCAACCTCTTAGAGCTCAGAGCAATTTTTCTAGCTCTGTCTTCCACACCCTGCTCAGCTACAAGACAGTCCTCATCCACACGGACAACCAGGTAGCCATGTTTTATGTGAACAAGCAGGGAGGAACTGGCTCTGTCGCTTTGCAATAAAGCTCTGAGATTGTGGGCCTTCGCCAGAGCATCAAATCCACCTCATGGCAGTGTATCTTCCAGGGGTTCAAAACTCTTGGGCAGACACTGTCAAGTTCTGCTTTCACACAAATGGTCCCTCCATGGGGACCAGATAGCCAGGGTTTTTCGAATTTAGGGTACCCCAGAGATAGACCTGTTTGCAAGTCCGTGGAATGCCAAACTTCCCCGGTTCTGTTCCAGGATTCCCTGCCAGGGAGTTCAGGCCAGGGATGCCTTCCTCCTTCACTGGGGGTAAGACTTCCTCTATGCCTTTCCACCCATTCCCCTAATTCCCAAGACACTGTTCAAGCTTCAGAGAGACAGAGGGTCTATGATCCTCATAGCACCACATTGGCTATGCCAAGCGTGGTACCCTCTACTTCTGCATCTCTCTCAAGCTCCCTCCCTGGACTTGGGGTCTGCTCCAGATCTCCTCTCCCAAGAGGAGGGAACCTTTATGGCACCCAAATCCTCAGTCTCCATCTCTGGGCCTGGTTGCTGAAGGCCTAGACCTTCAAGATCTACACCTTTCTCAGCAAGTGAAGGATATCCTTCATGCATCCAGAAAGCCTTCCACCAGACATTCCTATGCTTTTAAATGGAAGAGGTTTACCATTTGGTGTGCAGAGAAGGGTCTTAACCCTCTTGCAATACCTCTGAATTCCTTACTAGAATACTTACTGCATTTATCCCATGCAGGCCTTAAAACAAATTCAGTAAGAGTCCATTTGAGTGCTATTGCAGCATCCCTTAAGCCTGTCAATGGACATCCTATTTCCTCTCATCCTCTGATAGCAAGATTCATGAGAGGCTTTCTTTTGACTAAACCTCCCATTAGACCACATCCAGTGGCATGGGACTTGAATCTGGTACTTGGCCAGCTTATGAAGCTACCCTTTGAACCCTTAGCCACTACCTCCATGAAATTCCTTTCCTGGAAGGTTATTTTTCTCATTGCAGTCACCTCAGCTCGCCGTATCAGTGAGTTGCAAGCCTTAGTGGCTAATCCTCCTTATACAAGGTTCCATCATGACAAGGTAGTCCTCAGAACTAATCCACACTTTATGCCTAAAGTGGTCTCACCTTTTCATCTGAACCAGGAGGTCTATTTGCCTGTCTTTTTTCCAGGACCTCATGCATCAAGTGCAGAGAGGAATCTTCATACCCTGGATTGTAAAAGAGCACTTGCTTTCTACTTACACAGGACACAGCAACATAGAAAGTCCTCTCCACTTTTTGTTGCTTTTGATCCTTCTCATTTAGGACTTCCAGTCTTTAAGAGAATTCTGTCAAATTGGATTGCTCAGTGTATCTCCTTCGCCTACCAGAGTAAGAACCTTTTTCTGGAGGGCCATGTCACCACTCACAATGTGAGGGCCATGGCAGCCTCTATGGCTCATCTAAACTCTGTCCATCGACCAAATCTGTCAAGCGGCCACCTGGGTCTCAGTTCATACCTTTACAGCCCATTACTGCTTGGACAAGGACTCCCACCGGGATGCCTTGTTTGGTCAGGCTGTTCTCAAACACCTGTTCCATACCTAATCAACTCCTACCCTCCATCCCTCACTGGATGCCTGAGATTCATGGGTGAGGGTAGAGCCCTTTCCAGGGACTCACAACCTGGGTGATCTCCCAGGCATCTCTAGCTGGGGAGGTCCCATATGTGAAGACTCATTCCTGCTTGTTCCTGGAGATAGCACAGTTACTTACCTGTAACAGGTGATCTCTGGGAACAGCAGGAATAAGTCTTCACAACCCACCCACCTCCCCTAGGAGATGTATCTCTATCTTTCCTTTCCTCTCTTTGTCTCGGCTTTAAAACTCAAACTGGAGAGAGGCGGTTGGGAAAGGCAGGAAGGCAGTGCGCAGGCGCTCTGGGATGCTCCCAAAAGCTTTCTTTTGGACACTGGGGAGCGTTCCCACGCAGGCTCCGTCGGTACCGACGATACCCATATGTGAAGACTTATTCCTGCTGTTCCCAGAGATCACCTGTTACAGGTAAGTAACTGCTTTCTCCAATATCCTAAAGCTCCAAAGGAGGCAGCCACTCTGCCCATTCATGAAATTCTTCATGATCTGATGCTCAAAATGTGGGAGACACCTTTGACCAGATCTCCTCATTCTAGGAGGCTTGATACCATATATCAAGTTCCACCATGTCCTGGATTTCAATACTCAGCTGCCACACCGTTCCATGGTAGTGGAGTCAGCCATGCTTAGGATGAAAAGTGCAGAGACATGCATCTAATCCTCCAGGTCGTGAAAGCAGGACTCTGGATGCTTTTGGATGTCAAACTTTTCAAGCTTCCATGCTTTCAGCTAGGATCAGCTCATATATCTTATATATGGGTATGTTCCTCAAGGAGGTCACAGGAAATTTGGAGCTTGAGTCCACTTCTCCCAGATGACAGACAAGACTTCCTTATGCTTGTCAAGCATGCTCAAGATGTCTCAAAGTTCATCAGTCGTGCAGCCTTTGACTGCTTTGAATGTATCAGAAGAACCTCTGCTATTGCCATCGGTGCACAACGGATTGCCTGGCTTTAGGCATCAGACTTGGAGATTTGGGTACAGGATAAGTTAGGCAGCATCCCTTGCACAGGAGAAAATCTCTTTGGCAAAAATTGGCAGGAAAAGGCTAGAGTGTCAAAATCTACAGCCACTCCAGCCAGAAAGAAACCTTATAAGAAACTCTCCTTCAGCAAAGAGGAAGTTTTATCCATCCTATGCCAAGCTCAGTCGAGTTGCCCAAAAGGGACAACAGCAATTCAAACAGCAGAAGAAGCCAAAAGGCCCGAGAGCTCAACTAGGAGGGCTTTGACTCCTTCCTAGAGCTTGGCCTTCTGCCTCTGAGGGGTCCAGGACCCCTAAATATTCCAGGCAGGCTGTCATTTTGTCAACAGATGGCACCAAATAACAGCAGAAAATTGGACTCTGTCCATTGTAGAAGAGGAGTACAGGCTTCATTTTAACAGCATGCCCCCTCCTACAATCTTAAGGCAGTTCAATTCCCAGACATCTGCAGAAAATCTGGATCACAAGGTCTCAACACTTCTTGCCCAAGGGGCAATAGAGGAGGTGGAGGTACCCATTCTCCAGCAGGATACAGGGTTCTACTCCCTCTATTTTCTTATTCCAAAGAAAACAAGAGGGGACAGACCCATTCTAGACCTCAGAGAATTGAACAAATACCTGTTCCGAGAAGTTCAAAATGATTTCTCTAGGAACTCTTCTGCCATACCTTCAAAGTCAGGATTGGCTTTGCTCTCCTAGACTTAAAGGAAGCATATACTCACATTCTGATCCATCCAGATCACAGGAAGTTCTTAAGATTTCTTTTCAAGGAAAAACACTTCCAAAACAGGGTTCTTCCCTTTGGTCTGGCTTCCGCACCAAGAGTGTTCACAAAATACATGGCAGTAGTAGCTGCATTCCTGCAAACCCTAGGGATTTTCGTCTTCCCTTACTTGGCCAACTGGCTCATTCGAGCCCCCACAGATGCAAATCCTCCAATACTTGGGATTGGTAATAAACTTCCCAAAATCCCAACTTGTTCCTTCCCAGTCTCTGGAGTTCATAGGAGCCTGTCTAGATACCAGACAGTCAAGGGCTTTCCTTCCACAGGCCCGGTGTCTTCACATAGTGCAGCTAGCTTATCAAGCAGCAGGAAAATCCTACCTAACTGCTCGAACTGCTACAGTTACTGGGACATATGGCATCCACAGTCCATGTAGTTCCCTATGCTCTCCTCCACATGCGAGCAGTCCAGTGGACCCTATCCACACAGTGGACACAGGCCACAGGACATCTGTCAGACAAGATATCAAACTCTCATGGACTGATCTTGTCCCTTCAATGGTGGCAATCACTGGAGAATCTTTCAGTGGGGTCTCCTTTCCAACAACCTCTATTCCAGGCCACCCTAACAGATGCATCACAGGTGGGTTGGGGAGCACACCTGCATCTCTCTACCCAGGGCACCTGGACTCCACAGGAGGCTTGTCTTCACATAAACCACCTAGAATTAAGAGCAATCTATTTAGCTCTTTGAGTATTCCATGCCCAACTCAGCTACAAGACAGTTCTAGTCCAAACAGATAATCAAGTAGCCATGTTCTATGTGAACAAGCAGGGCAGAACAGGTTCTCTGTCATTATGCAACAAAGCTTTATGACTTTGGGCCCTTGCCAGAGCATCAAATCCACCTTCTCGTGGTATATCTTCCAGGCATTCAAAACCTTTGGGCAGACAAACTCAGCTGAGTATTGCTGCCTCATAAATTAGGCAAAGATGCTCCACCCAGACCAGGTGACAAAGATATCTCACATCTGGGGGACTCCAGACATAGACCTCTTTGCAAGTCCACTGAATGCCAAACTTTCTCAGTTCTGTTCCAGGATTCTGGCTCACAATTGCCAGGCAAGGGATGCCTTCCTCCTTCACTGGGGTCATGACTTCCTCTATGCCTTCCCCTCATTCCCAAAACACTTTTCAAGCTTCAGGGAGACAGAGGACGTATGATCCTCATAGTGCCAAGGTGGCCATGCCAAACATGGTATCTCCTGCTTCTGCACCTCTCTCAAGCTGCACCTTTGGAGTTAGGCTGTGCTCCAGATCTCCTTTCCCAGGAGAGTGGGACGCTATGGCACCCAAATCCCCCCCCCCCCCCATCCCTGCATCTCATGGCCTGGTTGCTGAGAGCTTAAATCTTCAGGATCTCAACCTTTCCCAACAGGTAAAGGATATCCTTAGGCTTCTAGAAAACCTGCCACAAGACAATCTTACGCCTTCAAGTGGAAACGTTTCACTATAGTGTTCCCAGAAGTGATTAAATCCCCTGGCGATACCTTTGGAGTCGATTACTAGAGTATCTACTAGAATTGAGTATCTACTTCATATAGAATTGAAGACAAAATCCACAATCCGATACCTAGGCATTACTCTCGACCAATGCCTCGATATGTCAGCCCATGTTACAAACACCACAAAAGCAATTTATCACAGGATTCGAACGCTAAGACACCTTCGCCCATTACTCGACTTCCTTTTGGGTCTCTGGTTACTCTTGTCCTTGCTCTTATCAGTCGTCTTGATTACTGTAATATCTTTCTGGCCAACCTTCCCAAGTATCAACTTCACCGCCTTCAGCTCATTCAGAATACTGCTGCCCGTATTATCACCTTCGCCCGTCGTTTTGATCATATCACCCCCATTCTTATCCACCTTCACTGGCTGCCCCTCCGTGTTCGATTTCATTACAAACTTCTTATCCTCACTCACCGTGCAATTCACACTAACAATCCTCTGTACTTGGCTGATTTAATCTCTCTTCATACACCTTACCGTCAGCTCTGTTCCCTTCATGCCAATCATCTGGTTTTACCATCTCCGTCTTACGCACATCTTGAAAAAACCCACCACGCTGCCTTTTTCTTTCTTGGACCCTGGTTATGGAATGCCCTGCCCCCGTCCCTCCGTTTAGAAGCCTCCTATTTTTGCAGTTCAAATCCTTACTCAAAACCCATTTGTTTCAGAAAGTGTTTGATCTCCCCTCTGTTTGCCCTCCATGATGTTTTCCCAGGTTGCTGTCTTGTTTTGCTTAGTCTGGTCCTGTTGTCCCCCTTGTCTGTTTTGCTAGTTTTGTTTATTGTCCTTTACCTGTGTTTGGTTGTTGACTATTGCTTATTTGTATAGTTTTTGCTACTCTTTTCTTTCTTTCCTATTATTTTTGGCGTTCCTCTTTCCGTAGTTTGCAGTGCTGCCTTTTATTTTGTTTGTACACCGCTTTAATGTTTTTGACGTAAGCGGTCTATCAAGTGTGTAATAAAGTAAAGTTCTCTGACTATAGATCAATATTCCAAGCTCTAATCATCCCGCATCTCAACTTTGTGCAAGTCCATGTAGGATGACATTCGCAATCAACTTTAAACCCACTCAGACTTGCCATGAACTCAGCTGCAAGGGTTCTAGTTGGTGCATCAAGGTCAGATCATATAACGCCTATCTTGATAAACCTACACTGGCTGCCACTACCTGCCAGAATCACCTACAAAATCTTAATACTAACCTTCAAAGCCCTCAAGAACCAGCCCTCTACACCCATCAACGCACTTCTCCACCGTACCACAATTAACAGAATAAGGAGAACTACGCAGATGAACACAATTGAAGTCCCCAAGTTCCTAACAAAATGTACAAAGTCAACAGCCAACAGAGCATTTTCCATTTTTGCACCGATTGCCTGGAATGCCCTCCCAGCAGAACTCCGAGCTACCCAAAACCTGGTGGTGTTCCGAAAAGCCCTAAAACACCATCTGTTCATGCAGCACTACCCAGTCTCCCAGTTTGAAAAGCACACACCCACCCCTCGGACCCCCCCACCTAACCCCCCCCCTACTGATAATGGTTAATCAGATTTCCCTCTCTCCATCCTGACCCATGTGTACTAGTATGCTTACAGACCCCTTACATACCCATTGAGATTTATCGTTATTGTAACATTTACATAAGCTGTATATAGTTCCCCATAGTTCCTCCAGGTTGTGAATACCCTGTTCTATGTAAGCTCAATGTGCCATTACATTGTAGTATGTTTCAACTGTAAACCGCACTGATTATAATAGCGCGGTATATAAAAAATGTAAATAAATAAATAAATTTATTTAATTCTGGTCTAAAGACCAATTCAGTCAGTCCATCTTAGTGCAATTACAGCTTCCTATAAGCCTCTAAATGGACAACCAATTTCCTCTCATCCTCTCATATCCAGATTTGAGAAGTCTTCTTTTAACACAACCTCCCATCAAACCACCACCGGTGGCATGGGATTTAAATCTATTTCTTGGGCAGCTCATGAAACAGTCTTTTGAACCTTTAGCCACTACTACCCTAAAGGTTTTGTCCTGGAAGGTCGTCTTCCTAATTGCAATCACCTCTGCACATCACATTAGTGAATTGCAAGCCTTAGTGGCTGATCCTCCTTACACTAGGTTTCATCATAAGGTTGTCCTCAGAACTCATCCACACTTTATGCCAAAGGTGGTTTCGCCTTTTCATTTAAATCAAGCAATTTATCTTCCTATATTCTTTCCGAGGCCTCATGCCTCTAATGCAGAGAAGAACCTTCACACTTTGGACTGTAAAAGAGCCTTGGCTTTTTACCTACAAACACAGCAACATAGGTCTTAACTTTTTATTGCTTTTGATTCTAGTCATTTGGGACTTCCAGTCTCCAAGAGGACTTTATCCAAATGGATTTCACAGTGCATATCCTTTTACTTATGAGAGTAAGTCTTCCTCTTCAAGGCCTTGTCACAGCTCATAATGTGAGAGCTATGTCAGCCTCTGACTAACCTTCATTCTGTCTATTGATGACATTTGTCGAGCAGCCACCTGGTCTTCAGTACATACCTTCACAGCCCACTACTGCCTAGATAAAGCCTTCTGTCAGGATGTCTTCTTTGGCCAGGCTGTTCTTCAAAATCTTTCAAGCCTAATACAACTCCCATCCACCAACCCTGGTGGGATGCCAGAGATCCATGGGAGGAAGCATGGCCCACCTCACCATAGGTGGCAGCTCCCTGGGGTCATCTCCCTGGCATCTTCAGCTAGGGAGTCCCCATATTTGAAGACTACATTCCTGCTTGTTCCTGGAGATAGCGTAGTTACTCACCTGTAACAGGTGATCTCCAGGAACAGCAGGAATTTAGTCTTCATAACCCACCCACCTCTCCTAGGTGTTCTGTCTTTCCTCTCTCCCTCTATCCTTTCACTCAGCTACAAACTTAACTGAAGAGAGACAGTTGGGAAAGGCGGGAAGGCATCATGCATGTGCTGAGGGATGCTCCCAAAAGCATTCCTATTGGATGCTGGGGAGCATTCCCACACAAGCTCCGTTGCTACCAACAATACCCATATGTGAAGAGTAAATTCCTGCTGTTCCCAGAGATCACCTGTTATAGGTGAGTAACTACACTTTATCCTGTCTCCAGTACTGCCTAGGCTGGATCACATGTACCTGGCAGATTCCAGAAGGAAATCTATCCATTCAGAAGCTAATCTGGGTTTGGAAACAGGATACTGGGCTTAATGGACCTTAGTCTGACCCATTACGACATGTCTTATGCTATACATTCTTAAGTCATAACACAATTCCACAAGAAGCTGTACTGCATGGACTCTTGCCAAGAGCAATAGCTATGACATGGCTACATGGCTATATGAATTTGAAGGGGATATAAGAGCTCTTGGTAGCTCTGAATTAAGGCTCAAGGTGCCTGACTAAAGTACAGGTTCTAAGCAATAGAAGCACAAAAACAAACTACTTCCATCTCTCCCCCCTCCCCATACCCAAGTGTGTAGTAGTTGGTAATCAGTTTCATAACTCATTTTGTATAGTGCTACAAGACCTAAGTAGCACTGTACGGCATATGTAAGACAATCCCTGCTCATCAGAGCTTACAATCAAGTTAAAACAGACAACAGCTGAGGACGAGAATACATATAGGTCTATGGTAAGGAAACAGCCTAAGCAGATCCTTTTTTTGTGGCACCTGTTCTGATCTTTTGACCTTCAGCCCTCTTGCATCTGACCCCTCCTGGCTCCCCCTCCCCTCTTCCTTTTCCCCCTACTCTTTCCTCTTCCCTTTATGAGTGCACTAGTCTTTCCTGTCCATCAATGGAGTTTTTTCCCTTCTATGTTGGGCAGTCATTTTGTAAACAGCCCTGCTGCCTGCCAAGGTGAGGTGTATTAAATTCTGCAATAAAGATAGAGAAATACTATTGATTCCAGCAGTGGTCAATCCAAGTCACAAGACCCTGACAAGTTTCCAAAAGGTGGACAAAGTCAATGCTACTTATCCCAGGGATTTCCCTACTTTAGAAAAGGTTTGGGCAAGTTCTTTGAGGGACACTCCAAACTTTCTTTCAAAGTCAGCTCTACTAGCAGCTCTTACAATGTATTTCAGAGCTTAATTACACATGTAATAAAACGTGTTTCAGTTTAGTCTTTCTAACTTCATTGCATGTTCCCAGGTCTTAGAAGGGGTAGACTGATTCACATTTACTCATTCGTTCACTTTATAGACTTATTCCCCCCTCGGCTGTCTCTTCTCAAGGCTGAAGAACTCTTAACTTTTCACGCCTTTTCTTGCAGGAGTATGCTTAATCTCCTTCGTACACCATTTTCTAATTCTATCTTTGCACAGACAGGCATATTCCTGTTTAGAGGGTCATGTGGCTACTAAGTTTTTCCTAGATGCTGATGAAAGCTGTTGGCTTATTTTAGTTTCTGATCCTGTGGTGGAGGTTCCTATTATATCGCCAACTCCATTTTGCCCTCATACATTTATAAAGTGCCGGGATGGGAAGGCGTGTATCCACCCTGAATACATGTGTGATGGGGAAGCTGATTGCTTGGATGGGTCAGATGAAGACAACTGTGCTGCATTCTGTGGCAAATCAGGTAACTCTCAGCTATCCTTGGAACGGTCACTCTGCTAGCATACTAGGTGTTAAAACATTTATCCCTTTCAACTACAAATTCTTAAAGAACTGCTCTTAAATCTCCTGAAGATTGTTGAAGTTGAGACCATGTGCAAAGTATTCTCAATAAAGAATCAAATGTGCTCAAAGCAAGAAGCTTTTAATGGTTAATGGGCAATATTTGCATGTAGCTACCTTCACTAAGTGATGCAGTTGGTGTTCAAGTTAATTCTGGTCTGTCTACTAGACAGTTTGGGTAGTGGCTACTTATAATGTAAAAAATTTTCATTTCTCAGTGCTCCTTTTGTTTCACCCTCTGTTTCCAAATAACATTGTGCAATCTGCTGATAAGCAGTTAAGTTTAATCCAAAGGTCTTCTATGTTAAGACATAATAAATATAATAAGCCTGCTGGACAGGTTTACGTACTCCGGCACTGTGTAATCCCTCCTGGTATAGGGCTAAAACATTTTTACAAAATGCAGCTGTAGAGGGATCGTCAAGAGGTCTGTAAGAACTGATTAAAATGTCAGGTTCAGGAATGACCATCGTGGGACAATGGAGCTGCTTTTAAACACTCCTGTCTGACTTAATGCCTAACTTAATCTTCAGTGCCCCTTTTATCAGATCTAAAACGATTTTTCAACATTTTAGTTTAAGCAACTGCCATTTTAATGTCACTGTAGTTTAATAGAATAAACTTAAATAGTAATACCCTAGCAGTTTTGCTATTAGCTTCATTAAAATGCCTCCTCCCACCCCAAACAAGCATTAGTATGGAACTCCTCCCAGGGCAACATCTGTGGTGCCCAATACTCCTGGCACGTCCCATCTCCACAGCTTTCCAGCTCACGGGGCATCTATCACCGCTGACCTTGAGTTATCACTGCAGTGTACTATTGCCTGCCTCATCACAGATGGCCCTGGATGTGCTCTGGCTTTGGTTTCTTGTGAACATGTGATGTGCTCTTCTGACACTTGTCTGCTTGGACAGGGTGCTCTTTGCTCACAAGCAGAGCAGTGGTGTGACAGATCCCTGGCTATTGGCTTTAAACTTTGAGTTGAGCTGATGGCTCTCTATATAGGGCAGAGGTTTTGCCAGTTTTTACACTAAAATATTCATAGTCTTTAACAGTCTGCAACCAAACAGTACACAAGCTCCATGGTTGGGTATGCGCAAACCTTTTGATCTGAACTGAAACAGCAGTGACAGATAATCAAATGCCATGAAAATCTATAGTGGATCTGATTTTGAGTTTAGAGAACCTCCTTGTAGCTGTTTTGCAAAGTCTGCAATACAAGGGCCAAAAGGTGGAATCCATCTGAGATGGACTCTCGATGTGATAAACCTAGACTTTCGTTTTGCAGATATTGAAGCTTTTCCTGCATACTTCAGAGAACTCATGTAAAGCCTTTCCAAGGCAGAGATTAAACTATAAAGTGCACACAACTGGCAATCTGATTTTACTTCTCAGATGTTCTGACTGATGTGGCTTTGTAGGGAGCAACACTGGGATAGATACTTCAGATTATTCAAATCTAGATATTTACATGCTTTTATGTATAAGCAATGGTTTTCTCTTATGCAGAAGCAAGCTGCAAGTAAGCCTCAACCTTAAATATCCATTTTTGTTTCTGCAAGGTATGTTTAGCTGTCTAGATGGAAAGAAATGCATTGAGGAGAGCCTACGCTGTGATGGCTTGGCACAGTGCCTTGATGGTTCTGATGAACAGGACTGCTGGAAGCCATCAGAGGACTGTGCACTTCGCTGTGACAAGACCCGCTGTATCCCCAAGAGCTGGCTGTGTGATGGCCACCCTGATTGTATTGATGAAACAGATGAGGAAGACTGTGGTAAGATTTGTAGGCGTTGCTTTTATAAACGCCAACTAGAAACTGGAGCCATCAAAGGCCACTTCATAAGTATACATTTTTCAGGCATGAGCTCTTGCCATTGGTTCTATCAGTGAAGTGTGTGGGAACACAGGGATATGACACCCTAAAACTGGTTTCAGGCTACCAAAACCACCTCTATCTGGTTTCCAGTAGGTGTGCATTCATGAATACCCATTTTGGTTTATTCGGGTGCCTAAAACTTTACTAGTGCGCATGTCACTTAAATACACATACCTATGAAGTAATATGAATACAAGCAATTTGCATACCTAGAGTTTTAGCATGCATTCTATTTGTTCCTAAATGACCCAGTTTGGGGGCATTTTTCTAGTTTGCACAAACCTTGTCCATGGACACCTCCCTAGTTTCAATGACAGGCAATTAGTGCTGCCAAAAAGCAAGCAGATCTATAGTAATGAGCTTTATAAAGCTATGGATATGTGCCACTTTCTCAGATACATACTAAAAAATACATGTAGAAATGTTGAACTGATCATACAGGTTCAACATAATGTCAATGTCTTGTAGGAAACATTGCTGAATAAGCTAAATCTTCATTGTCAACTTGCATTAGGGATGGTTTTGACCCAATTTTTTTCCAGTGCTTAGTTTCAGAAGCATTTTCCATAGCCTCAGTTTTTAAAGAGTAAATACTTCACAGGGCAAGTATGGCATTACCCACTTGCTTCAAAACATAGGCAATTACATATCTTCCCTCAAGAGTGGTGACATATTGTATCTGCTTATGTATTTTCAATACATATTTAAGAGGGATAGCTTCCATAGGTGACAAGCTCTACATAAATCAAGTTTTGACCCTTATGGGAATATTAGTCGTTGGGCTCCAATCTCATGAGTGTTCTATAAAGTATAATACAAGAGACATGATAGTGATAGCAGCTGCTTTAATTGAATGTGACTTTGCAGTTCGTGAAGAATGTGGTGAATCCAGCTTTCAATGTGCCAATGGCCAATGTATCCCTGCATCTATGCGTTGTGATGGGGACAAAGACTGCAACGACCACTCGGATGAGGAGAATTGTACCATCTCAAAACCTGTTCAATGCCAGCAAGGGGAACTTAAATGTCAGAGCGGAGAGTGCATTCTAAAGGACTGGTGGTGTGATGGAGAGGGAGACTGCAGAGACAACAGTGATGAGAAGGTAAGGACAAAATCAAATTTATGCACCGTCCTAAAGGGGCTGCTACTGCTGGAAAGAAATCTGCACTTGTAAGTATTTACCTGCTGGGAAATTCTCCAAATCTTGTAGAAAAGGGAATGGTTTGGCCTAAAACTGATACATCTGTTAGAATTTTTGGTGAATCAGGGCTTAGTACTACCAGAGCTTCTTATTTAACTCATCACAATATAGCTTAACATGGAGGTAGAATAGGGTAAATATTTGAGTAGAAAAAACTTTCTAGAGACATTTACAAAGAGGCCTTCAAGTTCAGAGCCAAGTTTCAGATCACTCCCTCTATTAAACCAAGGGCTATGTGAATCACCCAGGAAATGAAGAGATTACTTACAAGCACAGATCAGTTCACTGTGTAGCAAGCCATGTGTTAAATGTTTCTTCCCACTTGGGGCATAATTTTAGATTTATAGGCCTTAAACCTATTAAAGGGAGCAAAGTGGTCAAATTCACTTCCATGTTCTGCTAGATATCTCCATCAGGAATAGATTAAGATCCTGAAATCTTGATGTGAACAAAGCCTCCTATACTTAAAGTTGCTAGGGATAACTCTACCAACTAATAAGTAAACAACTTAAATATCTAAACAAATTCTTAAACCTAAGATGCAAACAGCAGTTCAGCAGTGAGATGGGGGCTATCTAGTCTTTCAGTGTCACAAATACAATTTTCTCCTAGTTAGAGGTCTTGCATGTGTATTAGGTGCAAAGAGCTATTTGCTCTCAGGGAACAAGTCTGATCTCTGGAAGCTAGAGTAGCAGACTTGGAGCTAAAGATAAAGGTATTGAAACAAGACAGATGCAGTACTGAAGTCCCATCTTCAATCTGGCAGCCTCTGTTGCCATAGAGGAGAGCTCATGTGAAAGCATTTTGGTTTGGCAGGAAGTGATCATGTAGCTAGGACCTGTCCTCCAGGTGAAGTAAGCCTCACATTGTGGTTTCTCTAGGACTCTGTACCCATGAGGGAAGGGTTAGGATGGTGGTTGGCAATTGGATTGTTAGGCATGTAGATATCAGACAATCCTCACATCCAACCATCCAGCTAACCTCCCTGCTTGGTGCAAAAGTAGTAGACCTCATGTGCTACCTAAACAATTCAAATTGTGCGGGAGAGGAGCCTGGTAAATTTCTTGGTAAATGTTGGTACCAATGACACAGGAAAATGTGGGAAGGAGGTTCTAGAGGCCAAATTTAGGCTTTTAGGTAGGAAGCTCTGAAATACTTCCCATTCCGTACACAGGACCCAAAAGGCACATAGAGCTCTGGAGTCTCAATGCATGGATGAGACAGTAGTGCAAGGAAGAGGTTGTGGGTTGTTGTTTTTTTTTTTAATATTTGTACTAGGCAACATTCTAGAGTGGGGAGGAGCTTTTTCTAAAAGGATGGGCTCCACCTTAACCAGGATGGAACTAGGCTGCTGGCACTAATCCCTAAAAAGGAGAGCTGTTTTTAAACTACATAGGGGAAAGCCAAAAGTAGCTCAATAGCATATGGTTTGGAAGGATGAAGGATACTAGCAAAAGAAGTTCTGGCATCCTGATAAGGAGGTTCCAATAAAGGTAAAGTAACCCAGATACCTTTAAGCAGAGCAGCTATAGCTGAAAGATTGCAAGTTATCCCATCAAATGATAACCAAATTGTTAATATGAATAAAATATATAATCTCTAAAATGCTTGTATACAAATGCTAGAAGTCTGAAAATGATGGGAGAGCAAGAACATATAGCACTAAATGAAACTAATTGGCATCTCAGACCTGGAGAAAGGAGAACAGCCAATGGCATGTTCATTGGTGTTCAAATCCCACTAGAGGACAGCAACCTTGGGCTGGAAGGACTGGGGTTTCTTGTCCCACAGGTGCTCCTTGTGGTCTTGGGCAAGCCACTTAACCCTCCATAGCCCATGTTCCCTGTAAAATAGTTATCTCCAAGTTATAATGCCCTGTTCAATGTAATTTCAGTTTGTTCAATGTAAACCGTACTGATGCAGAATAGCGCGGTATATAAGAGAAAGTAAATAAAATAAATTATACTGGAGTACAAACTATAATACAATGAGGGTAGAGCACATTAATGTAGGGGTTACAGGGCATTGTGCCAAACAAGATAAAGGTTTTGCAAGAGAAGTGCTGTAGAATTTCTATTGATAGAAATTCCATGTTAAAAGGGGAAGGCAATGGCAGTGGGGCATGTACTATGTCCACCTTGCCAGAATGAACAGATGGCTGGCATGCTAAAAAAAAAAAAATCAGGTACCCTGGGATTGACTGGGTCAATGTCACAGCAGGACATGCTAGGGGGAGTTTCTAGATGAAAGAAATGGGTTTTCCCTCTTGTCAGTTCATGAACCAGCTACTCCAATAAGCAATTTTGGACCTAGTCCTCGGTGGAAGGCAGGATCTCGTGCAAGAGAGGGTATTGGGGCTACTTGGCAATAGTGATCATAGCATGATCAAATTTTGATTTAATAAATGGGAGGAAGGCAAGGAAATTCACAGTACTACCCCTCCCCTTTCAAAGGGGAGACTATGAAAATGAGAAAAATGGTTTGAAGGAGCAGCTGTAAAAGCTTACATCAAGCATGAGTTTAAAAATGCTATCTTGGAAGCCCAGACCAGATATATCCCATGCTTTGAGAAAGGTGGAAGACCAAAAAACTGGCAGCATAGTTTAAGTGAGGTCAGGCTGTTGTAGCCAAAAGCATCTTTCAGGAAATGGAAAAGAGCCAAATGAAAAATTGGACACAAGCACTGGCAGGTTAAATGCAAGGCATTGATAAAGCAGGTGAAGAGAATGTAAAAGTTGTCATGGAAGCAAAAACACAAAATCTTCAAGTAAATTTGTAGCAAAAAGCCTGAATTGTACCATTAGAGGAGGAAAAAGGCACTAAGGGAGGACAAAGCCATAGCAGACCAAATTCTGTGCTTCAGTCCCTACTGAAGATGTAGGGAGGTTAACCATGTCTGAAATCTTCAAAGATTTATCAGAAGAATCAAAACTAACTTTAATAAACTAAAGAGTAATCGTCCCAGTTTATCAAATAGTTGTATCAACTCACCTGAACTGGATGGTATACATCAGAGGGTGCTGAAATAACAAATGAGATGTAGACCTACTATTCAGATTACTATCAGTTTTTAAAGTAATCTATAGTACCTGAAGACTGGCTATTCTCCAATGTAATAATTTTTTAAAAAGGGTTCCAGGGGTGGTCTGAACTAGACTGAACCTGACGTCAGTACCAGGCAAAATGGTAGAAACCATTGTAAAGAATAGTTCCTGAACATGTAATGGGTTTAATGGGAGAAAGCCAAAATTGGATTTAGCTAAGGAAGATCTTGTCTTGGGGTGGTTTTTTGAAAGTGTGAACAAATATACAGTATGTATCATTTTTTAGACAACCTTTGACAAGTTCCCTCAGACTTTTGACAAGCTTTAAAAAGTCATGGGATAGGAGGCAGTATGTACTATTGTGGATCAGGAACTGCTTAAAAGATAGAAAGCAGAGCTGAATGGACAAATTTCTCAGTGAATAGTGGAGTACCTCAGATCTGCTACTTTTTTTTCATATTTTACCAAGATACCTATACAGAAAAGGGAAATCAAAAGCAACAAAAACGTCAAGAGTTTTCCTGTGGAATTTCTAGCAATGAAATTCTTGCAGTCCACAAAAATGGGGGAAAGGAAACTCCAGTGGGGGTAGGAGAATCTATTTGAGCAACCAAAAACACCTCAGATAAATATAGATGAACAAACTAGAGGGCCCCAAGTTATATTACCCACTATACAGTCAGACCACACTATCCTGGCCAGTGGAAGACTGCAAACAAGACACTCTAGTATCTATAAAGGTTAAGTCGGAAAACACATCCTTGCATTTTATACAATATTAAACACTTGCAAGGAAAACTTAACTGAAATGAGGCACCAAGCTGCAATACACCTGGTCTTAAAAGCAAAAATTGCCTATGCTGCTTTGCATTTCCCTGGCAACATCAGAAAAAATAGAAACTTAAGAAAATGTTCGTTGTTCCATTGTGTTAAGTTTCAATAACCAGTTTCTATCCAAAACAAGAGCACAAGTCAGACACCTTTATTGAATCTGACAAATGATTCCAATAAATCAAACATTCACAACATCCAGTTTAGCACCAATATCCATTGCCTCTGGTTTCTCTTTGAGGCAAATAAAATGCCTTTGAAATTGGAGGGACCGAATTTTGGAACAGAATTTCCACCATGCAACTCTTGAACATATCCACTGCCGAAGTCCCAGCCTTAGGAAAATTCAGAACCCTAAGGCTTGATGCATGGGCAGAGTGTTTTTTTCCAGCATTTCAACTTTGGCTCTAAGCTATATTATCTTTCGAAAGGGCCACCGTCAAATCAGAAACTAAAACCAGTTTGAGAGTTCTCCTGCACTTTAGTTTCCAAAACAATTAAATCTGGATTAGTATGCAAGTTTGCTGCTCCACCTTTGAAGTAAGCACTGCTGTCGATTTAATTGACCAAAGTTGTTGCCTCCCATATACACTCCAAAGTAATCCTCTTAGGATGAGGGGAAATGCAATACCGTTGGCATTGAAGCAGCACTTGGTGTCCTGAATCCATTACCTGCACCCAGAGGCCAGTCTATAATTAGGCGGTGGCCTCAGATGGCAAACTTTTGGGGGCAGCAAAAATGCCCCCAAAGTCACCTCACTCCGCCTTCAGATTAAAAAAAACAAAAATATTGCGGACAAACTGCTGTGGTCACGACAGCTTTAGAAGTGAGAAGAAACGGGTGCAGAGCCTTCTGGCAGTAAGGAACCTCTGCTGTTGCCACGTCCTGCCCCCAAAAGGAAGTGACACTAGAGCAGGACGCAGTAACAGCAGAGCTTCCTTTCCGCTGGAAGGCTCAGCACTGGTTTCTTCTCACTTCTAAAGTTATCGCAGGCAGCCGAAGATGAAGGAATAGAATGAGCTACACAGGGAAGAGAAGAGGAACGAGCTATATGGGGATGGGGGGGGGGGGGGGCTGGAAAAAAAGCTGACAGGGGGAAGAGGGTTGGAAGGGAGCTGACATGGTGGGAAGGAGAGGGAGCAGAAGGGAACAGAGGGGAAGGAGATGGAAGGGAACTGACATTTGGGGATAGGACTGGTAGATGGCTGGGTAATAGGGAGGAGGCTGGCAGGGAAGGGGCACTGGGACTGGAAGGGAGCTGATGTGTGGAGAGTCATTGGGACTGGAAATAGGCTATGGAAGGAAGTAAAAACAAAAAAGACCAGAAATGGCAGTGCTAAAGAAGACAGGAAAGCAGAAGCCTCAGATCAAGACCAGTATGACCAGAGAATAATTTGATCAGACAAAGGTAGAAAATATCTCCAGGAACAAGCAGGAAAGCAGTCTTCACATATGGGTATTGTCGGTACCGATGGAGCCTGCGTGGCAATGCTCCCCAGCATCCAATAGGAAAGCATCCCACAGCACCTGCGTGCTGCCTTCCTGCCTTTCCCAACTGTCCCTCTCCAGGTCGTCTTTTTCCAAAGAGATGACAGGTCGCACATCCTGTCACCACAGAAAAAATTCCCTTTTTTTGTGGTCACATCTGCCTTCCCTCGACGCTACACTGGTACTGCTGGTTCCTTTTTTTTGGGGACCCCCCAAACCCTCCCCCTCTTTATGGAGTCTTTTCCAGTAATTTTCTCCTCAGGTGCCATGTGCCATTTTGGGCACTAGGCCCAACTTTTTCCTTCAGAATGGAAAAACCCTCTTCGGGTTTCAAAGTGTTCTAAGTGTGGCGGTACCATCTCCGTCACCAACACCCATGAGTGGTGCCTCAAATGTTTAGGTCCTGACCACTCTATTTCAGAATGTTACCTGTGGGATGTCGAAGGGGCTGGCAAAACAAGCTGCTAAACTTAGCACCCTTAACCTCCAATGCAGCCTCTGTCATCGACATCTTACAGGGCTTCGTCTTCCTCCCATGGATCTCAGGTAACTAAACATAAATTTAGCCAGTCAAAGGGTAGATCTCCTAAACATCAAAATGCCTCTGGCGTTGCCCTTGAGGGACTTTCACCGGAAAACTTGCCCCGCGGGAGGCTTCAGCTTCCAAAGCACTCACAGGGCTCCAGGATGTTCTCGAGGCTTCAACCTCAGCAGAACTACTGGTGCCATGCTCTGGGGTTCCAGCCACTTCATCCAGCACTCATACCCAAGCATCGGCAGCATTGATAGACCAGAGATTCTTGGCTATTGAACGCAGTCTGGCAGCTCTTTTCACAGCCTTGATGCCCCTGAAACCACTTCAGACAATTCAATTGGTACCAGCACCAACTCAGATACTGGCATGGACTGCATCAACATCAGCAGGTATTCTACTGGGACCAAGTCATGTGTCTCTATCCAGCATTGACAAGTTGGTACCGGACCACTCCGATGCCGACTTCAATCGGTACTGGTACTGTGCCTTGCACGATCACCCGGATCGGAGATACTTCAAATCCACATGAGTCTGAAGACTCTGAAAGCTCTGCCGATACCAGAGTACTTCCTGAGGATTCCTCTTCTCCTCAGCATAGGATGCCTCCACCAGAGGATATGTCCTTTCAGGATTTTATCCAAGATGTGGCCCGAGGTCTTTCCATCACAGTGGCTCCTGAAAGAGCCTAGGGCAAAGGAATTAGAAATCCTACAATACCCTAAAGCTCCCAAGGAGGTAGCTACCTTACCTATTCATGAGATCTTGCATGATCTTATGTTAAGGATGTGGGAAACGCCTCTAACCACATCTCCTCACTCACAGACTCAACACCATGTATAGAGTTCCTCCTTGTCCTGGGTTTCAGAAGACTCAATTACCACACCATTCTATGGTGGTGGAATCAGCCATGAGATGGATAAAGAGTGCAAAAAGGCATGCATCTAATCCTCCAGGACGTGAGTGTAGGACTCTTGGCGCCTTTGGACGTCAATCCTTCCAGGCTTCCATGCTTTCTGCTAGGATCAGTTCCTATATCTTGTATATGGGAATGTTCCTTAAAGAGGTCACAGGAGATTTAGAGCTTATGAGCCCTCTCCTTCCTGATAAAAGGCAAGATTATTTCGCTCTTGTCAAACATGCTCAGGATGTTTCCAAGTTTGTAAATCGTGCAGCCTTTGCTTTGAATGCATAAGCAGAACCTCTGCCATTGCCATAGGTGCATGTAGGATTGCCTGGCTCCAGGCATCTGATTTGGAAATTTGGGTACAGGACAAACTAGGGAATACACCTTGCACAGGAGAGAATCTCTTCGGCAAGAATTGACAGGAAAAAGCTAATGAGAGAGATGCTGACAATTTCACTTTGGATAGATTGTCTAAATCTACAGCTGATCCTGCAAGGAAAAGATCCTCTAAGAAACCATTGTTCAAGAAGAGTTTTATCCCTCCTATTCCCAGCAGGGACATCGTTTAGGTCAGTCTGCCCAAAAAGGACAGCACCAATAACCTAGGCAAAGAGACATAAGCAGCTAAGCCTCAACCGGCTCAGCAGACTCAGCCTCCACAGGGGCTTTGACTCCTATCTAGAGAACTTTGCCTTCCTGGCCCTAAACTGCCCTGAACCCTCCACCATCCCAGGAAGCTGCTTGTTTTGCCCCCAGATGGGGTCAGATAACAGCAGAAAATTGGACTGTATTGTAAGAGGGGTACAAGCTACACTTCCTCAGCATGCCCCCTCCTACAATGGTAAGGCAGTTCAATTCTCAGACCTCTCTCGACTGGTTAGGTCAAGAGGTCACTGTGCTCCTTGCTCAAGGGGCAATAGAGCTACCCATTCCCCAACAGGGTACAGGGTTTTACTCTCCCCCCCCCATTTCCTTATTCCAAAGAAAACAGGACACAGACCCATTTTAGACCTCAGAATTGAACAAATTCCTGTTCAAAGAAGTTCAAAACGATTTCTCTAGGAACTCTGCTGCCATATCTTCAGTCATGATTGGCTTTGTTCTGTAGATCTCAAGGATGCATACTCATGTTCTCATCCATCCAACTCACCGAACGTTCCTTTGCTTTGTTTCAAGGGAAGCACTACCAATACAGGCTGCTTCCTTTTGGCCTGGCCTCTGATCCTCCTTATACAAGGTTCCATCATAAGGTAGTCCTTAGGACTCATCCACACTTTATGCCAAAGGTGGTCTCACCTTTTCATTTAAACCAAGCGGTTTACTTTCCTGTATTTCCAAGGCCTCACACCTTAAATGCAGAAAGGAATCTTTCTACTTTGGACAGTAAAAGCTTTGGCATTTTAAGAGCCATGGCAGCCTCCATGGCTAATCTTCACTGTCTATTGACATCTGTCGAGCAGCTACTTGGACTTCAGTTCATACCTTCACAGCCCATTACTGCTTAGACAAGGACTCTGGCCAGGATGCCTTGTTTGGTAAGGCTGTTCAACACCTGTTCCACACTTAACTCCTACCCACCATCCCTGGTAGGATGCCAGAGATCCATGGGGGGAAGTGGTGCCCTTTCACAAGGGCACACAGCTTCTGGGGCCTTCTCCCTGGCATCCGCAGCTAGGGAGTCCCGATATGTGAAGACTACATTCCTGTTTGTTCCTGGAGACAGCATAGTTACTCACCTGTAACAGGTGATCTCAGGGAACAGCAGGAATTTAGTCTTCACAACCCACCCACCTACCCTAGGAGTTGTATCTCTATCTTTATCTTTCTCTTTCTCTCTTGTCTCAGCTTTAAACTCAACTGAGGGACAGTTGGGAAAGGTGGGAAGGCAGCACACAGGTGCTGTGGGATGCTCCCAAAAGCTTTCCAATTGGATGCTGGGGAGTGTTCCTGCACAGGCTCTGTTAGTACTGACGATACCCATATGTGAAGACTAAATTCCTGCTGTTCCCGGAGATCTGTTAAAGGTGAGTAACTATGCTTTATTTTCAATTTAGTGATTGGATGTTTGTGCTATAAGAACATAAGATATGCCATACTGGGTCAGACCAAGGTCCATCAAGCCCAGTATCCTGTTTCCAACAGTGGCCAATCTAGGTCATACGTACCTAGCAGTTTCCCCAAAAGACACAGGTTCCGCAATGCTTGTACTGGGTCAAGCATTGATATCCTGGGTCCCTTTTTAATGGTTTATGGACCATTCCTCCAGGAACTTGTCCAAACCTTTTTTTAAACCCAGCTACACTAACAGCCTTTACTACATCCTCCGGTAACAAATTCCAGAGTTTGGTTACATGTTGAGTGAAAAAATATTTTCTTTTTTTTTTTTTCTTTTTTAATTTTTTATTTATGAAGCTTTTATACATATTACAAAGAAAACAATCATGTTACAAGCACATAATAAGTAATAACAAATTTAAAGAAAACCACCAAATAGTAGACCACTTCAAGAAGGAGTTATGCCTAATTAAGGAAATACAAAGAAAAACTGAGAGGCCCCGAAGAATAATTCAATACTCCTGAAGAGACTGACTCAAACTTTATCTTTCAAAAATTCAACCAACTGCTCAGGCTCAAAAAATAGATACCTTTTACCCTGAAAAATGATGAGACATTTGCATGGGAACCTAAGATGGAAAACTGCTCCAATGGCCAACACTTGAGGGCGCAATTCTAAAAAAGCTTTGCGCCGTACCTGAGTGGCCCGAGAAACATCCGGGAAAATTTGAATTACTTGACCACAGAACTTTTCAGATTTTTTTAGGAAAATAAGCACGCAATATTTTCTCTTTATCAAATTCAGAGGTAAAGGAAACCAACAGAGTTGCCCTGGAAGAAATATCATCGGAAGTAGTTTCTAGAAATGCTGAAATATCTAGGGTAGAGGAAAGAACTTTATCAGTGGTCACTAAACCTGCGGTAGCAGGAGCTTCTCCTACCCCCCCTGAAGATTGAATTAAACTCCGCACCGGTAAATAATATATTTTAGAAACAGAAGAAACTTGGAAATCAGTGAACAACAGAATCTCTTTTAAATATTTTTGAAAAAGGATCATAGGCGATAGGTAATGCGTGCGAGGAAAATTCAACAAACGGAGATTCCTAGCACGCATCACATTTTCTAACAACTCATCTTGACGATGCAGGACAGTATAATCTTGAGCCATAGAAACTAACACATCTTTAGTAGCTAGAACATCCACTTTAACAGAAGCAGCTCCCTGCTCAAGAGACAACATCCACTTATCATAGCTTACCCTGTAGCTTCATTGCATGTCCCCTAGTCTTTCTATATTCTGATAACGTAAACAATCGATCTATGTTTACCTGTTCCACTCAGTTCATTAATTTATAGACTTCTATCATATCTCCCCTCAGCCATCTCTTTTCCAGGTTAAAGAGCCCTAACCTTTTTAGCCTTTCTTCATAGGAGTATCCTTCCATCCCCTTTACCATTTTGGTGGCTCTTCTCTTAACCTTTTCTAATAACGCTATATCCTTTTTAAGATACGGCTACCAGAATCGTACACAATATTCAAGGTGTGGTCTCACCATGGAACGATATAGAGGCATTATAATATCTTTTATTTTCCATTCCTTTCCTTATGATACCTAGCATTCTATTTGCTCTCTTGGCCTCCGCTGCACATTGGGCCGAGGGTTTTAACATGTTATCCACAATGACGCCTAAATCTTTTTCCTGGGTGGTGGTTCCTAATGTGGAACCTTGCATCGTGTAACCATAGTTTGGGTTCTTCCCTAGGTGCATAACTTTGCACTTGTCCACATTAAATTTCATCTGCCATTTTGATGCCCAGTCTTCCAGTTTATCAAGATCCTCTTGCAGTTTTCCACAATCCTCTTGGGTTTTAACAACTTTAAATAGTTTTGTGTAATCTGCAAATTTGATAACCTCATTCGTTCCACTTTTCAGGTCATTTATGAATGTCAAAAAGCAGCAGACCCAGCACAGATCCCTGGGGTACACCACTATTCACCTTTCTCCATTGGGAAAATTGGCCACTTAGCCCAACCCTCTGCTTTATATCTTTTAACCAGTTGTTGATCCACAGTAGTACACTGCCTCTTATCCCGTGACTCTTTAGTTTTGCCAAAATTCTCTGAGGGACCTTGTCAAAGGCTTTCTGAAAGTCCAGATACACTATATCAACCGACTCACCTTTGTCCACCTGTTTATTCACACTTTCAAAAAAACATAAGATTAGTAAGACAAGAGCTTCCTTGTCTAAAGCCATGTTGGCTCTCATTAGGCCATGACTATCTACATGCTGAGTACTTTTTTATTCTTTATGATGGTTTCTACCATTTTTCCCGGTACTGACATGAGGCTCACCGGTTTGTAGTTTCCCAGATCACCCCTGGAACCCTTTTTAAAAATTGGTGTTACATTGGCTATCCTCCAGTCTTCAGGTATTAGATTTTAATAGTTCAGATTACTAATAGCAGGTCTGCAATCTCATATTTCAGTTCTTTCAACACCCTTGTATGTATACCATCCGGCCCAGGTGATTTGCTACTCTTCAGTTTATCTAATAATTGTAATACTACTTCCTGATGTATCTATTTCCTTCAATTCCTCTGCACCTTTAAATACCACTTCAGTCATGGGTAACATCCCTAAATCTTCCTCAGTAAAGACCGAAGCAAAGAATTCATTCAGTTTCTCTATCGCCTTGTTGCCTCTTAGTGCCCCTTTAACTCCATCTAATGGACCAACTGACTCTCACAGGTTTTTTTGCTACAAATGTACTTGAAAAATCTTTTACGTTTTTGCTTCCGCAGCAAGCTGCTTCTCAAATTCTCCTTTTGCCTGCTTTATCAATGCCTTGCATTTGACTTGCCAGTGCTTGTGCTGTTACCAGGTTTCGTTGTTTAGCTCTTTTTTCCGTTTCCTGAAAGATGCTTTTTTGGCAACAGCCTCTCTGACCTCACCTTTAAACCATGCTGGCAGTTTTTGGGATTTCCAAGATAGTATTTTTCAACACCCAAGCTTGATGTATGTCTTTAACCTTTGCAACTGCTTCTTTTAGTTTTTTCTTAAATATTTTCTTTTTATCATAGTCTCCCTTTTGAAAGTTAAAAGGTAGTATTGTGGATTTCCTTACTATCCCTCCTCCAATAATTAAATCAAAGGCTATCATGCTATGATCACTATTGCCAAGTGGCCCTAACACCCTTATCTCTTGCACTAGATCTGGTGTTCCACTAAGGACTAGGTCTAATATGGCTTCCCCTCTGGTCAGTTCATGAACCAGCTGCTCCAAGAAGCAGTCATTTATTTCATCTAAGAACTTTATCTCCCTAGCATGTCCTGCCGTGACACGGACCCAGTCGATACCGGGGTAATTGAAATCACCCATTATTACTGCACTGTAAATAACACTTTTTAAAAGAGGGCTGCTACAGAGTACCCTGTCCTGTGCTGCTGAGGTAAGCTATATTCTTATTTGTTTTAAATTATAGCTCTTTGCTGCTGCTAGGCTCTAACTTATTATGAAATTTAAACTACAAGCTCTCTGCTGGGTATGAAATGTAACCAGAAAGTTCTCTTCTGTGTGTTTAAATTTAAACTTAAACTGCTGCTATTAGGCCCTGACTGATTTAACCAAAAATAGTGGGTACACAGATTAATTAGCTTTAATAGAAAATTCTTTTCAGAATTTCCAGAAGTATATACTCACAATTGCAGATGTCTCTCCAGAAGTAACAGTCCCCTTTTCTAGTCCGTCTAGACTATTTTTATAGTTTACACAGTATGGGATACTACATCTCTTATCTGGTGTTGCACCGCATGCAGAGTCTGGCTTCTTGGGGTTTTGGTTTAATTTTTCTTTAAATATATTATTTTTACTTTAGGCTGTGATCACTTATTCTCTACTTGGTGAGTCTGTGTTCCTAGTGTGTGACCAAGGCTGTGTGTTATGAAATCTGTATGCAGGGATCTGTACTGTATCAATGTGCCTTGTTCAGCTTTTCAAATAGGTGTTAGATGTTCTAGGGCCTGCTGCATTATTTATAGTACTGCTTTTTTTTTTTGTATTAGTTTGGAAGTTTATGCTGGTAATGGTATGATAGATTTGGCCTTGTAGTTCTTTGACTTTTGTAGGGTTTTATTAGTTTCCAATATTCCTGGTATTTGAGAATTTATCAGTGAGATGAGAATCTGACTTTTTTTTAAGATATTGAGTTCTGTGGGTGAATTTCCAGGTTCTGCTCTAACCCACTGAGGGAAGGGGGTTCTGTGTATTCAAAATATATGTTCAAAAAGAAAAAGCAAGAACCATAACTCAGTTTAACAAAAACAAGTTATAATTTAGTTTTATAAAGTGTGCTGTGGTTCTCGCTCATTCTTTTAATTCCTTGGTGTGCAGACATCTTGCATTTCCTCCATATTGTCCAATTAGCTTTTTGGTTTGGTTCAGTCCCTGACTGAGTTTTGAGAAGGTGCCCCCACCCCACCCACTCTACAGGGGGGTGGGGGGGAGATGGGGGCACCATCTCATCTTTCGCCTCAGGCAGCAGATTACCTTGAGCCACTCCTGCCTGCACCAGCACCATTGGTCCGATACTTCCATCACTGTTATCCAAGGGAGCTTCCAGATCCCACAGAACACACCCAACACTCCCACTGCATCACCCTGCACCAATGCCCCAAGAATAGACTTCCAATTCTTTGGGAGTTTGATCAAGTGGGAGGGTGGGCACTGCTGCTTTTTAATATATTCAGTGTACTATTGTGGATCAGGAACTAGTTAAAAAAAAAAAAAATAAAACGCAGAGGATAGGGCTAAATGGCCAATTGGCCAATTTCCCAATGGAGAAAGGTGAATAGTGGAGTACCCCAGGGATCTGTGCTGGGTCTGCTGCTTTTTAAGTCATAAAAGACCTGGAAATGGGAATGAGGATCAAATTTGTAGTCACAATTATTCAAAGTTAAAGCACAAGCAGATTGAAAAATTGAGGACCTTGATTAGAAGACTGGGGGTTTAAACTTCATCTGTCATCTAATGTGCACAAGTGCAAAGAGATGCAGCTAGGAAAGAACACAAACTACAGTTACATGATGCAAGAATCCACATTAGAAACCATCACCCAGGAAAAGGATTTAAGTGTCATAGATACGTTGAAACTCTCTGCACAGTGTGCAGTGGTTGCCAAGAAAGCAAATAGAATGCTATGAATCATAAGGAAAGGAATTGAAGAAAAACCGCAAGGATATTATGCCTCTGTCATTCCATGGTGTGACCACACCTTGAATATTTGCAGTTCTGGTCACCATATCTTTAAAAAGGATATAGCCAAACTTAAAGTGCAGAGAAAAGTCACCAAAGTAGTAAAGGGGATGGAAGGATACCCCCCTGTGAGGAAAGGCTTAAAAGGTTACGATTCCTAAACTTTGAAAAGACTAATGAGGCGATATGAGAGGCCTACAAATGGAGTAGAATGGGAGAACATAGAGGCTTGGACATTAGGAGATAGAGCAGCTTTTAAACTAGATATTAGGGGAAAGCCAACAGTTGTCCAAGAGTGGATGGTTTGGAAGAATGTATCTTTGAAGGATACTACCAAAAGCAGAGAGGTTCCACAAGACTGAAGTAGCCCAAATGCCCTCAAGTATGCAGCAGACAGAGCTTAAAGATCCTAAATTACCCATGTCTAACAATAGCCAAACTAATATGAATAAAATACATTCTCTAAAATGCTTGTATGCAAATGCTAGAAGTCTAAAAAAATAAAATGGGAGAGTTAGAATATATAGCACTAAATGAAAGGTTAGATATGATTGGAATATCAGAGACATGGTGGAAGGACGACAACCAGTGGGACATTGATACCTGGGTACAAACTATATTGTAATGAGAGAGCTGATCAAATTGGTGGAGAGGTTGCTCTGTTAGAGAGGGCATTGAGTCAGAAAGGAATAAAGTTTTGCAGGAAATAAAATCTGCTGTAGAATCTCTATATGGATTGAAATTCCATGTAAAAGGGGGAAGGCAATGGCAGTGGGGGTGTACTATCGACCGCCTGGCCAGAATGACCAAATGGATGATGAAATGCTCAAAGAAATCAAGGAAGCGAACAAGTTACAGCACAGTAATAATGGGTGATTTCAACTACCCCGGTATCGACTGGGTCAGTGTCACGTCAGGACATGCTAGGGAGATAAAGTTCCTAGATGAAATAAATGACTGCTTCTTGGAGCAGCTGGTTCATGAACCAACCAAAGGAGAAGCCATATTAGACCTAATCCTTAGTGGAACACCAGATCTAGTGCAAGAGAAGGTTGTTGGGGCCACTTGGCAATAGTGATCATAGCATGATCGCCTTTGATTTAATTACACAGGTACGCTACCAAAAACCTGCCTCCAGTTTTGCAACTGATTCCTATAGATTTTGGGGTGCTGAATCCAGGAAAAATAGCCAAAATGTTCCATCACGTCACGTTTTCTTGCAAAATTAGATTTCTTACCCATATAAGGAATGTTCACATAATTTCTTTTTAGCCGACTGCAGTTTATTTTCTTGGCCCAAAATAGAGGTTGTAATGGTTAACTAACTAGAAACACTCCCTCATGATATTTTAGAGTGTTTTGTATTCATTTTATACATTAACAGGACAATTGGGAGGCGGGGGCTAAATCCAGTACTCGCGCTGGCACATGTTCTTTCCTGTTCGCCTCGCCTCGTTAGCTCGCTCAAACACGGTGGTTGCGACATGAACATTCCTGTCAAATTTCAGTTTCTTGCAAGTTCATTATTACCTTTTGTTTGCTCAGTCGTAATCCAGCTTTATTCCGAAGTGGTTCACTACAGTTGTAGTTTGCAGTGCTGTGTATTTGTGATGGCTCACAGAGCCAGAGGTTGCGTCAACTCTCTGGACAGTTTTTGTTTTATTTGTGGGGAATATACCGTGAAAAAGCAGCAGAGGAACATTTCTGCATTTATTAAAGTATATTTCGCCTATTTCGGTTTGAAGTTAGGCGATCAAGACAAACCGTGGGCTCCTCACAAAGTGTGCAAGACATGTGAGGAAGATCTACGCTTATGGATGAAAGGTAAAAAACAAGCATTTTGTTTCGGAATACCTATGATGTGGCGTGAACAAAGAGACCACAGCAGTGACTGCTATTTTTGCTCTTGCATTGTGAAGGGATACAACTTAAAAAATAAGAACGTAATAAGTTACCCCAACCTTCCCTCAGCAATTAGGCCTATGCCTCATAGCAACGAAGTACCTGTGCCTGAACCACCAAAATCTTTGGATCATATTTGTGTGGACGGTTCTGATCATGATGAGACTCATCAGATGGCTTTTCCCGATGAGTCCAGTACTTCCGAGTTTGAAACTGAACCAGATCCGAAACCTGAACTTTTCTCTCAAGCTGAATTGAATGATTTAGTCCGGGATTTAGGACTCCCAAAAGATGCTGCCCAACTGCTAGTTTCTTCTCGGCTTAAACAGAAAAATCTATTGTCACCAGGAACAACTTTTTATTGGTACCGCAACCGCGAGACACAATTTTTGAAGTATTTCAGCAAAGAGGAAGATTTGGTATTTTGCAACGATATATACGGAGTGATGGAAAAGTTTAAACTCAAGTATGATCCTGCTGAATGGCGGCTGTTCATTGATTCGTCAAAAGACAGCATAAAAGGTGTTCTTCATAATGGCAACACATTCGCTTCAGTTCCTATTGCTCACTCTGTTATTCTCCAAGAAAAATACGAGAATTTGGCCCTGACTCGTCAGAAGTTTCGTTATGATGAGCATAAGTGGATGATTTGTGGAGACTTTAAAATTCTATCCATGCTATTAGGGCAGCAATCCGGTTTCACCAAATATCCCTGCTTCCTTTGCTTGTGGGATAGCCGGGCCCGCGACCTACACTGGGGGAAAAAAGACTGGCCAATTCGGGAGTATTTGAGACCCGGTGAGAAAAATGTTCTTCATGAGAGCTTGGTACCTCGTGATAAAATTCTATTACCACCTCTCCACATTAAGTTGGGTCTCATTAAGCAATTCATCAAGTCCCTTCCAAAAGATGGTGAGTGCTTTCGGTACCTTTGCTCAAAGTTCCCCCGACTTTCTGAAGCAAAGCTAAAGGAAGGAGTGTTTGTTGGCCCTGATATAAGGAAACTCATTTCAGATGGAGCATTCGCTGAAACGATGTCTGAGAAGGAAAAAAGCCTGGGATTCCTTCAAGGATGTTCTCAAATTCTTGGGGAACAGGCGGGATGAGAACTATAAGGATATTGTTGCCAGGATGCTCAATGCCTTCAAAGAACAAGGCTGTAACATGAGCCTGAAAGTCCATTTCTTGCACTCCCATGTGAACAACTTTCACGAAAACATGGGGGCGTACAGTGAAGAACAAGGTGAAAGGTTTCACCAGGACATCAAGGACGCAGAGAGAAGGTACCAAGGAAGATGGAACACCACTATGATGGCTGATTTCTGCTGGTTGCTGCTGCGGGAAACCACAGATGAAAAATACGCCAAGCAGCGCACCAAGAGAAGCATTCAGGGGAAGAAGAAACGGGCCCACCAGGAGATTGACCCAAGAATGACTTTAAAATCTAAACTGTGTTGACAAATATCGTGTTTTTACTAAATTTTGAAATAAAAATTTGCTAGTTATTACCACAGTGTGGGATCTCATTTATTAGAATTTTATTTTCATACCATCGGGTGTTTGTCTTCATGTATTGCAATGGTGCAGTTTGCGTTTTCTATTCTTACATACATACCTGTACAACATTTTTTGCACATTGCTTTGCTTTGTGTCTAACCTCGCTCTTATATGCTCAATGTTTGTGCACATGTATGTGGCTGTTTTAAGTGCAGACAATTTTGCTACCATCAGTGTGTTTTGTTGACATTACTCTATTCTTATGTGCTGCCTTGTTACAATTTTCTTTATTCTTATTTGAATAACTACTAAACAATTAGTATAAATTCATCCAAGAAACTTTTATCTTGATCACACTCAATCTGAAACGTTCACCTCAAACTGCTAACCCAATGTAGCAAAAAATCTGTACGTGATGGAGCAAATTGGTTACCAGATTTGGATTCAGCGCACCAAAAAACGTAAAAATCGAAACAGAGGCAGTTTAAAAAAAAATTTTTTTAGTGTACCTGTGTTATTGGAGGAGGGATAGTAAGGAAATCCAGAGGTACTACCTTTTAACTTTCGAAAGGGAGACTATGATAAAATGAGGAAATTAGTTAAGAAAAAACTAAAAGGAGCAATTGCAAAGGTTAAAGACGTACATCAGGCTTGGCTGTTGAAAAATACTATCTTGGAAGCCCAGACCAGCTGTATTCCACGCTTTAAGAAAAGTGGAAGGAAGTCCAAAAAACTGCCAGCATGGTTTAAAGGTGAGGTCAGAGGCTGTTGCCAAAAAAGCATCTTTCAGGAAATGGAAAAAAAGAGCCAAACGACGAAACCTGGAAACGGCACAAGCACTGGCAAGTCAAATGCAAGGCATTGATAAGGCAGGCAAAGGGAGAATTTGAGGAGAAGCTTGCTGCGGAAGTAAAAACGCGAAGTAAAGACCTTTTCAAGTACATTCGTAGCAAAAAACCTGTGAGTCAGTTGGTCCATTAGATGATAAAGGGGTTAAAGGAGCACTAAGAGGCGACAAGGCGATAACAGAGAGACTGAATTCTTTGTTTCAGTCTTTACTGAGGAAGATGTAGGGATGTTACCCATGACTGAAGTGGTATTTAAAGGTGTGGAAGAATTGAAGGAAATATCGATACATCGGGAAGATGTATTACAACTATTAGATAAGCTGAAGAGTAGCAAATCACCTGGGCCAGATGGTATACATCCAAGGGTGTTGAAAGAACTGAAATACGAGATTGCAGACCTGCTATTAGTAATCTGTGAAATATCATTAAAATCATATCTAATACCTGAAGACTGGAGGATCGCCAATGTAACACCAATTTTTAAAAAGGGTTCCAGGGATGATCCGGGAAACTACAGACAGGTGAGCCTGACATCAGTACCGGGAAAAATGGTAGAAACCATCATAAAGAATAAAATTACTCAGCATATAGATAGTTATGACCTAATGGGAGACAGCCAACATAGCTTTAGACAAGGAAGATCTTGTCTTACTAATCTGTTATGTTTTTTTGAAGGAGTGAATCAGGTGGACAAAGGTGAGTCGGTTGATATTGTGTATCTGGACTTTCAGAAAGCCTTTGACAAGGTCCCTCATGAGACTTTTGACAAGGTCCCTCAGACTTTTGGCAAAACTAAAGAGTCATGGGGTAGGAGGCAGTGTACTATTGTGGATCAGGAACTGGTTAAAAGATAGAAAGCAGAGGGTAGGGCTAAATGGCCAATTTTCCCAACGGAGAAAGGTGAATAGTGGTGTACCCCAGGGATCTGTGCTGGGTCTGCTGCTTTTTGACATATTCATAAATGACCTGGAAAGTGGAATAAGTGAGGTTATCAAATTTGCAGATGACACAAAACTATTTCAAGTTGTTAAAACCCAAGAGGATTGTGGAAAATTGCAAGAGGATCTTGATAAATTGGAAGACTAGGCATCAAAATGGCAGATGAAATTTAATGTGGACAAGTGCAAGGTTGTTATGCACCTAGGGAAGAACAACCCAAACTATGGTTACACGATGCAAGGTTCCACATTAGCAACCACCACCCAGGAAAGATTTAGGCGTCATTGTGGATACCATGTTAAAACACTCGGCCCAGTGTGCAGCAGCGTCTAAGAGAGCAAATAGAATGCTAGGTATGATAAGGAAATGATTGGAAAATAAAACAAAAGATATAATGCCTCTATCGTTCCATGGTGAGACGGCACCTTGAATATTGAGTGCAATTCTGGTCGCTGTATCTTAAAGGATATAGCGATTTTAGAAAAGGTTCAGAGAGCCACCAAAATGGTAAAGGGGATGGAAGGATACTCCTATGAAAGGCTAAAAAGGTTAGGGCTCTTTAACCTGGAAAAGACGGCTGAAGGGAGATATAAGTCTATAAATTAATGAATGGAGTGGAATGGGTAAATGTAGATTGTTTACCTTATCAGAATATAGAAAGACTAGGGGACATGCAATGAAGCTACAGGGTAAACTATTTAAGACTAATAAAAGAAAATATTTTTTCACTCAACGTGTAATCAAACTCTGGAATTTGTTACCGGAGGATGTAGTAAAGGCTGTTAGTGTAGCTGGGTTTAAAAAAGGTTTGGACAAGTTCCTGGAGGAAAGGTCCATAAACCATTATTAAGAAGGGACCCAGGATATCAATGCTTGAACCAATACAAGCATTGTGGAACCTGTGTCCCTTGGGGAAACTGCTAGGTACATATGACCTAGATTGGCCACTGTTGGAAACGGAATACTGGGCTTGATGGACCTTGGTCTGACCCAGTATGGCATATCTTATGTTATGTTCTTATGTTCTTATCCCTAGGTGTTCATGATGGGTCTAGTTTCTTACTGAAATGTACTAGCTTGTAAGCCACACTAATTTTCTAATAGCAAAGGGGGAAGGTCAGGTTGCAGAAAATTTGTTTGGTTTGCTAGTCTTAATTTAAATACTTTTCTGAGGTGGGATCAGCTGAGAGGCATAAATCTGTACTGAAATTCAGAGGTGGCACAGGAAAAGTGGGGAGGATGTAAAGAGGGAGTGGTGGTCTTTACACATACCTTTTTGCTTAAGGTCTGTAATAAAGAACTTGGAATTTTGGCACCAGCTATAGGCTGAACAGCTGCACAGATAGTCCCATCGCCATGTGCACCCTTCTGATAGCTTCTGTTCTCTCATTTGCTGAGAAGTAACATGAGGCACAGCTCTGATACCACATGCAGGCATTACTGCCTTTCCCCATGGTCTGCCCTTCCCTTGATCCTGGTGAATTCTCATTCAGAAATGGGCTGCAGGGAGTCAGCACTGTACCTATTCACACAGCTGCCTCTGAGCAAGTGGCACAGATCAGTAGGGGAAGGCTGAAGAGATGCTGCATGTCCCACATGTGGTATCAGGCCTGTGCATCTCATGCTACTGCTCAAAGGTGAGGTAAAGTTTCTCCTGCTTCCTTTGTTTCTTCTTGCACTTCATGCAGAGCCTGGTTTGTTTCATTTTCATTTTGTCTACATCTACTCTGTACTTGGTAAGACTGCTCTGCCTGATAACTGAGATAGTATTGTTAGCATGGAGTTTGTCTGATCTATAGTAATGTGGTTGGTTTCAGTTTTCCAAATAGGTCAAAAAAGGTTTAAGGCCCACCATTTGATCTCTTTCGGGTAGGCTCCTTTGTGTTAATTTTAGAATCTGGTTTCATTATGATATGGTAGATGCATTATAGGTTTTCAGTGACTTTTGTAGGGTTTTGTTACTTTACAATCTGCCTGGTACTCAAGAGGCAATTAATGAAATTGGAATCAGATTTTTTTTTCTTGTATGTTGGGTTTTTGATATCTCCTAGTCTGCTCTAGACCTACTCTTGGGGTTTTGCTGGATGCAAAATTCTCAGAACCATAGCAGTTTCTAACACCAAAATAAAATTATAAGGTACTCACACACCAACAGAACTACAGCATAGTTTAACACTAAAATTGTCTGTTAAGAGAATATATTTACAGGTGTCTATTTTAGTGCCAGGCCAAATTAAATCGCTTCAATTTTTTGCTGAATTTTATATAACCTGGGAATAGTTGCTTACCTTTTTTTGTGAAGCCACTGAATGAGAAACTCTGCTTAGTATCTTAGTGTCGGGTAAGGTTTGCTTCCTTGCTGATACCAAAATCTGCAATAGAATAGACACCCAGGAAGGTGTATATAACATGAAGGATCTAGCTAAGCTTGAAAAATGGTCTAGAATTTGGCTGCCTGGATTTAATGTTAAAAAATGCAAGGTCCATGCATTTGGGCTGCAGCAATCCAAGGGAGCAATATAGTATAGGGGGTGAAGTACTTTTGTCCACTAAAGAGCATGGTTGTGTCTGATCTTAAAGTAGCTAAACAGGTAGAAAAGGCAACAGCAAAAGCTAGAAGGATGCTTGGGTGCATACAGAGGAATGGCCAACAGAAAGGAGGTGAAGTGCCTCTGTATAAGTCTTTGTTGCGATCTCATTTGGAGTATTGTGTGCAATTCTGGAGACCGCACCTTCAAAAGGATAAACAGAATGGAGTCAGTGCAGAGGGTGGCTACTAAAATGATTAGTGGGCTTCATTATAAAGCATATGAGGACAGACTTAAGGATCTTAATATGTACCCGACATTACTTATCTGATCTTACAATTTCACATGCCCAGCTGCTCTTAGGTCTATACACATTAATCGCCTTCACCTTCCCTCCCCTTCGCATGCCCATCTCCAGTCCACCCGTAATTTTGCATTCTTCTTTACTGGCCCTGCCCTATGGAATTCCCTTCCCACTTCTCTCACCCAGAACAAAACATTCGCGCTTTTAAAGTTCAACTGAAAACTTATCTATTCAATAAAGCATTTGACCTATCCACTGCCCATGTCTAGTCCTGTGTTCCTCCTCAGTCTAAATTAGAGTATTCATAAATACGTTTGCCTAGCCTCTCATTCTTCTGTGATTTTGTGTGCCTTTGTCCTGTTCACCATATATGCATGTGTGCTTGCTCTGTCTTTCCTGTCCAACATTGTAATTTCTTCTTCCTTCTCGGTGCCTTTGGCCCATTTTGGTATTATTTTGAGTTTGTAAACCACTTTTATTTTAACTTGAAGGGTGGTATATCAAGTGAAATAAAACAAAACATAGAGGAAAGGCAGGATAGAGGTGATTGAGATGTGTTAAATACCTCCATGGCATAAATGCACAGGGCGAGAGCCTCTTTCAATTGGAAGCAAGTTCTGCTACGAGGGGATATGGGATGAGGGTGAAAGAGGATAGATTCAGGAGTGATAGACAGAAATTTCTTTATGGAAAGAGTGGTGGATCCATAGAATAGTCTCTCAGTGGAGGTGGTAGAGATGAGGACAGTAACTGAATTCAAAAAAGCATGGGACAAACAGAGGATCTCTAAAGGTAAAAAGGGGACTGTTGTAGTGATGGAAGGACAGACTAGATAGAAACATAGGCCACATGGACTTTTTCTGTCATGTTTCTATCCCTTGCCTGCTTGATATACTGGCCAGATAACACCTTAGGAGGTCTGCTTGTGACCACCTCACCCCCTCATTCTCACACTGGTCTCCTGTTCTCTCGACCTGCACTAGAGGTCCGATACCACATGGCATTGAAGCTATAGCTTCTGTATTCTTGTCTAACAGATGTTTAGTTTGTGGCACAATGGTGATGTGCGTGTTGGAGCATGGGATATAGCAGGTATCTTTGTGTGGGGGGGGGGGGTGCAGATCTGCAGGGCATGTATGTGTACTGCAGAGCTGGGGGGAAGCACTGGTGTGGAGGTGAAGTACCTATATTTTTGACATGCGGAAGGGAATGCAACTTTTGGCAACACTCTGCACACTTCCCTCACCCCTCCAACCCCTTCTGTTACTTTTCAGACTATTTCCCTCATCACTACCCCCCCCATACTTGCATCCTCTGCCCTAAAATCCCCTCCCTATCCTCCTTTTTGAGAAGTCACTGCCCCCTTAAATTGTCCCTGCCTTTACCTCGCTTCTCTCTTTCCTCTCTCCCCTGTCCCACAAAAAAAACACCTTTTCTGCTGCAGACTCCAACCTCCCCCTTACCTGCTTGAAGGGATCTGATGTCTCACAGGCAGACAGCTTGCCTCTGGGCTGCAATTGTGGCCTTGCCCTTCTCTTCTGCCAGTGGGTATTACCTCCCATTGGCAGATAGAAGGGTCTTTGCCATGATTGCAGCCATCCCTTTCTCTTGCCTGTGGGGGATGAGATCCCTGCTGGCAGAAGAGGGAGAGGCTGCAATTGTGGCTCAGACAAGGTCTGCCCTCAGATCCCTGCATGGCACAAGAGGAGAAATTGGCCCCAATTGTGGCAGTCCCTTCTCTTCTGCCTGTCGAAAATGGAACCCCTGCAGGCAGACAAAGGACCATGATCACTGGGGCCCTTTCTTTTGGGGGGGGGGGGCATACACCCATGGTATCTTCCTGTTGCTGGAGAACTTGTGATCTAAGCTTCTACCAGAGGAAATGCAGGGTCTAGTGACTTGCCAAATGTTTAAGGAGCAGAGTAGGATTTGAACCCTGGATTCCTTGGTTCTAGCCTGCTGCTCTAACCTAGACCACTGCATGCTTTGTGGTGGTAGTTGCAGATGTCTGACATACCCATAAGGGTCTCTGCTCTTTACCTCTGTCTGCATCCTTGCTATTGGGCATGTATGCAATCAAACATGGCACAAAGCCTATAGATAAGGACTTAGACACTTATTTGACTATGCACTGCTCATTGGTTTTCTTTTAGATCTCCAGATACCAGTTGAGGTCTAGGTGTGAATTCCCCCCACTTCTGCGTATCCATATATCTGAGCTTATTTCCTGTTTTCCAGAATGCAGTTCTATTTTTGCCTCCCCTGGGATGATCCATAAAGAGCTTTGCCAGTTTTTTAGTCTAACTAGCTTGAGCTTCATTTCATGACCTGTTCTAGAAATCTGTTTTCAGCTGAGTTTTTAAATAGATACAAATGTCATTGTCACATTCATTTACTTGAATAAACATAGTGAAGTATTTCACAATGCTTATGGTGCAGAATTTGCACAGTTCTGGTAGCTTTTTTTCTGAACTGCCTGGAGGGGTAAGTCTATAAACCATTAAGTTGGCCTTACAGAAATCTGTTTATCCCAGGGATAATGTACCACTATGGAATCTGGCCATGTGTCAAATCCAGATCAGCCACTGTTGGAGACGGGATAATGGGACAAATGGACGTTAACGCCATATGGTTGTGTATGGTTTGGTTTATATATAGCTAATTTCACAAGATCTTATTGCTCATCACTTCTACTGTAGCTGTGGTACTACTTTGGATCTCCACATCACTAATTTGGTAACTTCCATTTTGTTGCGAGTGAATTTATGGTGCATACATTAGACATAGTTTCCATATCCAGTTCCTTCAAGGGACAGTATTTAATCTTATCTCCAGGAACAAGCAGGAATGTAGTCATCACATATGGGTATCATCGGTACCGATGGAGCCTGCACGGGAATGCTCCCCAGCATCCAATTAGAAAGCTTTTGGGAGCATCCCACAGCGCCTGCGTGCTGCCTTCCCGCCTTTCCCAACTGCCTCTCTCCAGTTCTTCTTTTTCCATGGAGCCAGCAGGTTGTTCCTGTCACTGCAGAAGAATTCTTTTTTTTCTTTTTTGTGGTCGCGTCTGCCTTCCTCAACGCTTTACCGATACCTCCGTTTTTTTCCTTATTTCTGTCTTTAAAAAAAAAATGTATCTATCTACTCAGCTCAGTACCCTGTTTCCCTCTGATGCAGCTTCGGTGGCATCGTCTTCCAGGGCAGCTGCTTCCTCCAGTGGATCTCAGGTAGCTAAACATAAGTCCAGCCAGTCCTCAAAGGGTAGATCTCCTAAGCATCAAGATGCCTCTGGGGTTGCCTTTGAGGATTCTGCATGGGCAAAATTGCTCCGGCAGGAGGCTTTGGCTTCCAAAGCATTATCAGGGCTCCAGGATGTTTTCGAGGCCTCGACCTCGGCAGAACTATTGGTGCCATGCTCTGGGGTACCAGCGGTCTTCTCCAGTACTGACATCCAGGCATTGGCAGCGTTGATAGACCAGAATCCTGGCTATTGAGTGCAGTCTGGTGGCTCTCCTTGCGGCATCGACGCCCTCGAAACTGTAAAAGACAATTCAACCGGCACCAGCATCGGTACTGGTACCGATAGCATTGACATCAGCATCAGTGTCTGCTTTGCTGGTACCCAGTTATCCGATGCCCTCCGGTACCGATACCCCAGTACCGGTTACTCCTGGTACCGACTTTGGTCGGTACAGGTATCGGGCTCTTCAAGAGCATCCGGACAGACGGCACTTCAAGTCCTCAGAAGAATCTGAGGATTCTGATAGTTCTGTGGATGCAGGAATGCTTCTCCCAGAGGAGCCATCCTCCCCTAAGTGCAGGATGTCTCCTCCAGAGGATATTTCCTTCCAGGATTTTATCAGGGAAGTGGCTCAGGGCCTGTCCATTACTGTGGCCCCTGAAACAGAGCCAAGGGCCAAGAAGTTGGAAATTCTACAATATCCCAAAACTCCTAAGGAGGCAGCTACCTTGCTCATTCATGAGATTTTATATGATCTCATGTTAAGGATGTGGGAGACACCTCTTACCACCTCTCCTCATTCTCGAAGACTGGATACTATGTATCGAGTCCCTCCTTGTCCTGGTTTCCAGAAATCTCCGCTTCCTCACCACTCTATTGTAGTGGAATCAGCTATGAGAAGGATTAAGAGTGCAAAGAGGCATGCCTCTAATCCTCCAGGACGTGAGTGCAGAACCCTGGATGCTTTTGGACGTCGTGTCTTCCAAGCTTCCATGCTTTCTGCCAGAATCAGTTCCTATAGTCTTTACATGGGAATTTTCCTGAAGGAGATCACAGATGATTGAGGCCTTGAGTCCTATTCTTCCTGAAGATAGACAGGATTTTCTCACATTGGTCAAACATGCCCAGGATGTTTCCAAATTTAGCAACCGTGCAGCTTTTGACTGCTTTGAGTGCATAGGTACACGTAGAATTGCTTGGCTCCAGGCATCTGATCTAGAGCTCCTGGGTACAAGACAAATTGGGAAATATCCCTCGTACTGCTGAGAACCTGTTTGGTAAAGATTGGCAGGAAAAGGCCAATGAGATGGATGCTGACAACTTCACTTTGGATAGGTTATCCAAGTCCACAGCTGATCCTGCTAGAAAGAAATTGTTCAAGAAACCATTCTTTTCTAAAATGAGAAAATATTATCCTGCTTATGTTCAGCAGGGACGTTCTGCAGGTCAGCTTGCCAGGAAAGGTCAGCAACCACCCAAACAGAAGAAAGCAAAGCCTCCACAGGGCCATTGACTTTCAGCTAGAGAACTTAGCCTTCCTGGCTCTCGGGGGACCAGAGACTTCCACCATTCCAGGAAGGTTATGTCATTTTGCCCCCAGATGGGGGCAGATAACAGCAGAGCATTGGACACTCCATCGTAAAGGAGGGGTACAAGCTTCATTTTTCAAGCATGCCCCCTCACACAATAGTAAAGCAGTTTAATTCTCTGACCTCTCTCATCAACCTGCTAGGTCAGGAGGTTGCTATTCTTTTTGCCCAAGGGGCAATAGAAGTACCCATTCATCAGCAGGGTACAGGGTAATATTCCCTTTATTTCCTTATCCCAAAGAAAACAGGGGCTTAGACCTATCTTAGACCTCAGAATTGAACAAATTCCTTGTCAAGGAGAAATTCAAGATTTCTCTGGGATCTCTGCTGCCATACCTTCAGAGTCAGGATTGGCTTTGTTCTCTAGATCTCAATGTGTACACCCATGTCCTCATCCATCCAACCCACAGAAGGTTCCTTCGGTTCCTTTTTCAAGGAAAGCACTACCAATACCGGGTGCTTCATTTTGGTCTGGCCTCAGCACCAAGGGTGTTCACAATGCATGGCTGTAGTAGCAGCATTTCTCTGCACTCTAGGGATATTCGTCTTCCCCTACTTTGACTCTGTTGGGGCTTGAATGAGCCAGATGTCTGAGGCCAGGACTTCTCTATCCTGTACAATGCGTATCCTTCAGTATTTAAGGCTGGTAATAAACATCCCAAAATCCAGTCTAACTCCCACTCAGTCTTTGGAGTTCATAGGAGCTTTGGATACCAGAAAGGCAAGGGCCTATCTCTCCCAGGCCCGTTGCCTTCGCATGGTGCAGTTAACTTCTCAAGCAGTGCTAAAGCCTCATCTAACTGCTCGAAATATTACAACTACTAGGCCACATGGCATCTACTGTGCATGTGGTTCCCTATGCTCGCCTCCATATGAGGGAAGCTCAGTGGACCTTATCCACTCAATGGCCCAAGGCATCAGGATGCCTGTCAGACAAAATAGCAAACACAAGTCACCTTATTTTGTCCCTCCAGTGGTGGAAGTCCACTCAAAACCTGTTGCTGGGGTCCCCTTTTCAACAACCCTTACCCCAAGCAACTCTCACAACAGATGTTTCTACAATGGGTTGGGGAGCTCATCTGCAAGACCTCTCCACCCAAGCCACTTGGTCTTCACAGAACAGTCATCTACATATCAATCTCTTGGAGCTCAGAGCAATCTTCCTTGCTCTTCGAGTGTTCCACACCCTGCTCAGCTACAAGACAGTCCTCATAAGGACAATCAAGTAGCCATGTTCTATATGAACAAGCAGGGGGGAACAGGCTCTGTCACTTTGCAACAAAGCTTTGCGACTATGGGCCCTTGCCAGAGCATCATTCATCTCCTGGCAGTGTCTTCCAGGCATACAAAACTCTTGGGTAGACACTCGGTCAAGTTCTGCTTCCACACGAATGATCTCTGCATGCAGACCAGGTAACCAAGATTTTTCAAATTTGGGGAACCCCAGACATAGACCTCCTTTGCAAGTCCATGGAATGCCAAACTTCCCCGGTTCTGTTCCAGAATTCTGGCTCAGAAGGCTCAGGCCAGGGATGCTTTCCTCCTTCATTGGGGTCAAGACTTCCTGTATGCCTTTCCACCCATTCTCCTAATTCCCAAAACCCTTCAAGCTTCAGAGAGACAGGCCATATGATTCTCATAGCTCCACATTGGCCATGGCAAGTGTGGTACCCTCTGCTTCTACATCTCTCTCAAGCTCCCTCCCTGGACTTAAGGTCTGCTTCAGATCTATCTCAAGAGGACAGAATGTTATGGCATCCCAATCCCCAGTCTCTGCATCTCAGGGCTTGGTTGCTGAAGGCCTAGATCTCCAAGATCTTAATCTTCCTCAGCAAGTAAGAGATTCTTTTTGCTTCCAGGAAACCTTCCACAAGATGCTCCTATGCTGTTTAGTGGAAAAGGTTTACCATATGGCATTTGCAGAAGGTCTTAACTCCCTTGCGATACCTCTGGAATCATTGCTGGAGTATCTCCATTTATCCAATGCAGGACTTACTGAGTTAGTCTTAAGAGTCCATTTGAGTGCTATTGCAGCTTCCTTTAAGCCTCTAAATGGACAACCTATTTCTTCTCATCCTCTTATAGCAAGATTTATGAGAGGCCTTCTAACTAAGCCTCCCATTAGGCCACCACCGGTGGCATGGGACTTAAACCTGGTTCTTGGGTAGCTCATGAATCCACCCTTTGAACCTTTAGTTACTACCTCCTTGAAATTCCTTTCTTGGAAGGTTATCTTTCTCATTGCAATCGCCTCAGCATGCCGCATTAGTGAGTTGCAAGCGCTAGTAGCTGATCCACCTTATACAAGGTTCCATCATGACAAGGTAGTCCTTAGGACTCATCCACACTTTATGCCAAAGGTGGTCTCGCCTTTTCATCTAAACCAAACGGTCTACCTACCTGTGTTTTTTTCCAAGGCCTCATGCATCAAATGCAGAGAGGAATCTTTATACCTTGGACTGTAAAAGAGCTTTAGCCTTTTTACTTACAAAGAACACAGCAACAAAGTCCTCTCAACTTTGTTGCTTTTGATCCTTCTCATTTGGGACTTCCAGTCTCCAAGAGAATACTGTCTAACTGGATTGCTCAGTGTATTTCCTTTTGCCTATCAGAGTAAACCCTTCTCTGGAGGGCCATGTCACAGCTCAATGTGAGCCATGGCAGCCTCAATGGCTCATCTGCACTCTGTCTATCGATGACATCTGTCAAGCAGCCACTTGGGCCTCGGTTCATACCTTCAAAGCCCATTACTGCTTGGACAAGGACTCCCACCAGGATGCCTTGTTTTGGTCAGGCTGTTCCCCAACACCTGTTCCATACCTAATCAACTCATACCCACCATCCCTGGTAGGATGCCAGAGATCCATGGGAAGTGGAGCCCTTCTCAGGGACATACAATTTCTGGGGTCTCTCCCTGGCACCTAAAGCTAGGGAGTCCCCATATGTGATGACTACATTCCTGCTTGTTCCTGGACATAGCATAGTTACTCACCTGTAACAGGTGATCTCCGGGAACAGCAGGAATTTAGTCCTCACAACCCACCCACCTCCCCTAGGAGTTGTATCTCTATCTCTTTCCTTTCCCTCTCTTTCTCTGTCTCAGCTTTAAAACTCAACTGGAGAGAGGCAGTTGGGAAAGGCGGGAAGGCAGCACGCAGGTGCTGTGGGATGCTCCCAAAAGCTTTCTAATTGGACGCTGGGGAGCATTCCCGCACAGGCTCTGTTGGTACCGACGATACCCATATGTGAAGACTAAATTCCTGCTGTTCCTGGAGATCACCTGTTACAGGTGAGTAACTATGCTTTACTACATTTTGGTAGATTTTGTGTATTTATTTTGTGAATCAGCAACACAAGTGTGGAAAACTATTATATAAGGGAAAGGGTTGGGTAATTTAATCTCTTCTGGTCAAGTAAGGTTATTCTGCTCAACAGTATCTAGCTTTGCTATTAGTTCTCATTGTAGTTAGCATTTAAAACTTCTACTTTACCCCTCTGTATTGGTTCCAGAATGGATCCCTGAAGCCCTGATTCCCAAATTCTATTTGAATTTATTTTTTACATGCAACTAGTTTCTATTAGGACCCATTCTGCTCTGTTTAATCTGAGAAATAAGCCTCCCACATTTCATGTACCTGTCCAAATTTGATTATCCAGTTGGATCAGGTTTGACATCTGAGCAAGCCAAGCTATTTTGTATGCTATCATCCACTGAACTCCATACTTCCATTGACTAGCATCAAGCCAGTTAGTGTGACTTCTGCAGGCAAATCTCTTGTTGTACAATAGTCTTCATACTTAGGCTACTGCTTCACAAAATAGGTTACAACATTGACAGAAATGTAGCAGACCATTATAAAAGAGAAGATCAAATACAAAGCCATATTCAATTATTTCCATCCTCTCTCTAGCGGGTAGTAGAATATGCATTATAAATTCTTACCCTAAATGAAACAAATTACTAAATACTCCTGAAATTTAGCTATTAAAGGGTAGAGACCTCTTTGGTATGCCTTTTGGGGACTCTGCCATCTGAAGCATGTCTTAATTGATCCTACAGATCCTAGAGGTTGCCATCTTACACCTCTGGAACCACTCTGGTCTCTGCAAGGTGACTGAAAGCTATCAGTGGAACTGCCAAAATCTTTGGGCTCCCTTAGCTTATGTCTTGTACATCCAGCTGTTGCATAATGAGTTCACATTGTAGCAGGGTAAAGGTTATTCTATATACAAAGTCTTGTCAGCTTCAAGTCTAAACCAACTTATATTCTAGATTGAACATGAATATATATTTTATTTTACGTTCTCTTATATACCGTGCTATTCTGCATCAGTGCGGTTTACATTGAACAAACTGAAATTACATTGAACAGGGCATTATAACTTGGAGATAACTATTTTACAGGGAACATGGGCTATGGAGGGTTAAGTGGCTTGCCCAAGACCACAAGGAGCACCTGTGGGACTAGAAACCCCAGTCCTTCCGGCCCAAGGTTGCTGTCCTCTAGTGGAATTTGAACCTCCGGCCTGAAGTACCTTGCCCCAACCACTAGGCCACTCCTCCACTCCACAAATAGTCAACCCAAATCTAGAACATTTAAGCAAAATGTTCTCCCAATGCCTTACGCTACTGGTTCCCAGGCCAGTCAGGTTTTCAGGATATCCACAATGACCATGCATGAGATCTGCATGCACTGCTTCCATTGTATGGAGCCCTCGTATGCATATTCATTGTGGATATCCTGAAAACCTGACTGGCCTGGGGGGGTACCAGAGTACTGGGTTGGGACCCACTGCCTTAGTTTTATGGAGGTAAACTACTCTTACTCTTTAAAGAGCACTGACATACCTCTGGTGTGGCATGCAACTATCTATGGTGTCTTTGAATGAAGTGTGACCCAGATAATGTGACAAACTTGTATGGCACTAAGACCTAAGTGGCTCTGCAAATTCAAGAAGTAGTGCCTGCTATGTGGTGCTTAAATCTGAGCCATGTCATGACTAGACTTAGTGCAATAAGTATTTCAAAGTTGAGCAATATTTGTTTTCTAATTAGAGAATTTAAGTGTAAGATCAAAATCTTCAAAAGGTGGACGATTATGGGACTAAATAGGGGACAGGATGGAGAAAATGTATTGTTGCAGGTATATGGCAGAGCAACTGAATAGCTCCATAACCATAGGGAGTAGACTTTTTAAAACTATTTTTGTCTAAGATTCCTTTTTTTTCCCCCCTAGAACTGTAGACACATTCCCCTTAGATGCAGTGAAATACAATGGTCCTGTGAAAGTAGAGATCAATGCATTCCAACATTCTGGCACTGTGATGGGGAAGATGACTGCAGAGACGGCAGTGATGAGGTTGGATGTAAGTAGACTATCTTGATGTGGGCTTGCTCTAAGTGCAGAGGAAGTCTTTCTTGAGTGACATGAATTTTCTATCGGTCCACTATTTTACTTTATGTAGATCCTTCCTTGAGTACTGAAGGACATCCTTTAAGGGGCTTGGTGTTTCTGGAAAGGTTTGTTCAATGCAGTATGTAAATGTTTTTAGACATTCATATTTTTCTCTATCTGGAAAAACATGAGCTATGGGCTCTCTGCAGTGAGCCCTTGGTTCAGCTTCCCAACTAGTGCAGTACCACAGAATATCGCCATCCATGCATTGGAATTGCTACTAAAAATAAAACCATCCCGGAACTTCCAGTCAAACTTTCCAAATAAAACTGAACAGAAATTGATTTTCAAACCACTGGTATTTTTAGGGAGCAATTGCTGAACTGTACAAATTGTAAACTATGCAAACTGTACTGAATATCACTTCCACTAACCAGAGTGGCATTTAAAACTTTGAAAGTTATTTAAACTTACATGTTCAACAAAATTCTGTGAATTAAAACATGCACATCTGAGCGAATGAGGAACAAAACCATTTTTGGCATTTGATAGGACAGAGTGCAACTTTAAGCATTTGGATGCCTAGCAAAATGCTACTTATGTGCCACAGTCCTCTACCACCCTTGCCACCTGCTGGCATGGCCATTTCCATTCCTATATGCATCTCTATGACCTCTGACCCTCTTCAGATTAAAGGCAGTGAAGGAGGCACACAGGTAGACTTTTCTGCCAGTCAGGATGAAGGGAAGGCAGGGTTACAAGACTTCTGGTTGTGAGTGAGCAGCTCATTTTGGTGGGAGGGGAGTAGATATGCATTTTGCTCAACACAAACCTTTTCCTATGCCATTTTGTGTTTTTAACATAACAGGAAAACCTCTGAAATTTCAGGGAGTTTCTCATGCTGTGTGCATACTGTGGCATGATGGCACACAATATTGACAACATTGCCACCAAAACAATTTTATACCTAAATTAAAAGCAAAAAACAACTCTCACAGGGGAACTAAACAAAATGAGAACTACTGGCCAGCTCAGCCCTAAAGGGAAGTCTGGATTATTGCTACAGAAAATTATGGTAAATGTCCATAGCCAGGAAAACACACTTTGGTTGTCACTTTGGAACCCAGTAGGAAAGCTTCAGGACTAGTGAGTGTCCTGCATACAAGATTTATATACCAGGAAGTGTTAAATAGCCAAACAAATCTAACCATTCCCAACATGTAAGATCTGGGAGTCACGAGGACCCAGTTCAAAATCTATTTGACATGTAGTAGTTCTGCATTGGGCAATGTGTTTCAAACATTTTTCGTACTTACCTCTTACTCTGATCCTCTTCCTTCATTTTCTCTTCAGTAGAGTTCCTGTTCCTTCAGCCTTTCTGCTAGTCCCTCAAACAAAATCCATGTTGAATCTGAGGTCGAAACCCAGAAGCCTCTCAGTATCCATCCAGGTCAGAGTACCCAGTATATCACCAAAGTAGATACTCAACTCCCTTCTGGGGATGAACAATAGTCCTGGGTTTTTTTCTCTTTATCTCCATTATGCCTGATGGGTCTGCCTGATGCATCTGCTTTCTTACTCTATCTCCTAGTAGTAATGTCTTCGACATGACATCTAGGCTATTCTCTCTTCCCCTGATGCATTACCCAGTTTATCTACTTTGACCTATTCAATATTTCATCACTATTACTATTCATTTCCTTGACTAAATCATTTTCTCTCCTGAACGCAGTTCTGGGCATGCCCTTTCAGCTGATTATGAAATCTGCTGCATAGAATCAAGAACCTAGGGCATTGTCCAACAGTTGATCTTCCATGCAAGAAAATGGACAAGGGAGGGACTGGAGCAGGGAGCAGATGGTCTTCTATGACCTTCACTACTGCCAAAGCTCTCCTGCTCAATCTCACCCTATTTCCTGGAGCACTACCTAGATGAGTTAGTCAGGAGAAGCCTTAGCAGCCAGCAGACTTGGTGCACTGTTCTCCCACAGTCCCTAGTGCAATACACAACTTCTCAACTCTCCTGACTTCCTCAACTTTGTACCTTATGTCTGACATCTTTTCTATGCCCACAGCACCCAATTGTGACTGTCTTGTCCTGTCTGTGCACAGGAATATCCCATATAGTCATGGCCTAATGAGAGACAGCCAACATGGAAGGAAGATCTTGTCTTACTAATCTGATATGGTTTTTTTTTAAGGTGTGCATAAACAGGTAGACAAAGGTGAGTCGGTTGATAGTGTATCTGGACTTTCAGAAAGCTTTTGACAAAGTCCCCCATCAGAGACTTTTGGCGAAGCTAAAAGGTCATGGGATAGGAGGCAGTGTACTATTGTGGATCGGGAACTGGTTAAAAGATAGAAAGCAGAGGGTAGGGCTAAATGGCCAATATTCCCAATGGAAAAAGGTGAATAGTGGAGTACCCCAGGGATCTGTACTGGGTCCGCTGCTTTTTGACATATTCATAAATGACCTGGAAAAGGGAATAACTAGTGAGGTTATCAAATTTGCAGATGACACAAAACTGTTTTAAAGTTGTTAACCCAAGAGGATTGTGGAAAACTGCAGGAGGATCTGGATAAATTGGAAGACTCGGCATCCAAATGACAGATGAAATTTAATGTGGACAAGTGCAAAGTTATGCACCTAGGAAAGAACAACCCACACTATAGTTACACGATGCAAGGCTCCACATTAGAAACCACCACCCAGGAAAAAGATTTAGGAGTCATCGTGGATAACATGTTAAAACCCTCCGCCCAGTGTGCAGCGGCGGCCAAGAAAGCAAATAGAATGCTAGGTATCATAAGGAAAGGGATGGAGAATAAAACAAAGGATGTTATAATGCCTCTGTATCGCTCCATGGTACGACCGCACCTTGAATATTGTGTGCAATTCTGGTCACCGTATCTTAAAAAGGACATAGTGTTAGAAAAAGTACAGAGAAGAGCCACCAAATTGGTGAAGGGGATGGAAGGCTACTCCTATGAAGAGAGGCTAAGAATGTTAGGGCTCTTTAGCCTGGAGAAGAGACGGCTGAGGGGAGATATGATAGAGGTCTATAAATTAATGAATGGAGTGGAACGGATAAATGTGGATCAATTGTTTACGCTATCAGAGTATAGAAAGACTAGGACATGTAATGAAGCTACAGGGTAAACTATTTAAGACAAATAAGAGAAAATATTTTTTCACTCGACGTGTAATCAAACTCTGGAATCTGTAACCGGAGGATGTAGTAAGGGCTGTTAGTATAGCTGGGTTTAAAAAAGGTTTGGACAAGTTCCTGGAGGAAAGGTCCATAAACCACTATTAAAAAGGGACCCAGGATATCAATGCTTGACCCAGTACAAGCATTGTGGAACCTGTGTCTTTTGGGGATATTGCTAGGTACGTATGACCTAGATTGGCCACTGTTGGAAACAGGATACTGGGCTTGATGGACCTTGGTCTGACCCAGTATGGCATGTCTTATGTTCTTATATTTCACCAACTGAGAAGCCCTAGTCCTTAAATATCTGAAGGGTAGAACTCTTGCAACTATTCTGTGTAGCCCTGAGATTGTGTAAGATGAGGATTTTTAGGTGCATTTTGCTTGGGCATAAGAACCTATTGTCAAGGGTTCAGCAGCAGGTAAGTCCTTGTATGCATGTTTGTATATGAATAAGCATGTATATACAAGGCTACTGAAATGCTACAGTTAGGCTTCCCCTTCCCTTCTCCCCTACCATGATTACCTCTCTGGAATGGTGGAGCACCACAGTTTGGCTTATCTCATGGTTTGAAGTCTTGCAAGACACCACCTTCAAGATCAAAAATAACATGTTGGCAGAAATACAACAGCTCATCGGCACCAAAGCAAGTAAAAGACCTGACAGGAACAGCACCAAAAGCACCATACCAATCCCTAGCCTGTTCACAAAAAACAATAAATCCACCTCGGAGCTTTCTCACTTGCCCCTGCTATCTGGAATTCTCTCCCTGAAAAGCTAAGGTCCACAACAGACATAAGATTTCCAGAAGTTACTCAAAACCTTCCTGTTCATCAAACAATTCAATGAAGACCCCTAGCTACACTAATTATTGCAGTCTGCACCTCCCTTCCACCCACCATTCTTGTTACGATGTATATAAGTTTAGTGTCAGACCTTCCACCTGACCCCTCCCCTTCGTTCTCCACAGAAACCTTTCTGTGATTGTTTAATGTTTCTACATACAAGTTCTCTATAGTTGAAATTTTATTGTAAACCGCCTTGATTGAATGATAAAGCGGTATAGAAAAATTGTTAAAATCAGTCTGAACTTCTACACCACATGGCTACACCATGCAGAGAGCAGATTATGGCAGGAGGAGGAAAGGGGCCTGAACTGGAGTATTTGTGTAACTGCAGGCAAGGACAAGAAGGTGAGTGAAAGGACCTGGATGAAGGGATGGGAGAGATGAAATACAGCAGGAAATCTGGGAGGAGGTGATGAGACTTGCATGCAATTCATAACTCTCAATGACACACATGCATGCACCCCAACACTACTGAGTCTTGTATGCACATGTGTCCACCCAGCCTCTGATATCCTCAATGGGTAAAATAAGGTGAGCTTTACAGATTTTTTTTTTGAATGAAGTTCTGGGGTCCACTAGAGATCTTCACACTTGCACAAAGGAAAACAGCTCTCAAAATGCCTTAGGTCCTCTGCTTTCCAGTGATGCAATGAATTTATGGTAAGGATACATGCTATCTACTAACTTGCATGTTAATGAAAGTTCAGCAGGAGAAAGGTTTGTGTGTGAACATACCTAGCAGCCAGTTTTTTTGGGCCTTTATTTGCATGTGCCTCTGCTCTGCTACAGTACACCTCATCTTTAGCAGTCTTGGGTGCAAGTGCAAGGAAGGTGCCCTAGACCAACCCTACAGTGGTGGCCATGACATTGAAAGAGTAATGCAGCACGTAAAGCCTCTGATGCTTTGTGCTGTTCGGAAGTTTGCATCAGAGGGACAGAAAACTGTTCAAAACACTGTTTGCATAGGGGCAGAAGCAGCTGCTCAAAGCATATCAGTTTTCTGGCATGGCCACCAGTACATTTCCTGGAGAGGCAGCAATGGGATGCACTCAGCTAGGGAAGACTCCTGGCATGGAGTAGATATGGCAAACTGAAGGGAATGGGAAGGACTAGGAAGGAATATTTTACAGTATGGCCAGACTTGACTGTTTCAAGTAAAGGTGGTATATGCCTTAATTGCAATATCTTGTTAGACAAAAGGAGTTCTGTGCAATGAATGGCTTTGGTCCTAGCTATTGCATGGATCTAAAAATGGCCCTCTTTGAGACTCATTATCAAAATCCTATGTAGTGAGAGGGGGGCTGGATTTTTATTTTTTTTTTAATCTCAAATCATAGCTTTGTCTTGTTGGGTGAGTTTTATTTGCCACTGCCATTTCTCCTGTGGCTGCAAACCTTTCTTTACCTTAAGGAACCTTCATGCCCCTCTTTTTATAACTCATGCAACTCTACATGGGTTTTGTGTATTTGGATGGCCTATACATTCAGCAATGATTAGCAAGTTAATGCTCAAAAGTGGTCTAGGCACCAAGCCATAGTAACTTGGAATCTCCATTTTTATACCATTCAACTACATATGGTGCCTTCCAGAAAGGCTTCATTACTTATTTTCTCAAATAGCTGATAGATGTTTAGTTCTAGGAATCACATTGTTACATGTGATTCCCAATAGAAGATGATTCTATTGCAGATGGCTTTTCTAATTATAACCATTTTGTCTCTTCTGAAACAGGTGAGCCTAAGAAATGTGAAAGCAATCAGTTTCAGTGTGGTGATGCCTCCGACTGCATTCCCATCGGCCTGGTCTGTAATGGAGCAAGAGACTGCATGGATGGATCAGATGAAGGTGGAAAATGTGGCTCATTGTGTAGCAAAGGAACGTGCTCTCATACCTGTTACTCTTCCCCAAAGGGACCTGTAAGTAACCTTTCTAAAGCGAACCTGTAAATCCCCATTGATTTACAAAATGGTGGGTAAAGAGGCTGGACTCTCATCTACATCTAACAGCTTTGCTCCCTGTAGGAAGGTGGACTCATGCCAATACTGTATAGGGGGCTTGTGCTGCACTTACCTTAGGACATGGTCAATGGCTGTTTCCAGTTGTGCATACCTCTGAGGCATTGAGCTTCCTTAAGCTTATCCCTACAGAGGTCCTACCCTCCTTCATAGCTGTTTTTTATTAAACCAGTATGGTTTAAGAAATACTGTATACTTCAGATCTCAGTGGGGAAAATGTTTTAATCACCAAATAGTTAACTGTAGAACTGGAACAATGTAACTTTGCAGAAGGCAGATATTTAAACATCCAGTCTTCGGCATTAATGTTAGATCTGGCCACCATCAGAAGATTTAATTTCCCCTTATTCTTCAAGAATGCTCTATTTATGGATTTGTAAGTAACTCTGTAGACTAAAGGTTCATTGGACCTTGTAGGTAGTGGTGTCTGATCTTAGCTCACACCTTTCCAGTAATAGTTAACTATTGCACCTGAATGTAACATCTATTTCCCTGTACCCAGAGGGCTTATAGTCTTAACAGAGTGATGCAGAAAGCTGGTGCTAAAGTAATTTTCAACTTTTTACACTTATTTGCAGCAAATCAATAGCACATGACTTTAGCATGGGCATGCAGAAAGGGGTTCATGCAGAAAGGGGCTCATGCATGTGTTAAACTGCGCAAAATGGCAGCATTAAACTGGGAGAGCAAGTCACATGTGCACAAGTTTGGCATGCTCTCCCAGAGAAACAGGCACTGCATAGCTAACTTTTGCATAGGGAGCCCTGGACTGTATTTTGGTACTAGGAGCTTTCTCCAATGCCTGGATCATCTGAGGAGAAATGTCATTCCCCTCAGATGATCCAGGCACCAGGGAAAGTTGCTAATGGCATCAAAATACTGTTGGTTACACATTAGATGTTTAAGGCAGCTGAAGACCAGGCACCAGAGTGACACTAAGGCTGGCTGTGAAATCCTCTACACATGTCTGCATCGGGTGCAGACAATATTTGCATAACATTTCATTATGTGCTGCTTATTTGCCTAATTTAAATTTAAATACTCTTTATTTGTGCACTATCTTTCCTATGCTATTTATATGCAAGTCCATCTTTTCTGCATTTGTCACTTATTGCCACTTTTAAGTACACTTAATGCTTAAAGGCCATACTAGTTTTCTGCATTGGCCTGTAAGTTTGTACCAGAGGCAGTGGAGGGTTAAATAGCTTGCCCAAGGCCACAAGGAGCATCAGTGGGATTAGTCTGAATTATTCAGTATGTCAAACCCTTTTTGCACCTGTGGCTTTTTTTTATCTGCTTCATTCATTATTCCTAGTTATTAATGTGCCCATAGTCATGAGAAATGGGGGAAAATGTGGTCACATCTCAAGTTTATGCCTCCTCTCTAGGAAATTACTTTGCCCTTGTCCACACTGAACCTCCTTATCACTTGTGTTTTTTTTTTTTTTTTTTTTTTTGGAAATACTGATACCAGAGGCAATCTGGAAGTTTGTTTACGTCTCCTTAGACTGAGGCTTCAAGCTTTCCTGGTTGCAACATATGGTGTAATGGTCCACTTACACAGGTGATAGACTGTCAAAGGGCTATAAACTGATCTGGGTTCTGGGTATCCAAACTATGTAAAGCACCCAGCTTTAATTTACCACTGCAGCCCTACTAAGACACCATTTTCAGGCAGAAGAGAGAAAATAGTCCAGCATCAATATGTAAATGTTAACAAGCAACTTTATTGCAGTCTCTTACCCTGAATAAAAATAGTCCCTCCAGAATTTGATCTTTCTGAAGGTCTTTGTGGAATAAGGACTGATACTAATTTTACTCAGCCTCAGACTTGGAGAACAGCTACCCCTTAAATCATTGCTACTTGGTACTGGAGGATTAATGTCTAAAGAACCCACAGTTGTCAAGCAATCTTACTGTTGCTTGAAGTTCTCCAGGCTGGAATATCAGATCTCTACTTTGAAACCTGTAGTCAATGTATTGAAATCTGTGTCAACAGGAATGTGACATGTGGGATATAGGCTATTAAGTTGCACACCCTTCATCCAGTTCTTATGCCCTCAAAACAATCTCTGAATTCCATGGATTACCCATAGTTTTTTAGTGAATGTACTTGATTGCCACGAAGCTGGAGATGTGTATAGAAATATTGCTTTTGTAATTGACTGAAATCGGAGTGAGGATCCAGGCAGGTTAACAATGGGATAAGACTGCAAGCTTTTGAGTTGACTTTTGCCATTTGTTTCCATATCAAATTGGTTGCTAATTTTTGCCTAACATGGTATGTCAAGGAGCAACAGGTTGTATGCTGATTCATAGAGGTCATGCCCTTTATGAACTTTTATGCTGGCTTCTCATCCTTTCCCAGAATGTCTAGCTTGTTAGAATGTTAGGTCCCTTTTTGGACTGAAGGCAACATTACTAGCACTATATATCCTTTTCCAGTTTGACATGGTTGCACAGGCTGCCTATTAACTTCAAGAACTGGTCTACTGATGCGTTTTCTAGCTAGTCTTTTACATTGCATGCTTTTTTTGTTTCTGGGTTATAAGAATATTTTGTTACTCTTGGGTTAGTTCTCTCAAATAGCTTTTCCATCACTGAAGCAAAATTAATCAGGACATAGATCCTGTCTAAATCCGATCCCCTTAGGTTTAATTTTATAACCTTTTCTCTTCACCTTGTCCCCAAGGAAGTGGGGGATGGTGGCAAGCAAGCCCATCAGGCTGGATTATGGGGCAGCAGCAAACCGGGCGATCAAAGGGCCTAAGCCCGACCCGCCTTCCCCACAGAAGTTGACAAATATGCTCGAAAGCAGCAATGGGATGCAGGAAGTTTTTTACTGGAAATCAGGGCAGTGAGACCTGGTAACTGCTAATGAAGAGACCCTTGCTGAGGTCCAAACAGACATTCCGGAACTTCTCTTGCTGCGAAAGTGGAAGAGCGACACCAAAATGGCGACCCATGAAGTTCAACTGCAGCAAGTGAAGAAAAAATAGCAAGCGGATCGACATCCTTGAGCAAAGTTTGGAGGACCAAAGCAACAGAGCTCGTAGGAACAATAGGTGGGTCTCCCTGAGGGCATGGAAGGCGCAAACACGAGTTTTTGGAAAGAACCCTGCCTAAGATCCTCCAGCTAAAATTCACCCAGCCCTTCAAAATTGACAAGGCGCACAGGGTACCCACGCAGGTCAGCCCACACCAGAAGCATCCGAGATCTTTGATTTTGCGAGTTTTGCGATATCCCCAGGTCATCCAAATTATGACGGCAGCTAAGGCAAGGTCTCCTACAAAGTTTGAGGCTTAAAATGTGTCATTTTTCCCAGACTTTTGTAAAGCTACAGTGGAGAAATGCAAACAGTTATTGGCACTTTGGCCATGTCTTCAGTGTTTGCAAGCTAGATATGGTATGTTTTATCCTGCGAGGATGAGGATCATGTTACATAATCGGACTCGTACTTTCGAAGACCCAGCAGCTCTACAGTCGTTTCTGGAGGAGAAAGAGTCCCTTGTAATGCAGTGACCTCCCTATTCACCAGCGATTGAGTCGGCTAACCTTTCTAAAGGTCCGTATTGTTCCTAAGGGTTGGCAGGTTGTTTTTAGCCTCCCTTGGGATGGTGAGACTCTTGGTGGCAAGGGTTGTTCAGGAGCAGCCAAGCTTCAAGTCGGAATACAATATTGACTGAAAAAGTGCCCCAGTATAAATGCTCTGGTTTATTGGTGGTAGAGCTGCCCTTGAGATTCCCTGTGTCACCAGGGAAGTTTACATCGGCGTACTGTGGATAAATCCTGTGTGGTGTAGGGATGGTTGTATAATAGGTAGGGTGTGTGTTGTAGTCAGTGGGGGGGGAGGGATGCTTGAAAGGAAATCTGGAGGGACAAAAAATAGGGCGAAGGAAGCAACAATCAGGTTAGCTTAAGGGGATATAGGAATACGATAGGGGCAGGGTTGTGTAGTAGTAGTTTTTGTTTTGTGATTCACCCATTATCTCTCCTCAGAGTAGTCGTTTCCCTGGGGGTTTATATTGAATTTAGCTGGAAGCTGCTGCTTTAGTCAAACTGCTGCTCACTGTCTCTAATTATGATGATCTTGTTCCATGAAGCCTGTTAAGCTTGTCTCTGAATGTTAAAGGAATAAATCAATTAAGAGAAACATTCTAGTTTTGCAAAAATGAGTTTGCAGATGTAGTACGCCTGCAAGAAACCCACTTAACTACTGAAACGAAGTTAGGATTAGGAAAATACCTCCTTGCAGGTCATTCTCCCGCGTTTACCAAGAAAAATGGGGTTGCCATATTAGTAAACAAAGCTCTAGACCCAAAGATCCTACAGAACAGGGCTGATAGAGGGAAGGTGGTCCAAAGTCCTGTTTCATAATGGCGAGTTTACGGTTGCCTAGCTGTATGTACAGTCCCAATCAGGAGGATAAATTTTTTTCAGGCCTTAGCAGAGAAAGTGAAGGAATGGGATTCCTATGAATGGATCCTTGGGGAGATTTCACTTTGGCTATTGATCCTTTGTTGGATCGTCAACCTTACCATTCTCAAAAGCAAAGTAGGACAACTATAGTTCTCCTTTCCATTATACAAGCATACAGTCTCAGATATATGGAGGCTCTGGCACCCAAAGGATAGATATTCATGAATTGATATTTTTTCCTGATTTCCAAAACCTTAATTGCAGAGATTACCCATACTAAAATATCTGAAATGCATGTTTCTGACCATGCAGCTGTATTTTTTTCTCAATGTTGGATATCCCCGGCTAAAGTCTGCATGGTATTTCCCTAGAGAATTATTGCAGGATCCTAGTTTTTGAGGAAATCAGGAAAGCAGTCAGATTATTTCCAATTAAATTCTTTCAATGATACCCCTGGATGAGCCTGGTGGGAGGCGCTTAAAGCTGTCATTCGAGCTGTATGTACAAGTTATAAAATCAAGGTGGGGCAGTTGAGGAAAGGGAAACTAGCAGATTTAGAGGCCCAAATTCAAGCCAGAGAGAGAATCTTGAAAACAAGGTCCAATTCAGGTATCCTATTTCACTTACAAAGATTGAGGTATCAATATATAATATCAGTTCTGAAGTGGTTGGCCTGATATATAACTCCCAAGGAAGGTATTACTGCAAGAGTAACAAAGCAGGCCCTCACTTGGTTTGCAGCTTGTCGTTCTGTGAGGGCTTGTGTGCATCAGTGATGCTGAGAGCTAAACTATCAGTTTTACTGGCAGGGTCTCCCAAGATGGACAGGTCTCAGCTGAGGTGCCAGACCAAGACAAACCACCCATCTGGGCAGCAGCAGAATGGGATAGTGTTGACGGCAGAGGATCACATTTCTGTGACAACGGCAACACCAAACTTAAACTGTGTGGAAGAAAGGCCTGGCAATCTACTTCTGTATCTTGCTATGAAAACCCAATGGATAGTTACAACAAAACAAATTGTGCTATTGTGCTATAGTGCTGGAAGATGAGACCCCCAGGTCGGAAGGCACTCAACTAGCTACTGGGGAAGAGCTGAAGACTTTTCAGAGTAAAGCCAGCATTTATGATGTGGTTGGATCAAAGCCCTCAGGACGTCTGACTGCTGATGTAGCTGTGCATGAAATGAGTCAGAAGCTGTAAAGATGTCTTACACATTGGAACACGGAACGTATGAAGCATGAACCAAGGGAAGTTGGAGGTGGTCAAGAATGAAATGGAACGTGTACAACTTGATCTGTTGGGTGTCAGCAAACTGAAATGGACTGGCATCGGGCACTTTGCATCAGATGATCACATGGTCTACTATGCTGCAAATGAAAGACAAAAATGGTGTTGCATTTATAATAAAGAAGAAACTTGCAAGAACTGTAATGAAATGCAATGCAGTCAGCGAATGCTTAATCTCTATTCGTCTACGAGGAATGCCTATCAACAACTATAATTAAAGTATATGCCCCAACAGCTGCAGAAGAGAATGAAATTGAAGAGTTCTATGAACAAGTACAAGCTGAAATTGACAGAACATGCAAACAGGATATCCTGATAGTCATGGGTGACGAACGCAAAAGTTGGCAACAAAGAAGGCAAAGTAGTTGGAAAATATGGACTTGGCAACAGAAATGAAGCTGGAGAAAGACTGAATTCTGCAAAACCAACGATCTATTCATCTCAAACACCTTTTTCCAGCAACACAAGCAGCAACTGTACACATGGACTTCACCCAATGGATTGTATGAAAATCAAATTGACCATCTGTGGAAGTCAACGATGGAAAAGCTCTAACATCAACAAAGACGAAACCTGGAGCTGACTGGTACAGATCATCAACTACTAGTATGCAAACTCAAGCTAAAGTTGAAAGAGCAAACCATTCATGAATGCAACAAAATGACCTTGAGAATATACCACTGGAATTTAAAGACTGTATTTAGAGCACCTGTTTTATGTAATACCGAACAGCCTGTTCTGGTCTTTGTTTCTCTGTAAACCGCGCTGATTGTAAATAGCGCGGTATATAAAAAATTGAAATAAATAAATAAATGACAGAGCTCCAGAAGAGTTATGGAATGACATCAAGAAGGTTGTGTTGGAAGAAAGCGAAGTCTCTACAAAAGGTGAAAAAGCAAAAGCAGCCAAAATGGATGAATGAAGAAACTCTGAAAATTGTCCAGAAACGCAGAGAAGCTAAAGCCAGAGGAGAGAGAATCTGAGTTCTGCGATTGTCAACATGCAGCAAGACAGGACAAGGAAATACTACAATGATGCATGCAAGGAAATAGAAGCAGAAACTATTAGAGGAAGAACAAGATTGGCTTTCCTAAAGCACAACACATGCTACAAGTCACATTACAACTGCACCACACATGTTTGACCTGGGGTGAAATTGGCAGGCAGGAACAAAGCATCTATCTTTAAAGGGGGGATAATAGCCTAGTTAAGAGGTGTGCAATCCTTAGACCGGTCCTGAGCCAAGCATGCTGGAGTAGTGAGGGTCTTAAAAGGATACCTGTCACTTTCCATTAATTCTAGCTCCTATTTTCAGTCTTGTTGGCTTGTTTTACAGATACTTATGAATTCTGATATGTTTTTAACTTAGTATTATGAAATGTAATAGTTTTTGCCCTAATTTTTTACCTTATCCTCTACCCCACTTATCTCTTAGGTAATGTTGGTACAACATCTGATCCTAGTGTCATTTGATATTTCTCAGTTCAACTATCTTACCCCTTCACCCCCCCCCCCCCCCCCCCCCCATCCAGCAGCATTTGACACAAGGCAGTTGCCCCAATCTTGGAGTTTCATACATTCCAAGAGCATCTTCCACTGTATGGACCAATGCATGTTGCTCTAATTGAAAACTAAGATGGACTATTTGGGGGTCTCCTCAGAATAGCAAAAGCCTGCATGAGCTATGTTGGCATTTGACCTTGTGACCCCCTAGGATTAAGATGTCCGAGGCAGAAGCATTTAAACTGCAAACTCTCCTTGACTGATTTCTTTTCCCTTGTCTAGGGATAAAATCAACAATTCATCAGTGTCCTTTGAAGACAGAATCAACTGTGCTTGCAAGTTTTAAAACTCATTTGCCTAGATTTATGAACCTAATGATAAAATGGTGATAAGTCTCCCTCCCCCTTCCTAGCCCTAAATCAAACCCTGTTACTATCCACTAATGCTACTAAAATTTAGTAGCATAAGTGTGGTACTAGGCCCTAGTAAACCTTTCTAGAGGCCAGTTTAGGAGCGTAACTTACGTTCAAAGGATGTTTGCTGTTTGAGGCCCAACATGTCAGAACTCTGCTTCTCTTTAGATTAATGCTGCTTTTAGTAATCGACACAATTTACTGCCAGGTAAAAACGGATTGCCGTGCTGTGCTCTGAATAATTTGGCATTTATAAAAGTGACTGAGCTATGAATAACACACAGGCTTGCTACATCTAGGATTTAGTGTTAACTTTTGTTTTTGAATGTTGAATTGGGAGCTAAACAGCTTTCAGTTCTTTATCTGCTGATTCTGCTAACACGAATGGTTTCACAAGGTTCTTGCTGGTTTCAGAGGTGTGCTTGCGAGAGAGGATTCCAGTTAAGCAGTGACCGGCATCTGTGCCTTGACATCAATGAGTGTAAGGAGTTCACCACCTCGCCATGCAGTCAAACCTGTATCAATAAAAATGGCACCTACAGTTGCACCTGCCACCCTGGCTTTCTGCCGGAGCCTGACGGACAGTCGTGCAAAGTGGCAGGTAAGAGGGCAGTCTGAGCTGAGATTACTTATGCACCGAGCTTTTTGCTGTTCAAAAGACTGGAATTTTTTTTCTCTAGCTTGCTGCCGTTTCTGGGGAAAAGTAGTGAATTTATGCTTAAAAGCAGACTCTGATAATGCCTGCTTCATTTCCTACTTAAGTCTTGGTTCAAAGCCACTTTTAAAACTAGCAGCAGACTGGTATAATAGGCAAGGTTCTAGTGTTAAATGGAATTTATGCAGCCTCTTGAGGTGTAAGCTGCATGTTTGGTGGTATAATAGATCTGTGGACTTCTAGCATTCCACCAGAGAACCTTCATCACAAATTTGCAGAGAACCTGAACCCTCTGCTGACCACAGACCATATAGGGGGGAAAGCCCACTCCATGTGAAGTGGCATTTTCCATTAGAAAGTGGAAACTCCAGAGAATAGGCTAGCATCCTTATCTCATCATGCCATGTCCAAAAAGGCACTACGTTTAACAAGTACATAAATGGCCCATTGCTACAACACGGGTCCTTTCTGCTATGTCAACTGCAGTAGCATTACTCTCACTAGTAGAAATGTCTACATCTAGAGCTGATGGTGATAGTGCAAAGGCCAAATGAGTATCATGGCTATTTATCTTAACATAAATACTAATTGTAGAATGTGTTAATTTTGATAAGCTAATCATGACAGCACTTTAAATGTTTATGCTCAATACAAGTCTCTTTACCATAGGCTCCGAGCCAGTGCTGCTGGTAGCAGTTCACAATGACCTGATCACATATGGGTTGCGAAGCATGAAAGAGGAGATATTGACGACAGACAAGAACCTGATTATTTCTGTTGACTATGATTTGGTTGAACAGAAAGTCTTCTGGATGGATCTTAATGCTGAAAGCATTAAGTGGGTAACCACCACTGCAAAGAGCAAAGGAACGTTAGTGAAAGGTTTGTCCTTCAATATCAAACTAGCCACATGTCCAAGCTAAGCATACTGTCTGACAGTAACTAATCCAGGTCACTAGGAAATACCCAGTACATCTGAAGAATACATAGTTACAGCTTAACCTTGAATGAGCTGCAAGAAATGGAGGTCTATCTGCCGACAGGGCAGCCCATCCCACCAGGCAAGCAGGCAGCCATCTAGGGTAGCTGACCAGGTGAGCAGCTTTGTGCTTTTGCACACATGGCCTACTGCTTCTGATCCCCCCCCTCCCCCCCAACTTAATGTCGGGGGGGGGGGGTCAGAAACAGCAGGCCATGTGTGCTGAAGCACATGGCCTACCACAGGCAACAAAGAGGTAGTCACTCTAAAATACTGCCACCGCCACCACTGCCTCCCCCTCTCTCCAAGACAGAATTGGTGGCAGTAGGGGGCATGGAAGCTTGGCATGGCAGAAACCCTTGGGTGGCAAATTCCATGGCTTGAGTGAAAACATGCTGAGTTGAGATTATATTGGAACACTTGTATATTAAGCCAAATGGATTTATGTTCTCATTGTCCTGTTAAATTTTGAGCTCAGTTAACTCTGTTCTTAATACCTACTCAAAAACAAATGGCATTCATTAGCCTTTCACTAGTAATGGGTGGAGGAGAGATGGTAAGAACTCTACATTTGTATAAATAACCATACCAAAGAAGATGGTCTGTTTTAGATATTACATCTAGCAGATGGTGCAATGGACCATGGATGGAATTAATTTACTGTTAAGGTGTTAATTCTGACTGGGCCAAACTCAAGCCTACAGAAATACTTTTTTGGACAAAAATTGGAAATCAAATGGCAGTTGCATCTAACTCAGCATTTCTTGTTGAGCCCTTCAGTATTGGTTGAGTGTAAAAAGTCTAGCAACTTCATAAGGAGATGAGATTAGGGTTTGGTTGTCTTTGGCTACTCAAGAGATCCATCTGAACTCATGAATAAAATATCCCACTATGGAAGAGACAACAGAACAGGTCTGGGACCATGTTTACTAACTGTTCATGAGCAAATGTTGCCCACTACTGCCCACAAACAAATCGCTGGCTCAATCATTGCCACATAAGCTGCTGACAGTGGAGTGTCCTGCACTGGAGATGGCTTCCTTCAGTTGGGAACATGCCTCGAACCATTGAAATTGGGATTAGACCTACAGCTAAGTACTTTTTGACCCTTACAGCTGACATTAATTTGCTGCATATGAAGGATGCTACCCTGCTATAAATCAGATGAGTATGTAGGGTGGTGCTTTTGTATAGTAAGGCTTTGAAATTTTCAGGCTAACTAATGGTTGCAACACTTTGTAACATTTGATATTTGCATTAGAGTATTTGTATTTTGTTGCAACATTTTTCTGTTCTTGTGAGACATTTGAGATTGTATGGGGGTGGATGATGGGGGGTGGATGATGTATAGATGTATAGTATTCACTGGTCTGTTCTGAAAAGAATATTTATTAGAAATATTGGTATAATGTGGTGCTCAGGATAATAAATCCTTAAGAGGACTGGGTTGGATTTAGTGGGCAGTTTTGGGTGACTTGCTCAAAGTTGGTGAGTGTGGTCCCCAGCCTTGTTCTGACAGCTCTTCTCTTCTGTAGTGGAATTTTATTTATGATTTAAGGTTTTGGGGGTTTTGCCAGTGTGAGTTTGAGGAGGTAATATAGGTATCTCGTCTTCCCATCCCCATCCCCTTTTGGGCCTTTCCTTTTGGTGCAAGTAATATATTGTACTATATAGCATAAACTCAATCCCAGAAATTACTTAGGAAAGGAGTAGAGAACAAAACATGGTGTGACTGCAGAACTGCATACAATAACTCAAGGTGGTTGTAACGTATCAAAGCAGAATTAAAAAAGAGAAGCCAACAAAAATAAAGGGGATGGAATAACTTCCTTTCAGAGAGACTAAATACTGCGAGTAAATAAGGTAATCTTGGATAAGAGATGGCTGAGAGATGTTATAGAGGTCTATAAAATCCTGAAAGGAAAACTGGGTGAAGAGGGATCTGTTACCCCCTCCCCCCACGAGTGTATGCCATAAAATTACAAGTCATACACCTAAAACATTTTCTTTCCAACTTGTTAGAATGTTATGAAAGCAGTTAGCGTGGATCATGTGGGCAGCAGGGTGGATGTGTGAAACAGTACCCCTTCCCTGCCTCAAGAGCAGCAAATATGGGTAACGAGTGTACCTGAGTGGTGGAGTGGGCACATCGGCTGGTGTGTGCAGAGGTCATGCTCATTCAGCACTGAAGGGTGTGCCAAAGCTATTGAAGTTGAGCCAAGAACTAAAGCACACAGAGCACAAAATGGCCAGTGAGGCCTTGAAAACCAACTCTCAAACTGATCTTGCCAGAGATTTCAAAGATTGCATCAGGCACCCTGGAAGATCAACTAAAATAAGCTGCAGTCAACAGTGGAAGATATGAGGTATTTGTATGGCTCCAGAGGATGGCAGATGAAAAATCAAGAGGCTGGCAAGGAAGGCACCATTGAGCAGTTTGAGGTGCAAGTAGAGCATCTAACCAAGGAGCAGGCACAAGTACTTTAAAAACTCAGAGGAAATGGAGCCAGCAGAAACAACTTGCTGGTGATTGGCCTGGATGAAAGTGACCAATGCCGATTTACTAATATTTTCCAAAAATAGCTCCCAACCCAGCTGTGCTTGCAAGCAGTGCATGATGCTGCAAAAAGGCACATTGCATTGGGCTGAGAGGACCATAACCAGCCTAGTATGGGCAGAAAACATCTAAGCTTCAGCTAAAAGGTGGAGTAGAACAAAAGAATCCTGCTTAAGGACTACTCAAACTGGGCGGTAGCAAAGGGAAAGGTTTGTGCCTGTTTGCATGACCCTGTTTAAAGTGTGGAATCAGCTTTACTCTGCTCTTTCCTCACAAGCTTGAGAGTAACCTATGAAGGTACTACAGCAGTCCTACAGTCGAAGGCCAGAAATTTCTGGAACACTTTACCCCTATGACGAGCAGGGAGAATGAACTGCTATGGGATGTGGAAGCTCAGGCATTTCCTTTAACTGGGCCTGTTAAGTTTGTTAACTTTCCTGTTTAAATACGTTTCAGTATTGGATTGCCCATCAACCTTTGCCCCTGTTGAACATTGTTTAGACTATGGAGACACCAACCCTATCTGAGGGTTCTGCAGGGCACAGCAGCAGAAGACTGGGGACGAATAAGAGCAAATGGGCAACTCCAATATGTCTTTGCAGTTCTAATAAAGGCCATGTCTACAGGAGCAGCTGCTCAGACTGAGTTGATTCACATGTAAATATCAACTGTTAATGGGATGAATCGGAGACTTTACATTAATCACAATGTGCTGTTGCTTTCTGGTGACCCATTTGCCTAATCTTGGTATTAAGTTTTCCATTGACGGCAGGGTGGTGTATTAAGGCGAGTGTGATTGTGAGTGAAGCTGGCATGGAAGGAATGGAGGAGTCTCTCAACACAAATTGGAAACTAAGTTTAAGGTGAGCTGTGGCTCTTAAGGGCCAGCATGGGAGCAAGGTGCAGGAGGAAAGTGGTGGTGTTTGGCCCTTGCGTTTCTCCCATGCACTCAATGGTCTGGAGGGGACTATGGGGGTAAAATTAATGTATGGGTGTGGGGCGGGAGATAGAGGAAAATGGATTAACTAGCCCAGAAGAGGGGATGGAGTGGAGTATGCAGAAACTAAAGGTTATGTTGCTGCTGGAACTGGGGAAACTTCTTGATACCATTTTTACCTTATGGGGGTTGGGCTGGGAAGCCTCCATGGGTGCATAGCATTTCATGTGTTTGCCCTTGTGCACATTGCATGAATTGACGGGGGGGGGGGGGTTCAATTCACCTGTAAAGCATGAAATGGTACTCAAATCTAAGCACAGATGTAGCATTTATGCATAAAATGCAGGAGGTCCTTTTTTCTTCCAACTCCCTTGTCAAAGAAGGGGGGTGGGTGTAGTAATCCTAACTGGGGAAAAGCATAACCTTTGAAACAGTCATCCAAGATGTGGAGGGTAGATATGTCTTGGTTTGGGGTAATTTGCAGGGGAAGAGGGTGCTGATGGGTAGCCTATATGACCCAAACACCTGTCATGCTTGCCTTTTGGACTTGGTGAAGTTAGTGGACTAGCATCTCATTCTGGGGGGGGCTTTAACACTGGCAGATGTGTCTATGGATTGCCAGCCCTCCTAAGCAGATGGGCATGAATAAGGAACAAAGGGATCAACCTCCTATGTAAAGAACTTGAATCAATATAGGTGGCAAAACGTATGCCCTACTGATCAGGAGTTTATGCTCTACTCAGGACCCCACAAAGTGCATATGCACATTAACTACTTACTGCTGTCTGAGGCTGTTTGATATCTTCTGCTGCCAGTTTACCAAACAGCTGGTAGCTTGGTGACTGGATATGGAAGATGAATCTGATTTGGGGCTCAAAACTGATGCAGAAAACCAAGCAGGAGAAGTCATACACAAGCCAGACATTTTGCAAAAACTGGCATAAGTGGGTGCAGTGACCTACTGGGAGGCTGCAAAGGTAGGATCTTTAGTTATACAGAGCACCTGCAAAACCAAGAACTCCTGTCAGGCTTGCAAGAACTGGCACAAAAAGGCACAATGCATGGCCGCAGGCACAGAACAGCTGCATCTCCTGCTGCAGGAGCAGAGCAAGGTTTATACCTTATTACATCATCAGGCCTTACGGAACATCGGAGTCTAGGTACAAGCTATGTAAAGGGGGGACGAAACGGACACTGCTGGCAAATTTTAATTAGGCCTTCCAAAGTGAAGCACATAGCAACAATGCCTACAGAGGGAGGATGGCTTGCTAATGGTGGGAGAGAACAGGATTATGTAAAGGTTTGCAACTTTTTTAAACCCTGTAGAAGGCTGACTCAGGTGGAGGAGTGGAGCAGGAGGCCTTTAGAGACCTCCACCTCCCAACTGTTAGCAAAGAAAAACAAGCTACTTTGAACAGGCCACTAATAGATTACGGCAGGACTCAAGAAGGTACCCAAAACACTGGGGCCAGCCAACTTGGGCCCAGATTTTTACAAAATCTTGGGGGACCTTGTAGCATACCCTCTGGGTGAAATGGGTGAACAGTGGCTCAAGCAGGTTGCTTTGCGGATTATGCAAAGCATTAGTGCTGCTGCCAAAACCCAGTAGGGATGTGGAAGAGATTCTTATAGGCCCATTTCATTACTAAATAAAGACATAAAAATCCTGGCGGTGATGCTGGCCTGGCAACTGAAGTGATCCCTGCTTTAATCCACCCTGGCCAAGTCTGATTTGTAAGACGAGTCCATAGGCCATCTGCTAAAGTACTAATCATCTTCCAACAGTCAGGCAGAAGATGAAGCCACAGTAGGGAGTTTTGATGCTGAAAAAGCATTTGACTGCATGGTTTGGGACTACCTTTTTTGGGTATCTGGACAGATTTGGGATAGGTAATCATTTCTTACAGTGGATAAGGGCACATTACAATCAACCCTATGATCAGGTTCTGGTCAATAGATTCCTCATGGACTCTTTAAACTTAGCAGAGGGAATCATGAGGGGTGCCTTTTTCCCTTACTTTTTATTCTTTCTCTCAAACCCCTAGCCATTAAGCTGCAGCTGTCTCGGATCCAGGAGGTCAAAATAGGGGACCATGCCTGCAAAGTTAGGTTTATGGAAGACATCCTAATCAGTGTGCATCAAACTGAGGAAGGGTGGCAGGACCTGATGGATCAGATGAACCTATTCAGGGGGTTTTCAGGCCTGGCTCTTGAGAGGAAAGGGCAGTAGCAGTGAGTAACTCCTTAATGATCAGAGGACCCCTTTAAAATACCTGGGTATGTATATTTATCAAGACACATAGGATATATAGCAAAACATTGTAGGATAAGGCGGTATAGAAATACTGTTAAATCTAGAAAGAAATTCATCACTTATGTATGAAATGAGCAGAACTAAAATTATCAATGTATGGGAAGGTGGCACACATCAGATTTGGTGCTAATCCCAAAAATCTTATACCAATTGCAAATGTCCTTGTGGATAAAACAGGAAGTGTTCTTAAAGCATATTGCATGCCCTTGTAAGGAAGGAGAAGTGAGTATAGATTAGTTAAAGCTGATTCTGGATCAATGAAAGGAGGGATCAGATTGCCAGACATGGATATACAACAGTGGCCCTAATGAGATGGATACACAACCTTTACAGGTGCAGCAAAATATGCCCCTGGGGCAGTTGGAAGAATGGAGTAGGCCCTACGGACTGATAAGGGTAGAACTTGTGCAACTCAAATTTCAGGTCCTGATTGAACCTCTTAGAAGGGCTTGGAAATGGTGGGGTGACTGTCCACAGTTGGATGGTCAGCCCCTTTTTTATTTTAATTTTTTTTTACAGGTAACCAGCATCCTCAGTCTTCAGCCAGGACAAGGCCATACTAAGTTCTTGACTAGAAAAGGGAGCATAAGCTGGACATGCAGCACTTGGGGCAGGGGATGTTTCCTGTCCTTTGAACACTTACATGTCTTGGGGCTTGCAGGAACCCATCATCTGCAGATTCGACACTTGGCACATATTGACCATCACCCACCCTAGGAAATTGGAAGTGCAGGAGGACGATAGTGATTTTCAAAATGTAGACCCCCTATTGGAACAAAATGTCCAATTGGTACCAAATACTTTAGGATAAGTTAAAAGCACAATACATGGGATTAGCATGGCAGTGGGCAGAGGAGGTGGAAGAACACAACCTGGAGTGCTGCTTGCTGCAGATCCCTAGGGCCCTCTGCTATGGTAGTTACCAGGAAATAGAATACCAAATCCTACACAGGGGCTACCTTACTCAGGAGAGGGGTGCCCAATTGAAAATGTGGGGTTTGAGTAGCTTTGAGAAATGCAGTGCGAGTATGGAGACTCTTCGTGCCTTTCTGGAGAGCAGCTCCCTGACGCATCTGGGGGAAGGCCCTGGAGAGCATAGATTCTCCACAAAAATGGGTCACAGTTTACTGATGCTGGGGGATGAGGGACCACTGCAGGACAAAACGATTCACAGGGTGGAAAGTAAATCCCTTATGGTAGGAGTTAGTGTGTGTGTGTAAGCAATCCTATAACACTGGGTTGGGGCCAGAGCACCTTCCTTTAAGCAATGGATAAGTCTCATGCACACTATTGCCCAAGCAGCAGTGCACTTATGCTGAACTTACTAAGCCTCAGTGGACCCGCTACAAATGGTTGTGGAGCCAGTTCCAGAGTAAATAGCCTAGAGATCATTGGAGGAGGCAGGGATGAGGGGGAAAATTTGGTCCTACTTAGAGCTTGATCTTTAAGTTCACAACTCCTGAAAATGCCATCTCTATTGTGATTGCTGTTTGGCTTTTTTTTTTACCCCTCTCAATGATCAGAATGATTTAGTTACATCATTGTGCAGGATGTAACAGTGCCTTAAATTTGGAGGAAAGCTTTTTTCCTCAAAAGTTAGCATAACTGGGTTTAAAAAGGGTTGGGCACATTCCTGCAGGAAAGCCTAACTGTTTAAGGCAGGCCTAGGGAAAGTCTATGCTTATCTCTAGGGATAAGAGGGAGGAGTGGCCTAGTGGTTGGGACAAGTTACCGAAGGTCAGTGGTTCAAATCCCACCAGAGGACAGCAACCCTGGGCTGGAAGGACTGGGGTTTCTAGTCCCACAGGTGCTCCTTGTGGTCTTAGGCAAGCCACTTAACCATCCATTGCCCATGTTCCCTGTAAAATAGCCATCTCCAAGTTTTATAATGCCCTATTCAATGTAAACTGCCTTGATATCATTAAAGGTGGTATATAAGAAATGTTAAATAAGTAGCACGGAACCTGGCTATTTTTGGAACGTGCACCCTGGATTGGCCAGTGTTGTAACCAGGATACTGAGCTTGATGGACCTTCAGGTCAGACCCAGTATATGTACGTAGTAACAATTTTTGATAGCCACAGGTACTATTGAATATTGGCTGGCTAGCTGAATGCTCTTTGAAAGGCATGCTCAATGTTCACACTACTGCATGCATAAGCCTGGGTTGCCTGGGTTCAGAACTTGAAATATATTAACACTTGTGTGGCTTGTCTTAAATGACACCAAGCATGTGCTAACTAAACTGTAAATGGGTTGGCCAGGATTTTGTTTGGCTTCAGATCTTTTTACACAGATGCTACAGATATTTGGAGGGCATTTGATAAAACATATAATTGAAGAAAAAATTGTTGTCCTAAATCTGCCATGCTTCATTCCCATCTTTATTTCGTAGTGCAAGTAGGAGGGAGAGATTCCCCCTCTACAAACCAAAGCCATCAGTGGAATAAAGAATGTGCCACTAAGGGACACTGGTGGTAGCATAAAGCTCTCCATGAAACTACTGGCAAACACTTGATAGAGCATTTGCTTTCCCACTTGTAATCTACAAATTTAGATGTTTAAAGACTGACCTCTAGAGTTCCAGTCCTGAAATTGAAGGCTTTTTTTTTTTTTTACCAGGTGTTTGATTAAATTCATATGAACAAAATCTACATGAAAACCAATAGTAAAATGTGGTGTTTTTTTTGTGGAGATCTGCTATGAGTGCCTTTTGGCTAAGTTATTTTGATGGCCATGTCATTTTCTTTACTATATAGGATAGCGTAGTTGGAGATTAGTGGGACTATAACAAGGGTCCACATGTTGTCCTTGAGGTCTGCAAATGGACCAGATTTTTAGAAAGTCTCTACATTGTGCATATACATACTGAGTTGCGCACATACTATATTCATGGTATGCAATTATCTTCATATTCATTAGGGATATTTTGAAAACTTGGCTTGTTGGACTGAACTTGTGCACATCTTAGCATTCATGATACTCAGCCTTAAATACTGCCACAAGGTTCTCAAGAGCCATAACCCTGTATGTTTAGTCTTGGGTTTCAGCTGGAGCCAAAATTTAATGTTAAGTTCTCTTGCATGAAATACCATAAAGGGAATTCATCATTAGTCAATAGTGTCAATAGTCATGAAACTTCAACTATGAAGGGAAAGCTGTCCTGACAGTTAAATTCTTTTTGAGAGGTGGAAAGTATTTTTTGCCTTTACAACTTAAGTTTTGAGATTCAGGGCTGAATTGACTGAGTAGATGCACTAAGGAGTTTGCTGTGTTTTTGCCTTTAAGAAGGAAGATTCCCTGATATTTTAGTGAGTTCTGTTTCCTTCCTGCAACAGATTGAGTGATTTACCTTTGCTAACACTAAGCGTGTTTAAAGTACCAATTTAAAGAAGAAAAATAAGTTGTAGTCAGATGTTGGCATCCTGAGTGTGAAACTTAAATATATAATGTAAACCTGAACTTTGCAATCGGCTGACAAATGCTGTATTACTAATGCAGCCTGTTGGCATGGTTAAATGTGACCACCTTTTATTGGTATTCAAGGGAACAATCAACTGAAAAGTGCAATGATGGGGAAAAATGGGTTATGTAGGACCTAAGGCGGCATGTATTTAGAATGCTGAACTAAACTTTGTACCTCTGCAGCCATGAGAAATATGGCACTATCCAACTAGTCTACCAGTTAGTCTAGTGGGCTTCACCTGTCACAGAACCATGCTGAAAGCCGAAAGGTGGTTCTGAGCTAGACGTTTAAATAGGGAGACTACACACGTCAGCTGTGGTCTGAAATACATTGGTCTGGGCTAGTTTTATTTTATTTATTTATTTATTTAACATCTTTTATATACCGCACTCTTCGTCATCAGCGCGGTTTACATTTTAACAAATTGTACTTAAGCATGAACATATGTTAAGTTTACAGGTAACAGGGAATGAACTTGGATAACTGGGGATTAAATAGACCACAAGAATTCAAACTATTTACAGCAGAAATAGTGTAGAAATGAGTTACCTATCTGATTTGAACAGAGGTAGTATACTTGGCAGTGCTAAATGCTGATGAGTTTCTAGGTAGTATGCAGTACAGCAGATGCCCAATCAACAAGCATAGTATTTGTAGGTGGTGGCTCTAGTGTAGTATTGAGGTACATTGCTGGTATAGTGGAAAGGTTTGCTTTGCTCAGTCCCATTGCTAGGACTTAAACAGGTCTCTGGTTTCCTACAATGTTATAACAATGACTGCAACATTATCCACCCTTGGAGAATTAGGAGAAATAACCAAACCCTGACTCCTTCCAACATCTTGCCTGGTACTTACCCACAGTGTCCACTTTCCGTGTTCATACCCTCCATGCCACTGCATCCTAACTTGCTCTCTGCCTCATACCTCTGCAAGTTCCCTTCCACACTCATACCCATATCCTGCTTGGTCTCCACATTCTTCTGCTACACCATTTCATGTCCAGGGTGGCTGGGCTAACGAACATCTTTCCCATGTGTAATTTCACATGATCTGCTGCCAGCACTATTCATCTTCAACAGCTGTTATGCAATACTGACAAACCTATTCTTCGCTTCAGAAGAAGCTGGCAGCACTCTAAGCAGGAGGGGAATATTGTGGAAAGGCACCAATACAGTTATCAACCATTTTCACCCCTAAGACAGAGCAGAAACTGGGAGATGTTAATCTGTAACTCAACTGGAGGTTTTGGTATTGGTGTTCTGCCTTGCACCGCAATAGAAAGCACTGAATACAAAACTTCCATGTTTAATTCATACTGTCTAATCCTACTTCAGGAATAAAATCAGACTGCATAGCAGTAGACTGGATAGGAAGAAACATCTATTGGACAGATGGGACAGCCGGGAAGATCCTAGCTGCTAGACTAAACTCTACCTGGAAAGGAATTCCTGAATACACAGTTATGCTGGATGCAGATTTGGATCAACCTCGTTCCCTAGTTCTGCAGCCACTGAGCGGGTAAGATTTTCTTCAGTGTCATTCGGAGGCTGAACAGTGACCTTTCACCCTAAATACTAGCATCAGGATTCCTTGACTTGCATAAAACATTTTATATGCAAGATTTAACTGATCATATATTAAAACATAACATTTCCACATTGTGCCCGATATGCTACAAAATGCATCCATAAACTAACTGACGATCTCAAATTTTGTAAAACAGTTTTCAGTTTGTTAAATCACTACTTCCAGAACATGTGCCACTAAGACTTCAAAATTCCCTATTAAATGCTGTCAAATTTTGAAGTCAACGCAATCCTGTAAAGGAGTTAAAAAAAAAAATAAAATAAAAAAAATAAAAAAATATTGGCAAGACGAGGCTTCTTAGAATATTTTCTTAAGCTGTCTGTTCTGTAGATTTGACCCTTGAATTATCTAATTGCTCTGCTTCTAGGATAAGGTGACAGTATATAATTTTGGAGGCTTTTTATATTGCTAAATGTAGTCAAAAAGTGGTGCACCACTCGAAAATATCTGATAGGAAAATGTAGTGGCTTAATGTTTCACAACTGTCTTTAATCTAGATCAGGATAGTTGCTGAGCTTTGAATCACTATTTAAATAGCCCCAATGACAAGACCATCAAGGCCTTTGACCATAGAGTGCTTTCTGTAAATCTGAACACTGATGGAAGTAGAGCGATTTGCTAAAATAACTTCTCTGCCTCTTCAAAAAGTTTAAACTACAGAAAATTGTAGCTGTCACCTGCTGCTTTCCTGGCAGGTGAAGTTGCTCCATTAGTTTACAAATGACCAAGTTGCATTTTATTCTCTCATACCAATGGAATAGTGATAGATGTAAAAGTCTCTTACCATATAGAATTGTCATTGCCCCTTTTTAAAGTCTTGTGAAGGCACCGATTCTCAGCTGTATAATGTGCTTAATAAGCCAGAAACTCGAGTAGTCAAGCCACTTAGCAGATTTGGGTTCTTCAGTCAGAACTAGAGCTTTTGAAAGCTGCTGTTTCCTGGCTCAGATCCATGCTAAATAGAGGTCATGAGGCCCTAGAAAGCTGCAATATCACCAACTCTCAACTTGGGGTTGAGGGGCTAATCTGCATAATAGAGAGGATTTTTTGGGGTATAAGTTTTCCTCTACTGTTTCAGTATAATTGTTGCTGGCAAACAAAAGCCCACTTATGCAAAAGGATTTCTATCCTGCATTTCATAATCAAACCTGGTTACAAACAGATAAAACCAAATAGTAAGACTCCTAAAATAACTCTTCTACTGTATTTGTAATTGCCATATGAAAAATTGGGCATTTGCATGTGAAAATTGCTGAATTTACTTATGGACTTACTGTGTTGCAAGAGTCAAGCATGTGGCTAGGGAAGGGAGTGGTCTGGGCAGGCCAAAATTAAAATGGGAATACTGTACATGTGTAGGCTAGTTGTCTAGGGTTGTACCTACACCTGCTTCCTAGCATGTTAAGTGCTAGTTTCAATTAACCTTATGCATATGGAGGGGAGGAGAGATTAAGAGGGTTATCCTCAATCCCCCATTGTTTCAATTTTTCCTTCTCCAAATTGAAAATTAGTGCCTTAAGTGTATCACTGTACATCCCTTGGGTGTTGTGGTTAAAATGTACCTGTAAACTTTTAGACCAAACTAAAATGTGGGTCTTGTGCAAGTGAAGTGAGCAACATTTTAATAGGGTCTTAATAAAAGTTTTAACTACAATGGAATGGTGGAACTCTTGCTATTGATATCTACAGAGATATCCACTTTCTTAAAATGGATAAGGGGGTTAGGCCCTGTTTCCTCTCTGCTTACTAAGCATTAAACTTGTTGCCAATGGGGAAAAGGTTGTCTGACATGACCTGATTCTCCTTACTAGGAAAACTGTTAAATATTGTATTTGCATTCAACAGGTTAATGTACTGGTCTGAAATTGGAGCACAACCTCAAATAGAAAGAGCTGGCATGGATGGTACCAATAGAGAAGTACTTATCAAGGAAAAGTTAGGCTGGCCAACGGGGTTAGCACTTGATCTTCTCAGCTGGAAAATCTACTGGTCTGATGACAAATTCAAATGCATTGGCTTTGCTAGTCTGGATGGTAGCCGCATAAAGGTACATACCCTGTAATCATCAATGTTTTATTTTGGACCTTTCCTTTGATAATGGTTCACACAAGAATTTGTTCCTGCAGTTGATACAACTGAGAAAAATTCAGAGACCTTTCTCGTTGGCTGTGTTTGAAGACTATGTTTACTGGTCTGAAATGAAAGCAAGAACCGTGCAGAAGATGAACAAAAAGACTGGTAAAAACCTGACTTTGCTCATCAAACGCCATGACCAGCCTTACAATCTAAAGGTATGATTTTTTTTTTTACTATGGATTGCTTTTTCTGGGATTGGAATGGAGTTTCCAGCTTTAAATGGCATGCTTATAAATGGCGTTCTTTTCTATTTTCTCTAATATTGTATTGTAAACGGCTCTAATGCCTTTTGGCCTGAGCGGTATATCAAATGATAAACATAAACATGCTTAAGCAGGTGTCTGCAGGCATCTACAGAAGACTAATGTTAACATGAGATTTGTCTGCAAGAATCAGAAGGCAAGATGTTGTAGTGAAGAGAACTAATCTTTGATTCCATCTATTGATGGATGGTAAAAGGGATAAATGTTAACTTCTATGGATGACTCCTAATGACTGGCTATTAAAGGACCTTTTAGAGAAGGGTACTTGGACATTTTTCCCTTAAATTCTTTAAACTTCACTGACACTACAGGATGGAGGAAATGACACCTTAAGATGGTGTATAACCTCAGGATTTTAACGTCCAAGCACCATGACAGACCTGAAGAGTTGGCAAGCAGGATTCATCAGCTCTCCCAGCAAATGCCTAAGGCCTTTTGCAGTGCCGCCATATTCCTGTTAGAACACAGGACGTGGGAGGCAGTTGGTTTTGTTTTCCAGTTTTGAAGCCTGAATATGGAACCATTTTGGTCTCCTAGACTAACTCACTGCAGGAAGTACAGTAGCATAAATATTAAATGCCAGAGTTTGCTATTTTACATAGTGGCATATAGGAATTACCCAGCTTTTATAGGAAGGTCTTAAGCTTTAATGCTCTACTGCAGTGACTCCTTGAAAAGGGAGTCTGCAGATCCAGAGGAAAGGCTGGTGGGAACTGGCTTAGAGTAGTAGGGAATAGCTAGGGAAAGACTGGATGGAAGGAGGACTGAAGCTGGTGGAGTGGTTGGAGGAAGGGAAGAAAATAGGCCTGGTACTGAGGTGGGAGTCAGTAAAGTGGTTAAGATGAACTTTGCAGTGGCGTTGAATTTCTTGGAGGGAAAGGAGTCCACACAAAGACTGAACCTCTGTTCTAGTGGAACTGTTCAAAGCATGAAAGTCCCTGGGATGAGGCAATTTGCCCAAGGGTGGACTTGGTACCCTAGGCAGTTGCCTTTGCCTGAATCCACATCTGTTAAGATGCTAAAGAGAACCCTGCTTGTGCTTGCTTTTATAACTGCTCTGATCACTGGTGGAGGAATCTTCTCCCCACCACTCATCTTTATATGGGTACGTTTTAACCTGGCCCTGCCGAAGGAGATCTCAAGTGAACAATTCAGTGCCTCATTTGTGAAAACAAAATTTACTTTGAAATTCAAAGAATAGGGTAAGGAAATAAGGTTAGTGGAAAAAATTGTTTTTGGCTCTTGCCATAGGGGCTGTGTGGTCTTCATCTTACCATACAGGAGGCAAAATAGAAATATGGCAACAGCCCTTCCTATAGTTGCCTGTCCTGGGTGAAAAAGGATAACTCTATAGTCTTTTTGGTGATCAAGCATCTTAGCTGCTTGTCTATGGGGGAAGGTATCGGCACTTTTTAATATAATGGGAAGTTACACAAGCCTAAGTGTAGTCCCCTACCTGTGGTATAGTCCTTACAGCAATCCTTTATGCTCTTGGCAGGCTTTGGATATTCAAAGGGGTGTTAAGAACATAAGAACATAAGATATGCCATACTGGGTCAGACCAAGGTCCATCAAGCCCAGTATCCTGTTTCCAGCGGTGGCCAATCTAGGTCATACGTACCTAGCAGTTTCTCCCAAAAGACAGGTTCTGCAATGCTTGTACTGGGTCAAGCATTGATATCCTGGGTGCCTTAATGGTTTATGGACCTTTCCTCCAGGAACTTGTCCAAACCTTTTTTTAAACCCAGCTACACTAACAGCCTTTACTACATCCTCCAGTAACAAATTCCAGAGTTTGATTACACGTTGAGTGAAAAAATATTTTCTTATTAGTCTTAAATAGTTTACCCTGTAGCTTCATTGCATGTCCCCTAGTCTTTCTATATTCTGATAACATAAACAATCGATCTACGTTTACCCGTTCCACTCCGTTCATTAATTTATAGACTTCTATCATATCTTCCCTCAGCTGTCTCTTTTCCAGGTTAAAGAGCCCTAACCTTTTTTAGCCTTTCTTCATAGGAGTATCCTTCCATCCCCTTTACCATTTTGGTGGCTCTTCTCTGAACCTTTTCTAATAACACTATATCCTTTTTAAGATACGGCGACCAGAATTGCACACAATATTCAAGGTGCGGTCTCACCATGGAACGATATAGAGGCATTATAATTTGTTTTATTTTCCATTCCTTTCCTTATGATATCTAGCATTCTATTTGCTCTCTTGGCCACCACTGCACACTGGGCCGAGGGTTTTAACATGGTATCCACAATGACACCTAAATCTCTTTCCTGGGTGGTGGTTCCTAATGTGGAACCTTGCATTGTGTAACCATAGTTTGGGGGGGGGGGGGGTTCTTCCCTAGGTGCATAACTGCACTTGTCCACATTAAATTTCATCTGCCATTTTGATGCCCAATCTTCTAATTTATCAAGATCCTCTTGCAATTTTCCACAATCCTCTTGGGTTTTAACAACTTTAAATAGTTTTGTCATCTGCAAATTTGATAATCTCACTCGTTGTTCCACTTTCCAGGTCATTTATGAATATGGCAAAAAGCAGCAGACCCAGCACAGATCCCTGGGGTACACCACTATTCACCTTTCTCCATTGTCTCAATTCTTGTAACTTTAAATTTCAGGGTTTGTTGAATGGGGACAGAATATGCTGGGAGGCCCATGGCATGGACTCATCTCTTCCCTTCTCAAAATTAACTGAGTCAGCCCAGCATTTGTTCTGAATCAAGGATTTATTTAGCTTTTTAGGTTCACTGGCATAAAGCAATTACTACTACAGGAAGTTTACTCCTTTCTTCCACTTGTTACAATGTTACTTATGCCTTTATTCTAAAATAGTATTTGGATTGCAGTGCTGTACTATATAACTGCTAGAAGCTGTTATCCACTCACAAAAGATACTTATACTATTTTTCCCTGAGTAGGAACCTCTTCTGCTACATATACTCTTCCATTGTATTGGGTTCACACCTTGCTCTGGAGTTGCTGTTCACCAAATAGATCATGGACTCCTTCCTTTGGAGTTGCTAGTCACCTGGACAGTTCCATAGTTTCTGCTCAGATGTTCTTGATCCTGTCTTCTTCTTGGAGTTGCTTCTGTCTTTGGATGGCTTCTAGGCCACTTTACAGTCAGGACTTCAATTGAGCACAGTAAATCCCTTTCTCTTGCTCTATTGTTCTGCTCCTATGTCTGCAGCTCCTCAAAGGAATGAGGAGCCCAGAGTTTGACCCCCTTCAGCTGCCAGGGTAAATGCTTGGCACACAACCACTGCACTATGCTGGAGAAGAACGGTTCCTGCTACACAACCACTGCACTATGCTGGAGAAGAATGGTTCCTGCTTTGGGAGTGACTGACTTAGGTCTTACACTTTTCTCTCCCTAGAATGTGTGCTTTGCTAAGGAAACCAGATAACACAAAATGAAAGACATGAGGGGGAACCAGGGAGTGAGATCTGACTAGGCACTGGCCTTGGGAAGATGACACAATGGTCTTCATGCTAACTTGAACCTTGGGGAAAAGTGAAATTGTGCCAAATCCTGTGCAGAAAAAGTATCAAGAGAAACCCAGCTGGAGAAAACGAACCATTGTTCTGCCACCCTTTCAGAAAAATTCTATAAAGACTGGGTCAGCAGAGAAAATGGGAATTATTCAGCCCTGCCATGAAGGTGACAGTGTGCTGAACTGCCCCATTAACCTTTCTCTTCTGTCTATCCCTAAACAGTAGCTACCTTGTACTGTAAGTGACTGTGCTAGAGAATCTGTGAATTTATGCTGAGAAGGATATGCTGCAATAAAGATTGAGTATTGCTCAGAAATTGGTCTCTGTACTTCCGTGCAGGGCAAGATAGTGGCCCTTGCAGCCCAGTAGGCCCCTTACATTCTCTAGGTTATATTGTAGTACTCTAGTTGGGACATTGGATGGCATCTGTTACTCCAAGTGACTTCCAAGCAATCTCTACATAAACAAGGCTGGAATATAGTTATGGGCACACACATGCATGAAAGGATAGACTTAAGAGGTCATCTGTTCTCCCCTCCCCTCATCACCACAGTCACCATTCCAGGGGTGGGCAATTCCGGCCCTTGTGCACCACAATCCAGCCTGGTTTTCATGATGTCCCTAATGAATATTCATGAGATCTATTTGCATCCACTGCCTTCCATTGTATGGAAATAGGTTTTATGAATATTCGTTAGGGACATCATGAAAACCAGGTTGGATTGTGGTGCAAGAGGGCCAGAATTGCCCATCTCTGACCTTTTCTATACTATTAAGCAACTGCAGCTTTGAGCATCAGATGCAACTCAGATAAAATCCAGCACAGAGCCTACCAACCTTGGTGTGTTGAGGCCCTGCAGCACACTGCCCCCTCTCCCCCCCCCCCATATAGATTTTCTAGTACTATAGAAACCCTCAAAAGGAGTGGTATGCTGTACAACAGAGCTGGCAGGTTACATGCTGAATTTTGAGTTGCTACTGCTGCCTATTATGTAAAAGGACAGGGTTCCTGCAGCAGAAGCTGGCCTAGAGTAAGGCATAGCAGGGCTGACTCGACCCTACAGTTTGGAGAAGGTAGCTTCCTGTGCCTAAACCTGAACCAGGGCCCTAGTTTTGGTCAACTTTCCCAAACTTTTAATGGAAGGTGACTGCAGACCAGTATCTGAGGATTTTATCCATAGTCAGGAACACACAGCTCAGGTTTAGATTTCCAGGGAAATGGGACAGAATTACCCTGTGATAATGTTTGCCATAGACCAGAAGGGTGGGAGGGGAACAGTCAGTACTGTCTACACCAATGTGGAAAGGAGGATATTTAGGGGACCCATAGATATTAATGTGCTATCAAAATTGGGTGCCTCTGATCTTTCTATATTTGGAAGAGGCTTTTCTTTTGGAATAACTCTTTAGATAAATCATTGGCTAGCACTGTCCTCTTGAAAGAGGTGAGAGTTAAAGGGAGGAATGGTAATCATTGGCATAACAGACTGAGCTGATTTAGTTCAGGTCTGATTTCATGGAACAGGCAGGAATCCCTGATTATCTATATGGCTTTCAATAAAAACAAAGTAGAAATCTTGCTACTTTCTAGTGTTCAATAGGACAAGAGATTCAAATATCTTCAGCATTTGACATGATTGATCATACCATTCTAGTTATGATTCTAACCATTGTAGGACTCTTCTGAATACAAAATGCTTCTAATACCTTGTTTACCTGCTGGTAGCTCATGTGAGTCATTCAACCAGATCTTCTGAAAACAGGAGTTCAGGGATTGGTGGTCTGCTTTGTTTACTTGATCCTACTATCAGTTTATCAAAACTTGGATGTACATTATAGGATCTATGGATGGCATTGTTTTTCTTGTTATAGTACTGCAGTTTAACTGCAATAAATATAGTCTGGTTATTCAAGACTTGAGTTTAATTTAAAAAAAAAACACCCAGTAGATCTGATTCTTCAGACACCTCTTCAACCATTGTGTGTTAAAGACAAATTCCAGTTGCTAGGCAAGTCTGAAGCCTTGGCGCATTATTCCTACACTGATACCCATATGTTTAGAATTAGATAAATATACATTTTTGTAAATTCATGTACTAAAAACTATCCTAAGCAGTGACCAGATCTTTCAACTTATTTAGCCAAGCTCAATTCATTGTTAGGACTTCCTCAGACCACTGAGTACAATTTTGTTCAAAATATCACTCGGGCTTGTGACAGGGGAACTGCTTAAATCATGTCTCTCCTTAACTCCATTTAATGCTGAGTAGAACAGGCAACCAGTGTAAAGCTAAGATCCTAAATAGCAAATTAAGTGGATGGTAGCCAGTTGCTCACACTTCTAGAAGTATAGAAAATTCATCTGGGTGGTTCTTATATAGTAACTTAGTATGATGGCAGATAACAACCAGCATGGTCCATTTAGTCTGCCCAGCAAGATGGTAAGAGTAGGTGCACCTGCCACTCCATGCAGGTCACCTCTCTCCACCCTTTTGTTTATGGGTGTCCCGCCACTCCATGCAGGTCACCTACTTGTTGAGATATCAGACAGTTAAGTTTATTTTGATTTTATCCTGTTGCTACAAAGGGATCAGCTGTCTGCCCCATGCCATTTTGAATTCTGTCGCTGCATTTGCCCCACCACTTCCATTGAGAGCATTCCAAGCATCCACCACCCTTTTAGTAAAAGTATTTCCTAATGCCTCTGTTTACCCCCTTGGAGCTTCATGTTATGCCCTGTAGTAGTATTAGTATCTCCAGAAACAAGCAGGAATAAGTCCTCACATATGGGTACGTCGGTACCGACGGAGCCTGCGCGGGAAAGCTCCCCAGCTTCCCAGAAGGAAAGCTTTTGGGGCCTCCCACTGTGCATGCGCGCTGCCTTCCCGCCTTCCTGACCAACTCTCCTCAGTTCTTCTTTTTCCGCGGAGCCAGCAGGTCGTGTTCCTGTCACCGCTGAAGAAGTTGTTTTAATTTATTTCTTTGGCCGCGTGTCTGCCTTCCCCGATTCCAGACCGGTACCGCCGGTCTTTTTTCTTTTATTTCTTAAAATAAAAAATAAAATTATTTTTTCCCTCACTTGGTGTATTTGTCCTGTGAGGCCTTTAGGCCTTCACAAATTCTCCCTCATGGAGAAACAAGCCTCTGGTTTTAAAAAATGCACCAAGTGCAGCGGTACTATTTCAGTCAGACACCCATGAATGGTGTCTTAAATGTTTGGGGCCTGACCATTCCATTCCGGATTGCCCATCCTGTTCTTTGATGTCTAAACGTGGCTTACAAAACCGGGCAGCCAAGTTTCACATGCTGTTTTCTACAGATACTCCAGCATCGACATCTTCCAGGTCTTCCTCTCCTGATGGATCTCAGGTAACCAAACATTCCTCTGGCAGGTCCTCAAAGGGCAAATCTCCCTCTAAGTATCGATACCCCTGGGCTTGACCCTGAGGACCCTGCCCCAGCCAAACAACCCTGGCGGGAAGCTCCGGCTTCCAAAGCTCCTCCTATGGGGTTACAGGTTGACATCGATGGCACGGCCTCGACCGATCACCTGTTAGACTGTTCTGGGGTACCAGCTCATTCTTCCGGTACCGACATCCAGACAGTCGTGGCGTCCATGGATCATACAGTTCAATCCATGCAGCAGGCCATTTTCGCTTTCATTAAGGCTGCGACGCCCTCGGTACCGCACCCTGCGGTACCGACTCCGGTTCCGGTTCCACAACCGATACCGGTACCCAGGCCATCCACATCGACCAGGATACCGATTCCAGTTCCCGGTTCCGGGGTTTTTCCCGATAGCGATCCGGTTCCGGGTACCCCCGATGTTGATACCGGTCGATACGCTTATCAATCCCTGGAAGCAAACAGACGATACTTTGAGTCTTCTGATGATTCTGATTCATCAGATGACTCTGCTGAAGTATCCCTTACTCTGCCTGAGGAGCCCTCTTCTCCAAAGAGGAGAATGTCTCCTCCAGAGGATTTATCCTTTCAAGACTTCATTGAAGTAGCTAAAGGTCTTTCTATTTCTGTATCCTCTGAAAAAGAACCTAGAGCAAAAAAGTTAGACATTTTAGGATACTCTAAGGTTCCCAAAGAGGCAGTCACCTTGCCCATCCATGAAATTCTTCAAGAACACATGATAGGGTGAGAGGAGTTTCCCATAAGTCCATCTCCACATTCTCGTCTGGACACCATGTATCGTGTCCCCCCTTCTCCTGGGTTTCAAAAAACTCAGCTCCCTCACCACTCCATCGTGGTGCAGTCAGCTATGAAAAGGATAAAGAGTACTAAAAGACACTCTTCTACTCCCCCAGGAAGAGAATGTAGGACTCTGGATGCTTTTGGAAGAAAAATCTTCCAAGCAAGTATGCTTATTGGCAGAATCAACTCATACAGCCTCTATATGGGCATGTTTCTGAAGGAAATTGCATTAGATACGCCATTTTCTCCCCTTTATCCCAGAGGATAGAAAGGAGGAGGTCCTTTTGCTGAAGCATACCCAAGATATTTCAAAGTTCTCCAACAGAGCAGCCTTTGACTCCTTTGAGGGTGCTAGCAGAGCCTCAGGTATTGCCATAGCGGCTCGCAGAATTGCTTGGCTCCAGGCCTCTGACCTAGAACTCTGGGTCCAAGATGGGTTGGGAAATTTTCCCTGTACAGGCGAGAATCTGGTAAGGAGTGGCAAATCAAAGCCACTCAAATGGAAGCAGAAAATGCTGCATTGGATAGACTTTCTAAGTCTACCTCTACCCCTGTCAAGAAAAAATCTTTCAAAAAGCCTTTCTACAAGAGGACCAGATTTGCCTCAAATACTGTTAAGTCAGGAGGTGACCACTCTTCTCGCCCAAAAGGCAATAGAAGAGGTTCCTCTTCAACAGGGATCAGGTTTTTACTCCCCTTATTTTCTCATTCCCAAGAAAACGGGGGTACAGACCCATTCTGGATCTCAGAATTGAACAAATTCCTATACAAGAAGAAATTCAAGATGCTTTCTCTAGGTACTCTCCTTCCATACCTACAGAGTCAGGATTGGCTTTGTTCTCTAGATCTCAAGGATGCGTACACACATATACTCATCCATCCATCCCACAGAAAATTCCTACGGTTTCTGTTCCAGGGAAAACATTTCCAATACAGAGTACTTCCCTTCGGTCTAGCCTCTGCTCCAAGGGTATTTACCAAATGCATGGCAATAGTAGCTGCATTTCTACACGCCCTGGGAATTTGTCTTCCCATACCTGGACGACTGGCTCATCCGAGCTCCCTCTCAGTCCAAGGCTCAGACTTCCCTGGATCGCACCAGACGCATCCTGCAGTATCTGGGATTTGTGATCAATCTGCCAAAGTCTCAACTCACCCCTACGCAATCCCTGGAGTTCATAGGGGCCTGGTTGGATACCACCACTGCAAGGGCCTATCTACCTCAGGCCCGTTGCCAATGTCTAGTGCACTTAGCCTCTCAGACTCAGTCCAGAAGCCACTTGACTGCCAGAGATGCTACAACTATTAGGCCACATGGCCTCCACAGTGCATGTGGTGCCTTATGCTCGCCTACATATGAGAGCAGCTCAATGGACTTTATCCACCCAGTGGACTCAAGCATCAGGAGCTCTCTCAGACCAAATAGCAAACGCCATACGTCTCTTTTGGTCTCTCCAATGGTGGATATCCACTCAAAATCTGTTGTTGGGGGGCCCCCTTTCAGCCACTGTTGCCCCAAGCAACCCTCACAACAGATGCCTCCCAAACAGGTTGGGGAGCTCATCTTCAAGATCTCTCCACTCAGGGCACTTGGTCTCCACAGGAGACCACCCTTCATATCAACCACTTGGAACTTTGAGCAATCTTTCTAGCTCTCAGTTTTTCATACCCTCCTCAGCAACATGACAGTCCTTATTCATACGGACAATCAAGTAGCCATGTTTTACATAAACAAGGAGGGACTGGCTCTCTGTCGCTTTGCAACGAAGCTCTAAGATTATGGGCCTTCACCAGAGCATCAAATTCATCTCCTGGCAGTATATCTTCCAGGAATCCAAAACTCTTGGGCAGACAGACTCAGTCGAGTTCTGCTTCCACACGAATGGTCCCTGCACATGGATCAGGTACTTAGAATCTTCCAGAAATGGGGAACCCCGGACATAGACCTCTTTGCAAGTCCGTGGAATGCCAAACTTCCCCGGTTCTGTTCCAGAATTCCGTGTCAGGGAGTTCAGGCCAAGGATGCCTTCCTCCTGCATTGGGGTCAGGGCTTCCTGTATGCCTTTCCACCCATTCCTTTGATTCCCAAGACTCTGTTCAAACTTCAAAGGGATCAAGGGTCCATGATCCTCATAGCTCCACGCTGGCCACGCCAAGTGTGGTACTCTCTACTTCTGCATCTCTCCCAAGCCCTCTCCCTGGACTTGGGAGCGGCTCCAGACCTTCTGTCTCAGGAGGAGGGGACTTTGTGGCACCCAAACCCCAAGTCCCTTCACCTCAGAGCTTGGTTACTGAAGGCCTAGACCTTCAACACGTCAATCTTTCGCAGCAAGTGAAGGATATCCTACATGCCTCTAGGAAACCTTCCACTAGGCGTTCTTACGCTTTTAAATGGAAAAGATTTTCCATTTGGTGTGCTCAAAAGGGTCTTAACCCTCTAGCACTCCCCTTGAATTCTCTTTTGGAATATCTCCTGCATCTCTCCAATGCAGGACTCAAAACGAATTCAGTAAGAGTCCATTTGAGTGCTATTGCGGCATCACTTAAAACCATCAATGGACAACTGTTTCCTCTCATCCTCTTATTACAAGATTTATGAGAGGCCTAACCATAACTAAACCTCCCATTCGACCTCCTCCGGTGGCATGGGACTTAAACTTGGTTCTTGGTCAGCTTATGAAGCCACCTTTTGAACCCTTAGCCACTACCTCCCTGAAATTTCTTTCCTGGAAGGTTATTTTTCTTATTGCAGTCACCTCAGCTCGCCGTATCAGTGAACTGCAAGCCCTAGTGGCTAATCCACCTTATACAAGGTTCCATCATGACAAGGTGGTCCTTAGGACCAATCCCTACTTTATGCCTAAAGTGGTCTCCCCTTTTCATCTTAATCAAGAGGTATATTTACCTGTCTTTTTTCCAGCTCCTCATGCATCCAGTGCAGAGAGGAACCTTCATACTCTAGATTGTAAAAGAGCTCTTGCCTTTTACCTCCACAGGACACAGCAACATCGAAAGTCTTCTCAGCTTTTTGTTGCTTTTGATCCTTCTCATTTAGGACTTCCAGTCTCCAAACGAACACTCTCCAATTGGATTGCTCAGTGTATCTCTTTTGCTTACCAGAGTAAGAACCTTTCTCTGGAGGGCCATGTCACCGCTCACAACGTGAGGGCCATGGCCACCTCTATGGCTCATCTAAACTCTGTCTCCATTGACCAGATCTGTCAAGCAGCCACCTGGGCCTCGGTTCATACCTTTACAGCCCATTACTGTTTGGACAAGGACTCCCGCCGGGATGCCTTGTTTGGTCAGGCTGTCCTCAGACACCTGTTCCATTCTTGAACAACTCCAGCCAACCTTCCCTGAATGGATGCCTGAGATCCATAGGAAGATGAGGAACCTTTCAGGGTCTCATACCCTTCAGGGGATCTCCTGGGCATCTTAGCTAGGGAGTCCCCATATGTGAGGACTTATTCCTGCTTGTTCCTGGAGATAGCACAGTTACTTACCTGTAACAGGTGATCTCTGGGAACAGCAGGAATTAGTCCTCACAACCCACCCACCTCCCCTAGGAGTTGTATCTATCTCTTTCCTTTCCTCTCTATTGTCTCAGCTTTAAACTCGAACTGAGGAGAGTTGGTCAGGAAGGCGGGAAGGCAGCACGCATGCGCAGTGGGAGGCCCCAAAAGCTTTCCTTCTGGGAAGCTGGGGAGCTTTCCCGCGCAGGCTCCGTCGGTACCGACGTACCCATATGTGAGGACTAATTCCTGCTGTTCCCAGAGATCACCTGTTACAGGTAAGTAACTGTGCTTTCCCATCTTTGAAAAAGATTGAGTCTGTATCTTCTCTCCTGTTCTCTAGAGTATATATATTTAGGTCTTGGAGTCTCCTTTCATGTTTTCTGGCACAGGCTCCAAATCATTTTGGTTGCCTTCCTCTGAACAGTTTCCAGGTTTTTTTGTTTTTATCCTTTGAGATATGGTCTCCAAAACTGGTCACAATTCCAAGTGAGGCCTCACCAGCATCTTGTACAATGGCATTAGTATCTCTTCCTTTCTGCTGGTAATGCCAGTCCTCAAACTGAAAACGTAACATGCTTCCAGTGGATTTGAAACAAAGGACAAACTAATTTAAAACAAACTCTGCTTTTTTTTTTCAACAGGCTTTTAGAATGACCTTTTTTAGTCAAGATAGCTGACGGTATGGTTTCAAAGATTAGAGGCCAAGTAATAAATTCCATGAAAGGAAGCTTATATATTTTGTGATGTGTATGTACAGGTCCATGGTGTGGACCATAGATTTTTATGTATTACTGTATGTGGCTTTGTAGTCACCTAGGCATTTTGATGTGTTTTTTATAAAAAATTTCAATATGTGAGGGGGTTACAAGTGTTTAAAGGAGTGAGGTGGGGGAAGAGATGTCTGGCTCAGTCTATGTTCAGATGATAGATTGATGCTGCTCCTCCAGCACTATCTCTTGCTTTCCCAGTATCTGCCCTCTGGCATGGGAGGCATGTAGATGGTAGGGTTGTAGTGTAACACTCCTATTTTCTGCTTCCCCTTCCCTCATGCCTGCAACCCCAGAGCAGGGAGGACACCAGGGAGCAGTCCCAAAGCATACAACCCATTCCAACAAAATTAGAAACAGAAGGGAAAAAATACCCCTGATCTTGAAACCCTGGAGCAGAGCAAAAAGCACACCCTCAGCCTTGCATAGATAACAGATCACACCTTTGACAGCTATGTCCAGCCATGGCACATTTATGGTTTAAAAATTTGATATACCACCCTTCGTATCATCGGGTCTGAACTGTGGTTAAGGGAACTGGGGGGCTGTTGGCAAATCTGCTCTTGGCAGGTTCAGCAGATCCTAGTGGCAATGGGTATTCCCAGCCTCATGTTGCTCCCAGCTTAACCCTGGGGCCCCTGCTACTTTCCAGAAGAGGATATGATCAGCAGGAGAGGACTGCCATGAAGCAGCAGTGCAGCTTACTGAATAAGCTGCTGGGATGGAACAATGGATGACCAGGTGGTTGACTTGGGCACCATATTTTAGACTGTGCAGGACAGTATCTTTCTGCGAGTAGGTGTCAGGCCTGTCTGCTAAACGTACACAAATGTTCGGAAGGACTTAAGTTGGAAGAGCTTTGTGCAGGAGCTGTTTCCTGTAACAGCTGAAACTGCTGCTTTCTCCCTATGACTCTCTACTGCTCCTGCAACAGAAGAGTTAAGTGGACTATAGCACTAGTAGGACCAGTATTTGGGGGTGGGGGATAGAGATCCTGACCTACAAGTGCATTCATTCTGCATCTTTCCTACCTCTCCTCGTCTCACACTACCCCCTCAGGAGCTCTGCTCCTCTGGCAGATCCCTTCTATCTGCTTTTCTCTGCCACTGCCAACTCCAGACTTCATTCCACCTTGCTGCTCCATAAACCTGAAACATATTACCTGAGGCAGTACATCTGGCTCCTCCTTTGGCCCTATTCAAATCCAGGCACTAAACCCACCTCTTCAAGGCTGCTTTTGGATCCTGATGCCCCTCTCGTTAACTAGTTATTTGAATCACCATACTCTCATCCCTAGTTTTGTGGTGATACCCTTGATTAGATTGTAAACTCTGAGCAGGGATCGTCTTAGCTGTGTATATATATAGTGCTGCATACACCTCATAGCTCTATTCAAGTGAGGAGTAGAATGCTACAGATTGAGGGGTGAGTTGGGGGAGGGGGTGAATGGTATTGGGCAGCATAGCATGGAGGGAGGATGAGGATTTTAGGGATGCTACAGCCCAGTAGCATTCCTAATGATACAAGGGGTGGCATGTGGGGAGGGGATGGATCATGCATACAGATTTAAAGCACAGTGTTGTGTTGCATTGTAGAATCTGGCTTCAGCTTTTCCTCAGCACTTTTCTGATTTGTGGTGACCTATTTGAGATCACCTAAGTCACACAAGGAAAACATGAGTAGGCAGCTTCTGACAGGATTTAGAGCAGTGTTCTGTTTTACCCAATAAGAGGTGTTACTAAAGATATTACAGAACAAACCCCTTTCAAATGGGGGGAAGCTGTAACTAGAAGGCATGAAGCTACAAGGAGATAAAATCAAATGTAACATAAGGGAACCCTTTTAGGAGTGTTGAATGTCTGGAATGCCCTATTAAAAGATGGTGGAACCAAAAATGGTACCAGAATCCAAAAATGAGTGATAAACCAGGGTTCAAAAAATCCCAGGTCACCATTGGTGACCAGAGGTTTGCACCTGGTGCCTGGGATGCACTTGCTCACAGCAACCTCATCTCCTGTGGATATAGAGGAGAGCCAACTGGGGTCTGCAATTTAAAAAAAAAATCTTGAAGGACGAGAAGGTGAGTCTGGTTTGGGGACAGAGCACAAGGTGTTGAAGGTTAGGGATGAAGGCATGGACAAAACACAATGCCTATCTGCTGAAAGGCTACCAAAAATATCCAAAATTACACAAAAACCTTACAAACCTTTCAAAGAGGAAAGGGTTAATATATTGAAATTTGATTTAAACCTGAGGAACTAACTGCTGCTGAGACTGCTTCACATACAATGTAACTAATGCACTTAGGGACAGCTTCAAACCCCCACTGAGGGGAGAGGTCTCTACTAGGGCTTGTGGCTATCCAGTGACAGTATCAAGCCTTCTAGAAAATGCACATGGATATTGCCCTTTGTAATTCATAGGCCGGGGGGGGGGGGGTCCAATTTTTAAATGCATTTAAAAACTGAAAAACACTTAGCTGAAATGTCAACTCTCCAAGACTCAAGGGGGCAATATACTGCAAGACACTGTCTACTTGAGTTTCACCTGCTAACTTTCTGGGTTACATCAGGACATGTCAAACAGCTGAGATGAAATACCCTCAGGAATGAAGAAAAAATATCACTAATGGTTATTTAAATAGAAGCACAGTCAGAAATAAACCTCCTCCAATCAAATTAAAGCACTGTCAGCCAATCTAAAGTCTCATTTAATCCCATTGGTTGAACAGTATTCAAGGTGAAAATCCATGTCTGTTCAAGGTGAGCCAGTTCCGCATTCCCATAGTGCAGGGGTGGGGAACTCTGTTCCTGGAGAGCCGCAGACCAGTCAAGTTTTCATGATGTCCCTAACGAATATTCATGAGATCTATTTGCATCCACTGCCTTCCTTTGTATGGAAATAGGGCCATGAATATTCATTAGGGACATCATGGAAACCTGTCTGGTCTGCGGCTCTCCAGGACCGGAGTTGCCCACCCTGCCATAGTGGATACCTTTAATGCCATCCATGACAAGCCATTGTAAGTGAAGCCATTGTAAGTGCCATTGATTTTCAAAATCTAAATGTTAAACAATATGGGCTGTTGTAATGCAGTTGGATAGATGCAATTTATGTTTGACAAGACACAAATACACGTTCAGGCAAGGGCATATAATTAAATATATAACCTGGGAGGATTGACGGTTTAACTAATTTGAGAGTATAGCTTTTGCTAGTTGGAGGGTGTCTATTAATTAATGTTGGTGCCCTATGTCCACAAGGTCTGTGCTGACCTCTTTGATCAGATCTATGATATGGAAAATCTGAATGTACTAATGTCTTTCAAATTAGACAAGTAAAAGCAATTCAAGGGGCCATTGTGGAACACAGGATGTAATATGTGCCAAATGAGCAATTTGTTTATCAAAATGTAAAACGCAAACTTGTTTGTCCCTGTCACTAGAGTTCTGTTTTTTGTAACAGGAGAGAGATACACATACTCTATATTCAAAGGCATGTTTGCAGCTACTTGCACCAAGAACCAAAATACTTGGTTCAGATGCTGGCTAACAATGCCAAATTGCAGACAGGGAGGCAGGATGAACTGCACAGGTGACTAGCAAAACTCTTGGCTGAATCTGATCTTGGGACAGGGAAAAACTTAGTCCAAGAGCCACATCATGATGGGCTGTAATTTGGGGACTGGATAATCCATGTAGTAGTGCATTAGTGTTGCGTTGACTAGGTTGTACAGTCTTATGAACATGGACTGTTAGATTTCTCTGTATAACACTATCTCCAGGAACAAGTAGGAATGAGTCTTCACATATGGGTATCGTCGGTACTGACGGAGCCTGCGCGGGAACACTCCCCAGTGTCCTGAAAAAGCTTTTGGGAGCATCCCACAGCGCCTGCACGCTGCCTTCCCACCTTTCCTAACTGCCTCTCCAGTTCTTCTTTTCTGCGGAGCCAGCAGGTCGTGTTTCCTGTCACCACTGAAGAATTTTTTTTTTATTTTTCTTTAGTCGCATGTCTGCCTTCTCGATTCCGCACCGGTACTACCGGTTCTTTTTCTTTCTTTATAAAAAATAAAAAAAACACCTACTTTTTCAGTGCATTTTTCTTCTGGGGCCTTAGGCCTACAGAGATTTTTCCCTCATGGAAAAACCCACCTCCGAGTTTAAGAAATGCACAAAGTGCAGTAGCACTATTTCTGTCACCGACACCCATGACTGGTGTCTAAAATGTTTAGGTCCTGACCACTCCATTGCGGATTGTGAGTCCTGTTCTATGATGTCCAAAAGAGGGTTACAGAATCGGGCAGCTAAGCTCAGTACCCTGTTTCCCTCCGATGCAGCTTCCGTGGCATCGACGTCTTCCAGGGCTGCTTCTTCATCCCATGGATCTCAGGTAACCAAACTTAAATCTGGCCGGTCCTCAGAGTTCATCTCCCTCTAAGTATCAAGATGCCCCTGGGCTTACTCTTGAGGATACCACACTGGCAAAATTACCCCGGCGGGAGGCTCCGGCTTCCAAAGCACTACCTATGGGGTCACAGGTTGACATTGATGGCTCAGCCTCGACCGATCACCTGTTACAATGTTCTGGGGTACCGGCAGTTTCTACCAGTACCGATATCCAGACATTGGTGGCGTCAATGGATCATAATATTCTGACCATGCAGCGTGCCATCACGGCATTCATTCAAGCTGTAATGCCTACAGTACCACAACAAACCCCATTGTTGGTACCCATACCGATTCCGGTACAGGATCCGATTCCGGTTCCGATACTAGTACCGCTTGCATCGACATCAGCATCGATTGCAGCAGTATGCTATCCAGTGATGCCTATCCGTACCGGCCCGGTACCGATTACTCCCGATGTCAATACCTTCCGGTACGTGTATCAGGCTCAACGAGAGCATCCAGACAGTCGATACTTTGATTCTTCTGAAGACTGACTCTTCAGAGGCCTCAATTGAAGCATCGGGGATCCTTCCTCAGGAACCCTCTTCTCCAAAAAGGAGTGTCTCCTCCTGAAGACTTGTCTTTTCAGGACTTTATTAAGGAGGTGGCCAAAGGCCTCTCCATCTCAGTGACCTCTGAGACTGAACCTAGAGCCAAAAAATTAGATATCCTACAATATCCTAAGGCTCCTAAAGAGGCAGCCACCTTACCAATACATGAGATTCTTTATGAACACATGTTGGGCATATGGGAGACTCCTCTTTCCACCTCCCCTCATTCCAGAAGGTTGGACACCATGTATCGTGTTCCTCCTTGTCCTGGATTTCATAAGACTCTGCTTCCTCACCACTCCATTGTGGTAGAGTCTGCTATGAAAAAGATCAAGAGTACAAAAAGGCACTCTGCTCCTCCAGGAAGAGAATGCAGAACCCTAGATGCCTTTGGCAGGAAATTCTTCCAGGCCAGTATGATTGTAGCCAGAATCAACTCCTATAGTCTCTATATGGGGATGTTTCTAAAAGAAGTTACAGATCATCTGCAAACCTTATCTCCTTTTATGTCAGAAGATAAGAGAAGAATATATCACCTGGCTTAAACAGGCACAGGATGTATCCAAGTTTTCCAACCATGCAGCCTTTGACTCTTTTGAGGGGGTCAGAGCCTCTGCTATTGCCATAGGTGCACGCAGAGTTGCTTGGTTGCAAGTCTCTGATTTGGAATCCTGGGTACAGGATGGTCTAGGTTATCTTCCCTGTACAGGCAAAAACCTGTTTTGCAAAGATTGGCAAGCAAAGGCCAACCAGATGGATGCTGAAAATTCTGCTTTAAATAGACTTTCAAAGTCCACTACTGCTCCTTTCAAAAAGAGGTGGTTCAAAAAGGGATCTTTCCCAAAGAAAGGGAAATTTTTCTTATGATCAGGCCTCTTCTCAAGGTCGTTTTGCTACAAAGAGGCAGCAACAACCAAAACAGGCCAAAACCCAGACTGCGAGGACTGCTACGGCCCAACAGCCTCAGCCTCCTCAGGGCCTTTGACTTTGCACTAGAGAACTTAGCCTTTTTGGCTCTAGAACATCCAGAGCCCCTCACCATCCCAGGAAGGTTAGCTCACTTTGCTCCCAGATGGGAACAAATCACAGCAGAGCAGTGGACCCTCTCCATCATAAGGGAAGGGTACAAACTTCATTTCTTAAACCTTCCTTCTCACAACATGGTGAAACAGTTCAATTCTCCAACATCTCTCCTCAACCTTCTAGGTCAGGAGATTTCTATTGCCCCTTGGGCAAGAAGGATAGCAGAAGTACCCCTTCAACAGGGCTCAGGGTTCTACTCCCCCTATTTTCTCATCCCAAAGAAAACAGGGGGCTACAGACCCATATTAGATCTCAGAGAATTGAACAAGTTTCTATGCAAGGAGAAATTCAAGATGACTTCTCGAACTCTCCTTCCATACCTCCAGAGTCAAGACTGGCTTTGTTCTCTAGATCTCAAGGATGCGTACACCCATGTTCTCATCCATCCAACACACAGAAGATTCCTTCACTTCCTGTACCAAGGAAAGCACTACCAATACAAAGTGCTTCCTTTCGGTCTGGCCTCGGCTCAAAGAGTGTTCACAAAATGCATGGCAGTAGTAGCTGCATTCCTACATACTCTAGGAATATTCGTATTCCCATATCTGGACGACTGGCTCATCCAAGCTCCATCCCAGTAAGAGGCCCAGACTTCTCTAGCCTGCACAAGGCGTGTTCTTCAGTATCAGACTGGTAATCAACATTCCAAAATCCCATCTTACCCCTACTCAGTCTCTAGAGTTCATAGGGGCCTTACTGGATACCACAACTGCAAGGGCCTATCTTCCCCAGGCCCGTTGCCTACACTTGGTGCAGTTAGCCTCCCAGATTCAGTTAAAATCCCATTTAACTGCTCGGGAGATGTTACAACTTTTAGGCCACATGGCATCCACGGTGCATGTGGTTCCCTATGCTCGCCTTCACATGAGAGCAGCTCAGTGGACCCTATCCACCCAATGGACCCAGGCATCAGGTTGCCTGTCAGACAAAATAGCAACCTCCAGTCGCCTATTTTCATCCCTCCACTGGTGGAAGTCCACTCAGAATCTGTTGCTGGGGTCCCCTTTTCAACAGGTGTTACCCGAAGCAACCCTTACAACAGATGCCTCTCCAAAGGGTTGGGGGGCTCATCTACAAGATCTCTCGACCCAGGGCATCTGGTCTCCACAGGAGACATAGCTTCATATCAACCTCTTAGAGCTCAGATCAATCTTTCTGGCTCTGAGTCTTCCACACCCTGCTCAGCTACAAGACAGTCCTCATCCACACAGACAACCAGGTAGCTATGTTCTACGTGAACAAGCAGGGGGGAACTGGCTCTGTCGCTTTGCAACGAAGCTCTGAGATTGTGGGCCTTCGCCAGAGAGCATCAAATCCATCTCATGGCAGTATATCTTCCAGGAGTTCAAAACTCTTGGGCAGACAGACTCAGTCGAGTTCTGCTTCCGCACGAATGGTCCCTCCATGGGGACCAGATAGCCAGAATTTTTTGGATTTGGGGTACCCCAGACATAGACCTGTTTGCAAGTCCGTGGAATGCCAAACTTCCCCGGTTCTGTTCCAGGATTTCATGTCGGAGTTCAGGCCAGGGATGCCTTCCTCCTTCATTGGGGGCAAGACTTCCTTTATGCCTTTCCACCTATTCCCCTAATCCCCAAGACTCTGTTCAAGCTTCAGAGCGACAAAGGGACTATGATCCTCATAGCACCACTTTGGCCACGCTAAGTGTGGTACCCTCTACTTCTGCATCTCTCTCGAGCTCCCTCCCTAGACCTGGGGTCTGCTCCAGATCTCCTCTCCCAGGAGGAGGGAACTTTGTGGCACCCAAATCCTCAGTCTCCCTCTCAGGGCCTGGTTGCTGAAGGCCTAGACCTTCAAGATTTACAACTTTCTCAGCAAGTGAAGGATATCCTTCATGCTTCCAGAAAGCCTTCCACCAGACATTCATATGCTTTTAAATGGAAAAGGTTTTCCATTTGGTGTGCAGAGAAGGGTCTCAACCCTCTTGCAATACTTTTGCATTCTTTACTAGACTATTTGCTGCACTTATCCCATGCAGGCCTTAAAACAAATTCAATCAGAGTCCATTTGAGTGCTATTGCAGCATCTCTTAAGCCTCTCAGTGGACAACCTATTTCCTCTCATCCTCTTATAGCAAGATTCATGAGAGGCCTTCTTTTGACTAAACCTCCCAGTAGACCACCTCCAGTGGCCTGGGACTTGAATCTGGTTCTTGGCCAGCTTATGAAGCCACCCTTTGAACCCTTAGCCACTACCTCCTTAAAATTCCTTTTTTGAAAGGTAATTTTTCTCATTGCAGTCACCTCAGCTCGCCGTATCAGTGAGCTGCAAGCTTTAGTGGCTAATCCTCCTTATACAAGGTTCCATCATGACAAGGTAGTCCTCCGAACTAATCCACACTTTATGCCTAAAGTGGTCTCACCTTTTCATCTGAACCAGGAGGTCTTTTTACCTGTCTTTTTTCCAGGGCCTCATGCATCAAGTGCAGAGAGGAATCTTCATACCCTGGATTGTATAAGAGCACTTGCTTTCTACTTACACAGGACAGAGCAACATAGAAAGTCCTCTCAACTTTTTGTTGCTTTTGATCCTTCTCATTTAGGACTTCCAGTCTCTAAGAGAACTCTGTCCAATTGGATTGCTCAGTGTATTTCCTTTGCCTACCAAAGTAAGAACCTTTCTCTGGAGGGCCATGTCACAGCTCACAATGTGAGGGCCATGGCAATCTCTATGGCTCATCTAAACTCTGTGTCCATCGACCAAATCTGTCGAGCGGCCACTTGGGCATCGGTTCATATCTTCACAGCCCATTACTGCTTGGACAAGGACTCCCGCCAGGATGCCTTGTTTGGTCAGGCTGTTCTCAAACACCTGTTCCATACCTAATCAACTCCTACCCTCCATCCCTGAACTGGATGCCTGAGATTCATGGGTAGAGGTAGAGCCCTTCCCAGGGACTCACAATCTGGGTGATCTCCCAGGCATCTCTAGCTGGGGAGTCCCCATATGTGAAGACTCATTCCTGCTTGTTCCTGGAGATAGCACAGTTACTTACCTGTAACAGGTGATCTCTGGGAACAGCAGGAATAAGTCTTCACAACCCACCCACCTCCCCTAGGAGTTGTATCTCTTTCCTTTCCTCTCTCTCCTATTTGTCTCAGCTTTAAAACTCGAACTGGAGAGAGGCAGTTAGCTTTTGGGAGCGTCCCACAGCACCTGCGCGCTGCCTTCCCGCCTTTCCTAACTGCCTCTCTCCAGTTCGAGTTTTAAAGCTGAGACAAAGAGAGAGGAAAGGAAAGATAGAGATACAACTCCTAGGGGAGGTGGGTGGGTTGTGAAGACTTATTCCTGCTGTTCCCAGAGATCACCTGTTACAGGTAAGTAACTGTGCTTTCTCTGAAGTAGTTGAAAAGCTAACTGACTAGGATGTGCGTATTTCTAATTGTAGTTCATCATTGAATAAATTGCAGGGTCATGTTTCAGTTACCCAAGCCACATTATCTTCTATTCAAGAGTGGTTATACATCAACTGGAGTCTTTTAAAGAATGCTGCAAGGGCTAAAAATCTTTGGTTTATAAATTTTCCAAAAACTCTTTACTTCTCTCCCACAATTTGCTACATAAATACTTTAAAGTTCTCTTGAGGAAGTTGAATTTATTAAACTTTCTTCTGTGTATTATGTTCCCCAAGTGGCCAAAACTGAAGACTTTTCCAGTTAATGAGGGTATTACATCTCAGGTGGATATGCTAGATGTCTCTGCATTTCTGCAATCTTTAGATTTAATTGTGTAGCGGGCAACCTTAATCACTTCCCTTTTAACTGGCAGATAAGAATTTGAGATTATTTTCCTAAGAGGTCAGGTTTTTTGTGGTAGCCTGAAAGTTTCCAAACGTTTGTACACAAATGCAGGAAGGCATTTTTGGTTTTGAAGCAGTTTGGCTATTAGGGTGTCATTTTTCCTTAAATATCCATGTAAGTGTATTTTAAGTTGATATGCTTTTTTTCAATCCAGTTCAGGTGGAGGCTGTTTTTCTGGGGGAATTTTTTTTTTTTTTTTTAAATTCAACCTATTTCCTTAGGGTTTTTTTTTCTCTTAGGCTTCCTGTTCATGTTAAGGGTATAGGGGTTTTTCTACAGGGATCCATTGTTGGTTTTGCTTTGTACTGGTGAATTTTCAGTTTCCCTCTTGATGGGGATGTTATGTAATTCTATTTTAAAGGATTTTGAAATGCAAAAAAGCCTCAACATTAGTGTGATTAAAATTTTCAAGGCATAGTACTTGCAAGCCAGAATATAACTACTTTGTTTCTATTTTAAGGTTATGCATGAAGTGATGCAACCCAAAACATCTAATCCTTGTCCCAATCTCGGCTGCTCCCACTTATGCCTGTTAGGCCCCGGACTGAAAGGAAGCTGCTGGTGCCCAGTTGGATTTGTGCTCATGGATGACAGAAGGAACTGTGTTGCTCTTAAGGAATCTGCTTTTATATATTTGGTATCATCAACTGTTATTACTCAGGTACTCCCTGTTTAGTCGCATGCAAAAAATGTTTTTGGAGATGTGTAAGGCTCCTAGATTTGTGCACTAAACACCCAAATGCTAGCTTAAAGTTCCATGGGTCAGTAGTGCCACTCAGCCCACCCCCCCCCCCCCCCCCCACCTCCCGTTAGCCTCAGGATGGCTTCTGTGTTCAGGTTGCTAGGTCACATGTTGTGCTTATGCTAGACAGACAGTGGGCATGTTGGTGGGAAATGGAGAAATGAATTCAGTGAACTTGCTACTTCAAAAGTGAGAAGCCTTCATAGACAATTGCTTTATTGCAACCTGTGAGAACTAAAGGCATAAAACTGGAAACTATATACTTGAATTCAGCCCCACCAAAGCTTTGAAATCATTTATGGTATTTTAAAAATGTTTATCTACTAGTTTCTAATACTGTACAGAAGGTGTAACATCCTTGAATACATTATATTAACAATGTCTACACAACATGTTAAGATCTAAGTGCTGAGATCTGAGTGCTGCTAAACTGATGAATATTTTGACTTAATGTCCTTGTGTGGAAAGTGTTAATCTCCAATCACCTGTTGCCCCTAAAGTTTTCTGTAATGGACTGTGCCAAAATTCTTCAAGGGGCAGTTCATAGCTTTCTTCCATAAGAATTGTTTGAACACTCAAACTGCATTTCCTTGCACAAACAAATCTGGCAGCATTTCGGTAGGGTTTAGGCTGGTTCTTTAACTGAAGAGACTTTGAACTGGCTAGCTAACTTTCTGTAGTAGGTTTACTTGCTGCATGGCTACCGCTTGGTTGGCTCTGCCTCAACTCAGATGTTACTTTCTCTTCAGAATATTGATTATAAAGCAGAATTCATGGGCCATCAATAACTGCTTCACGATGGTTTCCATGCTGCTGAAATAAGATGAGTTCAAAAATGGGCCAGATCAGATGGGATTCTAAGAAGTAGAACGCCCACGCCAAAAAATGGCCACTACATTACTATGAGAAGCAGTTCCAACTTCTGCAGTATATAAACTTCAATATGGCAAAACAAACATTATCCTTTCAAACATCTCTCTACAATTCAGAGGCTTCCCCTACTGCTACTCTTACCCTGATGAGCTGCCTTAATGATTTGGATGTGTCTTTCACTTGGCTTTTTTTCTGGGGTTCCCCTATGATTATTTGGGGAATTTTCTATTTTTATTTGGCTGTTTGTGTTCAACCCCAACATACATACAGGACCTACCTTTAAAAAATGTTCCATGCTCTTACGGTGGCATGAGCAATTTGTTTTTTTTATCTTGTCAGATCTGTAACATCACAAACTTTGCTTTTAATTTATAAGGTACAAATTTCAATATCAATCCATAGCATCAATACAGCTATAACAAGCAAAGCACCTGACTTAAGTGTAAAAGGTCCTGGAGACAGAGAGAGAGCCTCACTCTACTGAGATCAGCCCATGTCTGTCTGCCTATCTGAATTTCTCTTCTATATTTATATTCACTTTTAAGCTTGAGACAAACCTACTATTGATATGCAGATTCCCTTCCTTTCATGTTCCCTATTTTTTCCAAGCAAATCTGCTCCTTAATCTCTGCCCTCCCTTTTTCTTCTCTTGTGACATACTGTCTTAATTATTCTCATGGTAATCTTCGTAGTCTTCATAGCTGTGTGCTGACCCTGGTTCCTGTAGATCTTCGGTTTTTTCCCCTTTGTTCATTCAAGGGGGCCCAGGTGACAGTTTTGTCACTAGCTGTGTAGTTCTCATTGTCTCAGCTCTGGGTCAGGATATTAGCTTATTCCGTAGCTCCAAACTGCTATTTCTGCAGTTTTAGTGTGAAAAGATGAAAGGGTCAGCAGGTTTTTTTTTCTTTCTTAGGCCTGGAGCTATAGACATTAGCACAAGATGGATTCAACCTGTAACAAAGGTACCTGAAGGGGGATTCATTTTTCCCTTCACACTTTTTTACTTATAAATGGTACTGTTTGAGCCCTCTATCTTAATGGTTGCTACATGTACTGTCAACTAATACCTGTTGCCATGGGACAGTGGTGCATGATCAAGAGGATGAATTTCTCAGTTTAAAAGGAAAAACATGTGGTGGTTAGAAATCACTGATTACTCTTTTCAAACAGTTTGGATATTGCGTCTTTCAAACTGCCTCTCCCCTGGAGCTCAGATAAGCAGACACACTGAGATTAAATACCCCAAGTCATGCATGACGTCCTGTCCCTGAAGCCATTCTGATTTGTGGTATGAGTTCCCAATAACTTATGACAGAGTTCAAGCTGCTTGCAGCCTGTCCTATATGAGATCCAAATCTTTGTCTTGAAGATGACTCTGCAGGGTGGTTTACTTCCTCAATTTAAGCTCCTGATTCTAATGAGAATTGTGTTAAGGAAACTAAGAATTCACATAATTTTTCCAAGAGGCTACATACCAAATTTTAACTTGGACGAGAACGATGTGGTAGCTATTCAGTGAGGTCCTTTTGCTTAGGGTTTCAGCTGAGGATATAATCTTTTGCAGACTTAACTTTGATATAAACAAATGTGAGATGTGTTTACAATGTAATATAATTCTTGCTTTCCATTCATTCACCACTCTGTAATAGAATTTTGTATGCAATGACTTTCTGACTCCCTTTGTATGTCTGCATCCTGGAGGGAGAGACTACGTGGCTAGTACTACGTAGCCTGTCACAGGTGTGGAAGTACAAAAGTGGAGTGAGACAGTGTTAACCAATGAGTTATAGACATACTAGAAGAGGGAGAGGACATAGTGTACTATAAACTGTGAAACAGAGGATAGGTGTAAATGCTTAGTCAAGCATTCACCCTTTCTTACAAGAATGTAATTTAAAGTAACCCTTTGCTTCACTGAGGAATCTGTTGTGTAAAAATGTTTTATTACAACTTTTTTTTTCTCAGTATTGCAAGATGCATATCAGATTTAAATGGTGTAAATTCTTGCCAATTTTATTCTAGGTGTACTTGAAGAAACTACCTTCAGCCGTGCAGAAGACTCTACCAGAACATAGTAGCCTGTCTCTGACCTCTGTGAGTCAGCTAACAGCCATAGACTACATAGTGCAGGACAGGCTGCTTTATTATTCAGTTTCTGATGATGGCTACATTGGATTGTCAAAAGCTAAGGATTCTGGTGTGGCTTCCTGGAGAAGAGCCTTGGATGTGGAGGAACGTGTGAGATCTTTCTCAGTAGACTGGATGAGTGGAAACATTTACTGGATCCCTGACAGGAAGCCAAACATTCAAGTTGCCTCTTCAAATGGCTTTTACAGCATCTTGCTGATCAGTGAGGATCTCTATTATCCATCTGCACTTACACTTCACCCTCCTACGAGAGTCATGTGCTATGCTGATCTGGGCACAGAGGACCAAAAGAATGAGCCAAAGATAGAGTGCGCATCCATGGATGGAAGAGAGAGGAAGGTGCTACGGAGAAAAGTAAATGTACCTGTTGGATTAGTGTTTACCAGTTCAGGTGATCGGCTATACTGGGCTGATCAGAGTAAGTAAATTCAATTAAACTACTGTGTACGTAGTTGGGTTTCCCCAGGATCTGTACAGGTAGGAAGTGTCTTGCCAAAGAATCAGGTCCCAGCTGTTCAGTGATACAAGTATTCAATAACTATTTTATAGAAACTTGAGGATGTTTACTAAAAGTTAAAGCATGTATAATGGAAATTGAAGTGCGCTAAATGCTGCCATAGCCCTATAAAAATCAATGGACAGTAGTAACATTTGGTGCATGTTAACTTTCATTAAAGCATGCATGTTAACCTCTAGTAAACATGCCCCTTGATTTGTTGGGCTTTAAACACCTAGGTTAAGTGAGAACAGCAGCCCCTATACTGGGAGTCATTGTGTACTGATTATGTCTACTGGCACTTTTCCCAGGATTAGCTTTTGGTCAGACATGAACACCCCCAGCTATCTTTTGTATGGGTTTAAATGTATTTTCCTAATTCATTTTAAACCTGTAAGTTTGTTGCCATTCTGTCAGGGAGTTGGCAGTCGAGACCAAGCACTCAAGCTGTTAGTCTCATTTTATGAACTGCAGAATCGAAAACATGCTTTCTAAAAGTATTTGATACTTGTCTTGGTCAAACATAAATTAGGGATGTTTTCATTAATTGTTGTGACCACTTTGAAGGATAAGGTGGTATACAAAACTGTCTAAAATTATAAACAAGCTGGCATGTTGTGAAACCAGAAATAACTGATAACTGATATTTCCTCTTTACACTCACAAGAGGACACACTATTGCAGCAAACTATTGAGCAGTCGGGTGTACCGTCTCTGTGCATGTGCCAATAGGGTATATCATTCAAGTATACGGCTGAAAAAATCACACAATTGAAAAATACGAAACTATTTTAGCCTACACATTATACTACCCTCATCAGTGAATTACACACCACCCGTGTCCTTCACAGTAAAAGCTGTTTTCACAGGCTTTCTTTACAGGCTACTTGTATTTGAACAGCAAGTATGTGCATAAGTTACACCAATTTTCAAGGGCAAATTATCCATATACTTTTCCTCTGAAAATCATCCTTGTGTGTGTACTATCCCCATTTCCTGGCTCATTTACAAAAGTACATGTATACAAATGAACACGAACTCCTGCCATTATTGCTGGGAATGTCTCCGTTCCATTCCTTTATCACACTGTATACCACCTCTGTTCAGTCTTTAAATGGTTTATATGCATGCAGGTTCTGTGCTCATACTGCCTTATACAGGCAAGCAAACAAAAAGTGCACACTTGAGACGTGACACATTTCTCAACTGTCTGACATGTTTTGTGTGGGGAACTTGGCTATAGTAGATATTCCTTTCAGTAGGGATGTTTAGCAGTCTTTGTGCACATGAGGGTGGGATGTCAGGATGGGTCTAGGAGTGTGGCAGGGTGTGCCAGGGCTCGATGTTTGTGCATGCACCTGTATATCTGCTTTTTTTCTTTTACACCCCCCCCCCTTCATCTAGTAACCAACCATTCCATCAGCCTTTCACTCCCCTTGTTTCCTCGGTTCCCCTTTTGTACTGCTGCTTCTTCTGTAGCCCCACCCCTTGTCTCCTGTAACCCAGCCCCACCCCTTGTCATTTCCATCCCTACCCTTCTCTGCACTCCTTTGGTATGGCAAGCCAGCAGGACCCTGGGACTCACTGGTTCTTTAAAGCTGCTGCTGTTCCTCTCTAGTCTCTTTAAACTCTGCTCTTTAGAGGCTGGAATGATGTCTTGCGCACATGGAGGGAGGAGTGGCTCAGTGGTTGGGACAGGTTACCTCAGGCTGGAGGGCTGTGGGTTCAATTCCCACATGGGGACAAGTAACCTCAGGCCGGAAGATCTGAGGTCTCTGGTCCCATGGCTGCTCCTTGTGGCCTTGGGCAAGCCACTTAACCCTCCATTGCCTCAGGTACACTTAGAGTGTGAGCCCTTCGGGGACAAGGGAATAAAAAAAGTACCTGTTAGTATATATGTGTAAACCGCTCTAATGCGTAAGTAAAGGGCAGTATATCAAATGCCTAAACCATAAACCATGTCTTGCACACATGTGCAAATGAAAACAGGTGGATATAGACCACCACAAAGGACAATTGTACATGCAACAATAGGTTTGTGCAGAAACGGCTTTTCAGGGATTGTTTGCGTAAGTGATGTACATGTGAATGGTGCTTAATTTAAATGTGCAATAGTGTAGGCAGGGCTTGAATAAAGTCTAAAGTCAGTTTCACATGATGAAAGCTTGGCCGTTATCTTAGTGTGCAAGTGATGAACTATTAACGAGGCCATACTTTACCATGCCCAAATTTTAACTAGAAACATTTCTGCTATTCTTTCAGATGGCATTTTTTAAATACCTCAATCTGCACTCATCTACTGAGCAAATATACTTTCCAAACAGGAAATGGATGGCAATCTGTGCACACTGAGGTGCATTTGAATTGATGCAGAAGAGCAGACATGCAATTTGGTTGCAAACCAAATAGACAAGACCCTCTGAAAAATACAAATCCTTCAAGGCTTATTTGGGCCAGCCTATTAGTCCATAGGAGAAGCAAACTAATGCATTTTCCAATTTCACTGCCTGGCTTGCCCCCTCCCATTCTACCACTAATAATTATACCGGGGGAGGGTGTTGTGCCCTGTGGTCAGTCATTTTTGCCATCTTGCTTGTTTACTCCCCCTCCAACAAACTTCCTGCTTTGGGATGCCTTGGCATCCTGAATCTTTGCTGCTTCTGCCTGACCTGCTTGCTCTGACTGGTTAATGTTTTAAACCAATCTTAAAACTTTGTTCCATTTTTTGATACTGCTTTGCCCTTCTCCAGGTGCTTTACACAGTTGATACCACTCTGCGTATCAGTCACTGAACATCTAATCTGCTTCTGCTCTGCTGTTTCACTGCCATGCTGGGTTGCCATTTGCTGCCACCTCTGCCCTCATTAGGCCAGGCTCCAGATTAATTGCAAGACTGGTTACATTGACTTATGCTTTGCTCTGCTGCTTTGCTCTGCATTCATGGTCTCATGGCCTGGATGTTGCTTATTGCTGTCGCAATTAGTGCCACTTTTACCCCTCTGCCTTGTTCGTTTTTTATGCCACTGTTCTTTTGTGCCCCCCCCCCTCCCCTGTTCTGCAGGGTATTCAGGTTGTCATTTTCTGGCAAGCATTAGCAACATTAGAAGGCTTTGACTAAAGGGAGATTAACCTAGGAAGAATTGCTTCCCTCTGACCTTTTAATGTAATGAACTTTTGTGATCCAGAAAAGGTTCAAAAACAATTTGTATGCACATACCTTGTATATAGGGCTGTCAAGACACAGTACCTATGCTTTGAAGCTTACAATCTGCCAAACTGGACTAAGTCATGGGAGAACAAGAAGGTGGGTTATAGCTAGGTTTGAGGAAGACAACGTTTTTACTTTAGTTCTGCCACCTCCATCCACTTGTAGTTGAGACTCCTTGGAGGTCTCATCTCTTGCAACACTGAGCAAATTAGGTAGAGCTCATTTGAGGACAAGACAGCTAATCAAGGGAAGACTCTAAGAAACCTGACCAATTCCAATTCGTGCTCCTCTCCTATAAATGAGATTGGGCCCCAGAAACAAAGGGTACCTCATTCCCCACTGTTCAGTAAGTGGCCATCAGACTATTGTGGTGGTCTCACCACAGGTGCTTAAGAGATTCTTAAGGCATTTTCCCTCTTTTGTAAGAGTAAAAATGCTGTGGTTTTCCCAATAGACTTTAAATATAAAGCCATAAAATACTCATACGTCTCTCCATCCCCTGGGGGGTGGCAGGAAATCTTAGTAATGGAGTCTTGTTTTTTAAGATGACCTGAATGTATTGCTAAATGTTGCAAAATGCTTCATTCTGTCTTGAATCCAATGATCAGGCTTTCTGTTGCCACTCATATTGAGTGAAGTATGTTTAATTGAAATCTAATCTGTTCCTCTCCTTACCTGTAGATATGTAGAAATATGTCTTAAGTAGTTCTTACTTTTGATTTATACCAAATCTTTTTAAAATGGATTATTTCTGTTCTATCCATCCCCTAAAGATCCAAGTACATACTTTGTGCTCTTGACTACCCAAATTTGCTTTTTGCTTATATTCTCAACTCATTCTTGTCTGTCCATACAGTTCGTGGAGTTATCGAAACTATTCAGATTGATGGATCAAAGTATAAAATGATTCGAGGAGGACTACGTGGCCTGGGTCTCTTCACAGCTGGAGAAGGCATGATGTTTTGGACAACTTCTAATGGTTTGTAGTTTTTCATATAGCAAGTTTCTAATTAGGCTGAAAGTCTAGGGTATAGCTGAAATACTGCATGAAGTTATTAAAAGTGCATGTTTTGTAAATTCCAAACTTATGTTTTTTTTTCATGGTAAAATGCAATGAGGTTTAATTTTCTTCTATAGTGGTTATTAGGTACCTGGTCAATGTCTCAAATGAAAGCAGATAAAGCAGTAAAGTGTGAACTGCTAATGTTGAAATCCCTTTGACTGTTCCCTTTAAACTTTTGTGTAAAATGCACTGTTGAATGTGCACTAGAAATGCTTTCCAAAACCAAACTGTCTAGACTGAGACCTCACCAGGCTAATCTAGCCAGCAAAATTGCCACATTGGCTACATCCCTCTCCCCCTTGTGTTTCCTTCAAACTTATCTTACACCATCCACAGACCTTCAAAGGACAGGAATCATCTCCAGTTGCTTCTAGTCTGGTGCTATATTTGGGGGGGGGGGGGGGGGTGTAAATCCACTTTGAAAGGTAGTTGAGGATGCGGGGATTCTTAGTCACTCTACCCTGTTGTATCCCACATCTATCTTCACAGATCTTTGAAGGTCCATGAGAGGTTATGATTGTGATGCCCTACTGGTTTATTTTAATTTACTAGAATGAAATTAACAATAACATCTAGTTTTGAAAACTGGCAAAATAGGGATGTGCTTTAGAGAGCTTATTTCAAGTCTTAAAGGACCCTCCATTTTTTTGTATTGGCACTTTCTGCTTATGGTGGTAGAGATGGGTTACTCCATGCAAAAAAACACCCCAAAAAAACTCCCACTAGCCTTCAGAATAGTTACTTTTTGGAAGCCAGGAAGTTACACATCTTGCATTTGACTAGTTAAACCTATTGTGCATTAAGCCTGCTTTACTCAACTTCCCATGCCAGTGATTCTGCTGTACTAAGACTTTAAGTGAGAAGTTGGCTTGACTTGCCAAATATTCCAAAGAAACACCCTCAATATGGCCAATCAGCATTTCATTTTTATATTTAGTCTATCAGCAGATTCCATCATAAGACTAATTTCTGATTGCGTTTAAGAGGCTCCATTTCTTTCTCAGCCCCTGAGACCTTTCTGGAGGGGCGGGGCTGTTAAGCTGCTTGCTCTACTCCACTTGCTGGCCCCCTCCCCTCCTGATTGCTGCAGGTTGCTCCCCTGAGCGGGTCTGGTCAGCAGGAAGCAGAGCTGGTCTGAGGCACTAGCTGTAGCACTGCTTATGTTGGCTCCTCAGCTTTTAACATGGTGGCGTAATATTTGCCTATGATTACTATCTGATACAGTAAGGGGTCTAGTGTGGAAAGGGTTTTAGTAATACCACCATGCTAAAGGATAACAGTATGAAAATTTGTGCAAACATACAATTTTATTAGTGCATGCATGGCCTAGAATAGTTTTTAGGTGTTGTAATGAAAGACAAATACTGGTGTGTTTAGTTTCATATAGTATTGCTGAATAAATGAGTAAAATAGATTAAGTTGTAAAGCTAAACTGGACTGTTCAGCATTAGTTCCAGATATTACAAAAATATTAAGGGCAAGTTTTTTTAATTCTGATCTTATGACCCGAAAAAGGGAATTCCATAATGCTGGACAGAGAAGGCATGTGTTTTGAGGCAATCAAGCCTTAAGTTGATTCACGTGTTTACCTTGGGTAATGGGTATGAGGGGTTTGTACCTATGTCAAATCTAAATGTCATAAGATGTCCTTAACCTCATCACCACCATCACTCAACTGACATCAGCTCCACCTATATTATGGTGCAGGTGGAGTTGCCAAAGTCTCTTCCTTCAAGGGAAGACTTCAGTCACTGTAGCATGATGCACTTAGACTCTATTCTAAGCAGCCGTTTTAGTTTTCAAGACTCATAGTTGGGCAAATGAACTACTGGTTGATCACTTATTTACTGGTATATCAAACTAGCTAAATGGCGGCATGATTCAAATCCAGCCAGCATACAAAGGCTTTTCAGTATTACAACATTGACTAGACTACTATGCCTCCTGGTATGGCCATACTGAATGTGTTCCCTTAAAGCAGAGCATTCATTCCAATTAATGTACGCAATGTGCCAGAGTACCGGAGGCAGAGCCTACATCTATTCATATTTTAGTAAGGGGCTGTTTTAGACCAGTGTTTCACACACTTCTTGGAGTTGCTGTCGCTCCCCCACCAGTCAGCCTGGCTTTTAGGATATTCATAATGAATATGCATGAATATCTGCATGCACTGCAGGCAAAAGCATTCATCATAAAATCCTGAAAACAAGACAGGACTGGGAGCTTCTTCAGAAATTTACAAGACTGCCCTAGATAGGAGTCCCACATCTAGCAAACCTTCAGGCAATGTGGCTGAAGCTATAATCGCCAATAAGGAATGAGATGGACTGATCAGATGAACATTGTATTAAATTTCATTTAAGCCAATGAAGTGTGAAAACTGAATAGCACTTTCTACCTAACATTGCATTTAGTTGTGAAGCTCTATTTGGTGTTTATCAGTTAGGACTATTCAATGTGGCCTATTTTCTTAACAGGAACAAGAGTGCATTACAGCAAACTGGACCAGGAGGAGGATTTCTGGTTTCAAACAGACCAGAAGATTGTGGACTTAAAAATTTATAGCAAGTTCGCCCAACAAGGTATTTACAGTGCAAATAGCATGACTGACTGTTTTGGCTATAGATGTAGCTTAAACACAACTACGCAAGGAAGATTGATTTTTATCCATCTTAAATTTTTGCTATCTGAGAAGCATTTTGTGTAAGCCTATGGGGATTGCACTTTACTTTTATTATCTGTTGCCCCTGGGAAGAATTTAGCCTTGGTGATCTGTACATTGATTTCACTTAGCAATACCAGTAATCTGAATTGGTCTTCAACTTAATCCCTGTGAAACGGTTTTGAATATGGTTTTAAATATTTTTGCAGTGGAAATTGGTCTTGCAACACACAATTAGAGACTGAAGCATTGTTTACATAGGGGTACTTATCCAGGGTCCCAGAAGCCTCATATGATAACATGCAGTTTAGACTATGAAATCATATGATTAGGCAGGGATGCAACCATGGGCAGCCTGGTCCTTTCACACTAATAAGTAGCAGTGGTATAGGCCAATGAGGGGGGAAAACTAGAGGTAGTGTCGACATCCACGCCACCTTGTGCTGGCCATTAAAATCAGTTCTGGCTACTCAAGTGATCAGTTTGCTTTTTTTTTTTTGCTCCAGAATTTTTTGCTTTGTCCCCATCTTTTGATTCATGGGATAAAGGTTATTTATCACATGATGCTTTAATGTCCAAGACTTGGGTGTTTCTCTACAAAATGTGTAGATCTCATCTTGGTAGTGTAAAGAACCACTGGATTCTTAAGACTTTGTTTCTCCCAATAGAGGATTTTGTAGATAAGAGTGAGAAACTATTTGATCAGGCATTCTCCTGTAAGAATAATCTCAATGGCTGAGTCTGGTTTCTACCCCCCCCCCCCCCCCAAAAAAAAAAAAACCCAAACAAGATACCAGAGGACTGCCAGAGAACTTGGAATATGAAGACATACACCCCCCCTCACCTGCAGTGGGTTGTACGTGGGTACCACACTTGCTAGATCATTAATTTGAATGGAGCTGGAACATACTTTTCCAATGTCTAAAGTGAGAATCTCCACATATCGGTTTGTCAAAGGACAGAACATCTGCTCAGTTCTAGTTGGAACTGAAAATGTAGTCTGTGGCAGAGCTTCCAACCTTTTGGGTGCAGGGACCCTCACCCCCCCCCCCCCTTTCAGTATCCAAATGTTCTAGGGACCTGCAGCCTTTCCCATCATGGAGCAGCTAGTGGCAGTATAGCTTTCCTGCTCCTTCCAGCAAAGAATTCATGTTCCTGGTGATGCTCTTCCCCATCTGCTCAGTCTTCAGTCTCATGGCGGCAGTGGTGGTAACTGCCTCTTGCTCCTTGATGACTTGGGCTTATGGCAGCAGTCAGCTGTACTCTTCCTTTTCGCCTCTCAATCATCAGGGTCCCTGTAACAGCATCCAGCTGTCCTCTTTCCCCTTCTCGCTATAGATCTTAAGCTCCTTAAGGCCTGCAGTCCTCATGGCATGGGCAGCACAAGATGTAGCACAGCCTTCAAGCAGAGCTCTCCAGAGGTCAGGTCTGCTGCATTTTGGTGGCTTCCTTCTGGAGGATCCCCCCTGTGATCTCCTAGATCCTCAGCCCTAAGGTGTTGTACATAAGAGTTGAACAGAGCCTTCAGTAGTACAGGAAAAATCTGCATGAACAGCAAATGCTCAAACTACATAGAGCCAAAAATATGCTATTGTCTGGTGGTCATGCTAAAACACCAGGGCTACTTCTATCGTGCACAGTAATGGCAATGCTCAGATGGAAAGATGGGGGGTGGGGGGGGAGTGGGGTTGGATCTCTGAATTGTAATCAGCGACCCTTGCTGGCTGCAAAAGCTCTCCAGGATCCTAACGTGGTTCCTACTGACATTGTAGCATAGTTTCCCAGCAGAGGTGGACAGAATCATAGCATTTCCCTGGTTATAGTAATGGATCTATTTAAGATGTAGGCCTTCCACCTAGCATGAATAGGATGCATGTTTCATACTCTTTATAGTTTGGGGAATGTTGCAGTCTCTCATTCTTTCTTGGCAGGCACCAATGACTGTTCAGGAGCTAATGGGGGATGCAGTCAGATTTGTTTGCCAAACCGTGAAGGAAGAGTGTGTAAATGTTCTGCAGGCTATCACCTCATAAATGACACTGAATGTCACAAAAATGTGAAGTGCCCTCCAGACTCCCAGCCCTGCAAGGATGGTAGAACTTGCATTTTGGGGGAGCAAGTATGCAATGGCCAGGCAGACTGCTTAGATGGATCTGATGAGAGAGCATGTAAGTACAATTTCTGTGTAAAGCTGAAGTGGAGAACTTCAGAATCTCAAGCTTGCTTGGGCATACATGGCAAGATCGAATTAGAAAGTCGTAAAACCCTAAACTTGTCAATTAGCTGTTCACGCCCTGATTTTCAGTAAAGTGTGATGTTGTAATGGTGCTGAGAAATCTGATCACTCACCTGTCAGATAAAGCGATTCTGCTACGTTTTGAAGAATTTACATTTACAGTACAATCAATAGTAGGTATGTGGGCAGCAGCTCCCAACTGCTTTGAGATTTTAGTATGGATTACATGTGCTATTAAAATAGACCTAGGTGCATTTTATTCCTTCATGGCCATTTTGGCACCTTATATAGTGTGAATCCTCTAATCATAAAGAGATGTCTGACAAAGCAGTAGCAGAATTTCATGCTGGGATATAGCATGGGAACTTGTAGTGACACAATTATGTGGATTTTCTCAAGTGGATTAGTGTAGTCAGCTTAACTGGCTAAACCTGATTTTAACACTTTTTTTTAGCTTGAGTGGTAAGTGTTTCTGGGGGTTAGCTCAAGGTTTGTAAGCTCACAGCCAAGTTCAGGAAGCAAAACCCCACTTGCACTAGTTAAACATATCGACATTCTAAGTTGACAACACATTTGGCCTTCTGGATCTAGGAGAACTTCAGCTGCAGACTGTTCAAGACTTGCTTAAACTTCCCTAAAGCATCAGATGTATTGGGGACTTTGACCTGCCTTTCTCTCCCCTTCCTTCACTAAAGCAATGAACTCCTAGCCCACTGGGGAATTTACCCCTTACTTTCAGTACATGGGTAAAATTGTTCAGCTCCAGAGTGATAGTGTAATTCTGCGATTCTTATGGTAAGCGATTTAATATTTTCTGTTTAGAAGCTCCAAAAGAACCAGTCTTACTGATGTCTAAGCATGGTGGGCTTATCTTGGCTTGAATTTGTTTGTAGGATAACTTTTTTTTTTTTTTTCCTGAAACCTGCTTGATTTGAAATAGTCCATGCTATTGAAATAAGTATAATTAGATCTCTGCAGATTGTAGCTCATAAGCTGTGAAAAAGCAGTCCTCTTGCTTCACCATGTCAGCCAGGTCATTCACTTAAACTACTAGGAATGTGCTTTTCTGTGAAAGGATATAAGATCTTTTGGGACATTTTACAGTTAAATGGGAGTCCAGTTGAAGACTAATCTTACCACCCCCTTTTTTGAAAAATCCATGGCATGCACATAGACATCCGGCTTGCAATCAATCCCCTGTCCTACCCCACTGGGGGGAGTGGAGAGAGATGAGGAATCTCCAATCATACCCTGCCCTTCCACATAATAGGTTTAAGATTTGGGGATGAATTTCATTTTTGAACTTTGAACAAAGGAGTTAAGCTGTGCATGTTTGAAAGCTGAAAAAGATCTAGGGCCTAATGGCCACAGGCATCAATTATTGGGTATCCCTTCAGGAAGGGATTTTGAGCTAAGGCTCTGACTGAAACCTAGGGATTTGCACTTGGTTACTCAAGCTCAAGATGCTTAATCCTGGTTCACTTCCATGGCAGGGAGAGTATAGTCTACAGAAAACTTCATGGTTAGGAATGATCTAATAGCACCCAGATCCTGCACCTGTTTTTAAGGCTCAATACAGTCTCTAGACTAGATAACTAGATAAGCATACTTAGCAGGCTTTCATGTATGAGGGTTGCTCAGAGTAATGCTCCACATGTAACAAATCTTCATTCTGGACTGAGAAAAAACAAGTTACTACCCATTCAATTTCACATCTCTAAGGGACACGTGTGTAATTTTACAGTTGTCTGACAAATAGCGAGGCAGTAGTGATCCTTCAAATGGTGTCTGAGTGACACATGGTACAAACAACGAGCTATAATTGAATTCTTGGTGGAGGAGAAAGTGTGAGAAACATTCACAAATGGTTGTGTTGTGTATGGAAGTTCTGCGGTAGATAGGAGCACTGTTGGACGATGGGTGAAGTGAGTAAAGGCTTCAGGAAGTGGTAAAACGGAACTGGAAGATCAGCCGCAGTCTGGGCGTCCTGCCACAGCCTCCAGTCCAGACAAGTTGCAGCGCGCTGATGACATTATTCGTGCAGATCGGCGCATCACTAGTTGAATTGTCTGTACAGCTTTCCATCAGAGGTAGTGCAGTGGCAATTGACTCTTTGGGATATTCAAAGGTGTGTGCAAGGCACACAGCTGCCAGCAGGCATTAAAATACTGTAAGCTGTTGCAATCGCAGGGTGCTGCATCTTGTCTGGACTGGTGGCTGAGGCAGGATGCCCAGACCGCAGCCGATCTTCCAGTTCCGTTTTACCACTTCCTGAAGTCTTTACTCTCTTCACCCATCATCCAATGGTGCTGCTATCTACCACAGAACTTCCATACACAGCACACAACCATTTGTGAATGTTTCTCACACTTGCTTTCTCCACCAAGAATTCAATTATAGCTTGTTTGTACCATGTGTCACTCAGACGCCATTTGAAGAATCTCTACCGCCTCGCTATTTGTTGGACGACTGTAAAATTACACACATGTCCTTTGAAGTTCTAAGTTACTACCCTTTCAGTTTCACTCTAATCTTCATTCTGGACTGAGAAATGTGTGGCGTTACTTTGAGCAACCCTTGTATATATCAAACTAGGGTGGGTAGCTTACAGTGAGCAAGTGGTATGGGGATACCTTGCCTCGTAGCACAGCTGAAGTAGATGCACTGTTACACACTGGCATTCACAAATTGTTCTGTAACAAGAGTGGGAGCAGGTGACAGTTGACTTGAACTTTTTAGTAAAGACTCTACTTCCCCCTCCCCCCACCCCCAGCCACTACCAGTTTGGGCAAACCAGAAGTGCCCACTGTAATGCTGCACATCTGACAAAAGGCTTTTATTGCCATTAACCTGACAGGTTGCCTGGGTAAGACTAGACTAGTCTGATTCTTATCTCCAAACTAACTTTGGCAAAGGGATTTGGTTGATACAGCATTCAGAATATTCATCCTTTGTTCTTGTGTGACCTTTTCTCAAGTATTTGCTCTTTGAAGTTAAAGGAAGCTATCCTCTAATTAGCTGCTAAACCTGAATTCTAGGAAGGTTTGTAATGCCAACTTTTTTACAGGTGAATTCCTAAAAGTGAAGACAGTTAGTCCCTCAAGAACACTACAGCCTGTCATATGGCCAACCTTTGTACCTCCAAAAAGGTTTCCATCTGCCCAAAGTTCAGCTCAAGCTAAACCACCTGAGGCCACATCATATCCATTCAAAGAACTGAGTTTCAGAACCTTTCCTGCCAGTTCCCCGAGTCGCAACAGTACAGAACCAGAAGGCACTTCTTTACTTGACGACCTAGATAGGAATATTAAGTCCAGACCATGCAACAGCAAGCTCTGTAACAACAGGGGAGACTGCGTTTTTGAAGATAACAAAAAGAAGTGTAAGTGTGCGCCAGAATACACCGGCGACTACTGTGAGCATGAAGTGATGCAGTCCTTGACAGCACCACTTGTTCTGGGTACCCTTGCAATCCTTTTGGCTGCTCTGGGAGCTGTAATTGCATTTGCGTTCTTTAAGAGAAGAAAAGCCTTGGAACGGTGAGTGCATTATTTTGCAGGAACATCTTTCGAGCTGTGTTCTTGCCACAAATTTTAAAAATGAGTTATTGCCTAGTCCACGAAAATTGGTGTTGACACAAGCTTCTGAAGTTCTTGGTTAGGATCTGAGGAAAATGCAGTATCTGGTTACTTATCACCTGCTCATTGGGCTGTAGGATGTCAGCAGCTGTCCAATTTTTCAGACAAGGGAGGGATATAGGAAACTAAATTATTCCCTTCCCCCTTCTCCCCAGACCAAACACTACCTCACTTTAGGTGGTGGTGGGGGGGGGGGGGTTGAGCCAGGCACTGCTGCTAGAAAATTTCAGATGGCAAGACGACATAACATAATTCAATCTTTTAAGCATGTAGCATAGTTTTTATTAAACTTGACTTTCCTGCACGGAAATGACTTTAATGAGCATTATGAAGATAAGTAAATTCTCATATTTGGCATTTACTATAATTTGTCATAACAGCAGTCCTCAGCTTAAAAGGCATTTTCTTTAGGCTTGAGTGGTCATTGTAGCATGTCTCCAAAAAAAAAAAGTTTTACATCTGAAACTTTCTTTCCTCATTCATGTAAATGGCAAGTGGTCTTGAAGGGGTTCAAATTACACTAGAGGACAGCAACCTTGGGCTGGAAGGACTGGGGTTTCTAGTCCCACAAGTGCTCCTTGTGGTTTTGGGCAAGCCACTGAACCCTCCATTGCCCATGTTTCCTGTAAAAGTTATCTCCAAGTTATAGTACTCTGTTCAATGTAATTTCAGTTCAATGTAAGCCACCTTGATATCATGAAAGGCAGTATATAAGAAATGTTAGATAAATAAATAAATTAAATTAAATGTGTATTCTTCCCATGTGCTTTTGCATGCAAGTATAGTACTACAGTGATCACGTCTGAGAACAAATCTCTAAGCATCTTCAATACTGCTGTATCCAGCAACCATCATAGTATAAATGTCTGCCCCCTTAGACAGTATTCTGATTACTGAAAGGTATCCAAGATCCAATCTTGGAAGACCAATAGCTAAGTGTCGAGTTTCCAGAGAAGTCATGACCACACTTATACACCCACTTGATCAACATTTAATGGCCCTGTGTAGAGCTTCCGCTCTTGGTTATGACCAGTGCTGGTTATCTATAAAGGTGTAACCATTTCAATGACCTAATAGCATTTTGTACTGTGTACATGTGTATACTTGCACATGAATGTACCTATTTGGGAGCTGGTGTCATTGCAGGACATCAAGCACAACATCTTCTAGAACCTTGACCAGACAGCCAATGGAAGATACTGAGCCACAGGAGGTGGAGAATCTCACTTCAAGTGCAACTTTTGTCAATCGTGCTTATGATACAGAATCTTCAGCTGTGGAACAGGTAAGACAGTCTGGGGCATGTAACCACCTACAAATTCCTATGGTCTTTGCAACAGCTTTTGTCCAGGATCTGAGTACTTTGAGTTTCTCAGGACCATTATCACCATCACCTTAGCAGCATCTGGATGACTTTCACCATCACTGTCTGGAGAGTACTGGGGTGGTCTATGGGCAGAGTACAATTGTTTATCTGGCTATCTTTGCTGTCCAGATTTTAAGATAGGACAGCCTCTTTTCTTACTTTAGGACTAAATATTGCTGAATAGTCTGGGTTTTTGGGCTGCCATGGCTGCTGGTTTAAAACCATGCCAACACTAGTGGCTGAATATTGGCCTAAATTTCCAAAGTGGAGTAAGCGGAGTGCTTTCCATTCCTCAGCCAGGAGAGGATGAATATGCAAGAGAAGCAATGCATGCACCGCTTCTACTCTACATTGTACTTACTGTGGATATCCCAAAAGATGGACCATATGGGCCCTAAAGTATTCTGATGCATAAGTTATTTGCCTTGAAGGAAAGTGAGGGACCAGAGGATCAGTTTGTCTAGTGGTAGGGGGAAGCTCTGACAGAAGTAGGCCATCTTGTAGGCAGCCTTATGGGGCCACTTGTGTTAAACTTTGTATTCTTCCAGCAAAAATGGGCAGTCACAGGTGAGTCTGAAGCAGCAGTACAGTTTTTCTAGACATGTATTGCCAGAAAGTGGTACTAGGAAGGGAAGCACTCTTCTAGCCCTTTCTTTCTCCCCCCACCCTAACAATATTTTATAGTAATCTTTTTACATTTCAACAGGGAAAGTGGATCTCATGTAGGCAAACAGGTGCTCAAAAGTACATGCTGTCTGTATTTAGCTCACACCCTTGCAGGAGCGTTTCAAAGTCTGTTAAATTCAGGTACAGCAGGGTTTTCCCTTCCCCCAGAGGCTTTACAATCAATTTTTACCTGAGACAATGGGAGATTAAGTGACTTCTCCTTGTCATCTTGGAGCATGAGTTGGACTTGAACCCTGGCTCTGTCTGTTTTAACCACGATGCAGTGTATTCAGATCCATAGAGCTGAATGCCCAGTGCCTCATCTTGAAGGCTGGAACACATGATGTAGGGGAAACAAGGCTGCCATACAATTGCTGTTGTACTTTCTTGATCAAGTGATTGTATGACTTTCAGGGAACAATAGGTGATAACAACCACCACCACCACCACAGATTACCTACTAATAGGTTTCTCCTAGGACAAGCAGGATGAGTCAGCCACACTTGGTGACGTCATCCAGCACTGAGACGGAAGTACTCTCCATAGCTCAGAAAGGCTTTTGCCCTTCTGAGCATGAGCCAACTGGCCCTACCCCTGGCCCGCCCCTAGCTAGCCAGTTTCAGTTCTTCCGCCTTGGCAACAAGATGGACCTCTCTCCTCACCAACTGAAATCTACCATAATACTCCTTTTTACTTACTAATTTATGAATTAAATGTCTTCAATGATTTCTGATTCTTCCTTTGCTCAGATTTGCTCCAGTGTTTCTATCAGAGTGGCCAGACAGAGCCTCTGTGCTTGCCAGCCATGCGCTTGCATGCCAGCTGCTATCCTCCTAGCAGATACTGCTGATCCTACGGTCAGATCCTGCAATACCAGATGACGTTTTTTTCCCCCATTGCTGGGGAGTTCCATCAGACTGCAAATCGAGGACTACCCCCATTCTCACACTGCAAAGAGCTAGCCCTGCAGCATGGGACATGCCTTCCGGGCCTCCGTTCTCGGCTGTGTGTGGCCAGGAACAGGTGGGCAACTGTTCACCTCAGCCCGGGATGTGCCACTCAAGGCCTCCATCCCCAGCTGTGTTGCCGGCTGCATGTGTGGCCAGGTCCAAAATGGCATCTGTTCACCTCCCCAGCAAGGATTTGAAGCTGCTGCCGCCCCACCACCATACCTTCCACTATCTGCTCTTACGGCAGATCTCCTTTCAAGGCACATGCCCGCACTGGAGGGGATCGAGACGGCAATCGCTTCCCCAGAACAAGTTACAGGATGGGCCTCCATCCTAGCCTGCTCTACACCTCTGTCCAAAGGCTCAGCAATTAAAGCAGCCTCAGCAGTGCGATAGCTAATGGCGCTGAAGGGAAAATCTCCCTGGTGCATCACGGCCTGCCTCGGTGCTGATGGGTAGAGTCCCTTCCGATGAACATGTCCCTTCCGGTTGGCCTGCCTCAGCACCGCAGGCCTGCCTTGATGCTCATGCAATCCTGCAACCTGATGAGAGCACATCCATAATCCGAATGCAGCTGTTCTGCGAAGGAAATTTCATCCACCTCTCCCCTGGACCGCCAGACATCCAGCAGTAGCAAAGATCTGACTTGCTCTCCATGCTGCTCCACAGTGACTGCCGATGGAGCGCTATGGCTTGACACAGATCGACATCTCGGTCCATATCTGACTCCGTGGAGGCGGCAAGCAACGCTTCAGATTGACACGGACAGACTGCTCCTTGAGCCGAGTGCTGCACCTCCCAGTACGGAGCCATAATCCTGCCTAAGTTGAATCTCCCATATGGCACTCTCTCCTGGTGGGAGGCCGACAGGATCACACTCCGAGGCCAACTTGCACGCTTAGTTGCCTGCACCAAATTCCGGTGGGAACCACTGCTCTGAGTTGGGGAGGCTGCAGGAAAGCCAATCTAACCACCAGAACCCTAAGCATTGCTAAGAGGGAGCCCTCTTGCAAAAAAAAAAAAGGAAAGAGCCTCTCGACTGTCTGCATTACTGCAGCCATTGGCCCTCTGTGCAAAGACCCTCGTCGACCTCTCAAGGCATCAAGGTCAGATTCCCATATTAGCAATTCTCGCCACAACTGTGCTGGGTCTGTGGGTGTGATTAGCCACAAACAGCCTGCACCCAATTTGGTTAGCCAAAGAAGGCAGTGGCTACCACCTGGCCGTGGGTAGACTCTGTACCCTCAGTGGCACATTGCAGATCAGATGCAACAGTGTGGTGCAGTACACACAGCCAGTGTGTCCTGGAGCAGAGGGTCACAGGTTCAGGTCCCAGCAGTGCAAATATGTAAAGTGAAATAGGAAGGGCTATGGGCTGTTAAAATACCCCTCATTGCCACCAGACAGATACAGTGAACGACACATGGGCTATTCACCTACCCAGTCAAAGCTTCTGCTTGAGATTATGCACAACACAAGTGGCAACGGTTCGTTCACCCTTGGATCCAAACCAAGCCTCAGGAACTCCTCGTGTCCTCCAGTGGAAGGCTTGGCAATCCACAACCGTTCTCGGAGAACCAACTGCACCTAAGAATGTGCCTAGGATGCAGAGGTAGTTCCTCATAGCCTACTAGTCAACGCATGGACATGCAGAGGAAGATCCTCATAGTCCACTGGTTAGTGCATGAGCTTCAGGAACCAGGAAACAAATCAATTCCCAACCTCCTTTCCCTCATAGGTGAACAGTCAGCATGCACAAAACAATGCGCCAACAAGGGACCCATCTCTTCATCACATGTGACTCCAATAAACCTGGCCACCCGGTTTCCCCCCAGAGATCCCACATGCTCCTCCATCCCTCTAGGGACCCCCACATGCTCCTCCACTGGCCTGAATCGGCCAGGGGCACAAGCAAGGGCTCAAGCCATGCCAAGGGTGAACACAGGACTCTAGTTGTGCCAAAAGGTCCATCACCAAACTACGGCCCATACTTATAGCAGGGCCTCCTTCTAACACTACAGGCAACACGGACAAATGCCTAGCTGTCTCAAGATCTGAACTGCTACCTCCCGCATGGTCGCACCTGACCAGGCCAGCCGTCACGGTATCAATGCTTAATTTGCACCACTCTGTAGCTCAGTCGATGTTGATGTAATTCCTATCCTTACTTGCCTATTGCACCACTCTTGTAGCGTGCCCAACATGGATGCTGTGGCTATCCCTGCTCACAGTGACTACCTCAACGCTACTGCTCGTTGGACTCATCTCCTGCTCTCCGCAGCTGCCCATTGAGATTATACACTCACAATCACTGCGGCAGCACCTGCACGCATTGTGACTGCATGTTACACATTCACTACCACCACCATGCGCTGCATCTCATGGTGCACAACCATTATCACTGCACGCTGCACATTTGTACTGTGTGTGCGCACATTGCAGGTTGGCACCCCACCAGGTGTACTACGGTGTTGCCCTGCCTAATGGTGATATTCCAAGGTGCTCCAGGGCACACTACAGTGTTGCCCTGCCTAACGGTAATATTCCAGGGTGCTCCCGGGCACACCAATAAAACTTCCAGCCTTGTTAAATTGTCACCAAACCTGATCTGGCCCTTGGTCTCCCCCTATCCACCGCATCACTTGCCAGCTTGGGAGGCACCAAGTGTGGCTGATTCATCCTGCTTATCCTAGGAGAAAGCGAGGTTACTTACCTGTAACGGGTTCTCCGAGGACAGCAGGATAAGTCAGCCACACATACCCACCCATCTCCCCTGAAAGGGGGTCAGCCTCCAACCGGTGCCCACCTCCTAGCGGCTAAGGCTCAGCTAGTGACGAACTGGCTAGCTAGGGGTGGGCTGGAGGGTGGGGCCAGTTGGCTCATGCTCAGAAGGGCAAAAGCCCTTCTGAGCTATGGAGCATACTTCTGTCTCGGTGCCGTCAGATGACATCACCAAGTGTGGCTGACTTATCCTCCTGTCCTTGGAGAACCCCTGTTACAGGTAAGTAACGTTGCTGTACCATCAGCACTACAGTTTAATTTATCTAGCCAGCATAATTTCAGTTGATTGACAGGCTGTTTCCAATGCTGAAAATTGTAGGACTAAGCAGTGTTTTTCCTGGAGCTGTTCTATTAGATGTGCTAACACTGGAAAGTGACCACTAGGTTCTTGGAGTATTTTTCAGACCCATATTATCCACACTCAAATTAGTCTCGGGTTCTGACCTAAGCACTAGGTAAAAGAAGGAATCATTTGCATGTATTCACTTCTAAGCCTTCCATAAAAGGGCCTATTTTATAGCAGTATTTCCTTCTGTTATCCCTTTCAAGTGCTGAGTAGCCTGATTAGAGCAGTGGGCTAAGAACCATGGAAGCCTGGTTGGAATCACATTGCTGATCTCTGATCTTAGGCAAGTCACTTAAACCCTTAATTTACATTTGTACTTTAGGAAATGAAGCCCTGTGGGGAGAGGACAATACCCTACTGTATCTAGCTTGCTTGAATGGCTGAAAGGACCTGAACAGATTCCAACTATCCCTTCCTGATTTCAAATCTGATTGCCACCACCCTCCCCACCTCCACACCCCTTGCTGGCTGCATTCTTAAAAGCTGCACTGCTAGAAATGCCAGACGCTTTTATGTGAAGCTAGCATGCCATAATTTAGAAATAGACTTTTTCCCTGTTGGTGGTACTAAAGCACCTATTTGAAAAGTTGATTTTGGCTTCTGTGCCAACACATTTTTTCATGAGTGACACAAGGTGTCCAAGCAATCTTGTGCATGAATCACTTTTATTCGGTGGTTTCAACTGTGAAATGGGCCCTGCAAGTGATTCAAATTAGCTGGGAACCTGGCTTCCAGTCCTTATATTGACAAGGTTTAGAAACATTGCAGAGGCAGAATCCATGGCCCCTAGGAGGACGACATGCTGGCTGCCTGTAGTTGTTGCTGTAGAGCAGGGGTCTCCATTTCCAGTCCTGGAGGGCCACAAACCAGTCAGGTTTTCAGGATGTCCCTAATGAATATGCATGAGATAAATTTGAATACATTGGGGGCAGTGCATGCAAATATTACGCAGATTCATTAGGGACATCCTGAAAACCTGACTGGTCTGTGGCCCTCCAGGACTGGAATTGGAGACCCCTGCTCTGGAGTGAACATGGGGTCGGCCTAAAGGCTTCTGATGCCCTAGGCAGGCCAACCCATGCTGCTCTTCCCTCCCACTGGCATCCATATTACCTGAGGGGGGAGGGATGGGGCCGCATTGACCCCCTCCCAATTTTTCAAAGCAGTGGCTTTGTACCACTGCTTTATGTGCACACCCATGACGGTCCTAAAACACCTACCTGCATGCAAGCACTGTGGCCTTCCACCCCACCTCCCCTGACAGGAGCCTGCATCAGAGGGGGGCAGGAGCAGCAGGCTAGGAGTGCACACACAGGTGCTTTAAGGCCCATGGCAGCCACTGCTTTGAAATCATGGCAGGGTCATGTCACACTGCCCACTGGGGTCTGCCTCCTTACTAGTACACTGTAGGACCTTGGGCAAGTCACTTAGCCTTCCATTACCACAGAAAGGCCTGGCAATCTACTTCCACTCACACTGCCAGGAAAACACAGGAGGGTTCTGGGTCACCAAGAGCCTACATTGACTGAAAGGCACACATTGCATTGTTGCAGCAGGATAGACTAACAGAAGCAGACTTCCAAGAAACAGCAATACCCCTTCCTTTTTCAGGGCACATAGAGGGAAAGATGTTAGCCCCCATATCAGACATCCAGTTGCACCTGACAAGCTTCTGAAACAGAATAACCCTGTGCTATACAACTAATCAACTATCCTAAAAACATCTATAATAGTCAACCCAGACCTTTCCTGCAACATGTCGAACAAACTTTTCAAAAGATGCAGAAGCAGCATGTAATGTTTTTTTTTTCTGGCTAAGAAATTTATGCCACGATCACACTGACCTAATATCTATAGTGCTCTTTAATTTTTAACACTGTTTTTATCATTTGCATATTCTGCACAAGTGACTTTCATGTGTAAGGCACCCATATGGCAACTCTGTAATGTACCACCAAGAGTTCTTGGAGTGAAGACAATTGCACTGTTGCACATCTACTGATGCTCTGGAGGAGAATGCATGGCCTTTTCCTGATCTCTTGTAGAGATCAAATAGAATGTGCGGTCCTTAATTGTTACCATATAGAAAAAGCAAAAATCACTAGAGGGATCAATAGAACATTATACCACAACACCAGATTTAGGCATAGGCAATGCCTACATATGCCTAGGGCACCAAATTCTGAATGTACCCAAAAATGGACACATGTCCCAGTCTCTGGGAGATTCTTCCTCCCACTGGTCATGTGCCAATGAATGCCCTGAAGTCTGACCCTGGCATGTAAGTTAGAAATACTCTAACCACGGACCATTAGCCTCTGAAAGATCAACCAGCCCAAAGTGCTGAAGCTGCAGAGCCTGCCTGTATAATGGGGAGCTCTAGCTGTTAGACTTGGGCAGTCTAGCAGGGAGATGTGGTCTGTGCCTCCTGGTTGAGGATACCCTGTTAGGTGGTATTTGGCAGATGTTGAATGCAGGGCTATTGTCACTTAAGCAATGCTCCTGTGGCCTGGAATGAGCGCATAGTCAAGTCATCTGCTGCTGCAAAGTCTCTGAAGTTGCTTTGTCTCCAGGGCGTTCTCTCCCAGCCTCTACCTATCTGTCATGATCCATTTGACATCTCCAGAAGAGACTAGGGAGCTCTCCTTTCTAAGTCTCCAGGATCTGAGACTCTAGGGGGGATATTAACCCCAATCCTGGCCCCCCTAGACTTTTCTCATGTTGAGAAGCGGCCTTCACGTAACTTATCTAATCTTATCCATATCCCTCTCCTCTCCTCTCCCCTTCTCATGTGCCTTGTGGAATGCACACTGTCTCTAACAAACTTGCTTTTACTTATGACCTTTTTATCTCTAATGCCCTCCTTACTCTGAGATCTGGCTTCTCCCTGACGACACGGCATCTACTGCTGCTCTGTCTCGGGGGCTATCAAGTCTTCCACACATCATCCCACTGGCCGTGGAGGTGGTGTTGAGCTTCTACTTTCTCCCTCTTGTCAATTCCAACCCCTCATCCTACCTCAGTCTCACACTTCTCTCCCCTTTGAAGCCCATTCTATCTGCCTTTTCACTCCACTCCCCCTCTGAGTAGCTGTTATCTATCAGCCTCCCAATAAGCCTGTTTCTATCTTTCTTGCTGACTTTGACTCGTGGCTATCTGTCTTTTTTGACCCCTCCTCCCCCACTCCTACTTTGGGATTTTAACATTCATGTCGATAATCCCTCTGATCCCCATGCTTTAAAGCTCCTCTCCCTTACCTCCTCGCTCGACCTTCAACTCTGTTCCTCTGCCCCCACTCACCAGCTTGGCCACTGCCTTGACCTGATTCTTCAACTGCTTACCCTCCAACTTCTGTAACTTTTCCTTATCTGACCACCACCTCTTAAGTCTTAATATTCATCATCCCCCGCTTCAGCCTCGTCCTGTCTCCACCAACCTATTTAGAAACCTTCTTGCCATTGATCCCTTAGCTCTCTTCCAACATTTCTTCACTCCTTCCACTCTGTCATCCAAATCTGTTGAGGCAGTGACCTATAGCGCACTCCTCAGCCATGGATGCTCTTGCCCTGCCCACCCCACATCCTGTAAGGCGTTCTACACCCCAACCCTGGCTCTCACCCACTGCCTGCTATCTATGCTTCTGTGCCTGCTCTGCTGAGCATGTTTGGCTCAAATACCACTCCCGTGCTGATTCTTGCTTCTCTTTCCAATCAGCCATAGCACTTGCCAAGCAAGACTACTACATCCATCTGACTAACTCTTGCCTCTGATCCTCAACGTCTCTTTAGTACTCTGTTCTCTCCTCAATGTGCCTCCACCTCTGATCCCTCCTTCCCTTCCTGCCCAAACCCTGGCTGACTACTTCCATGTCGACAAAATCCATAAGATCACCCTCCAATTCCCAACTCTTTCCCCCTACCTCTGCTACCCTCTCCTCCTTCCCTGTGGTCTCCGAGGAAGAAACTGCGCGCCTTTCTTCCTCCAAACCCACCACCTGCTCCTCTGATCCCATCCCCACCCATCTCCTAAGCCCTATCTCCTCTACTGTTGTCCCTTCCATATCTCATATCCTCAACCTATCACTCTCCACTGCAACCTTCCCTGCTGACTTCAAGCATGCTGTGGTCACACCCCTCCTCACTTGATCCCACCTGTCCTAATTATCAACCCATCTCTCTCCTTCCCTTCATCTCTAAACTACTTGAGAGTGCAGTCCACCACCGCTGTCTCGATTTCCTCTCCTCTCACACCCTCCTTGATCCTTTAGTCTGGCTTCTGTCCCCTTCATTCCACTGAAACGGCTCTTACCAAAGTTTCTAATGACTTGTTCTTGGCAAAATCCAATGGCCTTTTCTCTGTCCTCATCCTTCTTGATAGCTCTGCTGCTTTCGACACTGACCACAACCTTCTACTCATCACCCTGTCCTCACTTGGTTTTAAGGGATCTGTACTATCCTGGTTCTCCTCCTACCTCTCCCATTGCTCTTTCAGTGTGTTCTGGTGGCTCCTCCTCTGCCACCCTGCTCCCAGTTGGTATACCCCAGGGTTCTGTTCTGGGATCACTCCTTTTCTCTCTGTACCAAATCCCTTGGTGCCCTTATCTCTTCCCATGGCTTTCATTACCATCTCTATGCTGATGACTCAAATCTACCTCTCTACATCTGAACTCTCCAGCTATCCAGACCAAGATCACTGCTTGCCTTTCTGACATTGCTACCTGGATGTCTCACTGCTGCTTGAAACTGAACATGGCCAAAACTGAACTCATCTTCCCCCAATGCCTCCCCTCTTCCCCCTTTCTCAGTCTCTGTGGATAACTGTAATCCTTCCTGTCTCCTCAACCTGTAACTTGGGGGTTATCTTTGACTCCTTTCTCCACATATCCAGCTCTTAGCAAAGGCATGTTTCTCTACAACATCAGCAAAATTCGCCCCTTCCTTTCTGAAGTCACTACTAAAATGATTATCCACTCCTTGATCACCTCCCACCTTGATTACTGCAACCTTCTCCTTGCTGGTCTTCCTACAAACCAGCTCGTTCCCCTTCATTCTATTCAACATTCTGCTGTTCGACTAATTTTCCATCAGCCTTGCCATACCCACATTACTCCTCTTAAGTCACTTCACTGGCTTCCCATCTGTTTCCATATCCAGTTCAACTTCTCCTCCTGACCTATAAATGCATTCACTCTTCAGCCCCCCCAGTATCTGTCATCTCTTGTCTCTCCCTACATCCCTTCTTGGGAACTTTGTTCTATCAGTCTACATCTATTTATGCCCTTCACTCGTACTGCTAATTCCAGACTTTGCTCCTTCCACCTGGCTGCACACTTTGCCTGGAACAATCTACCTGTCAGTGTGCCATGCGCCCTCCCTGGCCCTCCAAGTCCAGATTGAAATCTCACCTCTTCACTGTTGCTTTCAGATCCTGACTCCTGTTGTGACTTGACTAGATTATAAATGCCGTGTTTGTGCTTTTTGCCCTGTCTAGATTTCTCCCTGAATATTGTCTTACTAGACTGTTAGGCCTGATTTGTAATTTGTATTTTGTCTTAACTAGATTGTAAACTCTGAGCAGGGACTGTCTCCTACTTGTCTGTACGGCGTTTTGTACGTTTGCAGTGCTATATAAATGCTCAATAGATATAGTCCCTGTATGCTCAGTGTGAACAAGACAAACTAATAGTTACATTCACCAATACAGTTCAAAAAGGGTTCCATTACTTCAAGTTTTGAGAGAGCCCTTTTTATAATAGTCCAGTGGTTATATGTAAATAAAGTTGGCCTTCACTGCTATGTTTCACCAACAAGTGGTGCTCTCCTAAACCCCTTAAACAGTCTCCAATCTTTAAGTGCCAAATCTCTCCAGTAATTCTTAGGCCTCCAGTTGCCTGGTCAGCCTGCCAGTCATCCATGGCCTCTGACAGTCCTCCCCAGAACATGTGCCTTCTCTTTCCCACTCCATCTCACTAGAGCCCTCTGGAGGAAGGTCTATTTCTATGTCCTGGTTGGAGGCAGGGTTCTCTTTCCTACTGCCAGTTCCATAGGGCTTATTTTTGTGGACTCCACTACCACCTTGCTTTGGTTCCAGGGGGTTTCCCTCTCTTCCCCACCCCCTTCACAGGGATCAAAACCCCTCCTGCCAAAGTTGGGACCCTGGGTTTGGGGATAAGTTTGGGAACCTGTGGTCTCCTAACCTGGAGCTTTGGGTTTCCCTTGTGACAAGACACATACCCTGTCAGTTAATAGTGTAGGCCAATACAGACTGATTAGATTGCTTGACCAAAGAAAACAGTTGACATGTTTCCATACGCTCCCTTGGGATTCCAGCACAATCGAGGTCCTGGAAAGCCAGGTTGTATCTACATTCCATTGAGAATCTATATCCATAATGTCATAAGCACTAACTTGGTCTATAAGCTTTACTAATAAAATACTTAATGTCTTAATGTATGTTAAAGGAATAAAATACTAGCAGAGACTTTTTGTGAATTGCTTGAAATTACTGAGAAATGTAAATGCAGGACCACCAGTGGGCACAGGTAATAAAACTGAATGCTAAACAAGTTTACTAGTGGAAAATGTCCATAAATGAATGGCTTCTATTTCATTTTTAAGACTAATTGTGTGTGTTTTTTCTCTACAGGAACTGATCACCCCATTACATTCAGAATGATGTTTTGTGAGCACTGGAGACTTATAAATTATATTTTGCTTTTCAATAAAACAATACTGTAAAGTTTCAAGTCTAATTTATTTCCTATAATAGCAAAAGCCTAATATTTAATGTGTATGGGGGGGGGGGAGGGGGCATGTTTGAGGATCTTATCCTGCTTTCCAGGAGTTGATCCTATATCAGGAATCCTGTTAAGTGGTTGCTGCTGAGGTTTACATTGTTCTTCGGTTAGTAACTGAAGTTTAGTAGCATGCCTCCTGAATGATGGCTGATATGCATGCTGAGTCTTTGTATTTTCTAAGAAGCCCTCATCTAGCAAAGGATGAAAGCTTGCGCCCGTTTGCATAGGACATGGCTTCCCAAACCTGTCCTGTGGGCACCACAGCCAGCTGGACTATCAGAATATCCACAGTGAATATGCATGGAAGTCTTATGACTTGCAAATCCAATTTGCTTTCTCATGAATGAAGGTCGTGGGGTCTCAGGACAGAGTTGGGAAGTCGGCCATTGGAGATGAGATTGAAGGCCACCAGAATAGGGTGGGTTGGTATTTTTAAAGTAAAATCTATTTGCCTAGGCCTTTAAGATGAGCTTATGCAGGGGGCAGAGACTTCTCTCATAGCTGATTCTTCCCAACTTCCCCACTACCCTATATTCTGCTGACTGCCACCCACATCACCTCTCATATGGTGCTGTTTTGCAGCATATGCACAAGACATCCACGATACGCCAGGTCCACACAACTTAAGTTCCTTTAAAAGATGCAGATGGCTCAGAATAGTCCGTCTACCCTGTTGAGATCCACTTTAGGTACATACTGTAGGTGTTCCTATATCAACTTAACATCTTTCTCTCCTGTTTCTCTCCCCTCAGTCCTATATTCACTGCTGTCCTCCATCTATCCCAATAATGCCCAGGCTAAGTGGCCCCCACTGGCTATAGTAAACCTTTTCAGGCCTCTCATTACCAAACATAGTATTAATCCCCAAAATCATGATGGTTGGTTGGATCTGATGATAGGGTTGCTAATGTTTTGAAAGATACAGCCACATGTCATGCCTGTGGTCCATCCTGCCCTGCCCCTCACCCCACACTCCAAAATAACTGCAGTAATAGCAGCAGTGCAAGATTCAGCACCTGCTGGCCACATCAGTGGGATGGGGGGGGGGGGGGAAGGTCTAGAGGCAATTGATAGTGCAAACTCTTCTACAAGTTACCCAGTTCCAGGAGTTAGATTTTAAGCCTGTCCTGGATTTGACAATCTCATTCTGATGCATTATGGGATCTGCAGCACTGATTCAAATGGGTAAATTCAGGAACTAAATATCATACTGTATTGCAATGCAAACTTAAAATCAGAACTCCTGAGACTGACAAGGGAGCTCTGATTCTGTATCCACAGAACTCCCTCCCCAGCATCTCCTTCAAAACCCAGTACAGAGCAGAGCTAGGATACTTCCCCTATAGTATCTATGTAGCAGCAACATAAACCCCCTCAATGCCAGACATTATTGTGAAGTAATACATAACCCTACCAAAAGGTTGCTTAGGACCTAGGGCAAATCGACCATGCCAACACTAACTTCCAAACCTCACACATGTGCTGCCTTTTCTTAGAGACATTTAACATTGCAGTGAGTCCTAGAACATCCATACAACTACTAGGAAGACCAAACAAGCCAGATCAGTATGGGCCTCTAGAAGTTGCCAAGTTCCAGGAGCATGTTTTTGCCAGTTCTGGCTTTAAATTTCAACATTAATGCCATACTGGGTCAGACAAAGGTCAATGAAGCCCACTATCTTGTTTCAAACAGTGGTCAATCAGGTCACAAGTACCTGGCAGGTTCCCAAAAAGGTACACAGATTCCACAATGCTTGTCCTGGGGTAAGCAGTGGATTTACGGGTCCTCTTTAATAATGGTTTATGGACCTTTCCTCCAGGAACTTGTCCAAACCTTTTTTAAACCCAGCTATACTAACAGCTTTTACAACATCCTCCAGTAACAAATTCCAGAGGAGTTGAGTGAAAACCTTTTTCTTTTATTAGTCTTAAATGGGTTACACTGTAGCTTCATTGCATGTTGCTAGTTTTTCCACTTTTGGGTGGCATAAACAATTGATCTAAATATACATATTGCACTCCATTCATTAATTTATAGACCTCTCATATCATATTTTTTCCCCAAGTTGAAGAGCCCTAACCTTAAGTCTTTCCTCATAGATTTATCCTTCTATCCCCTTTGTTTTAGTTGCTCTTCTCTGTACCTTTTCTAATTCTGCTATCTTTCTATGACATGGAAACCAGGAATTGCATGTAATATTCAAGGTGAGGTCACACCATGGAATGAGGCATCTTTCTTCTCTAGTCCTTTCCTTGTGATTTGCTTTCTTGGCCACTGCTGCACACTGGGTTTCAACATATCCACTATGACATCTAAATCTCTTTCCTGGGTGGTGGTTCTTAATGTGGAACGTTGCATCGTGTAACCATAGCTGGGGTGTGTTTCTCCTAGGTGCACAACTTTGTACTTGTCCACATTAAATGTTGTCTGCCATTTGGATGTCCAGTCTTCCAATTTATCAAGGTCCTCTTGCAGTTGTTCACTCTTGGGTTTTAACTGAATAATTCTCATCTACAGATTTGATCACCTCACTTGTTCCTATTGCTAGGTCATTTATGAATGTTAAAAAGCAACAGGCCCAGCACAGATACCTGGGATACTCCACTTCACCTTTCTCTATTGAGAAAATTGGCCATTTAGCCCACTCTGCTTTCTTTCTTTGAACTAGTTCCTGATCCACAGTAGTACATTGTCTCCTATCCTATGACTTAGTTTTTGTATTGTGATATCTACAGCACTGATTTTAACCATTGGATCAGTTTTACGGGTCCCATGATGTGTCAGAATAAGACTGTTTGTTAGAAATACAGGACCAGCTTAAACTATCACTCCTGGAATAGGGTAATGTGGTACTCTGCTGTCTGTTCAGCATGTGTGATTGAGGCCAGCTAGTTTGGATTTTCTATGTAGTACCAATCTGGCCTCAACATGCTGAACAGTCAAGTAACCTGGTTCTAGGACTGAGATTTTCATAGTCCTGGATTTGACACATCATGGGACCTGCAGGACTGATTCCAATGGGTAAAATTGGGGGCTATAAATACCATACTGTATTGCATTGTAAACTTAAAACCAGAACTGGCAAAATCTCACACCTGGAACTGGGTAACTTGGCAACTCATACCTTCAAGTACAAAATAAGTGACTACAAGCCAAAAATAGAAATATGTAGACACAAATTAAATCAAAACCCTAGCTGTATGAGTAGCACCAGAGAAATCGAAAGATGCATTTTCTCCTGTACAGTGTAAGATATAAAACAAATTTCAAAGGATACATTACACAGCTCATAGAATTAGTCCACTGCTCTACATTCAGTGAGGTGGCACAATCTAGTGGCCAGTCATCCTATGAGCAGTGTAATGTATCCTTTGACATTACAGATTGTCAGACCTCATGGGTGGTATACATTATCATTTGCCCCTGTGCATGACTATATGTAGGTAGAATGTGCCATCTTGTTAAGGCATGTCTCAGCAAACACAAATCCTGCTTGAAGAATAGAATGTTAACAGCCCCTGTTGTATAACACTGCATTGAACACCAACATTTTTGGCACCAACTTCATTGGTTGATCCTGGATGGGATTAGGGACCTTCAAGCTGGCCAAGCAGAACAATGCTTGATTAGGTTGCAACAGAAATGGATTTTTGATTTAAAGGCTATCCTGCCCACAGGATTGAATGACTGGACTGGACAACCATACTTTGAATCTATTGGCTGCTTGCCTGCTAAGTATGCTTGCAGTCTGTTTAAACCTCTCAATATGAGGTATTTAGGTGTTCCTGAAAGGGGTATTAGCTACCTGCTTGGTCTGGTTCTGAGGCAGCCCTGTAACTTGATGGATGAAACTTGAGTTGACAACAGGGTTGAGTAGCAACATCAGTTCTGAGGGTCAGGGGTTAAAGCATAAGTTAAGTTGGGGGGGGGGGGGTTGGGGGATCTAAATATTTTAAATGCATTTAGAAATTGTAGAAAAAAAAAAAAGAAAAACAGGTCAAGGCCTGTGAATGAAAATAGGGTCATTCATGAAGGGTGTTTTGCAGTGTGAAAATATACTCGCAAGTGCAACCCCTTGCCCCTCTGAGGCCATTCCTGATCCTTAAATGTGTGTAGTGTCAGTTATTTACTAGAAGGTATTTATGCACTAAGTGACATTGAGAGAGAGAATTTAACTTCTTGGTCCAGTTCTCTCCCCCAACCCCCCTCCCCCCGGTCCGTTTGTAGTGTTCACCTTAACTCTTAGTTTGGTCACTAAACAAAAGGGGGCTCAGCAACCCCCATGCTGCATCTCTCACTCCAACAAACACAAGCCCTACCCAATTGTTTCCCCTGCATACTGTATCCAACTGCTTTCTTCTCTCATACTCCTTTACTTTTGTGTCCCCTACCTTATCCTGATTTCTCCTTACTTCCTTTTTCTGGCACCTACTTGTAACTCCCTACTACTTTCTATTCCCCTTTTTTGCTATATCCACTCTTCATGACACCTGAACTTTTTTCTCATTCTGCCTATCAACTGTTCTGCCCTTTTTCTCCTTTTTGCTTCTACTCCTTTCAACCATGACCCACCCTATTTCTCTCACTTTTGCTACCCCAGATTCTCCCCTTTGTGCTCCCAATCTTTTCTAACTCCCATCTTCTTTCTAGCCCCTTTTTCTTCCCATTCCTAGACCCAATCCCCCTGCACACATCTGACCCACTGTCCCAATCCCTTCATTCTTCTCTGCCTCCTACATGACCAGGCCAAAAAGGCAATGGAATTAACAGATACTATCTCCTCATACCTTGGTGAAGAGAATGACCAGACTCTTCTTTTTCTTCAATGGTTCAATCTACATTTTCTCCCCTATCTTCATGGTAGATACCCAACTCTCTCCATGTTCCACTGTGACCCCCTAGTTTTCTCCCATCCCCTTCAGTACACATATGCCTATAATTTTCTCAACCTTCCCCAGAAACATCTATAGCTTTCTTTCAAATGCCCTTTCTCTAACACCCTCTCCTGCCCCTCCCCCCCTGCTTTGTCTCAAAACCCCTGGTGCAATTGTGACTATCTCAGTACTTAAGGCTTCTGCCACAGGCATGTTAGTGTATGAGAAGAGACTTCAAGACCTAAACATGTACACTTTGGAGGAGAGGAGGTACAGGGGAGATATGATTCAGACCTTTAAATACTTTGAGAAATAACGACCAAACAAACCACCTCCAAAGATGGAGAAGCTGCAAAACTAGAAGGCATAATATGAAGCTACAAGGTGGTAAATTGAAAGTCAATGTCAAGAAATATTTTTTTCACTGAAAGGATGGTGGATTCTTGGAATGTGCTCCTGATGGAAGTGGTGGGGCAAATACAGTCACGGAGTTCAAAAGGGCATGGGACAGACAGTGGATCCCTTTATAGCAACAAGAAAATATCAAAATAATCTGAACCATCTAATCCCTTAACAAAAGAAGGGTGTACTATAAGGAGTGGTGGGATTACCCCTAAACCAAGACATGGGGAAGGGTGGCCTGCACAGAGCAGCAGGTGTACCTACTCTTGACATCGTACTGGGCAGATTAGATAGACCATACTGGTCTTTATCTGCCATCATTTACTATGTTACTATGTGTTCTCAACAACCCCCTTAGCTCTTTCTGAATCCTACTGTTTACTTTCCCAGTTCTCTTCTTATCCCTCACCATACCCTCCACCTCAGCAGAGTAGCTTTTAGCTCTCTACTCTTGCTGCACCCAATCTTCTCTCTTCAAGTTGCCTGGTCTCTGGCGGCCAGGGGTGGTTTAAAGTAATATGCTTATAATATCACTACTAATTTTGCAAACAAATACCATGTATCCAAAATATACAATGCAAAAAGCCCCTTTAAATTGATATAATAAATATACTCATGCTTTCATGATATCAATTTAAAGTTTTTTTTTTGCATTGTGTATTTTGGATATCAAGGTAATATGCTGCATGAGCTGAGAGGTAAGCTGGTACTGTGCCCCCTCTCCTACAGTACTGAAAATCCAAAGGCTTTCCCAGAGCTCTAGTCCAGGAGTGGAGGCATCCTATCGCTCAAAACAGCAACATGTTCCTAGGCTATATAATTTTAAATGAACTTTGGTAATGTTTATATGGATCAAATTGTTCTAACTTATGTAGCCTAGGACTATAATATAAACCATGCTGACTCCTGACCTGCACATGTTTACATTTAAATATAGTCTATGAAAACCAAAGGAGATGCAAGGCGATCACATACCGGGGAGCAAAAATTAAAGATGATAATGCTAATGCCATAACATCAAATTTTATTTTAATGTTGTAAACTGCATTGGTTCTTGCTTTTCCTTTTGGAACATACATTCTGCACCCTGGGCAACTCCTCTCCCAGCCTGGCACGTATTTGACATGGATTAGCTACGGTTGGAAACGGCATACTGGGCTCGATTGAACCTTTTTGTCTGACCCAGTATGGTATTTACGTGCTGTTTTTTTTTTTTAAAGGTACAGAGCAGCACTAGGACAGATCCTCATAACATAGAATGCAACATGCCAAAAATAATTGTTGATATGGATGACTGTCAGTTCTGTAACGATAATATCAACCTTTAGGGAGGACTGGGCATCTTGTGAAGTGGTTATATTACAAAACCAACTCGGAACCTATAAAGAAAATCTACCATAAGAGCATTAACTTACAAAGCTCACCCCAGGAGCCTACTTGGAAAAGAACAGCACTAAAAGTACTACAGTAAGCTGTTGAGCATCAATACATATCTCCAAATGGAATATTGCAGTATGGATCCCTACAGGGACACTCCCTGCTAACAGCACACATGGCCTTTATAAGCAGTTATGCTCTGCATGTGTTACTAAGTACTGAATAAGTGACTGTAAATTAAAATCAGAAATATATTTAATATACCTGGCACAAGGCAGTCTAGTAAATAGAACCATATGGATAAAAAGCCAGACTCTGCATGCAATATAACACCAGCACAATAGACGGATGCAGATTCACCTGTACTGTGCAAAACATAAAGAAAATAGGTAGAGGCTAATCTTCAAAAAGCCCAATATTTAACAGGCTGTTGAGTGATTAGTGCTGCCCACACTATCCTGAGATGCAGCAGCCTTCAGATGGTGACTGCTATTGAATAGCCAGGCTGAGTGCCCCTACCTCGAGAAGTGGTGATTTTCAGTCTGGATGTATCCAGATAACAATTTTGGCCTGCTTTGCATGCAGCCTGTGTTATTCAGATAACCAGGGCTAGCGCCAGCTCTGGTTCAAAGCGTTGGTGCCCTAGGCAAATCTTAAGCGTTATGCCTTGCTGGCTGTTGGAATCTATTTATTTATATTTGGTTTTTTTATACTGCTTTATCATTTAGTCAATGGTTTACATTGTAACTTAAACTTGGTAATGTACATTGAACAGGGACATTGGTGACGTGGATTCTTCTGAGGCAATGGAGGGTTAAGTGACTTGCCCAAGGCCACAAGGAGTGCCAGTGGGAACTGAACTCTGCTCGCTTGGTTCCCAAGCCAGAGCTTAAGCCATTAGGTATCTGCTCCACTCTATTGTTTAGCTTCAAATGCCCTGCTCTTTGCGCACACCCCTTCTCCCCAGAAGCTATTGCCCCAGGTGACCACCTAGTTTGCCTAATGGCTGGGCCAGCTCTGTGGATAACTGTTGACTATCTGGACAAGTCAGTGCTTATGCAGATAGCAGTGGTACTATCCTTGCTCTGCCCACAGCCTGCCCCTTCCCAGGAACAGTACAAGGATATGAGGTGCCCTAGATGCCTGCTGCCTCTGCCCGGTCAAAGTGAGTACCAGCACCAATGCAGCCCTGGATGCCTTGGGAAGCACTGTTTTGATCATTTTAATACCCTACCAAAAATCCCCTAAATAATCCCCCCCGTGAACCAAAATTATATATCTTTTTGTCGGACCGCAATGAGGGAGGTTCAGATAGACTTCTAAACCACACCCGTCAATTGGGGTCCATTTTAATCACAAACGCACTAAAGAACTGTGTTTGTGATTAAAATGGACCCCAATTGACGGGTGTGGTTTTGAAGTCTATCTGAACCTCCCTCATTGCAGTCCGACAAAAAGATATACAATTTTGGTTCACGGGGGGGATTATTTAGGGGATTTTTGGTAGGGTACTTTTATGCATCTCTGGTAGCGGGATTTATTTTGAGCGATTGATCATTTTAATGGCATTGCTGCTGCTACAGTTCCCGAAGAGGGGGGTAGTTGGTCATCCTGAAAACATCGGTGCTCTAGCAACCACCTGGTTTACCTGATGGGCAATGCCGGCCCTGCCCTTGCACCCTGGGTCAGACCAAGGGTTTCTGCTGATTCTGTCTTGGGGTGTCAAGCAGCAGGCCATGTGTGCTGAAGGACATGGCTTGCTGTAGGCAAGAAAGCTACAGCAAAAAGCAGCTGCAACTGCCCACCTCCTGCCAAATGGAATCTGTGGCATGGCTGGTCATGTACTACTGCCACTGCCTACCAAGGCTAACTGCCTAGCTTGCCCATTAGATGGGCCGGACCTGCTTGCACTAACCAAATGGTGCAGGAGAAGTCTGTGGAAATATTGAGAAGCATTATCCAGATAGTACTGCTGAATATTATGCTCAGCACCCTTATCTGGACAGCTTCGTGTTGGCTATCTAGCTAAGAGTTCTGAATATTTTGCTCCTAAGTTACAAAGACTGAAAATGGTCTTTTTCTACCTTTTGTTGTCTGACCATTTTATTCTATAATCATCTTGATCTCAGCTCTGCTTTCTTTTGTCTTTAACTTGCGTTCTAGGATCTCTAGTCCACTTCTCTTCCCTCCTATCATCTTCACCTCTTTTCATCTATGTTACTTATCTCCTCCCTTTTCAGTGTTCTTCCATTTTATTCTTTTCACTTTGTCAACTCAGATTTCAGTCGTCCTCCTTACTTTCAACTCTTAATAGGGCCCTTCCCTTTCCCAACTCTCTCCTTTCCTAGCCTTTAACTATCTCCCCGTCCAGATGGACTCTATCCAAGAACTGTCACTTCTTTCTCCTCCCTATCCATTGCCTCCCCCACATTTTCTTACCCTATCCCCCCCCATGTCCAGTTTTGTCCTTCTCTTTCTGTGTCCCCCCACCCATGTCCAGTATCTTCCCTCTTAATTCCTATCCTACCCATATCCCTCTATCTCCAGTATCTATTTCCTCTCACATTCAGTATAGTACCCCCTCCCATCTCTCTCCATTTTCCCATGTCCTTTCTATTTCCTTTTGTGTGCTCCCAAGCGGTCTTGTTGCCCCTATGCCAAGTATCTCTTGTCTCTCTCCCTTCCCCTTATTCAGCCTCTGTTATCTGTTATATACCCCTTACTGTCACTCACTATCTTATGTTTAAACCCCCTCCTATGCCAGTAGGCACAGCATATTTTATTTCCCTGCCTTATGGTGTCTCATCTCTGCTGCTGCCTCTTCTTACAAACTTGGTGGCAGCAGAAATAAAATCCATCTGAAACATGGGACCTTTGGACCATCTGTGCGATGCAAAAGTCTTGCTGCTCCTGGCCTCTGTCTGTTGATAACAATACAAATCCTCTTCCTGAAGGACATGAAAAAGCAGTTTACAATGGAAAAAAGAGGCACAGAGTTTTAACATTTACAGACCACGCTGTCATGTTCAGGAGGCTGTCTACGTTAATTGTCTGTGAAGTGGTGGAAGCAGCTTGGAAAGTAAGCGAACGAGTTTTTATCATGGCTCAGTTCCTCTTCATAAGCTTGGATAAGTCTTTAGTTCTGATTGGAGACAGATGGAATGCACCTTGCTGGTAGCTCTGTAGCAGTCCAAGTCTCTCGAGCAGGTAGTGCTTTCATTGATAGTGTTATGGTACAGCTGTTTGCTCTCAAGCATTGCATGGTTATGGGTCCTTGTCATGCTGGAACATAGAAGTGTGTGGTAGTGTTTAAAATAAGTGGTTCTGCTTTCCAGGATCGTTAGCACAGCTGTGGATCCAGGAATGTGACAAAAATCATTGGTATCCTTGTGTCTCCCTGCTGAACAGCCCTATTATTAAGGAGGAAAATACATGTCTATCCCACTTCCTGCTGCATGCAGATTTGCAAAGTTGCTCTGCCTTTGGAAAAATGCAGCTTAGCTGCTTTCCTGATAAACCTGTACAACTGGAAAGGCAAGGTCGGTCTTTGGCATGTGAGTGACTGACCTGCTACTATCTGTGCACAATCCGAAACTGAGATCAGCTCTACATGTCAAGCGGGAGCTTCCTGCTACAGTATTTACTCTGGCTTTTTAAGACTGTTCAATTGTGAACTTTACATGCATACATAAAATCAAACGTGACATCCTTTTATTAGAAGAATATTTCTTCATTAGTTTTTGACTACTGCCAGGCCCTCCTTTAAGAACGGTTCCTAGTACAGCCACTTCAAACGACGTGGTATCTACATGCAGAGTGGGCTAGTTTGAGGATTTATTTTCAGTGGCAACTTTCTACAAGGTTGTCAGGCTGCTGACCTGGACCTGCATAAATTTTGTCCCTTTATTCTGTTGGTCATGCTATCCTTGTCTTACTCGGAGCCCTGGCTTGGATTTTCATTTTCGAGTAAGAGGTTGACCTCCAGGGTCAAAGGTGTAAAGCAATGTGCTTCTAAAGCTACAATCCAGTGTGGTGTTTCAGTAAACATTTTACTAAGCTTATTTAACATGAATAATGGGATATGCAGTGCTTTAGTATTATCCATGATACAAACTCAAGTTAGTGAATGTGCTTTGCTCCTTGAAGCCCCTATTTCTTGTTGCCTTTGGAGCCGTGCCTGGTAGTGTATGCTTTATCCTGCCTGATTAGGGATATTCTGGGGCGATGCTGCCTTTCTGTGCTGCCCTGTGCAAGTGATGGCTGTGCTACCTCACCCCACCACACCCTATCTGAGGATTCCATTGAAGCCCTTCATAAGTCTCTCTTAACCCAACAGCATGAGACTTTTTTGAGCGGTAGCTTTATTAGTCTAGAGCAGCAAAACAGCAGAGGTAAATGCTACCTTATAGACAAGGAGTTCTCAACCCAGTCCTCATGCCTAACACATGTATGTCATGGAGAATGTCAAGGGCTTTGTGCATCTTTCTGTCTCATAGGGAGTGGCAAGGGCTTCCTGTGTGTGTATGTGTTGGGCAAGACCACATGCGTCTGTCATAGGGAGTGTTAGGGGGGCTGCATGCGTCTGTCATTACTACTATTTATCATTTATATAGCACTACAAGAGATAGGCAGTGCTGTACGGAGACATGTAAGAGACAGTCCCTGCTCCTAAGAGCTTACAGTCTAATCAAGACAGTCAACACAATTGGGGACCAGGATATATCTCAGGGAATGGTAAGGAAATACATAGGAGGTGAACAAGAGACTAGGGGGATCAGGATGTCAAAGCAGTCTCACAGAAGTGAGTTTTTAGCCAGGATTTGAACAGCGCCACAGATGGAGGCTGATGTACTGGTTCAGGTAGTTTGCTCCAAGCAAAAGGAGCAGCAAGGTAGAGAGATCAAAGTCTAGAGTTGGCAGTGGAAGAGAAGGGCACATGGGGGGGGGGGGGTCGGTGTTGGAAACTGCATGCATGTGTCTGTCGTCTGTCATAGGGAGCATCTAGGGCTTCATGTGTGTGTCTCTTTAAAGGCCCTAACAGGCTTTACCCAATGTCTGTCTATATAACCCATACCACTAAGGCTTCACTCTCTCATAAATCCCTGAGTCTGTTTTTCTCTTTCTCATGCTGACACCTTGTGCTGCAGCCTGCAGAAATCATTTAGTCGGTCCGAGCAGTAGGCTGTTTTGAATTCCATGCATGTGCTACATGTCTGATGTGCAGTACATGCATGAGCTCCATGGCCCTATGCTGATTTTGAGGAGCAAAGGATCAGGTCTGCAACACTTCCTGTACCAGGATGATCTCATGTGCCTCTACCATTAAGAGAGCTGTTTGTTTTACTCAAGAGGTAAAGTGACCAACCATCCCGTATTATACAGGACAGTCCATATTTGAAGGATTTGTCCCTGGAATTGTATGGGATGCCTAAATGTCCCCTATTTTAAAACACGTGTCCCATTCCTCCACATTTGTACCGGTGGACTTCTCCACTCCAGCTGAAAATTCAAAGGGAAGCTCTATTTATATGAGACTATTTCCATCAGAGACACAGAAACATATACACATACAGTACATGCACTCTGTTGTACTTCAGTCACACACACATATGCATTCATCCACTCCCCAAATCACGTACACTCATGCACATGCATTCATCCCCCATATCAGGTACACACATGCACACTAGCACTTTTCAGACAGATTCTGTCTCTGACTGTCTACTGGTGCTGTGCTGCTTCTGCACTCTTCTACTTCAATGGCCCCAGTTCTTGCTTTTGCTACCAGTTCTTTTTCTCAGCCTCCTCACACTTTACTCCATTCCCCTTACGTTTCTACCCTTTCTCAGCAACCCCACTCACCCCTACCAAGAAACCCACTTATTCCACTGATTTCTTCCAGACCCTGTGCAGAAAATCAGCCCACCCTTCCTGTGACTAGTGTAGCCTTTCCATTGGCTGGAACCTTCCACTTATTCTGCCCAGGGAGGGGAGAGCATTGGCGAGCTCTAGAGCTTAGTTGAGAACCACTGTTAAGCTTTTAATCACTCCTACTGCAACGTGCTTTTCAATCTCAAAGTGTGGTCTACAGAAAAAACCCAGCTGCATGTAGAGACTTGCAATCGTCTAAAGATTGTAAAGTACAATTTTGAGTTGCATTGCCCATGATTTTTTAATTCTTAGTGGAAATGTTGCTATTTTCAAGAAAGTTCACGCTATAAAGAAGTACAGTTGTAAGTAAAGTTATAAACCTAGCCTACTGATTAAAATTTTGAGTTAAAATTGTAGTTATAAACATATTATTTTCCTTAAGTTTGATCCCCTTGGCTTGATTGTCGTATATTTAAACTTTTTGTGCAAAGCTCCTTTGTAGACTGCTTACTGTGCAAAACCTCTGCACTAAACCTGTATTAGGAAATACTGAACTACGAGGGGGTACCCAAAAAAAACAGGAATAACATTGCCGTGGGCGGAGCTTGTGTAGTACGCACTTCTGCCGCTAGGCGTGTATAGTGCAACTCATTGTCAGTTCAGTGCCGCCTGTGTTGTCGACCTGGCTTGTTCTGTTCATCTGCAGTGATTGTTTTTGCTAGCGCTGTTTTGTTCTTGTTTCTTTTTTTATGATGACACGTTTAATTGAACAACGTGCAGCTGTGAAATTTTGTTTTCTACTCTGTAAAAGTGCTGCTGAAACTGTTTTAATGTTGAAAACAGCTTATCAAGATGACGCTATGGGAAAAAGTCAAGTGTACCAGTGGTTTGCTCGGTTTAAAAATGGCGACATGTCGATTGATGACAAACCTCGTTCTGGGCGTCCATCAACTGCCCGAATCAACGAAATATTGAAAAAATTAGAGAGCTTGTGCTCACAGACCGTCGACAGACAATTGATCAACTGTCAGAGATTAGTGTGTTATCTTGGAGCTCGGTTCAGCGAATTTTAACGGAAGATTTGGGAATGAAAAGGGTTGCTGCTAAGTTTGTTCCTCGGGTTCTGACTGACAATCAAAAGGAACATCGAGTTGAAACATGTCGTGTTTTGAAACAACAGCTTGAAACTGATCCAGATTTTCTGTCAAAGGTCATTACAGGTGATGAGTCATGGTGCTATGGTTACGACCCAGAAACAAAGCAACAGTCAAGCCAATGGAAGACGTCATTGTCACCCCGTCCAAAAAAATGCCGACAAGTCAAATCAAACATCAAAACAATGCTGATTTGCTTTTTTGATGCCAAGGGGGTAGTTCATTTAGAGTTTGTTCCCCCAGGTCAGACCGTCAATCAAACCTTTTATTTGGAAGTTTTAAGAAGATTGCGCAACAGTGTTTGTCAAAAAAGACCCGATTTGTGGCAGACAGGTTCTTCCACCACGACAACGCACCTGCACACACAGCCATCTCTGTTAGACAGTTTTTGGCTAAAAATGGCATGGTTCCGCTGCCCCACGCACCTTACTCGCCTGACCTGGCTCCGTGTGACTTTTTCTTATTTCCATGCATGAAAAGGGGCATGAAAGGACACCGATTTGACAACATTGAAGAAGTCAAGAAAACGAGGGAGGAGCTGTCAGCCGTTTCTAAAGATGACTACAAAAAATGTTTCGAACAGTGGAAGCACCGGTGGGACAAATGTATCAGTTGTAATGGAGAGTATTTTGAAGGGGATAAGGTTGTTTTGTAAAGAATTTGAAATAAATAGCTTTTAAAAAAATAATTCCTGGTTTTTTTGGGTACCCCCTCGTAGAGCTTTAGCACCAGGTTCCAGTGGAGGGTTTCTGCATCAAGCCCTCAGCCCTCTTTCTAAGGAAAGTAGGACTTGGTATTAGTTTTAATCACTAGAGTTAAGATACATCAACATGCACTAACCTGCAAATTAATGTGTGAAGTTGATTAGATAGCAATAACACATATGCTATAGTGTTTTAGTGCAATTAAAAAAGGCAAATTGAGACAGTCTGGAAAAAAAGATTTCTGCATGCCTAGTTAATAAACAGAGGGTGGACAAATTTCCTTGTAAAAGAGGTTCCATTGCAAGGGCTCACTAGCGACTGGGTGAATTGGTAGCATACTCTTCATGGAAGGCTAATTCTCTTCATGCAGGTTTTAGGTTGGTTGATCACAAAGAGCTCCCAGTCTTTCTAGAGCCACCTTGTGGCTTATTTAAAATGAAGGAAGGAGGGGAAAATAAACCCTTAGTGCAACTTTCCATGGTGGTGCTCTGATGGAGATGTTTATTTTATTTAACAATTTTTTATACCACTTTATCATTTCAATCAAAGCAGTTTACATTGTAACTTAAACTTTGTAATGTACATTAAACAAGGACATTGATAACTTGGATTTTTCTGAGCAATGGAGGGTTAAGTGACTTGCCCAAGGCCACAAGGAGTGCTGGTGGGTTACATCACTCTGTCCTACACTACTCATGTAGCTAGGATGAGGGTGACCCTAAGGGTGGTACAGAAAGTTATGAGGGTGTCTGTAACAATCTGTCACTCTTCCCCACCAATGTGCAACACATATGGGATTTCTGATGAAGGCATAACTATCCCTCCTCAACCTCCTCCCGAGGAAAAGCAACCCAAACAGGCACAGGCTGGAGTGTGATTTGCATAACGATACTCCTTTTAATGGGCTCTTCCAAGGCAACACAAAATGATATGAAAAAAGGGTGGTGACAATCTGAAATACACTCAAGAAAACTAATCGTAAATAATGGAAAAAGATCTCATTTTCTCATAGTGCTGCTTGGCTTTCTTGCATCTCTCAAACATGGTCTTTGTTAGTGAGGGTGCTGATTCCTCTTTTTGGTACCCATGACAGTCGCCTCTCCTTTTCTTCTTTGACTTTTTCCTTGCAGCTAGTCTTGCTTGGACCTGGGGATGACCCTCTCCCTCCCCCCTTTTTTTTAAACCCCTCCTCACAAAAGCACAGCACTGTACAGTCATTTATTTGGGACCCTGACAGACACCCTGCACCTCATTCACTCTTTCAGTATACTCTGTCTTGCACCAACAATCAGCTCATCCCCCACTATCTTTTCACTATGACCACTTCAAGCTCATTCTGCATGATACACCCAACAGGACCGTAGTAAGCTAGAATTGGGTGGGGTCTGCCCTGCCCCTCCCATGCAAGAACTGTCTCTTATTTGGCTTGCTATCAGTTCCAGTGGTGATGTTGGTACCATTTCCATACTTGCACCTTGCATGGCTGCACAGCTGACATACTCTCATTTATTTATTTAGAAGGATTTCGTATACCGCCTTATCGTTAAATCAAGGCGGTGTGGCACATCAAGCAAAATCAATAATAAAGTGTGGTTTGTAGCATGCAGTGTGAGAACTGAGAAGTGTAGTGTGTGGGGCAGTGCGTTAGATTATATCGGTGAACTATTTACATAATGAGCTATATACATATATACAAAATGGGGCTGTTTGAGAGGCGTGCTAGGATTGAGATTCTGTAATGTCTTGGGGGTAGGATTGTGATCCTGTAATGTCTTGAGGTAGAAAATTTATGTGAGGTCCTTGAAATGTACTGTAAATAGATCAGTCTTAAGAAGTTTTCTGAAGTCCTTGAGGTTCTTGGTTGATCTTATATGGTCTGGGAGAGAGTTCCATATAGCGGGTGCTGCCAGGGAGAGTGCCCTCCTTGATGTGGCCAGCCTTGTTTTAGCAAATTCTTTTGGTGTTCTGATGGTGTCTGAGGTTCCTTTTCTTCTTGGTCTCCTGTTGTCATCGGTTTTTATGAGAGGGCGTAGGCTGTCTGCTGATAGGTTGTGTATTATTTTAAATATGTGTAGAAGTACTTTGAATTGGATTCTGGAGCTGATTGGGAGCCAGTGTAGTTGGTACAGTATGGGGGTGATGTGATCTCATGCAAATTAAAGATACTCCTATCATATTTAGAACTTTAGGGCCCCTTTTCCTAACACCTACCGCATGCTATATCTTGTACGGCCCATTTTATTTCTATGGGCTGTGTGGCAGATAGGACCCTTTCTCCTATTACAGTGCGTAAACCAGTGGTTCTCAACTCATTCCTTTGGGACCCAGAGACCAGTCTGGTTTTCAGGATATCCACAATGAATATGTATGAAACAGATTTGCATACAATGGAAGCCGTGCATGCAGATCTATCTCATACATATTCAGTGTGGATACCCTGAAAACCTGACTGGATCAGGGGTCCCAGAGGAATGGGTTGAGAACCACTGACCTAATCCACTCAAACTATAACACTGAATTTAGTATTAAAAATATTGAGGAGGCATTTTCAAAACCACTTAGGTAGGGCTGGCCCCAGAGTTGGTTCAAGGTATTAGTACCCTAGGTGAATCTTAAGCCTTAACCCCCCCCCCCCCCCTGCTGTCACAATCTATGCCCTGCTCTTTCCTGCCTCCCAGAGGTTTCTGCCCCAGATGACTGCCTAATGGTTGGGCCGGCCCTGCATGTAGGGAGCACTGTTCCCTCTAAGCTGTGCGCGTGTGCGCGCGCACACACCTCTCAGAGTGAGCGCACATACTTTAGAACAGAGCGCACAAAAATTATGGTTCTGATTCTGATAGAAAACAACACAGACATCTTAAAATTTAAAAGTTGTTGTGTATTTATGGTTTTCACAAGTTCTACAATATTTTCTAGTGCAATCAATGTGGTGTACATACTGTATTCTGACGTGTAGTCAAATTTTAAAGTATATAACTCTGAGTGTCGTTATGTGGCGCACAAAAATTTAACCTTCCTTCAAAAGCTGCACAGCTGATATTTTATGCGCACACAGCCTACAGAAAGTTAGAGGGAACATTGGTAGGGAGTTTGCAGGCTTGCAATGGCTCGCTATAGGATATTCCACGGCACTAATGCAGTACTGCTGCTAAATATCCCCAGGTGCCACCACTCAATGCCCTGGTGCCAACTGGCTGTTTAACAGCAGGACATTCCAGGGCAGAGCAGAGACGACAGCCGGGGCCAGCTGCCTCGTGGTGATATTCAACAGCTAGCTGGTTATCCTCGGGCAGTGAAAGTTAGACACCTGAAAGACTCGCATACATTCTGATGCTGTAGTCAACCAGGCAGAGGCTGAATAATGCCGTGGGACGGTTGGTTAGCTGCAGCACTATCCAACCAACCCGCATCCTCAAAGCCGGTGGCCAGATATGGCCCTTGCACTGACTATCCAGGTGCAATGTTCAGCAGGATGGGGAGCTGCGGCAGAAGCACTAGCCACTGCCACTTATTGCCCCTCACCGTCCTCTCGAGGAATACATCACCTTACCATCTCCATCCCAAGCCTCAGTCTACATTTACATTCCATATTTCCATAAGTGAACAGCATTTTATGAGCCTGTTTTACATCAAATCAAATCCTTCTAAATAGATTCCTTTACAATGATGGGTAAAGACTTTACCGGTTTTGCAAAAGTCACAGGCTTCTACATAAGAAGTGAGTTTTTCTTTGTGCAAATGGATAAAGGGACTACATTTTAGAAAAGCATTTGTAAAGACCTGTATATAAATATATATTGAATTTTTAATCGTAGCACATGGAAATCTTGCTACATAAAGACATATACCCATTAGAAAATATTTTGTTTGAGGAACATCACATTTTCATGTAAACAAGATTTCATCTATTGCCATCAATCTGTTTCATTTGGTCTCTAATCAACATCACTACCTACATAAAAAGATTGATATCTATGTATATAAACATATAAAAATATATTTTTTAGAAAACATAGTGCAAGATTTCAGAGTATTTTCAAATTTTTTATACAAAAGATAGTGGCAAGTATTGTCAAAACAGAAACGCTCCCTATATATATTTATCCTGTTGAAAATTCTTCTTTGCAGGGCCTGCCCCCAGCTGACATGTGCAACCATCCTGGTGCGGGTCAGATCGATTCAGTCCACTGTTCTGTCTTTTGCAAGTCAAAGTAAAACCAAACAAGAAACCAGGCCGGTGACCCTAGAGCAGATCGGAGTCGCAGGGAAGGGAGCTGAGCTGGCTGCGGGGTCTGGCCGGCCGCTCGTCCGCCGTGACATCCACCGGGTTGCTGAAGCCGGACCGGGCTGCCCTTCCGTTGCCGTGATCTGTACCGGTGCCGCTCTGGTTTGCATGTCTGCTCCCATCCTGCCAGTTTGGAAGGTAGCTGTTGTAAACGGTGCTGAGCCGTCCATCGGAAAGATAGGGTTTGTCCCTGCTGTTGCCAAAGTCCAGGTTGCCTGCGGGCCAACGGGAGTCGAAGTTGCCGGCATACCGTTTGCCGCCGATCTGCTGGCCGGCGGACGATCTGGCGGGCCCGGGGTACTTCTTCGCGTCTATGTACGATTTACAGCTCTCGGCGAAGCTGAGCGCTAAGGAGAAGCCGCCGATGATCTCGAAGCAGCTGCCCAGATAGCCCAACACCAGACTGTAGCCCTCCTGGATGTTGGTGCCGGGGGCGGGCAGGGCACGGATGACGTTGGTGTACCAGGAGACGGCGATCAGGCTGAGCACGCCCGAGGCGAAGAGCACCAGCCCCCCGGCGCCTGCCAGCGCGTAGCGCGGGATGTCCAGCCAGCAGCGCACCCCCAGCGAGGCCACGACCAAGCCCAGGGCGGTGACCGCCAGCGAAGCCACCATCAGCCCGCGGGCCACCTGCACCTCCTGCTTCTGGAAGTAGCCATCGTTGTTGTCGAGGCCGCACTGGCGGTTGTGGGTGGCCTCCAGCTCCTTGCAGATGTCCCAGATGCCCTGCTGCTGCACCGCGTCCGGCGGCAGATCGCTCATGCCGCGCACCAGCCGCCAAGCCGGGGTCAGCGTGGCGACCAGGGTCAGCAGCAGCCCGCACGGCGCCAGCACCATGCCCAAGATCATCGTGGCCGGGGTGCGCATCCTGCCCGACCTCCCGATCCGGGCTCCTCCGTGCTGTGCCTCTCAATGCCTGCTGGCTGCGGGTGAAACTAAACCGGCCTGACCGAAACTGCTCTAGTGTTATTGTTCTTGCGGCGGCTCGGCAAACTCTCTGGAGCGCGCGCACACCTGCCCCCTCCGGCCTTTAGCGCGCCCTTTGCCGGGAAACTTGCACTTCAGGGTGGGGAGGGCGTGTGCTAAACAGCATTGCTTCTTCTCGCCACCCCCGGGGCCATTCTTTTACCTGCAGGGAGAGCGGACACACAGCACAAAGCATTTGTACAGCGTTATTGTTGGAAGGCTGGTTTTCAGATGCTCGTGGTTGTTGAATTTAATTATCAAAACTCAGGGGTAGGGGGAGGGGCGTATAAGGTTGCCTAGGGTGTCCTCTCTGAATGGGGCAAAACCTTTAAGGAAATCAGCTCTTCCCGAACAATTCTCCACGGAGCCACGGAATTGCAAAGCAGCTAATCTCTGCAAGTATCTACAGTACTGTAACTTCGCTTGCAAAGGGCACCGGTGCTTTGGGCCAAGTATTTGCACCGGAAGCTGAGCCGAAGTGAAACAACACACATGCTCTGGAAAATGCAAGGGGGGGGGGGTGCTCCCCCTCCCCCAAGGTTAACACATGGGGAGCTCCTCTTTTTAATTTGGCTAAGTGCACCTATGATGTGGGAGCCTGTACCTATAGGAACCAACTTTGCAAAAAATGATCCGTTCATGGACACAATAAAAGTTTACTCGTTTATTGGGGGTGCCCAGGCACCCACAAAGCCGGCACCTGTGCCTGCACCTCTTTTTAGCTGAACAGTTTTCAGACTAGTAGATTTTTCCTGGCACAGGGCTTTGGAAATTGCCCTCTGACTGTGCTGCAGGTTTATCACTGTGTTTATAATTTACTAAAAGCTTGATATACCGCCCTTTGCGATATCAGAGCGGTTTATAATTAAAACAAATAACAGAAATGAAAGGAAGGCCATTAAACATAAGAGAAAAATGCACTCATACAAGAGTAAGAGAAGACAGGGAGGAGGTGGCGGGAGGGAAAGGGAAGGGGGCAGGCTATGGAAGGTGTAGTCAGGGGGCAATGGAGTCAAATGCAGTGAGAAACAGACAGGTCTTGAGTGCTTTCTTCAATGCTTTAAAAGAGAATAACTGGAGTTCTTGAACATTTGCATTGTGGGTCAGTGCTGAGTGACCATGGACAGTGTGGTGTGTGTCTAAAGCCAAAGAAGACACAACCTGCTAGTGGACTTTGAAAGATCCTCCCTATTTCCCCTTCCCCTGATGGTCCAGCATCCGTCCTTCCCCCTCCCCTCTGCCCAGCAATCACTCTGTAGCCCATTACCACATTTACTGGTGCTTCCTGCTTCCTCATGACAAGCTTCTGCTAACTTTGTATGCTCTGTTCAGGTATTTTCCTGTGCCTGTTCATGATCTAGCTTGTAATGTATTTATTTATTGTTTTGTCTATATTTATGTTTTGTCAGTGTGTGTCCTATCTTCTGTCTGTCCTTTACCCAGCTCCTACCTCTGCAGTTCTGTGTCTTCCTTTATTTATTTAACAGTTTTTATATACCACTTTATCATTTCAATCAAAGCAGTTTAAATTGAAACTTGGTAATGTACATTAAACAGGGACATTGATAACTTGGACTTTTCTGAGGCAATGGAGGGTTAAGTGACTTGCCCAAGGCCACAAGGAGTGCTACTGGGAATCAAACCCTGGTCTCTAGGTTCCCAAGCCACTGTTCTTAACCATTAGGCTACACCTAGACTCCAACAATTCTTGACATTTTATTTCTCCCTCCTCACCCTCACCCTCACCCCACCCTGGATTAACGCTCTTTCTTATCCTTCCTCTGCTCATTGACGCAATTACTCCAGTGCACTTAAAGCCACCAGGACTCCACCCCCCCCTTCCTGTTCTACCCTCAGAGATCTGATCTCCTACGGGCAGACAGGAAGGGTCTTTGCCACAATTGCAGTGACAAAGTTTTGGTGGGGCCAGGGCCTGTATGGCCCACCCAGTTCTGGTGCCTATGACTGTAACATAGGTTTGCTGCTCTTCCATCACTGCCACTGTATGGATCCCTGTCCTGTTGTCCCCCCTCCCCCTCCCCCCCCCCCCCCCGCCCCCCCCCCCCCCCCAGGATTGCAGGGCTGCTTGGGTAGAATTTCCACTGGCTGGAAATTAAACATTGAAATTTGCAATTTATAAACACCTAGGAATAGAAGACCTAACTATACCATAACAGCACTGACTTACAGAAGTCCCACTGGATGGATCCTATCTAGAAAAAAAACAGCACCATATTGCAGTGGGTCCTGGAACATCAGTACCTCTAGTGGGAAACTGTATAAGTTTGATTACTACAGATCCCTATATAGAAATTCCATGCTAACAGAATGCCTAGCCTCTATCACACACACAGATAGACTCTTACCAAATACAGAATTAAGTGACCACTAATTTAAAATAGACATATGTAGGTGCAATATAAACTGAACCCCCACAAAGCCACACTCTACATGTAGTGCAGAACCAGAGAAATAGAAACCGTGAAGCATTGCCCCCTGAACTTTGTAAAAATATTAAGAGAGTAGATGTAAATTTCTAAAACTGACATATCCCAATCACTAAATTAAAAATAAAAATATTTTTTACTACTGTTGTTGTCTGGCCATTTTATTTTTCTGATCATGTTGGTCCTAATTTCTGGTTTCTGCTTTCCTCCATCTCTCGTAACTCCCTTTCTAGGGTCTCCAATTCATCTATGACTTCTTTTCTCCCCTTCTTTTTCATTTCTTCTCCTATATCCCTCTCTGACCTTGATATTTTCCTTTCATTTTCTCCATTTATTTTTCTGCCTCTCTTTGTGCTTGGATTTCACTCCTCCTTCTTACTATCATCCTCAGTCTCCCTCTTTTTATTGCATCTATCTACAGCTTTCCATCTCTTTGCTTGCTGCAGCTGTCCCACTCCCCATACTTTTATTCCCCAGTCTTTCTCTATCTCCCCCCTCTCCCTTTCCCTCCAGCATTCCTCTCTTTCTTTTTCTCTCTCCCCTCCATCCAACACCTCTCTGTCTTTTCCCTCCTCTGCCCAGCTTTTCTCTTTCTCTCTCCCCTCTGTCCAGCATGTCCTCTAACTCCCCTCCATCCAGTATCTGGTCTCTCTCTCTCTCTTTATCTTCACCTCCATCCTCCATTTCTCCTCTATCATCCTGCTTCCCCACCATGTCTAGAATCTCCCTTTGTGTGCCAGTCCTCTCTACAATGTCCACTATCTTCCTGTCTTCGTATTCCCTCCATGCCCAGCATCCCTCCTCTCTGTCCCTAGCCTCTTCCTATATCCAGCATGTCCCCTCTGTATTTTTAGTATCCCACATTTCCAGTATCTCTCCTCTGTTTTCCTACTCACCCTATGCCCAGCATTTTCCCTATCACCCTACCCCCCCCCCAATGTTCAGCATCCACCCTTTGTGTCCCTGTACCCCATGTTCCTTTTTCCTCTCTCCCCAATCCTTTCTTCCCTCTATCCCCCAAGCCATCATCTTCCCCCACCCTGCTCCAGCACCTCGCCTCTCTTCCCTCCATTCCAATCAGCATTTCCTTTCTGTCACTCTACTTCCCTTGCCCACATCTACCATCCCATCTTTTCCCCCGATCAGGCATATTCCCTTTTTTCCCACCACTGATCCAGCATCTTCCCTCACTCTCTCTGTCTTTTTCTCCCTCTCCCCTCTCTCTCTTTCTCTCTCTCTGTCCCCTCCCCCTACCACCTTTTGTCCAGTATCTCCTCTTTCTCACTTTCTCTCTCCCTTCATCGAGCATCTCCCTTCTGTCTCCTTACTCCCCCCTTCATTCATTATCTTCCTTCTGCCTCCCTACTCCTCCCATGTTCAGCATCTCTCCTAGGTCTCTCTATTCCTCCCCTCCACCGGGTTCAGCAGCTCCCCTCTGTCTCCCGACTCCCCTCCCCCATATTCAGCTTTCCCCTTCTGTGTCCTTATCCCCTGTCCTTTGTCCAGCATTCCTCAGTGTCCCTATCTCACCTCTGTGTCCTAATTCCCCCAACCATGTCCACTACTCTTCCTCCACATGTATCAACTCCCTTCTCTTTCCCTCTCCCCTAAGCCTGCACTTTGCCACCCCATTCCTGATCCAGCCTCCCTTCTGTCACCCTACTCCCTCCCCATGTCCACCAGTCCGCCTTCCTCCCCTAAGCAAGTATATATTGCCTTTCTTTCCCCCTCTTCCCCAAAACATAATAGAATCAAAACGCATAAAAAATATAACCAAATTAAAACAATTTAAAATCCTGTACCAGCCTTTTCCATCCAATAAGGCTTTGCATGCCACCGAGTGTATCCACACTCAGCATAGCTTTAAAAAATATCAATTACATCCTCTGTAATTCAAGTCAAGCACCATATGAGCTGTTAATAAGAATTAAATATTAAACACTGTACATAGGTCCTGGCAGTCTGAACAATAGCAGTCTTAAAAAGTAAAGCACCTCATTTTCTTCCCCCAGCTCCAATCCAGCATTGTTGGTTTCATCCTAATTAGTTGAACATTGGCAGGTGAGGAGTAACCGCTGGTCTATCCGCTCCTTCTTCCCACCACCAGTATTACCATGCCCCTCCCATGTTCCTCTCCCCCTGCCTGCTGTTTCATAAACAAAATCACTGACATGTTTGGAGATGCAGCCACAACTTTATTTACACAAATGAATAATTATGTCAGAAATTAACCCAGGCATGGTCCTATCTATTCCTTTGTAATATCCAAAACAATCTTCTTCCAGTCCATGAACCCTGATTTGTAAGGGTACAGTCAAGCCTAGCCTGGCAGAACAAACTCCCCCCCCCCCCTCCCACCCACCCCATCACTATTAGGGTTGCCAACTGGCTCCAGATGCGCCCGACAGGCTTGATCCAGTCCTGTGTTTACCCCATTGCATGTAGGGACTTGTAGTTTTCCATTTCCTATGGAGTGCAATGGAGAAAGTAGAATTAAATGTCCCTGCATGCAATGGGGTAAACCCAGGACTGGATCAAGCTTGTCGGGCGCATCTGGAGCCAGTTGGCAACCCTAATCACTATCCACCTTCTCCCCAGTGGGATTTGCTTCCTTTTCCACTCTAATGATGCCTCCACTTTGCAAGCGTTCCTTTCCACCTGGCAGTATGTTAGCATGACTTGCAGCTTCTACTATGTGGAGCCTGTGACCATGCTGCCACCCACTGTCAACCATTATCCAGTGGTCTCAGCACCTGGAGACAGAACTACCTGCTGAGTCCCAATTCCGCCTCTAACACTACCACTATTACTACTAGTACTTCATTCATTCGTTCATTTATTTCATTTACCATAGCACCTTTTTATATATGTGCAAAGCGGTTTTAATGCAAAATTAGACAAAACAAGGAAGGAGCTTCATAAAAAAACCAAGAAAGGATAGCAAGAGAGGAGAAAAGGGAAAAGAAAGAGAGAACATAAGAACACACATCACACAGAAACGGACCAAGCAGGCAGGTCAGCAACTGGGTCATCTTTTGCAGTCAAAGGGAATGTAAAACCAGTCAAGCTGTCCTGCAGTTTCAAAGGCCTGCTTGAAAGAGGCGTGCTTTCAGTTCACTCTTAATACCTTTGAGCGGCTCCTAAGCATGGGAGCCAGGAAAAAGCAGATTTCCTGGTTGACTCGTAACATGTCATGATTGGGGAGGGCAAACATAGATAATTACCATAGAGACTGAGCCAGACAATGTGGAATAACTAAGGATGAGAGATATTCTGGGGCAGTCTGATGGAGGGCGTGGAACGTTACAGCCAGGATCTTATGTTTGTACGATATGCGGCTGGTAGTCAATGGTGTATTAGGAGGGGAGTGACATGGTCAAATCTTTTAGCCTGAGATAACACACGGATGGCGATATTCTGAATGGCTAGAAGTCTTTTGAGAGTATAGTTATCATTTGTATAGAGCTACAAGGTGTGCGCAGCGCTGTATATATACACATGGGAGACAGTCCCTATTAAATAGAATTTACAATCTAAGCAAAACAGATGCACAATAGAGAGGGGACTAGGGAGGTTTTGACATTCTACAAGAGCATAAGGGTCAGGATCCAAAAGCAGCCACTATCAGATATCTGCTTGGGTCCACCCATCTGGTGGGCAAGCTACGATATCCCCATGCTATCTCTCCCTAAACCCTTCCCCAGGTCCTTTTGCACTAAAAAGGATGAGGCATGTTAAATTGGTTATTGTTTATTAAACATTTGATAGACCATCTTTAACTATTGCATCAAAGTGGTTTACAACATAAAACTTGAATATAAAATTAGGATAACACTGCAAAGTACATAGCAAAAGTAAAACTGCAATAAGACAACTACCCAAGTAAACAAAAATTAAAGAAAAAACACACACACAAAACCTAGGCCAGTACAGACCAGTAACCTGAAGACAACCCAGGAGTCTAAGGGGTATGTTAACTAAGCAGCGGTAGTGGCTTCCATACAGGCCGTGACTTCGATATTGCACGGAAGCCGCTACTGCTGCTAGTAAACATACCCCTAAGTGACCTTAAATGCCTTCCTTCCGTCTTACTTTTTTATTATTTCTTTGAGTTTTGAAATTTTGCATGGTTGTTCTTTGATTTCTAATTTTTCTTAAGGTTGTTATCCTGGAGCTCGTATGGCAATGAAGGTTCTTGGATCAATGTTTACTTTTGGATAACTTTCCTAACCAGTTTAAAATCATCAGTAGCTTTTTTTTTAGAAGAGGTAGTTCTGGTCAAAACACCTCAGTGATCCCTATTTTTAGGCTCCCTGTACTTAAAAAGAATTTTTTTTTAACTTGACATGGCCCCAATATACAAATTTTCAAGCTACGAGAGATTTTTTGAAAGATTTGATATGTGCTGTGTAAGGCAAAGGGACAACACTGAGTTTAATCTGATCTTACACATGGCAGGAGAATTTTTAGCTTTGCTGCACTTGAGATTTGTTTCTGTTTTTTTCCAGTACTGAAGGTCAGAGTGTTGGAGAAAATAAAAATAGGCCTGTCTTGTAGCAAGGACAGGCAGATCCACAGCTATGACGGCAAAGAGCTGGGGTCACTATTAGGACCAAGAATCATTTTTCCTGTGTTCTCCTGCAGCACTGTAAATCCAGTCCAATCAGATCTAGTGCTATAAACATTCATTCATAATGATCTGGGGATTTTTCCCCTATTGTCCCACATGCCATAACATATTTAGTCTTGATGCTTCTAGGCACGGGGCCAACCACCAGAGCACTTCCTGGAATCCTGCAATCATGGGTCCTGACTCTAGCCACTAGGTGTCACCCTTAACTAATGCTGACAAATTTGAAACCTTTTTTTTTGGAGGGGGGGGGGTGGATTTTGGTGTAAATGCTGCCTTTGCAGAATCAGCAGCACCATTAGAAATGTGCAGGCAGAAAATTTTCATTTTTTCATTTTGATTTTTGTCTCTTTTTTTTTTCAATTACTTTCTTTTGCTTCATTTTAGTGTGTACTGTTTTGAACTAGAAGACACCAAAACTTAGTAAAGTGCATTAAAATCAAATGAAAGGAAAATGCACATCTCTAAGCTGCAGCTCCAGCCGACCTGGAGAGCAGAACACCCGACATTTGGGGGATTTAGACAGAGATCTTTCTCATGCCAGTGCACAGCATTTGGACCAATCCCCAACAACTTTCTTTTTCAGTAGTTTGGGTGCAGGATCCAGTGAAATCTTGCTCCATATAGGGAACATTCAAAACAATCTCAATAGATGCATTTCAAGAAAAAAAGATCTTTTTTTTCTTTAATAAAGATGTTTTTATTATATGTGGCCTATGTAATAAAAGGCCGTGTCTGTCTCTCTGTCGTGCTCCTGGGGTCAGTGCAACCCACTAGGTGAGCTAGGCAATTGCCTAGAGCATCAGTGTTCTTGGGGCACCCATTGCCACTGCTGCCACCCCTCTCCAGGACCTGTAGCAGTGGGTGAACAGAAGATCCTGCTCGTCGGAGCAGCAAGTCCAGCGGGAAGGAGAGAACAGAAGATCCTGCCTGTGAGACTTGCTGTTCCCGCAGACAAAAGAATTATTCAAGGCTACACCAAATGAAAGATCCTACCCATGGGATTTGCACAATTCTTCTGCCAATGGGAGCAGCAAGTCCTGCGGGCAGGACCCTCCATTTGGGATGGCTTTGCATAATTCTCCTGCCCGCGGGAGCAGCAAGGCTGTAATTGTGGCCCCAAATGGAAGATCCTGTCCACAGGATTTGCTGCTCCTTCGGGCAGAAGAATTGCACAAGCCACAGTCACAGCCCTGAACGGAAGATCCTGCCCATGGAATTAGCAAGTCCCATGGGCAGAAGAACCGCTGGCCAGATCACACCTGCCCAAGAGTACAAAAGCAAATAGAGAGCAGTGGGGTGAGAGTGCAAAGGGGAAGTGAAAAAGGCAGAATCTGGGAAGGGGAACAGAGAGTTGGGGGACAGTGGGAGAGTGGAAGGAAGATTCTGGACATGGGGATGGAAAGCTATGGAGATGAAGATACTGGACACGGGGGGGGGCATAGGGAGATGGGGGGGAATGAAGATGGAGAGAACATTTTGAACTTGGGGGTATTACAGGACAACAGGGCAAATGCTGAACAAGGGGGAGGGGGAGTCACAGGAGATGCTGGACATAGGGGGGCATTGGGAGGTGGAAGGGAGATGCTGGACATAGAGGGGCACAGGGAGAAAGAGGGGAGATGCTGGATGCAGGGTGGAATAGGGAGACAGAGGTGACATGTTAGATGTGGGGGCTAGGGAGATCAAGGGGAGATACTGGACATGGGAAGTGGGCACAGAGAGAAGCAAGGAGTGGAGCTTTTTGAGATGAAATGGGGATGCTGGGAATGGGGTAGGGGGAGGGGTATGGAGAGACTATGGTAAGATGCTGGACATGGGGGGTGGAACAGAGGGAAATAGGAAATGCAGGGCACCGGGGAAATAGTGAGAGAGGGGGAGAAGATTGACATGGGAGTAAGTAAGGCGTGAAAGAAACACAGATATGCTGGGCATGGGAGTAAAAGGGAGGGGATGGTAAGGAGATGGGAGATGGGAGGGGATGGTAAGGAGATGGGAGATGGGAGGGGATGGTAAGGAGATGGGAGATGGGAGGGGTGGTAAGGAGATGGGAGGGGATGGTAAGGAGATGGGAGATGGGAGGGGATGGTAAGGAGATGGGAGGGGATGGTAAGGAGATGGGAGGGGTGGTAAGGAGATGGGAGATGGGAGGGGATGGTAAGGAGATGGGAGATGGGAGGGGTGGTAAGGAGATGGGAGATGGGAGGGGATGGTAAGGAGATGGGAGATGGGAGGGGATGGTAAGGAGATGGGAGATGGGAGGGGTGGTAAGGAGATGGGAGATGGGAGGGGATGGTAAGGAGATGGGAGGGGTGGTAAGGAGATGGGACAAAGGGGGATAGGAAGAGGGAGGGGGAAACAGAAGCATAGAGAGACAGAGTGGAGATGCTGGATGGAGGGAAAGAGCAAGAGAGAGGAGAGAGAGACACTGGATGGGTGGTGGCAAGAAAGTGAGTAAAAGACTGGAGACTAATGGACCATGGAAGAAGAGATGGGGAATGGGAGGACTGAGGTGAGGGTTGAAAAGTGTTAGGTGGATGAAGTAGAAAAGAGGGGGATTGAGGACTGGATAGTAAGAAGGAGTAATGAAATTTGAGTGGACAGAGAGATAGAAAAATAAATGGAAGAAAGCTGAAAGGGAAATATCAATATCTAAGGTGGAAAGAAGTGAATAAAACAAAAGAGGAGACAAGAAATGGCAGATGGACAAGAGACTGTAGAAAGAGAGTTAAGAGAAGACAGAGGAAAACAGAAACCTGAAACTGGAACCAGCATGATCAGAAAATAAAATGATCAGGCAACAAAGGTAGAAAAATAATTTTATTTTTAATTTAGTGTTAGGACTTTATATTTTGCACAGTACAGGAAATTGCATCTCTTTCTATTTCTCTAGTGTTGTACTGCATGCAAAATCTGGCTTCTTGGGGTTTCAGTTTAAATTTTATCTACATATTTTTTATTTTTAGGTTGTGGTCACTTATTCTGTACTTGGTGTTCTGAGTGTCTGACTGAGTTTGTACATAGGGAATTGCACTGTAGTAATTTGATTTGTTCAGCTTTTCAAATAGGTGTATAGATGTTCTAGGGTCTGCTTCAATATTTACAGTGCTGCTTTTTTCTTGGTGGGCTCCTTGTGTGAAGTTTGGAAGTTGATGCTGGGATGGTATGGTAAATTTACTCTATAGATCCTCAGTGACATTTGTATGGTTTTATATTAGTTCACACTTTGCCTGGTACTGGAGAATGTTTATGTTGTTAGTGAGATGATCAGAATGATTGTTTTTAAAATATATAAATTGGGTTCTATGCACCCTTGTCAAAGGAGGGGTTTCTGTGGATGCAGAACATATGTTCAAAAAGAAAAAGCAAGAACAATAACACAGTTTATAACAAAATAAAATAAGATATAATTTAGCATTATAAACTGCACTATGGTTTTTGCTTTTTCTTTTAGTTCCCTGGTGTGCAAGCATCTTGCATTTCCTTTGTTTTTTTGCAGAATATATATTTACATTAACACAATGCTGGTCCAGAGTGCCGTTTCAGAGAAGTTATATTGGGGTTGCCAAGCCCCTCTTGTTGTTTTGGTACATTTATTATCATGTTTATTTATTTAACAAGTTTTTATACTGCCTTTAACTTCAATCAAAGCCGTTACAATACATTATGAGGTTATACAAAGACAAGGAAAACATGCACCACTTTATCATTACATCAAAGCAGTGGCACAGGGAAAAACAGTACATACATTACATTACATTTATAGGCATACCGGCAAACAGAAACCATCCATAGAGGAGCCGTTTCCTTAGTCCCACACGGTCCTACGCCTAAGCTCTGTGCTGCTAACACATGTGTGGGCTCTGCTACCAGCATGAGGCTGTAGGTTAACGGTAGTAGGGGGCAGGTACATCCCCCTGCAATTACCATGCTTGAAGTGGCATTAGTTGCACCCACACTGCTTGTGCCAAGCCATTATGTTTGTTTCTGCTGACGGTGCAGATGCTGTGTGTAAGAGTTCTTTTTCTCTCCTCACTCTGGAGAACAGTATAATTTTGGGAAAGAAATCCTGAAAACCTAGGTGTAGTGGAAAAAGCATGGCTCTTACTCCCTGGTCCGGCCAGAAAGTGGCCGTGTTATTCTCGCTTTTCTCTTGCTCCAGCTTTACGTCCTACTATAAGTACACTGACTGCAGGACTGTCAGTAGGAAGTGAAGCTAGAGCCAGAATAACACAGACTTGATCAAGAAAGGAAAACACATCCTGCGATCCAGCAAGGAGAAAGCAGGGATTTATTGGAGAGACAAGGGCAATTGATTTTGCGACCCCCACTGGAGCTCTGGGAGCTGTTTAAAAGATATGGAATCAGGATGGCCCTAAATGATCATCTTTTTGCAATACCAGGTAGCTGTTTAAGGATGTGACTTTCATGCTTGGTAGTCTGTGGAAAGCTATTTGTCTCATTAAAGCATGACACTGTAAAAATGTTTTGGGAAAAATAGTCATCAGATTACTTTAACATATTTTATGAACACTAACGTTTGGGCTTCCCTTTCCAAATTATTAAACAGTGAATTGCCTGGGCACAGATGGCATACGAAATGCTGGCATATGAATACTATAGTCAGAGGATATTTTCTTATTTTACAGCAGTCTAATGACATGCTTATATGCTGTTGGCCTATTTTACTAATTAATCTTCAAAGTATTATAACTTGTAACCTACTGATGTGTTGAAACCTGCTTAAAAGATTTGCTTTAAATTAGCAGTATATGAATGTTGTCACTGTCTTCCTACAATGACAGACTATGTTGCGATTATTCCTTGCATCAACATTACATCAATTTTGCTTATAGCTTCTAGATGTACATTGACTGCATGGTTGTCATGTTGTTGATTCCCACATTCTGTACAAAATCCTTCTCCTGCCTATTTTTTCAATGAATACAATATTTCTCAGATGTCTCTACCACTGAATGTTTTTTTTAATCTATATCTAAAATTAAGCATGCTCTTGGACTATCACAGCCAGTTCATAATGATGCTAAGTATCTACTGCTCAGTATTTATTTTTATTCTGGCTATGCATTTGCACCATCACTGCAATTTCTTACAACACTGGATTTGAAGGAGAAATACTAGCATCATGTGAAAAGAGCTCACAGAGAAGTTTGGGGAAAAAGGGGTAGAGTGTAACCAGCATTAATAATAATAATAATAATAATAATAATTATGGAGGGGGGTGCTGATCTATAGGTTGCAGAGGGGCACCAGAAACTCTAGCACCGGCCCTGGGTGACACAGAATGAGGAATAGAAAGAGATGGGTGAGAAGCTGGGGTGCAGAGAGAGATGGGGATTAGGGGTGTGCACAGCCAAAAAAAGTTTGTTTTATGCTCATTTAAGACAACATTTTCCCAGTTTTGCAGCATTTTTCATATTTGACATATTTTTGTTTTAGGCATGCACTGTTGTACATAAAAACTTAAAAATGTATGTTGTTGATTGTGTGTGTTAATTTGTAGGTATACATGCATTCAAGCAATTTACATGCATGTTACATTTTTAGATGACCAAGGGGTATGTTTACTAAACTGCGTTAGTGCGATTCGCGTTAGGAGGCGCGGTAGAGACAGAAATCCCAAATAAGGACATGGGAGGAACATCGTTACCGATAACGCGCGTTACCAGGCGCCATAAATGAACGAGCGCTACAGGACACGTTACCGCGCGTTAATCTTAATAAGGCGCGCAGGCATATATGGACAGCAACAGAGCTGTAGCACAATGGTTACAACACTGACTGATGGTACAGGGGTCATGGGTTTGATTCCCCAGTGGGCCTAATGTATAAGGCTGGCTGAAGCAGCACCCTTTACATTTAAGTAGTGATTGTTGAGGCATTTGACGTGTATTTTAATTAGTGCTGCCAGCAAACACACCCTCAGGGTGGCATAACCTAAGGTTCCGCATAAGGCACCCCATAACGCACTCCATAGGTCACATTATAAAGTATACTGTCCGCCAAGGCACCCTATAATGTCCCCTATAGGACACCTTATAAGGCTGTGAACATCACCCTAGTCCGCACTGTGGCCCAGCTCCACCACAGCATGTGCCACTTGCGGCCCTCTGTATCCCCTTCTCCGGCATCTGTCCAGTTGCCGTTCCGACATGCCCGCCCTGATGTTGCGGGACATGTGCATGCCATGGGAACCCTGTCCAAAGGTGAATGAGCCCACAGTGAAATAGCACTGGCCCATATGAATGCTGAAACAGCAGAGCAGCCAGACAGCAACTGCTGAAGGGCCAACATGGGCAGGACCATCAACCCCAGTCCTGCTGGGGAACAGACAGAGCAGTACACATCCATAACACAACAGCTGACAGACAGAAGGCCTGGAAATGCTCAGCTGCCCCCCACCATTATCTGACATTCTCCAGCAGCAAGCCTCTAGCCGCTGCACCCTGCAAGGTGTTCCAACAAGACACATACTAGCTGCAGACAGTCTGCCAGCTAGTCTATAGTGCATGGTCCTGGAGAAAATGTATGTACCCAGAACAGGGATGTCAGCATACACACCAAGCAGATAAGTCAGTGATTGGGGCCCAAAAGAAAACCCATAAATATCACATGAGAGAAATGCTATATAGCACTATGGGGGAACCTAGCCATGCCATGGTCACTGCTCAGTCAGGGTGAGAGTGACCTCCCAGCAGGACATGCTATGGCCACCCTGTCCGTGCAGGTGGTGGCCAGGCACTACAATGTCCGAGCCATTGCCCTATGCCGTGTGCAGATACATCCAGGCCAGGCCACCCTATCCAGGCTATTCCCACAGTACCTTGCTCCTCATTATGCACATTGGCAGGCCAATACTGGCAACAGTGCTAGCAGTGTGAGCTGTGGAGGGTGTTGGCAGCCACCACACACTGGATAGACAGACACACACTCCCCACACCTATGCCAGCATTGTGCAACTATAGAGGTGTTTGGCAGCCCAGGCCACCACACCAGTCCTGGGCACAGTGCAGGAATGGCTATGGTACGCAATACTGTAGGAGTCACTCCCCAGGTTGGTGAACACTGTCAGACACAATACCTGTAGCACACTCCACAGACATCAGAAAGGTTGCTATGATGCAGCTCACTCAGGAAATTGTTCCTAACCTAGGAATTGCTATCTGCCAGTAATCATAGCAACCTTTTGATAGATGTGTACCATATTCCCAGGTTTAGGGTGGCATTACTAAGGTATGCAAGTGCTAGTATTGGGAGATGCACGCAGAGCCCAAAGTCCTGCCTCTCCAGGAGGCTTTGGATAATGGGGCCTGTGGGTGTGGGTGTGTCTGCCCCTGTTGGCTGCTGCTTTACGGCAGAGGTTCCCAACTCCAGCCCTGCGGTGCCAAACACTGTTCGGGTTTTCATGCTGTCCCATGCATGAGATACATCTGCATACCATGGGGGTGGCGCATAGAAATGCAGCACAGGCATCTTTATCAGAGGCAGCATGGAACCGGAATGGTGTTTGGCCCTCCAGGACTGCATTTGGGTGACTCTGCTCTAGGTAATGTGCATGATTATGGTGTCTGTGCTCTGTAGGGTAAAATGTAGGTGTCTTGGGCATGCTTATGTCATCTGCAATAAAGGTGCTGTCTATATTAGCACGTTGTAGTAGTGGGTAAAATATGGGGAATGGGTTGGCAGGAACCACAGCTGGGACTTGAACCTGTGACCCTCTGCTTCTGACTACACTGGTTTTGTGCACTGCACCACCTTGTTGTCACAGAGTCAGTGTGTTCCTTGGTGATACCATGACTGTTCGTCAGACAGGGCCCATCTGTTGCAGTACACGGCACCCACCTACACAGGGCTAGGCCACGGTCTGCTCTGGGCAGCTCCACTGCCCCCTCCACCACCAGTATCCCTCAGCCACCATGCTGACATGCCCTTCTGCTGGTGGTGCTGGCGGTGCGCAGTCTCAGGCCATCCAGTGTGCAGGTAGGCGGCTGCCTATGGTGCGGGTTCTGGGGTAGGGATGCCTGCATAGACGTCCACGCTCCCCCCAGCCCCGCCTGCCAATGTTCCGTGCCCTTGGGGGTAGCTGTGACACTGTGGGAAATACACTCGTGCCCATGTTGGCCCTTCAGCAGTTGCTGTCTGGCTGCTCTGCTGTTTCAGCATTCGTAAGGGCCACCTAGGCATCACCCTAGTCCGCACTGTGGCCCAGCTCCACCACAGCATGTGCTGCCTGCGGCCCTCTGTATCCCCTTCTCCGGCATCTGTCCAGTTGCCGTTCCGACATGCCCGCCGTGATGTTGCGGGACATGTGCATGCCATGGGAACCCTGTCCAATGGTGGGGAAAACCCTGAGCAGCGCTATTTCACTGTGGGCTCATTCACCTTGTATGGGGACGGAGTATAGACCCTTCCACGATTTATATCTTTTCTATGGAGCTTACTCAGGGTGGGTGGGGTTGATGTTTCTCATTGCTACCACTATTGGCCAGCTTGGTTATGGCTTTTTTCCAGTTTGTTGGGGTCATTTTCAGTGTTTATGTGCCCTTTTGTTCTATGCACATGTATCATACTTATCACTTTTTTTAGGTTTCCCTGCCTGGGCTGTACATTGCTGACACTGAAATGGTTTCTCTCCCCTGTAATGTGCATTTAACGGCAGGTTTTCAATCGCGTTTGAATTCAGCTCTTCAGATCAGCGCGTTAGTGTGAAGGGAGCCTCTCCCCGCCCACTCTCCGCCCACTGACCCCTTCTCTCCGCCCTCTCTCCACCTTCTGCGGTGTTTTACCACGCCGCGGAGCTTTACGATCGTTAATGTTGGTTAACGCGCATTATGTAACGTTAACGATCGTAAGCGCATCATAACGCGCGTTATGATGTGCTTACGATCATTAACGTTACATAACGCGCGTTATGTACCATTACCGCAGTTTAGTAAACATACCCCTAAATGAACTGAAAGCACACTCATGAATGGACACCTATATTGGCCATGTGGAAGAAAGGCTGGCGCAAGGTGAAGGATCATTGCCTGCTCTCATGCCCTCTTACACAATTTTGACATTCTGTCATTGCTTACGGGTCTATCAGATGAAAGTAAAGATGGTTTGGGTAGAAATTTTCCCATAGCAAGAGAGGAATTTTTCCTTGGCTTAGCCCATTGTTCTTAAATTGTCAGGACATCACATTTTTACTTTGGAGTGGCTGAATTGGCTGAACAAGATTTCCATTAGCAGGAAGCTGAAATAAAGAAATAAGACTAGTTGTAAGATTACAAGATGTTACCTTTTAGGAGCCCTTTTACTAAAGTGCGCTAAGTGTATTTTTGTGCATGCTAACTGCCTGTTCAAGGGCATGAAAGTTACCACATGCTGATTTGCGCGCTAACTGCCACCCACGCATTAGGGTGGCAAACGGGCAGAGTAATGGCGGAGAGTGGGCATGGTGAGCACATTTCAATTAATCAGGGGGTGGGTGGAGGGACATATTGTGCACCGTCTGCTGTCATTAGCGTGGGTGCACCTAAGGCCATCTCAGTAGGTGGAGGTGCAGCGATAGTGCCATACATTAGGGAACACATCCTCATGTTAAATGTCGGAAATATGCTGGTCATTGCGCTAAACACGTTATATGCAAAAACCTAAAGCGCTTTAATAAAAAAGCCCCTTAGAGTCAGTACCGCTTCCATGCAATCCCAGGAAATTATTTTGAATTAGAGGTATAATATATTCCATGTATTAATGGATGAGTGGCACCTCACTTTCTTTAACTGTAAAGGGATTATGGCAAAGTTATAGCTGCGTTTAAAAGAGGTTTGAACAAGTTCCTCAAGGTAAAGTCCATTATCAAAGTGGACTAGGGAAATCCACTGCTTACCCCTGGGATCAGCAGCGTGTAATCTTGGGAAGCTGACAGGCACTTGTGATCTGCATTGGCCACTGCTGGAAACAGTGCTTGATGGAGCACTGGTCTGGCATGTGTTACCTTCTTATGTTCAATAACACTGGCCCTTCTCCTCCCTTTCCCTCAGAAGCAGTCATGAGGTGCGTGCGTGCATGGGTGTTCCAGGAAATGCCTCCAGGTGTGTTTTTAAAGTGTTTAGATGGGCAGCACCAGCCTAAATGCAGATACACCCATGCTGTTTATCTCAATACTCTCACAAGTGTTTCTGGATTAATCATTGTCATAGGCTGAACTGAAGATAATACTGATTGTGAAATGGAATTCAGAGAGACACTTCTTCCTGAAAAAAGAAACATATCATATATCTATTTGGAAATGAAAATTGAGTTTTAACACTCAGCGATTGGATGCTAGCATTGGTTTTATAGCAGAGCTGCCTGAGCTAAATTGCTTCAGCAGTTCTCTTGGCACAGCAGGTTTGTTGTTTAAGTCCTTAAGTCATTTACGCATGTTAAGTTATTTTAGTCTGGCTTTGTAATGTGAGTTGTGAAGGGAAATACATTAACTCCCTTGTTGGAGAATGTTAGGAATGTACACAGGGAAAAAAACCCCTTTCAGTTTGCTTTTGGTTTATTTGACATTTTTCCTGATTTTCAGACATTTCTTTCCATTTGCTTCATGCATGCATCTTAATAAAAATTTGTCATACATGTGAGAACTTTTTAATGCTCATTAATTTGTAGGTTAATGTCTTAAATTGAATTAATGAACACTAAGGGCCCATTTTACTAAAGCCCATTAGCTAGTTGTGTGCTTTAACGTGTGTCTAATCTTTTGTGGCCTCACTAACAAACCAATGGGCCAAAGCGGAAAGCTAGCATGGGCTTTACGAGCCCATAATGCAATGTTTAAGCACACTTTATGCAACTTTTCAATGCAGAAAACAGACATAAACACCAGCAGAAAAACTAGTGCCCAATTAATGCCACGCATATTTAAATGTTTTTAAATTATTAAAATGTATTTTAATCAGCTGGTCTGGTATGCAAAACATGGCTATGCCCGATGCAAAGACAGGCATAGAGGATTTTGCAACCAGCCATAGCACCAAAATGTTTACTGCAGGGTCTGAGTAGAAGTAACCTCTTAACGCGTGCCCCCAACAGTATTTTGCTGGCACCGGGTGCTTTCCCCGATGCCTAGATCATCTTCTCCTTAGATGATTAGGCATCAGAAAAAGTCCCCAATGCCATCAAAATACTGTCAGGGGCTGTGCCTGACAAAAAAGAATCCCTGGTGGCCCAGAAGCCCAATTCCCCCCCCCCCCTCCCAGTATTTTGATGGCATCGAGGACTATCGCGGCATTGGGAAAAGCCCCCAATGCCATCAAAACACACATCCCCAAGTAAAATAAAATAAAGTGAAAATTACCTTGTGGTCTAGCGATCCTTGAACCCCCCACCCCCCAGCCCAAAGTAAAATCATCCCCAAGTAAAATAAAATAAAATCACCCCCAAGTGAAATAAAATAAAGTAATAATTACCTGGTGGTCTAGGGCCCCCTAAATCCAACCTCCCAACTCAAAGTAAAAGTAAAATCATGCCCAATCTGACCCCACCCGGTGCATCTCAGGATGAACCATGTGGGGCCAGGTGTCACCATTTTTCAAGATGGTGGACCAGAGCGGGAGCGCATAGGCAACGTTCCCACCTAAGGTACGGGGGGTGGGGGGTTGTATTTAGGGGCCTCTAGACCACCAGGCAATTTTATTTTATTTCACTTGTGCTTTATTTTATTTTACTTGAGGGTGATTTTACTTTTACTTTGGGTTGGGGGGGGGGGGGTTTCAAGGGCTGTTAGGCCACCAGGATTTTACTTTTATTTTATTTTACTTGGGGATGGGGGTGGGTGGTACAGATGAATACTTTCTGTCGGGACACTGGCTCCTGACAATGTTTTGATGGGATCGGGGGCTTTTCCTGATGCTGAGATCATCTCCAATGCCATTAAAATACTGTCGGGGGGGGGGGGGGGAAGGATGCTGGGCCACTAGGGATTCTTTTGTTGAGGTACCGGCCCCGATAGTATTTTGATTACATCAGGGAGCATTTCTCGATGCTGCGATCGTTCCGGATGGCATCAAAATACTGTTGGGTCTGATATGCAAATTAGCCACCCTGTGGCCGGAGAGCAAGCCAAACTAGCGCAGACATCTTGTGCGCGTGTTTGGCTTGCTTTCCCAGTTTAACTCTGCGGTGGCTCATTTGCATGTGCACAGTTACCGCGGTGGGAATTTGCATGCCTTATCCTTCCTGCATCACACCTTAAAATGTGTGCATTGTCATGAATGTAAAAAAATCGATCCAGCACAGGTCTAGCACCGGCGTTCTGCATCGGCCCACAAATGCGGTCTGGTAACAGAAGCTGAGGCGCAGGACTTATATTCAGATTGTATTCTATCCTGTGTAAGTGATTGACAGATTGACAGGCCTTTTCTTCCAAGGCAATGGAGGGTAAAGTGACTTCTCCAGAGGCAGAAGGAGTACCAATGGGAACTGAACCCACCGCTACTCCTCCACTCCAATGAGAATCTGGGAAATCCACTGCTTACCCCGAGACAAGCATTGTGGAACCTGTGTGCCTTTTTGGGAACCTGCCAGCTACTTGTGACCTAGATTGGCCACTATTGGAAACAGGATATTTGGCTTGGTGGACCTTGGTCTGACCCAGTATGGCATTTCTCATGTTCTTAATATATTGTAAAAATACAAGCAATTACGGTTGCATCATTTCAATTTTTTTTCACTTCAGAATTTTGATGTTTTTCATCACATAATTTTGAACTTTAAAGTGCATTATTCCCTGGGGTGTACTGGGTTCAAGGTAGGGCTTTAGAGGAAGTCTGGAAGATGTGGCACATATCCAGGATGGAGTTTATGGGATTGGGCAGGGGAGGGGAATGGTAAACAGGGATAAGCAAAATGAAACTCATCTGCCAGTGAATTTCATTGAATGTCTGCTAATCTTTTTACATTTTTTTCTAAACAGAATAAACTACATATCTGCATTTAATCATAATTTTTGTTCACCTTGAGATAAGGCGTGTTTACGACTAATATAGCACATTGCTGCATAATGCTACTGGTATGTCAATTATCACAGAGTTAACCGCAAGCAGCAGTTTCATGCGAGCACATAACTTCAGTTTCTGTTTGGTCTATCCTTTTGTCTGTGTTTATGCAAGATTAGTGGGATATTTAACTTTGCCGTATGCCAATGTCTGCCTATGGCTTTGTAGTGCAAGCCAGATTTTCATGAGAATACTGTATTAAAGCGAGAGCTGTACAAAGAAGAAAGAAATTGGTCATGTCCGTAAGACAGGAGGAAGCTTTCTTCAGGCACTAGAATTAGGATATTGTCTCCTATAGACAGTATGTTTTAAAGAAACAACAGCATTTTATTTATAGATATTCACAAACATTATAAAGATAATTAGAGAGCATTTGTTTATTTATATAGAAATATATGACCAAAGATAAAGGGAACAAAAATATTGGCAGCAACATTAATGTGCCTGGCTGGTTACTTCAGGTCACTACAAAATAAAAGGAGGTTGGGGGGAGACCATAGCAAATGTGGACAGGAAAAAGAACAATGGGTAACATTAAGAAGGTCAGTTTTCAAATGGACTTTTTATATTATACAGAGTTTGACAACTTTTTTTTTCACAACTTTTAAACACAATCACATTTTCTCAGAAATGCAGCATAATTAGAAAAAAAATACAAAATAAGAACAACAATCAAGGCAAAGAAAACCTAATTCAGCTGAACTAGCCCACCATATGGAGGAGGGGGGACATAACTATCGAATAAACAAATACAAGAATAAGAAACTAAGGGGTATGTTTACTAAACCTTCTTAATGTGCGCCCGGCGTTAGTGTGCAGGCTGCCATATAAGGAGTGGGCGTTCCGGTCAAAAAGTAGCAAAACGGGATTAGCGCGCAATAACGCGTGCTGCTGTGCACATTATCGGGCAAAGCGCTGCTAAGCGCGTTACCACGCAGTAATCTTAAGTAGGCACACAGACATCCAAGCATAGAAACAGAAGAGTAGCACAATGGTTACTACACTGACTGATGATACAGGGGTCATGAGTTTGATCCCCCAGTGTGCCTAATGCATAAGGCTGGCTGAGGCATCAGCTGTGACATGTAGTATTGTTTCCTGAGGTATTTTAATTATTGCTGCCAGCAAACACACCTTCACGTGCCATAACCTACGGTGCCGCATAAGGCACCTTATAAGGCACTCCATAGGGCACATTATAAAGTGCACTGTCCGCCACGGCACCCTATAATGTCCCCTATAGGGCACCCTATAAGGCGCTCCATAGGACACCTTATAAGGCACCTTATACGGACTGTAACCATAAGGTGCCTCAGAAGGCGCTTTATAGGGCGCCCTATAAGGAGCCTTCTGAGGCACCTTATGGTTACAGTACTCTGAGGGTGTGTTTGCTGGCAGCACTAATGTACATTAAAAATAGACAATGCTCTGGACAGCCCTATCAAATAACCCCACTGTGGGTTTGAACCCATGACCTCTCGCTCCACAGGCAGTGAAGTAACCAGTGGGCTACAGCTCCATTGTTGCTAACAAACCTCTGGCTGGCTGCAGAAGGACTGCACATCACCACACAAACAGTCTGCTGTGGTCACCAGGATAGGGTTAACCCACCCATACCCCTGATGCACTGCACATGCAAATCAGCAGTCTACAGATGATCACAAAATGGGGTATGCACTCCCACAGCACCTCGGCCTGGTAGGGTGAACTGACCGTGTGTGTTACTGGTACAGAGTAGCTACACACCGTCACATTGTGCAGGTACTGTACTCACCCTGAGGGTGAGGTGGGGCGCCCAGCACCAGGTCCATAGCACTCTCCATGGCAGAAATAGGCCATGCTGCAGGTCCCCAGCAGTGCTAGTGTGTGAGATAGGTAGTTTCTGCAGACACACTTTGGATACATCTGTATTTCTTAGTCAGGTTTAGCCCTTATGGACCCATAGGAGGATTATGTACCACCACCCCACCCTCTGGGGCTAAGGGTGGTAAACAGGGTCTCCCACCAACAGATCCACATTCTACCTCCCTGCAATAGTAGTAGAGGGGACCATCAACCCCAGTCCGGGTGGGGAACAGACACCCTGCAGGGCAGTCAACGCAGCTCTGTACACATCCATAAAGCAATAGCAGACAGACATTAGGCCTGGATATGCTAAGCTGCACCCCACCTCTATCTGATATTCTCCTGCAGCAAACCTTCAGCCGCTGCACCCTGCAAGGTGTTCCAGCAAGACACATACCAGCTGCAGACAGTCTGCTAGCTAGTCCATAGTGCATGTTCCTGGTGGAGATGCGTGCACCCAGAACTGGGATGTCAGCATACACACCAAGCAGATAAGTCAGTGACTGGGCCCCAAAAGGAAACCCATAAATATCACATGAGAAAAATACTATATAGCACTATGGGGGAACCTAGCCATGCCATGGTCACTGCTCAGTCAGGGTGAGAGTGATCTCCCAGCAGGATAGAGCAGCCAGACAGCAACTGATGAGGGCCCAGCATGGGCACGAGTGTGCTTCCCACAGTGTCACAGGAGATAGTACCCAGTAGGGACCCCCAAGGGCACAGAACAGTGGCAGGCGGTGCTGGGGGGAAGCGTGGACACCTATGCAGGCACACCTACCCCAGAACCCGCACCATAGGCAGCCGCCTACCCGCACACTGGATGACCTGAGACTGCACTCCACCAGCACCACCAGCAGAAGTGCATGTCAGCAGGGTGGCAGAGGGGCACTGGTGGTGGAGGGGGCAGTGGCAGCTGCCCAGAGCAGACCGTGGCCCAGCCCTGTGCAGGTGGGTGTCATGCACTGCAACAGACAGGCCCTGTCTGATGAACAGTCATGGTATCCCCAGGGAATGTACTGTCTCTGTGGCAACACGGTGGTGCAGTGCACACAGCCAGTGTGTTCAGCAGCAGAAGGTCACAGGCTCAAGTCCAGCTGTGGTTCCTGCCAAACCAGCCCCCATATTTTACCCACTACTAAAACATGCTAATACAGACAGAACCTGTATTGCAGATGATGTAAACATGCCCAAAACACCTACATTTTACCCTACAGAGCACAGACACCATAAACATGCACATTACCTAGAGCAGAGTCTCCCAAATGCAGTCCTGGAGGGCCAAACACCATCCAGGTTCCATGCTGCCTCTCATAAAGATGCCTGTGCTGCATTTCTATGCGCCGCCCCCATGGTATGCAGATGTATCTCATACATATTCATGAGGGACAGCATGAAAACCCGAACAGTGTTTGGCCCACCAGGACTGGAGTTGGCAACCTCTGCCGTAAAGCAGCAGCCAACAGGGGCAGACACACCCACACCCACAGGCTCCATTAGCCAATGCCTCCTGGAGAGGCAGGACATTGGGCCCTGCGTGCATCTCCCAATACTAGCAGTTGCATACCTTAGCAATGCCACCCTAAACCTGGGAATAGGGTACACAGCTATCAAAAGGTTGCTATGATTACTGGCAGATAGCAATTCCTATGTTAAGCACAATTTGCTGATTGAGCTGCACCATAGCAACCTTTCTGATGTCTGTGGAGTGTGCTTCAGGTCTGGTGTCTGACAGTGCTTACCACCCTGGGGAGTGACCCCAACAGTATTGCATACCATATCCATGCCTGCACTGTGCCCAGGACTGGTGTGGTGGCCAGGGCTGCCAAACACCTCTATAGTAGCACAATGCTGGCATAGGTGTGGGAGTGTGTGTCTGTCTATCCAGTGTGTGGTGGCTGCAAACACCCTCCACAGCCCACACTGCCAGCACTGTTGCCAGTATTGACCTGCCAATGTGCATAATGAGGAGCAAGGTACCATGAGTATAGCCCGGACAGGGTGGCCTGGCCAGGATGCACAGGGCATAGGGAAATGGCTGGGACATTGTAGTGCCCGGCCACCACCTGCACAGACAGGGTGGCCAGAGCATGCTGTTTCAGCATTCCTATGGTCCACCTAGGCATCACCCTAGTCCGCACTGTGGCCCAGCTGCAGTACAGCATGTGCCGTCTGCAGCCCTCTGTGTCCCCTTTCCCAGCATCTGTCCAGTTGCCCATTCCGACATGCCCGCCTTGCTGTTGTGGAACATGTGCATGCCATAGGAAACCTGTCCAATGGAGAGGGAAACCCTGATGAGCGCAATTGCACTGTGGGATCATTCACCTTGTATGGGGACGGATCGTAGACCCTTCCAAAATTCATATCTTTTTTTGGAGCTTTCTTAGGAGTGCTTTTTGATATTTCCCATTAATATCACTATTGCCCAGCTTGGTTATGTTTTTTTATATTTTGTTGGGGTCATTTTCAATGTTTATTTGCACTTTTGTTCTGTGCACATGTATCACACTTATCACTGTTTTTGTAGGTTTTCCTGGTTTTGCTGTACATTGCTGACAGAAATGGTTTCTCTTCCCTTTAAATCATCTCTAACGCCAGGGTTTCACTGGCGTTAGTTTTGAGCCGCGGATTTCACATCATTAGTGTGCGGGCAGCCTCTCCCCTCCCACTCTCCACCCATTGACCCCTTCTCTCCGCCCCTGGGGAGCCTTCCTCCGCCCTCTGGGAGCCTTTCCCCGCCTTCAGCGCTCATTTGCGCCGCTGCGCGCGTTAACGCGCGCTAAGGTACCTGAGCGCCTGCTAAAGCGCCATTATTGTGCGCTAAGGTACCTTAGCGCGCGCTAATGTCACAGAGCGCACATTAAGAAGGTTTAGTAAACATGCCCCTAAGGAAATGTTGAGGCCGCTGGCAGGTCCTCGTATATCACTCTGGTAATTGTGTTTCTACAGTGTTGGGAGTAGATTTAGCTGAGACAAATACAGAAAGCTGAGAGGGCTCGTAAACAATATATCTAACCCTTTCATGATTAATACATTTACAGGGAAAATGAATTATCTTAGGCCTTAAGATTAAAAAAAACATTTCCTCTTTTTCTATATCTCTCGAGATACTGTACATCTGGGAACATATGAATTTTACCGTTCATAGATGCCACATCACGATACATAAAGAAAGCTTTAAGAGGTCATTCTTGATCAGAGTCCAAGATGAACAAGGTGAGCAGAAGGAGTCGGGACTTATAATTTAAGCGGCTGTCCATGGATAGTACTGCTGAAAATCTCTCTAAGCTCCGTAACACTGTACAGGTGGAGGACAATTTTACAGCAGGTCATCCATGCGGGAAGGCACCTTTATGAAATACTAGCACAAACCCGGCTGAAATAGCAGCTAAATTGAACCTGTAGCCATTTACGCCTGCTTGGGAGCAGGCGTGAATGTTACTATGCATTTCATAAAATGCATAGGTAATTTGCACTGCACTCAAACTCTCCACTGAACACGCTGACTCTAAACTCGCACACAAGGATGTGCCTTCTTACACTGCACATACTTTTACATGTAAGGTAATGCTATAGAAGGCTGTTTACTCATGTAGACTGGCATATAAGCATCAAATGTTCCTTATAAAATGATCTCCCTATTGCTAGGGCAGAGAGAGGGTCTTCTACTTAACTCTATGTGCCATGGTAAGATTTAGCCACTGTCTGTAAAGTTAGCAGATTTAATTTAGGCCAACTGAATATTGCCATTATATGTATAACTGCTGGTAGTAACTGCATTATATATGTGAAGTGGCATTTTACAAATGACATCCAAGTGCAATCCAGGACGTCTGATCCAGAATGTATGAAAAAAACCCAGGCACGTCCATGTGCAGACACGATTTCACAAACATGGACGTGCCCAATATGGATGTCTGTGGGGGTGTCTACATTGATATCTATGCAACAGTATTCAATGCTGTGAATGTTTAGGAATAGCCTCATGGTTAGTGTAGTGGGCTAGGACCAGTGAAGTCAGGGTTTGAATTCCACTGCTGCTATCATTGCAATTGTGCAGAGTATTGGGGATGGTGGACTGCTATCTTCCCTACACCCTCTGGATGTTTTATGGCCAAAATGAGCACTGTTCATGTCTGGAGCAGGTCAAACTTAGACACAACTTGACTCTGGATGTCCAGGAATGTTTCTGAGATCAGGTAGCTCTTGGAAACGCCTCCAGCATGCTCCCATTCAAATTTGGACGTCCACAGATCCAGCTTCTAAAATGCCTCTGGAGACATCTTGTGCTTTGGATGTTTCTATGCATTAAGAAAAATCTTTAACTGGACAGCTTCAAAGAAAAAATGCTTAACATTCCGAAACTGAATCAAGTCATGGGGTAGCAGGCAGTGTACTGTTGTGGAATAGGAATTAGTTAAAAGATAGAAACAGAGAGTAGGGCTAAATGGCCAATTTTCTCAATGAAGAATAGTGGAGTACCCCAGGGATCTGTGCTGAGCCCGCTGCTTTTTAACATATTCATAAATGACCTGAAATGGAAGTAACGAGTGAAGTGATGAAATTCGCAGATGACACAAAATTATTGAAGAGGATTGTGAAAAATTGCAAGAGGACCTTGATAAATTAGGAGACTAGGGGTTATGTTTGCTAAATGGTGGTAAGGTAGCAGGAGCTATCAAGCATTAATGGCAACGATAAGGGGTTTTCCATGTGAAAAAGGCTCTAGGCGGGTAAGAGGCATTCCGGCATTAAGATGAAATGGGCCCCTTAACATGCGCTAACAGGACATCGGCATTGAGGTACCAGGCGTGCTCCTTAACTCTGGAAAAGGGAGTACCATCATGGAAAGTAATGTAAAGGGGAGGGATGGAAGGACAAGTGAGAGCTGATGGGCCTGATCTATCCGTGGGCACTCTATGTGGCAGCAAATAAGTGGGATGAACATGTGGGAGGCAGCTGTAGTGAAGCACTGGTGTGCAGCAATGGAAAATGCTGCAATGGCAGTGAATGGCAGAGGATGTGGATGACTTGTCCCCTGTTGATCCCGAAGTGACATGATGTATGTAGCAACCAGAGGATGGAGCAGGAGTGGTGATGCGCAGATCAGGCAAAGGAGAGACATGAGCGAAATTGTGAAATGCGGAAAAGAGTACTTGTGTGGGCCACATGTAGCAACTTGCAGGAGAATAGATGACCGCACACAGCTGGCAGAGGTTGATGGATGGGCTGAAGGAGGGATGGTGGTAGATGAGAGGCTGTGATGGGCTGGAGGCCCCGATGGCCCTGAGTTGCCATCATGAATACAGGTGTAGTGCGTTGGACACATGTGCAAGTGCCACATGGAAGGCCTGATACCATACATATTAGTCACACACCTGTGACAGCCACCCAGCCATCATACAACCCTCCAGAAAAATGTCCATACAACAACTGGCCAGATGTTGCTCAAACTGGCCAAATGGGGCATGTAAGAATGTGAGTTGAGCCCTGGAAGTGGCCATCCAAAGGGTGGGATGTGTACGCATGTAATGCTTTCAATGTGATGGAGCCAAAGCAGTACGGTCACAGTCATGATGTTATACTTCAATCAGGTATCACAAGCATGTGATGTATGTATGTATGTGACTGCCCTCTTTTAGAAATTAATGAATGAAGTGGAACATGTAAACATGCATCGAATGTTCACGCCATCAAAAAGCAGAAAGACTAGGGGACATGCAATGAAGCTGCAGTGTAACCTGTGCAAGATTGATAAGTATCAATAATTACGCACTCACTACATAACCAGACTCTGGAAGCCAGTACCAGAGGATGTAGTAAAATCTGTTAGTGTAGCTGGATGTTAAGAAGGTCTGGACCCATTCCTGGAGGCAAGGTCCATAAACCATCTTTAAAAAAGACCTGGGAAATCCACTGCTTGTCCCAGTTCAGGTACCTATGATCTGGATTGGCCAGTATGGGAAACAGTTTACTGGGCCTTATCAACCTTGTTGTGTCCTAGTATGGCATTTACAATGTATGCATGTTCACATACTGCTGTATCAGTGCAGTCAAAGCGGAGTACCCTGTACCCAAATTTTGGCAATGTGTGATGAACAGCAGGGGCTATGTGAACCTGCAGTCTGCTGAAGCAATGGAGTGTTATGTGATCAGGCCAAGGCCAAAAGGGGTCGTGGTCATCCTCTGAAGGCTGTGCCATACATGGAAAACTGAATGAATTCTTTACGTCGGTCTTTACTGAGGAAGATGTAGGGATGTTACCCGTGACTGAAGTGGTATTTAAAGGTGCGGAAGAATTGAAGGAAATATCGATACATCGGGAAGATGTATTACAACTATTTGGTAAACTGAAGAGTAGCAAATCACCTGGACCAGATGATATACATCCAAGGGTGTTGAAAGAACTGAAATATGAGATTTCAGAACTGCTATTAGTAATCTGTGAACTATCATTAAAATCATCTGTAATACCTGAAGATTGGAGGATGGCCAACGTAACGCCAATTTTTAAAAAGGGTTCCAGGGGTGATCCGGGAACCTACAGACCGGTAAGCCTGATGTTAGTACCAGGAAAAATGGTAGAAACTATCATAAAGAACAAAATTGCTGAACATGTAGATAGTCATGGCTTAATGGGAGACAGCCAACATGGCTTTAGAGAAGGAAGATCTTGTCTTAATAATCTGTTATGTTTTTTTGAAGGTGTGAATAAACAGGTAGACAAAGGTGAGTCGATTGATATAGTGTATTTGGACTTTCAGAAAGCCTTTGACAAGGTCCCTCATCAGAGACTTTTGGCAAAACTAGAGTCATGGGATAGGAGGCAGTGTACTATTGTGGATCAGGAACTGGTTAAAAGATAGAAAGCAGAGGGTAGGGCTAAATGGCCAATTTTCCCAATGGAGAAAGGTGAACAGTGGTGTACCCCAGGGATCTGTGCTGGGTCCGCTGCTTTTTGACATATTCATAAATGACCTGGAAAAGGGAATAATGAGTGAGGTTATCAAATTTGCAGATGACACAAAACTATTTTAAAAAACTCAAGAGGATTGTGGAAAATTGCAAGAGGATCTTGATAAATAGGAAGACTGGGCATCAAAATGGCAGATGAAATTTAATGTGGACAAGTGCAAAGTTATGCACCTAGGGAAGAACAAACCAAACTATGGTTACACGATGCAAGGTTCCACAATAGGAACCATCACCCAGGAAAAAGATTTAGGCGTCATTGTGGATAACATGTTAAAACTCTCCGCCCAGTGTGCAGTGGCGGCAAAGAGAGCAAATAGAATGCTAGGCATCATAAGGAAAGGAATGGAAAATAAATCAAAAGATATTATAATGCCTCTATATCATTCCTGGAAAAGAGACGGCTGAGGGGAGATATGATAGAAGTCTATAAATTAATGAATGGAGTGGAACGGGTAAACGTAGATCGATTGTTTACGTTATCAGAATACAGAAAGACTAGGGGACATGCAATAAAGCTACAGGGTAAACTATTTAAGACTAATAAAAGAAAATATTTTTTCACTCAACATGTAATCAAACTCTGGAATTTGTTACCGGAGGATGTAGTAAAGGCTGTTAGTGTAGCTGGGTTTAAAAAAGGTTTGGACAAGTTCCTGGAGGAAAGGTCCATAAACCATTATTAAGAAGGGACCCAGGATATCAATGCTTGACCCAGTACAAGCATTGCGGAACCTGTGTCTTTTGGGGAAACTGCTAGGTACGTATGACCTAGATTGGCCACTGTTGGAAACAGGATACTGGGCTTGATGGACCTTGGCCTGACCCAGTAGGGCATATCTTATGTTCTTATATTATGTTCTTAAGTCTATAAATTAATGAATGGCGTGGAATGGGTAAACGTAGATCGATTAATTACGTTATCAGAATATAGAAAGACTAGGGGACATGCAATGAAACTACAGGGTAAACTATTTAAGACAAATAAGAAAATATTTTTCACTCAACGTGTTATCAAACTCTGGAATTTGTTACCGGAGGTTGTAGTAAAGGCTGTTAGTGTAGCTGGGTTTAAAAAAGGTTTGGACAAGTTCCTAGAGGAAAGGTCCATAAACCATTATTAAAAAGGGACCCAGGATATCAATGCTTTACCCAATACAAGATCTTCCTTGTCTAAAGCCATGTTGGCTGTCTCCCATTAAGCCATGACTATCTAGATGTTCAGTAATTTTGTTCTTTATGATGGTTTCTACCATTTTTCCAGGTACTGATGTCAGGCTCACCGATCTGTAGTTTTCCAGATCACCCCTGGATCCCTTTTTAAAAATTGGCATTACATTGGCCATCATCTAATCTTCAGGTATTAAAGATGATTTTAATGATAGTTCTCAGATTACTAATAGCAGGTTTAACCCCTCTATCATCTAATGGTGCAACTGACTCTCTCACAGGTTTTTTGCTACGAATTAACTTGAAAAAGTCTTTATTACACATTTTTGCTGCCACAGCAAGCTTCTTCTCAAATTCTCTCTTTGACTGCCTTATCAATGCCTTGCATTTAACTTGCCAGTGCTTGTGCTGTTTCCAGTTTTCGTCATTTGGCTTTTTCTTCCATTTCCTGAAAGATGCTTTTTTTGGCAACAACAGCCTCTCTAACGTCACCTTTAAACCATGCTGGCAGTTTTTTGGACTTCCTTCCACTTTTCTTAAAGCGTGGAATACAGCTGGTCTGAGCTTCCAAGATAGTATTTTTAAACAACACCCAAGCTTAATGTAAGTCTTTAACATTTGCAACTGCTCCTTTTATTTTTTTTCTTAACTATTTTCCTCATTTTATCATAGTCTCCCTTTCGAAAGTTAAAAGGTAGTACTGTGGATTTCCTTACCATCCCTCCTCCATTAATTAAATCAAACGAGATCATGCTATGATCACTATTGCCAAATGGCCTCAACACCCTTATCCCTTGCACCAGATCTGGTGTTCAACTAAGGACTAGGTCCAAAATGGCTTCTCCTCTGTTCAGTTTATGAACCAGCTGCTCCAAGAAAGCAGTCATTTATTTCATCTTTAAAGTTTATCTCCCTAGCATGTCCTGCTATGACACTGACCCAATCAGTACCGGGGTAATTGAAATCACCCATTATTATTACTGTGCTGTAACTTTTTTTAGCTTCCCCGATTTCTTTGAGCATTTCATCATCCATTTGTTCATTCTGGCCAGGCGGTCAATAGTATACCCCCACTGCGATCGCCTTCCCCTTTTTACATGGAATTTCAATCCATAGAGATTCTACAGGAAATTTTGTTTCCTGCAAATCTTTAATCCTTTGTGACTCAATGCCCTCTCTAACATTAGTGCACAACCCCTCCACCAATTTGATCAGCCCTATTATTACGATATAGTTTGTACCCAGGTATCCCAACGCCCCACTGGTTGTCCTCTTTCCACCATGTCTCTGAGATACCAATCATATCTAACTTCTCATTTAGTGCTATATATTCTAACTCTCCCATCTTATTTTTTAGACTTCTAGCATTTGCATACAAGCATACAAGCAATTGAAGTTTATATATAGACCAATGATTGAATCCCATGTTCTTTGTTAATATGTAAATAGTTTACCCTGTAATTACTCCAAGTTACCTATCCTGTTATAATGTAAGCACAAGACAGTTTCACTGAAATGAGCAACTATTGTTAACTGTAAACTGCACTGATAACATAGAGCGCGGTATATAAAAGATGTTAAATAAATCAAATAAATAAATAAATAAAATTTTAGAGACTGTATTTTATTCATATTAATCTGCCTATCCACTATCCACCTTTCTCCATTACGAAACTTGACCATTTAACCCTACTCTCTGCTTTCTATCTTTTGACTTCTTTTCTAATTATTGTACACAGCATAGACTGCCATGCAATGTTGCAGTATATGAAATAAAATATAACCATTACCATAACCAACCAGTTCCTGATCCATAATAATACACTGCTTCCTATCCCATGACTTTTTAATTCCCCAAAAGTCTCCTATGAGGGACCTTGTCAAAGGTTTTCTTAAAATCCAGATACACTATATCGGCCGGCTCACTTTTATCTACTTGTTTATTCAAACATTCAAAAAATATATAACAGATTAGTAAGACTAGACTTTCCTTGGCTAATCCATGTTGTTTTTCTCCCATTAAACCATGACTATCAACATGTTCAGTAATTTTATTCTTTATAATAGTTTCTACCATTTTGCCTGATACTGACATCAGGCTCACCAGTCTGTTGTGTCCCAGATCACCCCTGGAACCCTTTTTAAAAATTGGCATTACATTGGTCAATCGCCAGTCTTCAGGTATTACAGATGATTGTAATGATAGTTCATAGATTACTAATAATAGGTCAGCAATCTCATATTTCAATTCTTTCAACATCCCTGGATATATACCATCTGGTTCACATGATTTTGCTACTCTTTAGTTTATCAAATAGTTGTAATACATCTTCCCGTCTTATTGATATTTGTTTCAATTCTTCCAATACATCACCTTTAGATACCATTTCAGGCTTGGGTAACTTTCCTACCTCTTTTCAGTAAAGACTAAAACACTCCTTTTACTTCTCTATCATCTAATGATCAAATTGACTCTCTCACAGGTTTTTTTGCTCTAAATGTTTTTGAAAAAATTTTTATTATGTGTTTTTGCTTCCAAAGTGAGGTTGTTTTCAAATTCTCTCTTTGCCTGCCTTATAAATGCCCTGTATCTAACTTGCAATGCTTATGTTGTCTCCTGTTTTCACCATTTGGCTCCTTTTTCCATTTCCTGAAAAATGCTTTTTTGACTACAACAGCATCTCAGACCTAATCTTTAAACCATGCTGGCAGTCATTTGGCATTCCTTGCACCTTTCTTAAAATGTGGAATAAATCTGGTCTGGGCTTCCAGGATAGTATTTTTAAAAAACGCTTGAGGTATATCTTTAACATTTGCAGCTGCTCCTTTTTGTTTTTTCTTAACTATTTTTGTCATTTTATCATAGTCTCCCTTTTGAAAGTTAAAAGCTAGTGCTGCAGATTTTTTTGGTCTCCTCTTTACATTTATTGAATCAAATGTGATCATGTTATGATCATTATTGTCAAGTTGCCCCAACACCATTATCCCTTGCACCAGATCCTGTGTTCCACTAAGGACTAGGTCTAAAATAGCTTCACCTCATGTTGGTACATAAACCAGTTACTATATGAAGCAGTCATTTATTTCATCTGCATACTTTATCTTTGTAGCATGTCCTGCTGTGACATTGACCCAGTCAATACCGGGGTAATTGAAATCACCCATTATTATTACTGTGTTGTAACTTTTGTTAGCTTCCCTGATTTCTTTTAGCATTTCATCATCCATCTGTTCATTATGGCCAGGTAGACATAGTACACTCCCACTGCCATTGTCTTCTCCTTTTTACATGGAATTTCCATCCATAGAGATTCTACAGTGTATTTTGTTTCCTGCAAAACGTTTATCCTGTTTGATTTACTGCCCTCTCTAACATAGAGTGTAATTCCTCCACCAATTTGATCTACCCTGTCATTGCAATATAGTTTGTACCTAGATATCTCAATGTCCCAATGGTTGCCCTCCTTTCACCAGGTCTCTGAAATGCCAATTATATCTAACCTTTCATTTAATGCTATATATTCTAAGGGGCATGTTTACTAAAAACCGCTAATTTGTGCGCCGCAAAATAGCGCACTAAAAGCGGTACTTAAGAGCGCTTAAATGCCCCGCAATCGTGCGTGTCACCCCCGCACAGGTGCGCGGCACAATAACGGGCCCCACACAAGTACGGGCCCGCAAATGTCCGATAGAGGCGTGGAACGGCTAACGGAGGGCGGAGGAAGGTTCCTGAGGGGCGGAGAGACGGGTTTAATGGGCGGGGAAGGGGAGGGGAGAGGCTCCCTGCACATTATCGGGGCCGAATCCCAAAGCAAAACTACCGCGAGTGAAACACTCGCGGTAGAGGGCATTTAAAGGGAAGAGAAACCATTTCCGTCAGCAATGTACAGCAAAATCGGGGAAACCTGAAAAACGTGAGCAGTGTGATACATGTGCACAGCACAAAAGTGAAAATAAAAATAGAAAGTGACCACAACAAAAATATCACAAATAGTAATGCAGCTGGGGAACAGTTATAGTAATGGGCAAATATAGAAAACACACCCAGGAAAGCTCCAGAAAGAAGAAATGAATATTGGAAGGGTCTACGGAGCGGAGACTCATCCAAAACAAATGTCCTTTTTGGAGCTTTCCTGGGAGTGTTTGCTATGGTTGCCCATTAATATCACTTTTTCCCAGCGTGGTGATATATTGTCCCCCAGTGTCTGTGGTCATTTCCGGGGTTTATGTGCACGTTTGTCACCAGACAGAGTGCATGTGCCCACAGTAAAAATGCGTAGAGCAGGGTTTGTGACTCCATCCTGCCAGGTTTACTACCTCCAGGGGCTGCATTGTCTCTGTGGCCATAGTGTGGTGCAGCAGACAGAGCCAGTACCTCGAGGGTCAGAGGTTCAAATCCCAGCTGGGGCACATGCCAGCCCAGCCCCCATATTTTACCCACCACTAAGCAAAGATAGCGCAGACACCCCTGTATTGCAGGGAACATAAGCATGGGGAAAACACCCATATTTTACACAACACTGCAAAAACACAACAACAATGGGCATTACCTACAGCCAAATCCCCCAAATGCAGTCCCATACTGCCACATTGCAATCTGGTCATCTGCTGTTTCTGAGAGCAGCTCATGCCAGCATGTTGGCGGACGAGTACATGTGGTGCAGGGGGCAGTGGCTGCTAGCCACAGTAGACAGAGGCCTAGCCATGTGCAGGCTGGCACAGTCCACTGCAACAGACAGGCCCTGCTGGATCCACAGTCATGGACATTCCAGGGAAACCAGCCAATCTGTGGCTACACGGTGGTGCAGTGCACACAGACAGTGCATGCAAGAACAGAAGGTCACAGGTTCAAAGCACAGCTGGGGCTTCCACCAATCCTAGCCACATATTTTTCCCACACCTACATAGTGATAGTAAGGACACACCTTTCGTTTCGAGGACATATGCAATGGTAATACGTCTATCTTTTACCCCACTGAGCACAGACACCATGAACAGGGACAGTACCTAGAGCAGACTCTCCCAAATGCATTCCTGGTGTGCCACACACCAGTCAGGTTCCATGCTGCCACTCATACAAATGCCTGTGCTGTATATCTATGCACCACCCCCATGGCATGTAGATGTAGCTCATGCATATTCATGAGGGACAGCAGGAAAACACGAACAGTGTGATGCAGACCTGGACTGGGGTTGGGAATCTCTGCCGTAAAGCAGCAGCCAACAGGGGCAGACACACCCACACTCACACCCACAGGCCCCATTGGCCAATGTCTCCTGGAGAGGCAGAACAGTGGACCCTGCGTGCATCTCCCAATACTAGCACCTGCATACCTTAGCAATGTCACCCTACACCTGAGGTATATGGTACACAGCTCTGAGATGTTTGCTAGGAGTACTGGCAGATAGATATCCATATGTTACGCACATACTGCTAGTTGACCCCATCAGAACAATCTGTTAGGTGTTTGCGGGGCGTGCTCCAGGACTGGCCTCTGATGGTGTTTACCACCCTGGGGAGTGACCCCCAGCAGTACTGCGTACCATATCCATGCCTTGCCGTGCCTAGGACAGGTTTGGTGGCCAAGGCTAATTACCTCCTCAATAGTAGCACCATGCTGGCATAGGTGTGGAAGTGTGTGTCTGTCTATACAGTGGGTGCTGGCTGCAAGCCCCTTCCACAGCCCACACTGCCAGCACTGTTGCCAGTATTGGCCTGCTAATGTGCATAATGAGTAGCAAGGGACCATGGGTATATCTCAGACAGGGTGGGCTGACCAGGATGCAGCTGCACAGGGCATAGGGCACTGGCAGGGACATGGTAGTGCCCGGCCACCACCTACACAGACAGGGGGACCTCTGTATGTGCTGCTGGGGGATCACTCTCACCCTGAGTGTGCAGTAATGGCAGCATGGCTAGGCACACCCATAGTGCTGTATTGTGTTTTTCTCATGTGATATATATGGGTTTCTGGTTGGGGCCTTTTCACTGACTTATCTGCTTGTGTGTGCTGCCACCCCAGTTGTGGGTGCATGCATTTCCATCAGGACCAACCAGCAGACTGAGCACAGATGGTATGTGTCTTGATGGAGTGCCTTGCAGGGTGCAGTGGCTGATGGCTTGCTGCAGGTGAATATCAGATAGTGGTGGGGTGCATCTATGAATATCCAAGCCTAATGTCTGTCTGATATTGTGTTATGGATGTGTGTGGAGCTGCTTGGGGGGTGGGGGTCTACTTCCTCAGCAGGACTGGGGTTGATGGTTGACTCTACTGCCATCAGTGCGGGGGGGGGGGGGGGAAGGGGAAGATAGTATGGGGATCTGTTGGTGGGAGACCCTGTTTTATCCACCAGGGGAGGGGGGTGTTCCACTAACTGTGGCAGACAGCGATCTCCAAGATGTTTATGTAGCACCTACCTATTTCACAGGTTATTGCTGCTTTGGAGCTCTGGCATGGCCGCATTCAGCCATGCAAGGTGTTGTGCACCTGGTCCTGGGCGCATCATCACACACTCAGGGTGGGCATAGTAACCGCACAATGTGATGGTGTTTAGCTACTCTTTGCCGTTTGTCCACCCACTCAGGGCACCCTACCAGGCCGAGGTGCTGTGTGGGTGCACAAGGACACCTCCCCCTACCAGGCCGGGTAGCTTTACGGGTGCAGTTCCCATCTTGTGTGCATCTGTGGACAGCTGATTTGCATGTGCAGTGCATCATGGGTACGGGTGGCCTAATCCTATCCTGTTTACACCAGCAGACTGTCTGTGATGTGACGTGCAGGCTATCTGCAGCCAGGCAGGAGCTTGCTTACAGCTATAGAGGTGTAGCCCAATGGTTATGCCACTGCCTGTGCAGCCAGAGGTCATGGGTTCATACCCACAGTGGGGTTATGTGATAGGGTTTTCCAAAGCATTTTTTACATTTACTGTACATATGTTGATGCCTGCAATAACACCCTCAGCGTACTGTACCCATAAGGTGCCTCTGAGGGTGCTTTATTGGGCGCCCTATAGGGCACTTTATGGTTGGCATCCATATAGGGTGCACTATACATTATCCTGTGTCACACCGTACATGCTGCCCTATAGGGGACATTCTAGGGTGCCTTGGCGTACGGTGCACTGTAACATGTGCCTTATGGTCCGCCTTATGTTAACATGCTGTGAGAGTGCGTTTGCTAGTAGTTATCACAAAATAGAATTAAAAAGCCTCCTAAAGCACTCCACAACATAAAATATACTGCCTCAGCTAGCCTTTTTCAATGGGCATTGTGAGGGATTGAACCCCTGGTCCCTGCACCATTGGTCAGTGTCTTAACCATTGTGCTGTGACTGTGTTCCTTTGCTTTAGCATCAGCGCGCCGCCTTGTGGCCATCAGCGCGCCGCATCCTGCTGCCCACAATTAACAGTGCGCCGCATCCTGCTGCCCACAATGAACAGTGCGCCGCCTTATGCCGCCCCACAATGAACAGTGCGCCGCCTTATGCCGCCCCAATATGAACAGTGCGCCGCCTTATGCCGCCCCAAAATGAACAGTGCGCCGCCTTATGCCGCCCCAAAATTATTTTGCCTCCTGACACACATTTCCACATTCAAGGTGGTGCCTCAGCCAGCCTTTTTGGGCTGCACACGCTGGGGGATTGAACTCGTGGCCCCTGCACCATTGGTTATTGTCTTCACTGTTGTGCTACAGCTCTGTTCCTATATGTGCCCAGCTGCGCCCCACTTAGCCTTCCCACGCGCTAATGTGGGCCCCGCACATTAACGCGACGCGCACACATACGGTCTTTTTTTTTCCTTTTTCGGCCTAAACCGCCCACTCCTTATATGGCACAGGCACACTACCGCGGCCCCGCACATTAGGAATGTTTAGTAAACATGCCCCTAACTCTTCCATCTTATTTTTTTAGACTTTTAGCATTTGCATACAGGTGTTTCAGAGGTTGTATTTTGTTCATATTGACAATAGGTTTATCAGTTGGCAGGGGTAATTTGGAATCTTTCAGCTCTGTCTGCTCTTTACTTAAAGGCATCTGGGTTACTTTTATCTTTATTGGGACCTCTGTTGGGATGCTCTAATTCCCCTCTTTTGCAAGTATTCTTCAAGGATACATCATTCTGAACCATGTGCTCTTGGGCGACTGTCTGGTTATCCTCTATTATCTAGTTTAAAAGCTGCTCTATCTCCTGTTTAAAGATTAATGCCAGCAGCTTGGTTCCACCCCGGTTAAGATGGACTGCATCCTTTTGGAAAAGCCCCCCCCCTTTCCACAGAATGTTGCCTAGTTCCTAACAAATCCAAAACCCTCTTCCTTGCACCATTGTCTCACCCACGTATTGAGACTCTGGAGCACTGCCTGCCTTTTGGGTCCTGCATGCTGTACACAAAGCATTTCTGAGAAGGGTACCATGGAAGTTCTAGATCTCAACTTCCTTCATAAAAGCCTAAATTTGGCTTCCAGAACCTCCCTCTCACACTTTTCTATGTCATTGGTACCATCATGTACCAAGGCAGCAGGCTCCTCCCCAGCTCTATCTAAAACCTTGTCAAGGTGGCTCGTGAGATCTGATACCTTCGCATCAGGCAGGCATGTTACCAGGTGATCCTTATGTCCACCAGCCACCCAGCTATCTATATGCCTAATGATCAAATCACCAATTATAATGACTGTCCCAACCCCTCCCTCATGGCACATGTCCCTGGAGAAACCTCCTTGTTGTGAGTTTTCTCCTGTCCGGAGGCTCCTGCCCAATCGGGGCAGTGGGAGGCAGAGCAGAGCCGGCTTGAAAAGGCCGGCTCCAACAGAGAGAGCAGCCAGCGTTCCAGCAGCTCCCCCGATCGGGGTTGAAGCGCCCGAACAGGAGGGGAAGCCGATTCTTCTGTCCGGAGGCTCCTGCCTAATCGGGGCAGTGGGAGGTGGAGCAGAGCTGGCTTGAAAAGGCCGGCTCCAACAGAGAGAGCAGCCAGTGTTCCAGCAGCTCCCCCGATCGGGGTTGAAGCGCCCGAACAGGAGGGAAAGCCGATTCTCCTGTCCGGAGGCTCTTGCCCAATCAGGGCAGTGGGAGGCGGAGCAGAGCCGGCTTGAAAAGGCCGGCTCCAACAGAGAGAGCAGCCAGCGTTCCAGCAGCTCCCCCAATCGGGGTTGAAGCGCCCGAACAGGAGGGGAAGCCGATTCTCCTGTCCGGAGGCTCCTGCCCAATCGGGGCCGTGGGAGGCAGAGCAGAGCCGGCTTGAAAAGGCTGGCTCCAACAGAGAGAGCAGCCAGCGTTCCAGCAGCTCCCCCGATCAGGGTTGAAGCGCCCGAACAGGAGGGGAAAACAATTCTCCTGTCCGGAGGCTCCTGCCTAATCGGGGCAGTGGGAGGCGGAGCAGAGCCGGCTTGAAAAGGCCAGCTCCAACAGAGAGAGCAGCCAGCGTTCCAGCAGCTTCCCCAATCGGGGTTGAAGCGCCCAAACAGGAGAGGAAGCCGATTCTCCTGTCCGGAGGCTCCTGCCCAATCGGGACAGTGGGAGGCGGAGCAGAGCCGGCTTGAAAAGGCCGGCGCCGCCCAGCGCGCCCGCGCCTGTCGGGCCCGCACCTGAGGGCCTCGCCAGAAGGCCCTTTGGTGTGGCCCTTAGGCGTGGCACAAAGGCGTATAGAGCAAAAAAGACACAGCCTCACCAAAAAACCCCATGAAAGCAGCAAAAAGACACAGCAAGCAGCCAGGAGAGAAGAGCAGCAACCGTAAGTGCAAACCACAGGACTGAACAAAAACATGCACACAAATCTGATTTTCCCCCTCGGCCTCATACTCACACTACTCATTCCACCTCCAACATACCCACAGGGACGCACACGGTTCACCCACAACAAAGAGACAAGCAAAACACAAGTCCAACATCCACACCAAAGCAAAGGAACCACACAAGACACACAACACCCCAAGACCAATAACAATTGAGCTCATAAACGCCAGGTCTATATCAACAAGATCTATACCCTAGTTGACCACATAGATGACCAACAGCCTGACATACTCTGCATCACAGAAACATGGCTCAGTCCTACTGACAATGTTCTACTCAATCAATTAGTCCCCGACACATACACAGCATACACCTGCCCGTGCACCCATAGGCGAGGAGGAGGGGCCCTCATAATAGCAAAGAGCAGCCTAAAATTCAAATCAAGAAGTAACATGGACACCCGACACTCTAACACCATCTCGATCGAGAACAAACACATGGCCATATGTCTCACCTACAGAGCACCCTATGCGCCACCTGAAGAACTAGCATCAACCCTAGAGGCAGTCTGCGCAGTGAACTCCAGCCACAAACCCACAATACTCCTAGGAGACTTCAACCTTAAGTCCACCAACAAAAAAGATGCAGAAGCTTTTCTCCAAGCAATGAGTTTGCTTCAATTCACGCAAATAATCAACACCCTGACACACAGACATGGATCCTCACCAGACCTTATTTTTGCACCCAACTACCTAACCTCAAGAGGCCTAATATCAACACCCATCACAACACCAGTACCATGGTCCGACCATCACTTAATTGAAGTAAACATTACACCACATGAGGAGATACTAAACAAATATCCGGACAACACCCCCACACAAAGAAGATTTAAATGCTTTGACAGAGACCAGTTCCTGCAGGACACAATACAAAACCTAAACTATGAAACAGATGACCTAGAAGCTCTAATCACCAACTGGAACAACACCATATACAATGCTGCCAAAGCAACAGAATATAGACACAGGATACCTCGCTGCAACAAACTACAACACAAACCATGGTACTCTAAAACTATAAGAAATGAAAAGAGGAACTTCAGAAAAATAGAATGGAGATGGAGACAGAACAAGTCACCCGAGAACCAGGAACTATACCTAACAAAGCAAAAACAATACAACGAATGCATCAACCAAACAAAAAGGGAATACCATAAAAACCTCATACGCAACTCCAACAACAAACCCAGAGAACTATTTGAAATCGTAAAATCCCTCACCAAAGACCAGGAGACCGAAGACGAAGTGCAACTGGACCCACAAAAATTTGCGGACCACATCTAAGAAAAGTTCCACTTAGCAGAACAAACAAGACCTAGCCCAACCCCAAAGACTATCGCACCCTTGAACACCTGGGGAACATTCAACACCCCATCCATGGAGCAACTCTCCCACATCATCTCAGCAATCAAGACAAGCACAGCCCCCATGGATCCACGCCTAGTGCCCTGGATCAAGGCCACCAAATCTAACTTCATCCAAACCATCCACAAAATAGTACACTCCTCCCTAACCCAAGGGCGCATGCCAAATCAATTGAAGCTCGCCACAATAAGACCTATCCCGAAGAAATCCACACTCGACAAGAACAATCCAGCAGCATACAGACCCATCTCCAGCATACCACTTTTAGCAAAAATAATCAAAAAAACTGTACAGCACCAACTACAAGAACACATAGACAACCACGCTCTCCTGGACAACAATCAACACGGGTTCCGCCCCAACCAGGGGGTAGAAACACTTCTGATTTACCTCTTCGACAGCGTCCTCCGCATCATAGACAACACCAAGAAAGGCATACTAATGATATTCATTGACATCTCATCTGCATTTGACACAGTTGACCACAAGACTCTATTGGATAGACTGCAGAACATCGGTCTACACAGTGCCACCCTGAATTGGTTCCATTCATACCTAACCGACAGACAAATACAGGTCAAGGTAGGACACAACACATCTCGACCCATAAACGTCAAACAAGGAGTGCCACAGGGATCGGCCCTTTCAGCTCTCCTATTCAACCTATACATCCAGCCAATATGTGTCATCATGAAAGAGCACCACCTACATTATACAATCTACGCAGATGACATCATGATCTACACACCCATTTCAGTCAACAACCCGGACTACTCCAACATAACAAACTGCCTCACACAAATGGAAAACTGGCTTCAGGAAAACAACCTATCAATCAACTACAGCAAGACGGAGGCACTGATCATCACGCGAAAACCGGCCTTTATCCCCCACCCGACATCAAGATAAAAGATGCACTCATACCCATAAAATCAGAAGTAAAGTACCTCGAAGTCATCCTGGACAAAGAACTTAACCTCCAAGCACACATAGGCAGAACAACCAAAAGCGCATACCAAAGAATGCGACTCATCAGAAGACTCAAACCCCTCCTCGACCCAGAGCACTTTCGCACCATTTGCCATGCGCTAATAACCCCTCTACTAGACTTCTGCTATCCAATATACACTGGGCTACCAAAGCAGACCCTCAGACCAATACAACTGGCCCAAAACACAGCTGCCCGCATTATAGCCGGTACTACAAGACACGATCACATCACACCCATACTGAAAGAACTGCACTGGCTCCCAATCATCTCACGCATCAAATACAAGACTATCATAAACATATTCAAGATCAAACAGCACTCCTCTGCCATAAGCCTACACACACTCATACAACCCGACACAAGCACACAGCCAAGAAGAAGAGGCACCTCCAATCGGGTTAACACCCCAAAGACTTCACCAAGACCCGCAAAGACAGCGCACAATGAGCAATCTCCCTGGCTGCTCCATCCATATGGAACTCCCTCCCAGATGATCTGAGACTAACCACAGAAATCAAGGGCTTCTGAAAACAGCTGAAGACAACCCTGTTCATTGAATACTATGGACATACCCCCTGAACCAGCATACAAGTCAGATCATCAGCCCCCCCCCACCACCACCCCGAGACTGTATAAAAGACTGTATAGTAGCTCATGATGTATAATAGCACACTATGTATATAAACCAACTCTAATCACTTCCTCGCCAACACATACACACTACACTGTACACTGCATGAAAACATTTGCCCCCATGATTGTTTGCCGTGGAAACCACTTTGATTGAATGATAAGGCAGTATATAAATACCATTAAATAAATAAATCATCACCTGAAGGACAGCTCCTAGCTACTGGATCACTTCCTGCCACATCCTAGTCATGCTCTCCTTTCACATGATCTCTCCTCCATGGCAACATAGAGTTGCCAGACTGGAAGTAAGACTTCACTATTTATGTCCCTATAGGTCTCATCTTCATACCTTTCTGTCTATCTTAGCTTCTCCAAGTCTGCTACTCTAGCATCCATAGATCAGACTCATTCCCTGAGAACAAAGAGTTCCTTGCACCTAGTACACATGTAAGACCTTCCACTAGCTGGGAGAAAATCATACATGTGACACTCAGTGCAAAAGACTGGATAGCCCCCATCTCACTGCTGGACTGCTGTCTGCATTTAAGTTTTATGGATTTGTTTAGCTATGTAAGTTGTTTCCTAATTTAAATTTGCTAGGGGAATAGGGATACTTGTACCAATGCAACTATACCTAAGAGGTTTAAGGAATGTTCACCTCAAGATGAATTTCAGGGCCTTAATTAATCTATTTTTGAAAGTGAATTAGACCACTTCTTTCTCCTTATAGGTTTAAGAGTCTATAAATCTAAGATTATGCCTGGGGTGGGTTGGAAACACAAACTAAAAGCTGGCTTGCTACACAGTACCCTAACTGACATTTATAGTTTGTTTAATTAAAGACTGGGTCGCTACACATTGCCCTAACTGACTTTGTAAAGCACAGAACTTTCAAATAGACATAGATTTTATCAGTTTAAACCAAAAGAATTCCCTTTAACCCAAGAGTCATAGAAATTCGCAGAGGTAAATACAAGTACAGATTACTTTCCAGCAAGAGCAGCTTCTCTCAGTAGTCCTTCAGCTAAATAATACATTCTGATAGCCAGGGGGAATGCACGGCGTAAGGTTTGCCTAGAGCGCCATTATGTAGGCGCATGCATAAAGCCCTTCGGGCATACTTTCCCTTGGGGAGTGCATAGGGTGGAGCTGGAGCGGAGCATATGGGGACTCAATTTAGGTGCATAATTTGTGTAGGAGTTCTGCAAATCTAACCATGGCCACATACAGTATGCCAGCTCTAGGGCAGGCGTAACTGCTGTGGCTAGCTTAAAGTATTTCAGTACATTTCTATTTTATAAAGTAAAGTATGTGTTTGCTTTGCTCTATAAAATAGGTCCTGATTATGTGCGTGGTAATGTGCGTTGCCTACATGGGCATTTTATAATATTATCTGCCATGGGCCCGATATTTAAAGGGATTAAAGCAGCTCGCAGACTTGCTAACTGCCTTAATCCCTTTGGCCTGAATATTCAGTGACACAAACATGGTAATGATGCTGAATATCCGCAGGTGCTGTCGCTGCATGCCCTGATGATAGCTGGCTAGCATCGGGGCATTCTGGGGGCGGAGCAAGGGCGGCATCTGGTGATAAATGAGCAGCGGTGATATTGAGCTACTACTTGGTCATCGCAATGCAGTGAAAGTTAGAAACTTTAAAGACTGGCCTAACTTTTACCTCAGAAGCTAACTGGGCAGCAGCTGAATATCACCATTGCCCAGTTAGTTTCATTGCAATCTGGGCAACCCGGATATTCAATGCCGGGGCCTGGATATGGCTCCAGCCTTGAATATCTTGGTCTAAAGTTCAGCAGCTCAGTTAGCCACTCTAGCAGTGCTAGCCACCGCCGCTCAATATCGGACCCCATATGTTTTTAATGTGCAATAACGATATGGGAAGATGTAAGGCAAACCCTCAACAGTTACTGCAGAGTCTTTGCAGTCACTATGCATTAATTTTTGCAACTAACATGCAGTAATTGTAAATATGTACTGTACTTTAATAAAAGGGCCCCATAGTGTGCCCTTCATTTGGTTTGCAGATTGTCATACTGTGAGGGCTTGTGTGCATCAGTGATGCTGAGAGCTAAACTATTGGTAGTTTAACTACTGGCAGGGTCTCCCAAGATGGACAGGTCTCAGCTGAGGTGCCAGACCAAGACAAACCACCCATCTGGTCAGCAGCAGAATGGGATAATGTTGACGGTGGAGGATCACATTTCTGTGACAACGGCAACAACACCAAACTTAAACTGCGCGGAAGAAAGGCCCAGCAATCTACTTCTGTATCTTGCCATGAAAACCCAATGGATAGTTACAACAAAACAAATTGTGCTATAGTGCTGGAAGATGAGACCCCCAGGTCAGAAGGCACTCAACTAGCTACTGGGGAAGAGCTGAAGACTTTTCAGAGTAAAGCCAGCATTTATGATGTGGTTGGATCAAAGCCCTCGAGACGTCTGACTGCTGATGTAGCTGTGCATGAAATGAGAGTAAGAAGCTCTAAAGATGTCTTACACATTGGAACATGGAACGTACGAAGCATGAACCAAGGGAAGTTGGAGGTGGTCAAGAATGAAATGGAACGTGTACAACTTGATCTGTTGGGTGTCAGCGAACTGAAATGGATTGGCATCGGGCACTTTGCATCGGATGATCACATGGTCTACTATGCTGGAAATGAAAGACAAAGAAGAAATGGTGTTGCATTTATAATAAAGAAACTTGCAAGAACTTGTAATGAAATACAATGCAATCAGCGAACGCTTAATCTCTATTCGTCTACGAGGAATGCCTATCAACACAACTATAACTCAAGTATATGCCCCAACAACAGCTGCAGAAGAGAATGAAATTGAAGAGTTCTATGAACAAGTACAAGCTGAAATTGACAGAACATGCAAACAGGATATCCTGATAGTCATGGGTGACTGGAACGCAAAGGCTGGCAACAAAGAAGAAGACAAAGTAGTTGGAAAATATGGACTTGGCAACAGAAATAAAGCTGGAGAAAGACTGATAGAATTCTGCAAGACCAACGATCTATTCATCTCAAACACATTCTTCCAGCAACACAAGCGGCGACATGGACTTCACCCAATGGATTGTATAAAAATCAAATTGACTACATCTGTGGAAGTCAATGATGGAAAAGCTCTATAATATCAACAAAGACAAGACCTGGAGCTGACTGTGGTACAGATCATCAACTACTAGTATGCAAACTCAAGCTAAAGTTGAAAAAGAGCAAACCACTCATGAATGCAGCAAAATATGACCTTGTGAATATACCACTGGAATTTAAAGACTGCCTGCAAAATCAATTTGCTGCTTTAGATATAATTGACAGAGCTCCAGAAGAGATGTTGAAGGACATCAAGAAGGTTGTGTTGGAGAAAGCGAGAAGTCTTTACAAAAGGTGAAAAAGAAAAAATGGCCAAAATGGATGACGGAAGAAACTTGCCCAGAAACGCAGAGAAGCTAAAGCCAGAGGAGAAAGAAAGACAATCACAGAACTCAACAGAGATTTCCAACGTGCAGCAAGACAGGACAAGGAAAAGTACTACAATGATGCATGCAAGGAAACAGAAGTAGAAACTATTAGAGGAAGAACAAGATCGGCTTTCCTAAAACTACGAGAGTTAAAGAAAAGGTTCTAGCCTCGAATTGGAATGTTACAAGATGCTCAAGGTTCTATGTTGAATGATGCTGACAAGATCAAGAAAAGATGGAAGGAATATACAGAGTTTTTATATGATAAAGATCAAGTGGACCAACAGCCGTTTCAACCTGTATCTTATGATCTAGAACCATTGGTGATGAAAGAAGAAGTTGAAGCAGCATTGAAAGCCTTATCAAAGAACAAAGCACCAGGCATTGATAGCATTCCCATAGAAGTATTACAGCAATCTGATGCAGCTGTTACCATACTTACAAGGCTCTGCCAAGAAATATGGAAGACAACATAATGGCCAAAGACTGGAAAAGATCTGTGTTTATACCAATACTAAAGAAAGGTGATCCAACTGACTGGGAATTATCGCACAATCGCTCTGATCCCACATGCCAGCAAGATTCTACTGAAGATTATTCAAAAGAGACTACAACCATACCTGGAACAAGAACTACCTGAAGTACAAGCAGGGTTCAGGAAAGGGCGAGGAACGAAAGACATCACTGCGGATGTGAGAATACCAAAAGGATATCTATTTGTGCTTTATCGACTTAAGCAAAGCTTTTAACTATGTAAACCATGAGAAACTCTGGGCCACATTAAGAAGCATGGGTAAACCAGAACACCTGATCGTACTCTTGCACAATCTGTACATTGATCAAGAAGCAACAGTTCGAATTGAACAAGGAGAAACAGAATGGTTTAAAATAAGCAAAGGTGTAAGACAAGGCTGCATACTTTCCCCCCTACCTGTTTAATTTATATGCAGAACAAATCATCAGAGAAGCAGGATTGTATGAAGACAACAGAGGTGTGAAGATTGGTGGAAGACTCATCAACAACCTTCGCTATGCTGATGATACCACATTACTGGCTGAAAGTGAAGATGATCTGAAACATTTGCTTCTCACAAAGAACATAGTCTCAAAATGGGCCTGCACCTTAATGTAAAGAAGACAAAGATCATGACAACTGGCATAATCAACAGGTTCATAGTTGAAGGAGAAGAAATTGAAATCATGAACAACTTTAACCTACTTGGATCAACTATCAATAAAGAAGCAACAAGCAGTCAAGAAATCAGACGGCGTATTGCTCTTGGCAGAATGGCTATGAAAGACCTAGATAAGATTCTCAAGAGCAGAGATGTCTCTCTCCATACAAAGATTCGACTTGTTTAAGCCATGGTATTTTCAATAACATCATATGGATGTGAAAACTGGACAGTTTAAAAGATAGACAGGAAGAAAATTGATGCCTTTGAATTATGGTGCTGGCGGCGAATACTGTGTATACTATGGACTGCCCGAAGAACAAACTTGTCGGTACTAGAGGAGATCAAACCTAAGCTTTCTTTAGAAGCTCAGATGACAAGACTTTGACTTTCATATTTTGGACGCATCATGCGAAGAGCGAGATCATTAGAGAAAGACATCATGCTTGGCAAGATAGAAGGTCAACGCAAAAGAGGAAGACCAGCAATGAGATGGATCGATTCAATAACAGCAGCTACGGGTACCAGTCTGTCAACAATGAGCCGCCTGACTGAAGACCGAACACAATTAAGATAGCTATCTAGAGGGTCGCCATGAGTTGACTCAGACTCAATGGCACTTAACAACAACAACAGTGTGCCCTCCATCTTACTACTGTTCCTGAAGTGTAAATGTGATTTTAGGTTTAATGAAGTTCACCTCCCAGGAGTGTTATTGCTTTAGATAGCAACACAGTAAATGACGGCAAATAAAACCCAGTATAGTCCATCCAGTCTGCCCAGTCATGTGGCTAGACTGGTGCCTGCCTCTCCATACATGTTTTCCCCTTCTATGCCTTCATTTTCATTGCCAAACATTTGAAAACTCAGAAGGGGAACATTCTCTAATGAAAAAGAGGGTAGCTATGTTAATATCCTATGGACAGATGCTAGCACATGGATTAAACGTAGAAATAGGAAAAATATTTGAGCTTACAAATCAGTTAGTCTAATTTCAAAGATGGAAAATTAATGGATAGTGAAGGATATTGAATCCAGTAAGCTGCAAGATCCAAAGCAGCAAAGTTTTAGCAGAAGTAAATCGTAGAAACATAGAAACATAGAAATATGACGACAGAAAAAGACCACATGGCCTATCTAGTCTGTCCTTCCATAACAACTACAACAGTCCCCTTTTTACCTTTAGAGATCCTCTGTGTTTGTCCCATGCTTTTTTGAATTCAGTTACTGTCCTCATCTCTACCACCTCCACTGGAAGACTATTCCACGGATCCACTACTCTTTCCATAAAGAAATATTTCTGCATATCACTCCTGAATCTATCTCCCTTCACCCTCATCCCATGTCTCCTCATAGCAGAACTTGCTTTCAATTGAAAGAGGCTCTCTCCCTGAACATTTATGCCACGGAGGTATTTAAACATCTCAATCATATCACCTCTATCCCGCCTTTCCTCTAAGGTGTACATATTAAAATCCTTCAGTCTGTCCTCAAATGCTTTATAATGAAGACCACTAATCATTTTAGTAGCCACCCTCTGCACCGACTCCATCCTGTTCACATCCTTTTGAAGGTGCGGTCTCCAGAATTGCACACTATACTCCAAATGAGGTCGCACCAAAGACTTATACAGAGGCATTATTACCTCCTTTTTTCTGCTAGCCATTCCTCTCCGTATGCACCCAAGCATCCTTCTAGCTTTTGCCGTCACCTTTTCTACCTGTTTAGCTACTTTAAGATCATCAGACACAACCACGTCTAGGTCCCGCTCTTCTTTAGTGGACAAAAGTACCTCACCCCCTATACTATATTGCTCCCTTGGATTGCTGCAGCCCAAATGCATGACCTTACATTTTTTAACATTAAATCCCAGCTGCCAAATTCTAGACCATTCTTCAAGCTTAGCTAGATCCCTCCTCATGTTATCTACCCCTTCCTGGGTGTCTACTCTATTGCAGATTTTGGTATCATCTGCAAAGAGGCAAACCTTACCTGAAAGCCCTTTTGCTATATCACTAACAAAGATGTTAAAAAGAATCGGACCAAGGACAGATCCCTGGGGCACACCACTGATAACATCCTTCTCCTCAGAGTGAGCTCCATTTACTTGTACTCTTTGTCGCCTCCCACCCAACCAATTTCTAACCCAAGCAGTAACTTTAGGGTCCATCCCTAGGGTGCTCAGTTTGTTTATAAGTCGCCTGTGAGGAACAGTGTCAAAGGCTTTACTGAAATCTAAATACACCACATCTAGGGCTCTCCCTCGGTCCAACTCCCTGGTCACCCAGTCAAAGAAATCAATCAGATTTGTCTGACAAGACCTGCCTCTGATGAATCCATGCTGCTTCGGATCCTGTAATCCGCTGGACTCCAGAAACCTCACTATTTTCTCTTTCAGCAGCGTTTCAAATAATTTACTCACCACCGAAGTTAAACTAACCGTCCTGTAGTTTTCAACCACATCCTTACTTCCGCTTTTGTGTAAAGGCACCACATGAGCCTCTCTCCAGTCCTTTGACACCACTCCCGACTCCAACGAGGCATTGAAAAGGTCAGTCAGTGGAGCTGCTAGAACGTACCCAAGTTCCCTCAGTATTCTCGGGTGTATCCCATCCGGTCCCATCGCTTTGTCTACTTTAAGTTGAGATAGTTTCTCACGAACACAGTCTTTTGAAAATTGTTCAAGATGTCCTTTGCTTCTGTTCCCATTTGTGGATGTTTTCTGAGGTCCTGCTCCTGGTGCTTCATCTGTGAACACAGAACAAAAATATTTGTTAAGCAATTCTGCTTTATCCTTATCAGCTTCTACATATTCCTCCCCTGCACCCTTGAGTCTGACAATACCACTCTTGCCCTTCCTCTTCTCACTAATATATCTGAAAAATGTCTTATCCCCCCATTTTATTGCATTGGCTATTTCCTCCTCCTTTTGAATCTTTGCCTTCTTGACTACTTTGCTAGCTTCTCTAAGTCTTTCTAAATACAGATGCTTGTCTTCCTCTCTCTGTGATCTCTTGTATTTCATGAAGGCCTCCCTCTTTTTCTTCACCTTTTCAGCTACTTCTTTCGAAAACCATAGCAGTCTCCTTTTCCTTTATTTACCATTTTAACAAAAAGGTTGGTTGCCCTTAAAATATCCCCTTTCAGTTTTTCCCACTGTTTTTCTACATCCCTCAGCTGTTCCCATCCAACTAACGACTCCCTGAGGTATTGGCCCATCTTTGCAAAGTTAGCCTTCCTAAAGTCTAAGATCCTCGCCTTTGAATGGATTCTAACAGCCCTAGTCCTAATACTGAACCACACCATCTGATGATCACTGGATGCAAAATGATCTCCCACTACAACATCAGAAACACTTTCACCATTGCTAAGCACCAAGTCCAGTATGGCCCCTTCACGTGTGGGGTCTGTTACCAATTGCCTGAATAGTTCTCCCTGTAGAGAATCCAGGATCTCCTTACTTCTAGATGATACTGCAGCAGGAATGTGCCAATCAACATCTGGCATATTGAAATCTCCTATCAGTAGCACTTCCCCTTTCCTAGCAATGCTGCGCATGTCTTCAATTAACTCTCTGTCCACCTCTTCCTCTTGTGAGGGAGGTCTGTATATCACACGAATGTAAATAGATTTCTTTCCCTCTTTCTAGTTTAACCCACAATGCCTCCCCTCTTCCTTTTAAGCTCTGTAATTCCAATGCTTTAATAGTAGTTTTTACATATAGTGCCACTCCTCCTCCCCTAATTCCTACCCTGTCCTTTCTGAATAAAGTATAGCCAGGTATAGTTACATCCCAATCATGGTTTTCTGTGAACCATGTTTCTGTAACTGCCACTAAATCCAAGTCAGCCACTCCCACCAAAGCTTCAACATCAGGGATCTTATTTCCCATGCTACGGGCATTTATACACACTGCTTTCCATATGTTACCCCTGTTACATTAAATAACTTTATGAAAATGGGTATCACCTACCTGGGGGCTTTCACTTACCTGGGGGTTTTCTTCACCCATCCCCAACGAATCTAGTTTAAAGCCCTCTTCAGTAGATTAGCCAGTCTACTACTGAAGATGCGTTGACCTTTCTTGGACAGATGGATGCCATCTCTGCTCTGCAACCCTTGGAACAGCATCCCATGGTGTAGGAAACCATGTAAAGAATAGTGCACACTAAATAAGATTTTTCTTTTTTTTAGTACTGTCAAGTCAGTGCTGACTCCTGGTGACCCAGCTCCCTCTGTGTTTTCTTATCATTGGAAGTAGTTTGCCAGGCCTTTTCTTTTGAGATAACGGAGAATAAGGTGACTTGCTTAAGGTCACACGGAGTAGTAGTAGTAGCTGCTCTAACCATGAGGTTACTCCTCCACTCCTTCACAATAGTGTTCGCAAAATAAGAATAGCATGCACTACTGTTGACTGAAAAAATCCCAAATTTTGTTTTTTTTCTCTATTGTTCTAACAATGAAGGAGCATAGGATGCATCATTGACTTTTCCTATGTAGGTGAATACACATTCGTAGCATACAGTGCCGTTAGGCAACATGCTTGTTGATGCCAGTAGATGTTCAGTGAAATTTGCCCTCATTTCCTATTCAGTCTATTTGCAAATAGTACACAAAACATTTATGGGTTAGTGCATAACTCTCAGTGACTGTTGAATGGTTAACAATCCTTGAGAGTAATGTACTAACCCAAGAAATGTTTTGTGCACTATTTGCAAATATCATGCGCTATTATTTTTTACTATGACTTATATGCAGATAAGCATGGTAGAAAAATAGCGCACGAAGGACCAAGATTACTAAACGTTAGTGTGTGCTATCTGCCGCCATACTCATTGGAATAACATGGCTGCTGCGCCAGATAGAACATGTCAACGTTTAGTAAATATGAGCCAACTTATACACCTCATAGCTATTTGTTTTTGGTTTGTAGGTTCTTTTTTTTTTTTTTTGCTAGATCAACTCTGCCAAGCAAATTTCATGCAAAAATTTGCACGCCTAAATTTATGCTCCAAATTTTGCTATTTGCAAAGAAGACAAATTTCAAAAAGTCTGCTTCAGATGCTAAAATAGCAAATGCTGTGTATTAATGCAAATAATGAAACATGGACTTTGCAAAATTGTTCATGGTTTGGTACATTAGCCTATGTCAGGCCGATATTCAAAGTCCTATCTGAATAATCAATGGGAGGCGCTCCAGATAAGGGCAAGAGTGAAATATTCCATAGTGCTATTCGAATAGTGCTGCTGAATGTCTCCACAGACCGCCTCACTGCTGTCTGGTTAGTGCAGGGGCGGCCTGTGGGCAGAGGCAGGGCAGGACCAGCGCTATCTGGCTAAATGCTGGTACGTCTCCACAGAGTGCGATTTTCAGCCAGCACTTATCTGGATGACTTAAGTGGCATGGAAAAATGACCTAAGTCGCTCTCTGCTTAAGTGTCAGCATTTCTTCAGATAGCACCACTCAATTCAGATATTCAGCAGTAGCTCCTATCCCGACACTCTCACTGAATATCCCACCAGTATTTAAGCGTTGCAGCTAACCACTGCGTTGTTGTAATATCAGCCCTTTTGAAAATTGTCCCCTTTGTTTCTAGACACTTCCATTCATTGATTCATCACATGTCAACTATTTATTTTGCCCAAATGTGAAATCTTTCAGTTTGGAGGTTTTCCCCCTAAGGTTTTAAAACTGCCTAATAAATTTCTAATTCCAGTTCCTACCTTTCTCTGCTTCCCAAAATGTATCAATTTATTTTAAAATCTGTTGACTGTGAAAGCTGGATCAAGGCAGGAGCTGGGACGAGACATTTTTTTCTGCAGGTTTAATAATGTATGTTTTTCATTTTGTTGTAACTCACTTTGGCTGCAATCAAAAAGGGAAATATTAAGGGGCATGTTTACTAAAGGTTTTAATGCGCGTTAATAAAATTAATGTGTTAAGTATCCACGGTCCTTTTATTTCTAAGGGGCATGTTTACTAAAATTACTAAACGCGTGTTAATTGCCACTGCACCATAGAAATAAAAGGACTGTGTGCACTTAACGAGCATTAACCTTTAGTAAATATGCCATGCCTGTGCAAATCGTAAAACCTGGGAGAAGGGGGGAAAGCAAGCTACAGGAAATTACAACCTTTCAAGCTCAAACCCAGCAATTAGTGATCTGGAGGATTGCACATTTGGAGACAAATATGGGCCGACGAACCATTAACTTTTAGAGGAATGGATTTTAACCTTACAAATATTCCAGGCCACATGTAAAAGGAAGGCCCATTGTTATAGCTATAGGATTGTCAGGCCTTCTAATCAGCACTCCTGCCTGTATTCACGCTCTCAGTGTCAGGTCGATCCAGTTGCAAACAGTGAAGAGCCTGAGATTTGGTCAGTGGAAGCAGAAAAAAAAGCAGGTCTGCTTCATTCCTAAATGCAAATCCTCAGTAAAGGGCTATGGTAGAGTGTGCTGTAGTGGCATCCATGAAACTACACTGTATAGATGAAGGAGGGATCAGAGGCATTAGAGATGTGCTTGGAAATTTTCTCAATTTTGAGTTGTTTTGGGGTTGTTTCATACATTTGGTTTAGCAAAAAAAAAAAGGCATTGCAACCTTTTAAAGTGTACAAATCGATTGTGCATGTATTAATTTGTAGGATAACATGCATTAAATCAATCTTGTGTGCACTAAATAGTTTAAGGCACGCTAACGAATTGCAGGTGTGCTAATGAATGCGCATTATTAAGAGACACCAGAATGAGTAATGCACTAGACCTGATTCCACACAGCAACAAATAGCTCCCCTCCTGCATAAGCCATAAAGGGTTTGGGGTTCCATACAAACCTTGTACGATCAATTTGTCATCAGGCTGTTTGTGTATGTTCCTTCCGATTCAGTGAGGTTCCACCACAGATCCCTCATTTATTTGTATGTCTTCGTATTTTCTACTCTTGTTGATTGCAAATAAGAAACAAACAAACTCTGATGATTTGATGCAGTTAAATTAGAATAGGAGGGCAGTGTGACCTGACAAAAGCTGAGTGTGTTTATGTTTATTGTGCCCAGACAAATGCAGTTTCTTTAAGACTTTTAAGGTTCCTTCTGCAGGGGCTTTTTGCTAGCTATTGTTCACTGGTTTGTTTGTAAGAGGTATGTAAACATTAATTATGTTCTGATCCCTGCTTATAAACACCTACCTTATGGCACATTGTATTTTAATGCCTCCTTGATGTGTGACAAGCACGCCAGGAGTAGGATTTCTAGTTAGGTAATTCTGAGCGCTTATTTTCTGCACTGGTTACATCAGTTAGAAGAATGATTTATCATAGTTCCAAAGCACTGATTGGAAAAAGTTTTTCCACAGGGTGTCTCCTCCTGCTGGTTTGGAGGGAATTATAAATGTCTCTGCATAACTAGGGATGAGGCTGCTGATGTGGAGGTGTCTGTAGCTAGAGCAAGGCATGGGCTGCTTGCAGGCCTTGTGGCCTCAGGCTACAGAAAGCAGCAAGGTGAACTGCTTCTATGATTGCCTGCTCTGCCTAAATCGAGGAGTTGGAGGAGGCTGACTAGACCTGGGGGGAGGGGGGAGGGACTAGAGCAAAGATGCCAGCCAAGAAGAATTCCTGAATGCAGCAGAAGCAACAGGGACTCAGTCTGTGAGTCCCAAGAGGAGTCTAGCTGCTTCAGGGGTTTTATTTTCCCCTTAGATGCTTTCCAGCTCTATCCCCTGTGAGATCCAGTTCTGTGGAGTGAGGGACTGATTTTCCTGGTGTAGCCTGCGCCCGCAAGCAGAAACCTTTAAGGAATTCCTGATGTTTATGCTCTTGGGGGGAAAGTAATTTCCCAATTTTTGTTTTTTCCAAGAGAACATACTATAGAGATGGTTTTAGGGATAGTGTAAAGGTATTAGGTGTCCTATTTATTTATTTATTCATTTATTTAGCTGTGTTTATATACTGCCTTTCAAAAAATGCCAAGGTGGTTTATATGAACAAGCATGCAGTACATGGAACAATTTACAAGAAACAGTAGATGTGTTAATTTTGCAGGTTTTATATACCACTTTATCATTTCAATCAAAGTGGTTTACATTGCAACTTAAACATAGCAGTGTACATTAAACAGGGATATTGATAACTTGGATTTTTCTGAGAAAATAAAGGGTTAAGTAACTTGCTCCAGGCCACAAGTAGTACTAGTGGGAATTGAACCCTGGTTGCTGTGTTCCCAAGCTAGTGTGCTAACCATTAAGCTACTCCTCACTAGCTTGATAAGCAAAGGTACATTAAGCAGGCTTCTGAACAGTTGTACTTATGGTACAAAACAGTGGAATCTACTGTCTGAACTACAGTATTGCATTAGACAATTAGGTAACTATATACAGGTTGGAATTAAGGTATGTTTATGAATGTGGGTATAAATAGAGGGGGAGGGGGAAAGGAAGGGATCAAGTTGTAAAACATTTTAACATTTGGCATCAGAACAGCATATTTTGCAATGGATCTTGGCATAAGGATACAGTTTAGTCTAGAGGCCTGCCGAAGTGTTTCTGCACTGGTTACATCAGTCAGAAGAATGATTTGTCATGGTTCCAAAGCACTGATTGTAAATAGTTTTTATACTGTAAACCATCTTGAATAAGTATGTTTTTATTTTCTTGCAGAAGTCAGACAAGTCATTTATTGTGCGGATATCTGGCAGAACATTCTAGAGCTTTGGTGCAAAGAAGGAATACGCTCTATTACTGTATATGTTGTTTGAGTTCTCCTTCTGTTGCTATGTGGGATGACCACTGTGGATTGAGTGCTTGCTCTTCTGGGTCTATTGTCCTCTAGCTTTTGTATCAAGGATTGCAAGTAAATAGATGAGAGTTGATGTAGTGTTTTGAATACAGTGGTTAATGCTTTGTATTTAGAGCGGGATTTTATGGGGAGCCAGTGGAGGCAATGTTCCCTCTAATTTTCTGTAGGCTGTGTGCGCATAAAATATCAGCTGTGTGCAGCTTTTGAAGGAAGATTAAATTTTTGTGCGCCACATAACGACACTCAGTTATATACTTTAAAATTTGACTACACGTCAGAATACAGTATGTACACCACATTGATTTTAATAAAATTAAATGAAAATAGACGATTACTAAATGAAGCGGGAAATTTCTAGTAATTACAATCAAAACTTTTAAATTTTAAGACGTCTGTGTTGTTTTCTATCAGAATCAGAGCTGTAATTTTTGTGCGCTCTGTTGTAAAGTATGTGCGCTCGCTCGGCGAGGTGTGTGCGCGCGCACACGCGCACAGCTTAGAGGGAACAGTGAGTGGAGGTTACTGAGTATGGGGAAGATATGCTCATGTTTCAGGGTGCTAATTAGGAGTCTGGCAGCCGTATTCAGTGCCATTTGTAAAGGGTGGATTGATGTAGTTGGGAGCCCCTAGAGGACAATATTGCAATAGTCCAGGTGCGGCAGTATAATGAGTTGGAATACTGTTCTGAAGTCTTTGGATTCTAGAAGTGGTTGTAGGACTCATAATGCTTTTATTTTTTGGTAGATGACATTTCCTGTATTATTGATATGTTGCTTTAGTGTGAAACCTTGATCTATGGTGATTATCAGGTAATGTATTTGAGATTTTACTTGGAGTTGTTCCCCTTGTATTTCTATGTACAGTGGTGGTGTAAAGTTAGGATCTTTGGTGATATGGAGCACTTCTGTCTTTTGGTAGTTTATGGTGAGGTTGAACATTTTCAGCCATTGTGAGATGGCTTCATAGCACTCAATCAAAGGGGAGTATATAGGTTTATGGGTGGATAGTGGGATATACAACATAATGACATCTGCATAGATATGGTATAATACCTATAGATTTTGATGATGTCACAGTTGGTTTGTATGAATATGTTGAATAGTAGAGCCTATACAGTAAAGAAGAACCTCGTGGCACTCCTTGCATAATCTTGGATGTGGAAGAAGTTGCACCATTAACCCTTACTTGTTGTTGTCGCTGGGTTAAGTATGAGGTAAACCACTTGAGTGTCATGTTGCATAAACCAATTGTTTGAAGTTGGTGGAAGAGTGATTCATGTGGAACTGAGTCGAATGTTGCTGTTATTTCTAGAAAAAGTAGGATGAATACTCGATGTGATTTTTGGGTGCCTAATATTAGTTCGTCTACTAGGGCAGTGATAATGGCTCAACACTATGATTGACTCTTAAACCATATTGTTGGAAATCAAGGGGGACATGAGAGTCCACATGGTCCTGAAGTTGAAGCTGTACCATTTTTTTTATTATTATTATAATCTTGGCCAGGATTGGTAAGCTAGAGAGAGGGTGGTATGAGCTTAGTAGTGTGGGGTTTAGCTTTGGGTTTTTGAGAGTTGGTTATATGGAGGCGAGTTTCAGGAGAGGTAGGAGGTAGCCTTCAGTGAGGGATAGATTTATGATTCTTCTGATAATGGGTGCAAGATCAGAGCACGCTATCACTTGGCATGGATCTAATTGTAAGGTTGTCGTGTTTAGGTTAGTGATAATGCTTTCCAGTTGGTCTTGCAAGGTCAGGCTAAATTCCTTACAGGTATGTTGGTTTGGCACAGTCATCGTGGGCTGCGATATTGCATAATTTAGCTATATTTATTTAGCTGTATTTATTTGTGTTATTTGTATGAGTGACTTTGTTTTGAAAGTGTAATGCAAGAGCTTGTGGTGTTGGAGTATCTGGTTCAAGGTCATCAGAAGGGGACTGAATCGCAGATTTTACAATGCTGAAGAGTTCTCAAGAACGGTTGATTGAGCTTAAAATGAGTTTCATATGATATTCTCTTCAGGCTTTATTGATTGTATTCTGGTATTCTGATAGCATAGAAACATAGAAAAACGACAATAGAAAAAGACTGCATGGCCTATCTAGTCTGACTTTTCATATCAACAACTACAACAGTCCTCTTTTTTCCTTTAGAGATCCTCTGTGTTTGTCCCATGCTTTTTTGAATTCAATTACTGTCCTCATCTCTACCTCCTCCACTGGGAGACTATTCCATGGATCCACTACTCTTTCCGTAAATAAATATTTCCGCATATCACTCTTGAATCTATCCCCTTTCACTCTCATCCCATGTCCCCTCATAGCAGAACTTGCTTTCAATCAAAAGAGGCTCTTCCCCTGTGCATTTATGCCACTGAGGTATTTAAACGTCTCAATCTTGTCACCTCTATCTTGCCTTTCCTCTAAGGCAGGGGTCTCAAACTCAAATTGCTTTGAGGGCCGAATGAGGACTTCTAAAGTAACCCGGGGGCCGCATAAGACACGGGGGCTCATTTGCATAAGGGACCTCATTTGCATAAATATTTGCATAAATATTTGCATAATGAGTGCATGGATAAAGAAAGACTAGAAAATTTCTATATTACTATAATCCAGTGCCAACCGCCAGGCACATTAGGAACTACTACTAACACTGCCCATTTAGAACCCATAGCAAACCCCCCGTATCATAACAGCACTACCAGGACTCACAAAGCACCAGACCCTACCTATCAAAAGGCAACACTGCAAATATTAAATCAATACATTTCAGAGAACAATACATGACCTACTGGGAAAAGAGAACAAGTAGCAATGTCAAATAGGAATTACACAGAATACCTCAGCACTGTAGAAATAAAACTATAAATTAATTTCTTGTACTAAAGCACAGACATTAATGATGCACATTTCCCAGAGCTGACATATTCCAGTTAATAAACTCAAAATAAAGAGATATTTTCCTACCTTTTGTGCATTTTTTTTCAGTTGCAATTGTTCCGGCCACTTTCTTATGGTTTCTTCGTGTCTTCTGCTAACTCTCCATCGTCTGCTGTCCATTTGTCCTTTCTTCTCTCTTCTAGTTTTTTTTCATGCAGTCCAGGTACATTTTAAAAAATCGAAACTTGCTGCTGCCTCCACCACCGCAGTATCAAGCATCCCTGAGCCCCCCCCCTCAATTAAAGTCAACATAAGACGCTGTCTTTACAAACTTTAATTATTTTAATCCATTTATTATAACATGTGTAACGTGAATAATTATGTAAGTTTTATGTTTCAGTCAGTTTGTTTCTGGCTACTTAGCTGGCAGCGTTTTGCATCAACAAGGACGTCGATATTAGGCTTTAATTTATTAGAAAAAAGCAATCTCAGTGTTGCTTGCAAATGTTCATCAGTGAGCCGTGACCTTAGCACAGACTTGTTAATCTTCATGGATGAGAAAAATTGTTCACATACATATGTACTTCCAAACATTGCAAGAATCCTTGCTGTAGCAGAGTGTAACCTCGGAAACCTGTCTCGTGGAAGAAACGTGTAGAATTCGGGAATCCCTAATTCTACATATTTTTGCTTCAAGATAGTATCACACTGAAGTTCCACCAACTCCATTTGCAAGTCCTCTGCAACATTATCAACTTCTACAGCAAACGGAGTTGAAAAAAGTTGAAATTGTGGCTCCAGTATCTTAAAGTCTTCAAAGCGCACATCAAACTGTTGAAGTAAGTTAGACAACAAATCTTTATATTCTTTCAGGCATTTGGGTTCAACTTTTTGTAAAGAATTCAGGGTTGGGAAATGGACCAAATTGCCCTCACCCACCTGCTTCATCCATAAACGTAGTTTAACTTTGAACGATTTCACATTGTCATACATCTGTGTGATAATCTGTTTTTTACCTTGAAGCTTCAAGTTCAATCCATTCAAGTGATCCATAATATCAGTTAGAAAAGCAAGGTTGCATTGAAAAATAGAATCAGTTAGCAAAGGAACTGCCTTATTTTTCATCATCATGAATGAAGCGATTTCATCTCTAAGTGCAAAGAAACGCTTCAAAACATTTCCGCGACTTAGCCATCTAACTTCAGTGTGATAAAGAAGTTCACCATACTCAGAGTCCATATCTGCAAGAAATGAGATGAACTGCCTGTGATTCAGCCCCTGAGAACGTATAAAATTGATTGTTTTAACAACTACATCCATTACTTCTTTCATTTGTAGACTTTTACTACAAAGAGCTTCTTGATGCAAAATGCAGTGTATACTAGTGAAGTTGATTCCTACTGTTTCAAGACTGTTTAATTTGTTTTTCAACAATCCAACTACACCTACATTTTGAGAGCACATTGACGGTGCACCGTCTGTGGCCAAAGATACAAATTTTTCCCATGGTAAGCAATATTTCTCTATGCATTTTTCCAGGGATTGAAACAAATCATGTCCAGTTGTAGTACCCTTCAATGGTATTAATTCTAGGAATTCTTCTGTCAGATTTAAACTGCAGTCTACACCTCTGATGAATACAGCACATTGTGCGGTATCAGACACATCTGTACTTTCGTCGAGAGCAATTGAAAATGCTTCAAAGTCCTTAGCTACTTCAATTAATTGTTTCTCCACATTATCTGCTAATTCTGTAATCCTGGTGGCAACTGTATTGGGTGACAAGCTTAAGCTTTCAAACAGTTTCTTTTTGTCAGGACATAAAATGTCACTTGCCTTTAAAAGACATTCTTTTATGAACAAACCTTCTGTAAAGGGCCGTGAAGACTTTGCAATAAGTTCACTTATAACAAAACTTGCTCTTACTGAATCTTCGTTGGACTGATTAATAGTGGTAAATAAACGTCTTTGTTTCCATAATGCTGATTTAAGTTTTGTAACTTTGTCTTCTCTAACTTTGCCCACGTACGCGTCATACTTCTCATGGTGTTTTGTTTCGTAGTGCCTACGCACGTTATACTCCTTCGGAACAGCTAATGTTTGTTGACAAATGAGACATTGAATTGTATGGTTGATCTCAGTGAAAAAAATATAACTCCTCCCATTTTTCTTGAAAAATTCTGTTTTCGCTCGCGATTTTTCTCTTTTTACTGCTATCTCCATTGTCCTTGCATCCAGACTTTTCTGATTGTAATCTCTTCATTATAAATTAGGATTGCAATCACAATTGAATCTCTGCCCTTCCGATGAAACAGTGGTCTGGAAAAAAGAGGCGTGTGTTAAAATAATATTAGAAGCAATGTGCCCCCCAGCCCACAGCACATTACCAGTTCTAAACCCCCCAGCCCACAGCACACTGGTAATGTGCTGTGGGGGTGGGGGGGGGGTCAGAACCGGTTCGGACCCCCCCCCCCAGCCCCACAGCACATTACCGGCTCTAAAAAACCCCCAGCCCCACAGCACATTACCAGTTATGACCCCCCCCCATCACATTACCAGCTCTAAAAAAAACCCCAGCCCCACCGCACATTACCTTTTCTGACCCCCCCCCCCCCCGCCCCACAGCACATTACCAGCTCAAAAAAAAAAAACCAGCCCCACAGCACATTACCAGTTCTGACCCCCCCCCCCAGACCACAGCACATTACCAGCTCTAAAAAAACCCAGCCCCACAGCACATTACCAGTTCAGACCCCCCCCCAGACCACAGCACATTACCAGCTCTAAAAAAACCCCAGCCCCACAGCACATTACCAGTTCTGACCCCCCCCAGACCACAGCACATTACCAGCTCTAAAAAAACCCCAGCCCCACAGCACATTACCAGCTCAAAAAAAAAACCCCAGCCCACAGCACATTACCAGTTCTAAACCCCCCCAGCCCACAGCACACTGGTAATGTGCTGTGGGGGTGGGGGGGTCAGAACCGGTTCTGACCCCCCCCCCCCAGCCCCACAGCAAATTACCGGCTCTAAAAAAACCCCAGCCCCACAGCACATTACCAGTTCTGACCCCCCCCCCAGACCACAGCACATTACCAGCTCTAAAAAAACCCCAGCCCCACAGCACATTACCAGCTCAAAAAAAAAACCCCACCCCACAGCACATTACCAGTGTGCTGTGGGGCTGGGGGGTTTAGAACTGGTAATGTGCTGTGGGGCTGGGGGGGGTCAGAACCGGTTCTGACCCCCCCCCCCACCGCCCCACAGCACATTACCGGCTCTAAAAAAAACCCCAGCCCCACAGCACATTACCAGTTCTGACCCCCCCCCCCCAGCACCACAGCACATTACCGGCTCTAAAAAAAAACCCAGCCCCACAGCACATTACCAGTGTGCTGTGGGGCTGGGGGGTTTAGAACTGGTAATGTGCTGTGGGGCTGGGGGGGGGGGTCAGAACTGGTAATGGTTCTGACCCCCCCCCCAGCCCCACAGCACATTACCGGCTCTAAAAAAAACCCCGCCCCCCAGCACATTCCCCGTTCGGCCCCCCCCCCCAATCATCATCAGCCGCGGCCCCACTCTCAGGGCCCGCAGGGCCCGCGGCCCGCGGCCCGCTGCCCCCCCGGGCAGAGCCAGCCCTCCCTCCCTCCCTCCCTCCCTGCCTGTTTGCTTCCCTCCCTCCCTACCTGCCTCAGTCCCTCTCCTCTTCGGCTTAGAACCGCGAAGGGAGAGTTCCTCCCTCGCGACTCTGAAAGCCGAAGAGGAGAGGGACTGAGGAAGGCAGGGCTGGCTTAATTTCGGGTGCTTCCTTACCTACCGCGGCGATTCTCCGAACAGGGCAGCGATCCTCCAAACAGGGCAGCGATCCTCCAGAGCACGTTGTGCCTCGCGGCTGCTCAGACTGCTTCTGGGCCCGGCCCACCCCCTTCTCCTTCTTCTCCTCCTCCTGCCTGTCGCTGATTGGTGGAGGGCAGGCGGCAGGCGCGTGACTTGGTCATGTAAGCAGACCAACACCGCGCAGCCCCGGGAATCACGAATCATGCTGAGAAAGGAAACAAAACAGAAGAAATAGCAAAACAATTCTCCGTGGCGTCGCGGGCCGCACAAAATGCTCTCGCGGGCCGCGTGTTTGAGACCCCTGCTCTAAGGTGTACATATTAAGATTCGTAAGTCTGTCCTCATATGTTTTATAATGAAGACCATTAACCATTTTAGAAGCCACCCTCTGTACTGACTCCATCCTATTTATATCCTTTTGAAAGTGTGGTCTCCAGAATTTCACACAATATTCCAAATAAGGTCACCCCAAAGACTTATACAGAGGCACTATCACCTCCTTTTTTCTGCTATCCATTCCTCTCCCTATGCACCCAAGCATCCTTCTAGCTTTTGCTTTCGCCTTTTCTTTTTTTTTAATTCTTTATTTTCGTTTTATAACAGCAAAGGAAAGGAAGACATACAGCTAAAAGACAGATACATACATAGAATGAGATACATACACCAAAGTAAACCCCTACCACCCCCCTCCCCCCTGCTTCTTCTCTAGAAAACTAATCATTCCCGAAACGGGCGTGTACTGACATTATTGTGTTACAAAACCAAACGGTGATCTGAACCACGATGAATGTACATTAAACAGACATGTCGGAGCAATGAGCAGATTGTACATAATCATTGAGCATCTGCCATTTAGACAAGCGAGAGAGTGAGTTTGGGTATGGGGAATAGCTCTCCGAGATATCTGCTCATATTTACTATATAGGCAGACAAGGTTCCACCATTCATTGACAGTAAGTCGAGAGCTATCCTTCCAATTCCTCGTGATTAAACATATAGCAATACCCAGCATGAAATCAAGGAGAAAGCGACCCTTCTTAGGAAGAGAGGGGACCTCCGCCACTGAGCGGAGTCCCACAATCTTCCAAGAAAGAGGCTCATGAAGGTGTAAGATAAGTTGAATACGACCCCAGACCTGCCCCCAGTAAACCTGTAGTTGAGGACATTCATAAATAACATGAGCGAGGGTTCCCACAGCAGTATGACAAGACCAACACTGGTCCCTAGCAGTTGTGTTCCATTTGGCTATTTTTTCTGGAGTATAAAAGCATCTATGTGCAAAAAAGAAGAGAGTTTGGGTAACTGAGGCAGATCGGGAGACCCACACTACTTTGCTCCAGAAAACGCTCCATTGCACAGGGGTTAAAGTGGTTTGCAGTTCGCGCTCCCAGGCTTGTTGGGCTCTACAAGTAGCAGTATCTGTACCCTGACATAATAGTTTATAAAAGTTAGAGGCTACCCCATGTGTACTACTAATAGAGTGAATTAGGTCTGATAGCCCGTCCTCAGTAGAGACAGAGGGTGGCAGGATTCGAGCACTTTTGAGGCAGTGTTGAAGCTGCATCAATTGAAAGGAATGTTTCGCTGGCAACGCAAATTCCTTTTGTAAATCAGAAAAGGTTTTCCAACGAGCTGCAGAGAAGAGCTGTTGGGGTGTCCAGATCCCCCTAGAGTACCAGGGTTTCCATGCTATCGTTCTATTTAGGACTTGAATTCTGGGGTTATTCCACAGCGGGAGTCCGTCCTGAGGACATACGTTTGGGCCCAGTGATAGAATGAGAGTATTAAAGGCCGCAAGAGTATCAACAATCATTGGGGGATGGCGGGTGTCTGCTTGATGGGACATACCGGGGAGATGGATCAACGGAATTGGGTTACTAAGCTCCTCTTCTATGTCAAGCCAAACTGGTCTGCTGTCTGTCGAGGCATCTAGCCATCAGACACCTTGTTTAAGTAAGAAGGCTTGATGATATTTGAGAAAATCAGGAAAGCGGGTACCCCCTAGTTCCTTCGCAGACTGTAGTTTTTGCTTAGCTATCCTTGGTGGTTTGCCCTGCCAGAGATAGCGGACGAGAAGGCCCTCAATATCTTTGTAGGTGTGTAACGGGAGTAAGCATGGCAGCATTTCTAAAATATAGTTCACCTTGGGGACTATCATCATTTTCACAGTTTCTAGGCGGCCCCACCATGTAAGGGATAAGGGAGACCAACGATTTGTGAGCTCACGGACTTTGGAGACTACCTCTTTGGCATTAAAACTAATAGTGTCTTCTAAAGGAGAACAGTAATGGACCCCAAGATATTTCACCATGCGGGATTGCCAAAGGAAAGGAAAGGCCTGCATGTCAGCCTCATGTACCCAGCGGTTCAATGGAAATGCTACGGATTTGGTCCAGTTTATTTTATAGCCCGATAATTGCGAGTATCCATCAATCAGATCCAAGACAGCTGGAACCGAATCAAGGGATACGAAGAGCATAAGGTCATCTGCATATGCAGAGAGTTTAATCTCTCTGTGACTGAAGGGGACACCACGAATTCGTGCAGACTGTCTAATAAGGAGGGCGAGGGGTTCAAGAGCAAGATCAAAGAGCATTGGTGATAGGGGGCAACCTTGACGCGTGCCTTTTTGGAGATTAAAAGGCTGAGACTTAATAGCATTGACACAAATACTGGCAACGGGTTGAGTGTACATGACTTGGAGGTATCGGAGGAAGCCCTCCCCAAAGCCATACCATCGGAGAACTGCAAATAAAAGGGCCATTCTAGGCGATCAAAGGCTTTTTCAGCATCTAGGGAAAGACCCACCCAGGGGTGGTCCAAGTTGGCAGCACTGGAGAGCACATGGCACAAGGTCCGAGCATTGTCAGCGGTGGATCGGCCGGGTATAAAACCGCATTGGTCGGGATGGACTAAGGTGGCCATCCTGTCAGACAGCCGGGAGGCCAAGATCGTTGCGAAGATCTTATAATCGGCATTAAGTAGGGAGATTGGACGATAGTTGGCTGTTAGCAGCGGGTCTCTGCCTTCTTTCTCAAATACTACCACGTTAGCTGCAGAAAAGGATCCCAAAGAGGATGTATCTACCACAAGGGCAGTAAAATAGAGTTTTAAGTAGGGTACTAAATCTGCACTGAACGTTTTGTAGAATTCGGTCGGGAGACCATCAGGCCCGGCGGCTCGACCCGAGGCTGTGCGATTTAGGGCAAATTGGATCTCTGAAGTAGAGAAAGGTTCATCTAGCGCATCCCTATCAGCTTCAGAAAGGGTCGGCCGCTGAATATCAGAAAACAATCGCTCGAAGGTCTCTGATGAGAAATCACATTCAGATTGATAGAGACGGGTATAGAAATCCCGAAAGAGTTCTACGATATTGGGGTCTGTGGTCAGTATGCCCCCTCCCTGTGGGGCTCGAAGGGCCGCTACGCGTTTGGCTTCTTTTTGACCTTTCAAGGCGTTGGCTAAAAGTCGACCGGCTCGGTTGCTTTCACGGTAGTATGTCCCGCGTTGAAGCTCAATACTCTTAGAAGCTGCAGTTGAGAGGATTGCATTATATTGAAAACGGAGACGCTGTAAGCGAACTAAGACGCATGGATCAGTACGGGAAGTTAGAACTCGTTCGCCTGCTTTGATTTGTTGGTCTAGTATAAGTAGCTGCTGTTTGCGTTGTTTCCGCAGGCGAATTTGATAACTGGTGATCGTTGCACGAATGGCCGCTTTGAAACCCTCCCACCAAGCCCAATTTGCAGTATCCTGGGGTAAATTAAAATGGAAGTAATCCTGTATGGCTGCGCGAATTTCTAACTGGAACTCTGGCTGAGTCAATAGGGCTCTATCAAAGAACCAGGCCCCCGAATTCCCTTGGGGTGCAGTAGTGTGTAATTGAAAAGAAATAGCAGCATGATCTGAAATATGTTGGGAGTGAATCTTTGCAGTGTCCACCTGAGGGACTAACAGTTTTGATATGAGAAAGAAATCTATACGAGACTGGGATTTATGAGGGGAAGAAAAGAAGGTAAAGTCAAGCTCATTGGGGTGTAGTAACCTCCATAGATCGACTAAAGCGAGATCTTTGATCACAGAGGTGAGCGTGGTATGACTCTTGGGGGGACCACTTGTCCTAGGCGGCTGTTTGTCAATCAGGGGATCAAGAACTAAATTGAAATCCCCCCCTATTATCAATGAGGTATTAGCAGAGGCCTGCGCAACCTGAGCAATGGTAGCAAAAAAGGCAGGGTCATCCACATTAGGAGCATAAAGGCATATACATGTAACTTCAAGGTTACCTATCTTGAGGTGAGCTCTGGACCATCTACCTGCTGTATCTGAGCTAGTCGCAATAATAGTAGCATGCAGAGATTTCCTAACCAGTATGGCAACCCCACATTTCTTAGAAACGGCTGGAGAATAGGCGGCCACCATGTAAGGTTTAATATTGAGTTTAAGAGTTTCCTTCGAATTTAAATGCGTTTCTTGGAGGAAAATCAGATCCGCAGCTTCATGACTTAGATAGCTTAGGATTTTCTTCCGTTTTATCGGATTATTGATTCCTTTTACGTTCAATGATAAAATCTTACATGGTGCCATCGATCAGTAATAGACATTTTAGATAAGGGCGCTGGAAAACATACAACATAATCAGAAACTGTACAAAAATGATATAATCACCGAGTCTGCTGACAAATACACCCCATATTGAAAAGTATGTACCAAAGTAACTTAGAGAAGAAGCAAAACCCTCAATGAAAATGGCGACCATATGTCTGCGGGAGGAGGCCCTAGAGAGGAAGATAGAAACATAAAAAAAGAAAAAAAACCCACCAGAGTCCATAATTAACACTGTCTCTGATACTCATCGAGGCTACGATGGGTAGATGGAGTCGGGTCACAGATATCAGCAAGATAAGGCAACAAACCGCCCTCGGCAGACTTTTGCTGAGCCGCGGCAAATCCAATATGGCAGGCACAGCGGACATGAGAATACTGGCAGGAATATTCTGGAAGTCAACGCATCAAGTCGGCTTCTTTAGCATCCAAAAACTCCGCTAGTAGATCAGGGTCCTCAAATGTTCTTGTCTGATTGTGAAGCGTGACTCGGAGCTTGGCCGGGTACATCAGGCCATAGCGTGCTTGTAGTTGTTGAAGCCTCGGCCGGAATTCCAGAAAGCGCTTTCGGCGGTCGACCGTGGGTTTAGCCAAGTCAGGATAGAAGGAGATCTTATGGCTCTCAAACTCCATATGGCCCTTTGCCCGGGAGGCACTGAGAATTTGCTCCACATGTTGATATCTCAAAAGTCGAAAGATGATAGGCCGCGGGGTCTTCCTGTTGGGCGTTATGTTTGTGGGTACACGATGAGCGCGATCGATCTCCAATTCTTTGGTAAAGGTGATTTGGAGCAAGGAAGGGAGGATTTTATATAAAAACTCCTTCATGTCTCCCGATTCCGCTCCCTCCGGTATGCCCACGAGTCGTAGGTTGTTGCGGCACGCTCTATTATTGCCATCTTCCACTTCTTTCTGCAAGGCCCGCACCTGACGTTCAACTTTGTCGAGTTTGGACAACCGGACCGCGTGGGAGTCTAATACGCTCTCCATTTTGTCCTGACGCGAAGAGAGCCCCTCTAGCCTGCCTTGTAACACACCAAGATCTTCCCGCAGCGCTCGGAGTGCTTCACCGTTTGACTGCACGAGGTCCTTAACCCCTCTAATCTCTGCGAGGATTTCCTGCTGCATTTCGGGGCCCTCGCACAAAGCCAGCCCCTTCTGCGGGGACGGGGGTTCAGTTTTGGAGCGTTTGCCGTGAGAAGCCGCTGGAGATCCAAATTCCAGGTGCGTAGGTTTGGTCCCCGCCATCTCACCAATGTGCCCCGGCAAGATCAGAACAGAAATTCAAGTATGTCCGGTGTTAATTCAGGATTCTGAGCAGGCCTCTCGGGAGCCTCAGCGTTATGCGACCATCCCGCTGGACATCGGGCCCCGCCCCCCTGCTTTCGCCTTTTCTATCTATTTAGCTACTTTAAGATAATCAGACACAACCACGCCGCGGTCCCACACTTCTTTAGTGGACAAAAGTACTTCATCCCCTATACTATATTGCGCCCTTGGATTGTTGCAGCCCAAATGCATGACCTTGCATTTTTTAACATTAAATCCCAGCTGCCAAATTCTAGACCATTCTTCAAGCTTAGCTAGATCCCTCCTCATGTTATCTACACCTTCCTGGGTGTTTACTCTATTGCAGATTTTGGTATCATCCACAAAGAGGCAAACCTTACCCGACAGCCCTTCCGCTATATCACTAACAAAGATGTTAAAAAGAATCGGACCAAGGACAGATCCCTGGGGCACACCACTGATAACATCCTTCTCCTCAGAGTGAGCTCCATTTACCAGTACCCTTTGTCGCCTCCCACTCAACCAATTTCTAACCCAAGCAGTAACTTTAGGTTCCATCCCTAGGGTTCTCAGTATAAGTCGCTTATGAGGAACGGTGTCAAAGGCTTTACTGAAATCTAAATACACCACATCTAGGGCTCTCCCTCGGTCCAACTCCCTGGTCACCCAGACAAAGAAATCAATCAAATTTGTCTGACAAGACCTGCCTCTGGTGAATCCATGCTTCATCGGATCCTGTAAACTGCTGAACTCCAGAAACCTCACTATTTTCTGTTTCAGCAGCATTTCCAATAATTTACTCACCTCCGAAGTTAAACTAACCGGTCTGTAGTTTTCAACCACATCCTTACTTCTGCTTTTGTGTAAAGGAACCAAATGAGCCTCTCTCCAGTCCTTTGGCACCACTCCCGACTCCAATGAAGCATTGAAAAGGTCAGCCAATGGAGCTGCTAGAACGTCCCCAAGTTCCCTTAGTATTCTAGGGTGTATCCCATCCAGTCCCATCGCTTTGTCTACTTTAAGTTTAGCTAGTTTCTCACGAACACAGTCTTCTGAAAATTCTTAAAGATGCCCCTTGCTTCTCTTCCTGTTTGTGGGTGTTTTCTGAGGTCCTGTTCCTGGTTCTTCATCTGTGAACACAGAACAGAAATATTTGTTAAGCAATTCCGCTTTATCTTCATCAGCTTCTACATATTCCTCCCCTTCACCCTTGAGTTTGACAATACCACTTTTGCCCTTCCTCCTCTCACTAACATACCTGAAAAATATCTTATCCCCCCATTTTATTGCATTGGCTATTTCCTCCTCTTTTTTGAATCTTTGCTTTCCTGACTACTTTGCTAGCTTCTCTAAGTTTTTCCAAATATAGATGCCTGTCTTCCTCTCTCTGTGATCTCTTGTATTTCATGAAGGTCTCCCTCTTTTTCTTCACCTTTTCTTTTGAAAACCATAGCGATCTCCTTTTCCTTTTACCTTTATTCACCATTTTAAGAAAAAGGTTGGTTGTCCTTAAAATATCACCTTTCAGTTTTGCCCACTGTTTTTCTGCATCTCCCAGCTGTTCCCATCCCGCTAACCACATCCTGAGGTATTGGCCCGTCTTGGCAAAGTTAGTTTTCCTAAAGTCTAAGACCCTCACTTTTGAATGGATTCTAACAGTCCTAGTCCTAATACTGAACCACACCATCTGGTGATCACTGGATGCAAAATGATCTCCCACTATAACATCAGAAACACTTTCACCATTGGTAAGCACCAAGTCCAATATGGCCCCTTCACGTGTGGGGTCTGTTACCAATTTCCTGAATAGTTCCCCCTGTAGAGAATCCAGGATCTCCTTATTTCTAAATGATACTGCAGCAGGAATGTGCCAATCAACATGGGCCATGTACACTTCACGGTTGGAAGGGTCCTTGGAGCGTCTCCATTTTCTTTCAATCTTGTGGAACTGATGTTTGATTTTTCTCATTCAGTAGTGTATCAAGTTGTTGAACAGTTTTGATTTGAGTCTTGTAGATTGAGGTGCAAGAGCGGCACAGAATAGTGTGTCATCCCAGTTATGTACAAGAGTGTTAAGACTGGTGGAGCTTGTGTCTAAATGAAGTGAGATGACTTTAAGGAATGTGTTTTTGTCTCATTGTTTGAATCTCCTTGGAGGTGGATGCAAATTCTATTTTTTGGTTAGGATGTGATCAGTAGAAATAACGAACTTAATAATTTTGTGGGACTGTGAGTGTGGTTGGATGAAGGAGTTGGTTGGAATGGATGAAGCAAGTGTTACCAAAAATGAGATCTAAGATTCCTCCTTTTGCATGTGTGGATTTGTTAATAATTTGTTGTAATTCCAGGGCTTCCATTGCTTCCATGAAAGAGTACTTGTTTTCTGTTTGTGGATATGTTAGAGGCATATTGCAGTATTGTTGAGAGTTGGTCACCTACTGTAGTAGGTGCTCTATATAATAGCAGAGGTTTAGGTATTTGTTGGAAATTACGATGATATCTAGGTCATGTGATGAGCGCCCATTGATTTGGTGCAGCTGTAGGTGTTGCTTAGCTAGGATAAGCACTCCTCCTCCTTTATGGTTTGCTCTAGGGCAATGAAATAGATCAAGGCCAGGTGCTCAGAGTTGGTTCATCAGGACAGAATCACTGTCTGTGAACTGGGATTCAGAGACACACATGATGTCCAGTTCCAAGTCATTGAAGAAGTCAGATAGGCTTGGAATCTTATTCCTTGCTGAGCAGGCATTTAAGAGTGCACATCTTATAATGGTGGGGGTTGGAGGATGGGGATTGAGCTGGGTAGTGTGGATATTCACTGGCTTGATCCTGATTAGTGCTCTTGTGTTTCTGTTTCTGGCACTTATTGCTGGAACCGATTGAACATAGTGGCAATTGTGGTTTATGACTGGGATGAGATTCCCAGTATGGGTGAGTATTTCTGTGTTTGTGACAAGGAGGTGAGTTATGGAAATCAGGAAAACTTTAATGTACGCATTATACCTCCTACTCATAAGCACACCTATATACAATGCCCTCACCCCCCTCCCCACATGATCCCTACCAATCCTGCCCTATCCCCATCATCCCAAACCAGCACCTCTATCTTTATAGAAACATGCACCCTAGAGGCACTTTTCTGAATCAGAAGATGTCTCAGAATAGACTAATCCATATAAACCCTCTACCAAAAGACAAACTGCAAATTACCACAGACCCCCTACCTCACTAAGATGTGTCCTAATCAATGCCAGATCCATAAAAAACAAAATCCCACTCATCTGGGATCTCATCATAGATGAAAAGCCAGATTTCCTATGCATCACTGAAAACTGGCTTTCCGACGCTGATACTGTTCTCCTGAACCAGTTAAATGTTCACGGCTATAATCTCTTTAACTGCCCTAGGGACCATAAAAGAGGAGGAGGTGTTCTTATAATAAGCTAAGCAGGACTAAAAGCCTCACACAATATTTGCAGTAACCACGATGGGATGGACATTCTCAAAATTGAAAATAAAAGCATAGCCATATGCCTCCTATATAGATCCCCCGCATCCAACCACCAAAACATTACATCAATCCTCGAATCCACCTGCACATCCCCCATAAGAAAGCCCCACATCATCCTAGGTGAGTTTAACCTAACCTCCCTCCTTCATGCATAGACAACCGCATTTCTGGACTCAATGGAAGACATGGGCTTCAAGCAAAAAATAAAGAGTTCCATCCACATCAAGGGCAACATCCTTGACCTAGTGTTTCTTCCAAAATCTCTAAATGAGCACCCAACACAGGTCCCCTGGTCAGACCACTTCCTAGTACACTTCTCAATACCATTACTATTACCCTCCCCCCCCATTCCTACATCCTTGCACAGTTTTCACCAAAACACACGATTTAGATCTTTCGATAGAGAGACATCCTTGAAAAACATCATATCACGGATCTATTCTATTCCACTTCAGCTGACCTTAATGAAATTCTAACAAAATGGAATTCTACAATTAATAAAGCAGCCAAACTCACACCCACATCTATAAAACCTGCTCGTAAACAGTCTGAAAGATGGTACACTCCTGATATAGCTAAGATTAAAAAAAAAGAACTCAGAAAACTTGAACACAAATAGAAATAAAAAGAAAACATAGAATGCAAAACACTGTACATGTCTACCTTGCACACATATAAAGAAGCCATAAACAACGCAAAAAAGAACCACCATACAAAAATCCTCAACTAAGTTATCAATTGTCCAAGAGAACTTTTTGAAATTGTTAAAACATTAACCAAATCCCCTCAAAATGAACCATACAATATATCCATTGACCCCCAAATTCTAGCCAGCTTCTACACAGACAAGCTAAAAAGGAAGAACCTAGTGGACACTTCCACCACAATGATACCCCCTGCAAACCCCAACGAATGGCACTCATTCCACCTCATAGACCATAGACACCTCCTAGACACAATCACTAAAATTAATACAACTACCTCCCCTTTGGAATTTTGTCCTGTAGCATGGATCAAAGCAACAAAAACTGAACTTACTGCATACTTATTAAATATAATTAACCAATCCCTACACCAAAGAATCATGCCAAATGAACTCAAACTCACCACAATTCTACCTATCCTAAAGAATAAAGATGATCCAACATCCTATAGACCCATTTCCAGTATCCCATTCATATCTAAAGTCATTGAAAAAGTGGTTCAACTCCATCTCCAAGATTTCGTAGACTTAAATGCACCTCTAGACGAACAGCAGTATGGCTTCTGCCCTTTCCATGGGGTTGAAACTCTTCTACTAGCATTATTTGACACCCTCATTCGTGGAATGGACAACACAAAACAAGCATTCATCCTTGTCTTTTTGGACATCACATCTGCATTTGACAATGTGAATCACAATATCCTTCTCTCTAGACTTGAACACATAGGCATAAAATGAACAATTCACAAATGGTTCAAATCTTACATATCTGACCATGCTCAATAGAATATGAAGCATCCACAACGTTCCCTCAGGATCAAGGAATATCCCAAGGCTCTGCCTTATCAGCTCTTCTTTTCAATTTATATCTTCAGCCAATCTATTCCATATTCAGAAAACACAAAATAGGATATCATATCTACACTGACGATATCATGTTGTACTCTCCTTTGGACATAATAAACCCCCAACTATGACAACCTGACAACATTTATAAAAGAAGTAGAAAACTGGCTCCACTTAAATAACATGAGCATCAACTTCAATAAAACAGAAGTTCTGTTTACATCATGAAACCAAAACTTCCACCCAAACAATCAGACTACACAACACAGGAAACACAGTAAAACAGGAAGTAAAATATCTTGGAGTCATCTTTGACAAAACCCTCAGCATGACATCCCACATAAAGCAAACAGCCAGAACCATATTCCTCTCATGTATGGGACCAGGCATGAATTCCAGTGTCCATCTTAGGAGACAGTGATATGGATCCCCTCAATCCGTATTAACTTTAAAAAAACAGAGGTTCTAATAATCACAAGGAATAAATCTTTCTCCCCTCCATCAATTCTAAAAGTCAGAGATGCTGATCTCCCAGTCAAATCAAATATTCGATATCTAGGAGTAATTCTGGATCAAAGGTTAGACTTCAAGGAACATATAAAACGCACCGTAAAGGCGGTTTACTTCAAGATAAAAACCCTTCGTCATCTGAGACCTATGATGAAGTCTGATGACTTCCGCATCATCTTTCAAGCTCTAGTCATGCCGCACTTTGATTATGCTAACATAATACTCTATGGCTTACCAAATATAACTATTAATCCTCTACAATTAGCCATGAACGCAGCTGCTCATGTCCTCTGTGGATCATCAAAGTGTGAGCATATTTCCCCCATTCTAGAGAAGCTTCATTGGTTACCAATAAACTGTAGAATCCAATAAGGCCATCCTTACCACCTTTAGGGCCTTCAATAATATTTCTCCAGATTCCATCTCTGATCTCATCATACACACAACAAATAACAGGTCCAGGAGATCTCCAGCTGTTGACACACTACTTATACCAAAAGTTTCCTTAAAAGCTAATCAATCATCCATCAATAGGGCTTTTTTGAATTATGCTCCTAGATGTTGGAACAAACTCCCTCCCAATATCAGAGCAATTAAAGACATCAAACAATTCAAAAAAGCCCTTAAACACCACCTTTTCATCGCACACTTCAAACACCTAAACACCCCATTCCCCTTCCCCATCCTTTTAACCTCATATCTGCCCTAACTAACTGTATAGATTTTATATATCTCCAACATGTATTTTCTAGAAATATAAATGATTTCCCTGTTTACTTCCATGTTAATTTTCCTGTTACTTGTAATAGGTCTGTTATTTCTGACCAATTGTTGTATTGTTTCAATGTAAACCACACTGATGACAAATAGCGCGGTATATAAGAAAATTAAATAAATAAATAAATCTGAGGCACCAAGGGTGGCTGTTCACCTAGGCTGCAGAGAACACAGTATTATTACAATGTGTTTGCCCTGCTCCTGTCCTTCCTACTTCTTAAAACTCATGTACAAACTGTGTGTCCGAACCATGTGGTTGGTGCACAGGAGCAAAGCGAGTACAGCTAGCACCTAGACAGAGGCTCACATTAGCTAGGGCCACATTAGCAATCTGGTTGTGTAGCTAGCACATGACTACCATGCCCGCCACAGCCATGCACCCTGATTCCGCCCTGTCTCGGCTGGTGCTGCCATAGCATGGGATTTTTAGCATGGTGGCCTTGGGCCTGTGCTCTCCTTGCTACCGTGCAGCCCAACCATGCACAAAACCACACACTACCAGCTATCACACTTCACTAAACATTCTCCTTTGTCTTTAAAGCAATCAAGATCCTGTATAATTGGCCAATATGTCCTTAGAAGTTTTTAAATATTTTTTGCCAAATAGGAAAACTGTAAAGTTCAAACCAGATGTGAAGTCTCAACTTTTGAAGTCTTACATAGCAGCTTTTTTCTACTGGAGTTATAAGCCCTATAATATGCTAATTGTAGACATCTGTAGGCACATTCTGAAATGGCCATCCAGCCCCTTGTGCGGCCGACCAAAAGCGGGATGCCCGGAGTTAGACTGAATTCTGATCCTGTGGGGACTAGATGTGCCAATGGGATTAGAAACGGGTCTAAGGTCCAAACATGCAGGCCGGGTCCCGATTCTGGTCGGCTTGCACACATAGCAGATCCCTGGCTACCTCACCCAGGATCCTGAAAGGAGCCGTGGTGCATTGGTGTCCCATCGCCATGGCACCGTGGCTCCATTCAGGAGCCACAAATGCCAGCTGCCACTGACCCTCTTCTTTCCCCGCAGCCGGACCCTCGATCTGGCCTCCCATGCACTGCGGCCACACACAGTCCTGTGGATTGGACTTCTTGCAGACACAAAGGAGAGCAGAACTGCTCTTGCTGAGACCGGCAGGAAAACACAAGGAGCTTTTTCTGGTAAACCCCAATGCGTTTCGGTGAACGCCTTCTTCAGGGGGGATGCAGTATGGCACACTGTGGGTGCGCTACATGTGAAGAATAATCCTGTGCTTATTTGTATGACTTGTGAAGATTGTTCGTTAGAAATTGCTGTCAAAACTGACTATTGATATAGGTCATCTTAAAGGACGAAAAATTGCACTTCAACGTCTTCAGATGCTACACCTTGCACAGTCCCCATAACTCTCCCCTCCCCCAAATCAAACATCCTCCTGTCATGATTTTCTTCTTATCTCTCCCATCAGATTTTTAATATATGCTCTGGTGGATCCTCCTCTATTGCAATCCTACTTTCAGTTGATGTATGTCAGGGCTCTGTCTTAGGATCTCTTTTCTCTCTCTACAATCATTCCCTTGGTACTCTGAACTCTTTGCATGGAAAGGAGTCTTTCAGTAACATCTTTATGTTGACAACTCTCAGATGTAACTCTATACATCAGAAATTTTTCCTGGAATCAAAGTGCAAATCTCAGCCTGCTTGTCTGATGTTGCTGCTTGGATATCCTGTCATCATCTGAAATTAAACATGGCCAAGACAAAGCTTCTTATCCTTTCCCCTAAACCCCCCTTCTCACTTTCTCTCTTCTCTATTTCTATGGATAGTACTGTCATCCTTCCCGTTTCTTTGGCTCACAAACTTAGGGGCATCTTTGACTCCTCTCTCTTTCTCTGTACATACCCAACAGATAGCTAAAATCTGTCAATTCTTTCTCTATAACATCAGCAAAATTTGTCTCCTCCTTTCAGAACACACCGCCAAGACTCTTAGCCACTCTCTGATCCCCTCCCATTTAGAATATTGCCACCTGCTCCTCACTGGTCTCCCACTGAATTATCTTTCTCCCCATCAATCTGTTCAAAACTCAGTTTCACTGCTAATCTTCCACCAGAATTGCACTGCTCACATAATTCCTCTTAAATCACTTCACTGGCTTCCTATCTGTTTCCACATACAGTTCAAACTTCTACCTACTTACAAGTGCATTCACTCTGCAGCTCCTAATTACCTCTTCTCTCTTACCTCTCCCAACAACTCTTCTTGGGAATTCCACTCATCAGGCAAATCACTGTTATCTGTGCCCTTCACTTCTACTGCCTACTCCATCTTGCTGTGCCATATGCCTGGAATTGATTACCTGAATCAGTATGTCAGGCTTCATTTATGGCCTTATTCTCTCCCCCCCCCCCCCCCTTTTCATTTGTCTGTCTTGAAGAGACTGTAAGCTCTATGAACCAGGAACTATCTCATATGTGTTTGTGTATGGCATTGAATATGCCTTGCAGTGCCATACAAATGATAAGAAGTAGTAGAAAAGTAGTATTAGTATTTTGTAGTATTTAGCTCACACCTTTCCAGAAGTAGATCAAGGTGAATTACAATCAGGTACTGCAGGCATTTTCCTGTCCCCAGAGGGCTTACAATCTAAGGTAGGCTGGGCGATCCTCCTTGGAGATCCAGTCAAGAGATGTGTGGAATCTTTCTCAGATATTTTGGCCTCTGAACACCAGATGTACATACACTACTGTAGGCCAGTGTCGTGACACCATGCAGTTGGCATGAATCAGATGAGAGGCATGTGGGCCATTGTTTGAACATTGCTGCTTTATGTAAAACCTAAAGTTCATTGACGTTTATTCAGGATAATATATTAAAACAGATGTAACACTACGTTACAATTGAACAGTGTTTATGGTCAGTCCAGTTTAAGGTGAATGATCTACCATAACAGTACTTAAAGTAGTTAGTTATTATATCTCTAATTCTGATAACTAAACCACAGAATGCTGTTTAATGATCAACATGCAGCCTGATTTTAGGGCTGGGCTGCCAAGTAAGTCTACATAAGTTATTTGTTATTATTTGTTAAGCCTGCATTCTGTGTGAGTGAAATGTGAAGTTACTGATGACTTTTATGGGAGGGTAACTGCAAACATGCCACTAGCAGTCTTCAGAAAGTAGAGATCAAGTTGATTTTTTGGTAAGGAAACAAATATTTCTCACAATGTGATCATTCTTATGGGACTATTCATTAAGAACATGCTAAAAAAAATGAACAAGAAAATAACGTAGGGCTCCACCGCTGCTCCTTTTGACCTTGCGGAAGTCACTTCACTCTCCATTATACCATGTAAAAACCTAGATTATAAGTCCTATGAGGACAGAGAAATACCTGCAGTACCTGAATGTAACACACCTTGAAGTATTACTGAAAAGACCTGAGCTAACTCCAAAAATAAACATATACATTTCTATTAGAGCTGTGTGCCTCTGTAGCAGATTAGAAGGATGCACTATCTATGTTAGAGTACCCTTTTGGAAGTTTGCGGCAGTTAATTATTGATTTCACAGTAACAATAAACTCCTAGCAACTGTGTGGATTTTTGAGTTGATTTTAGTTAGTGCAGGAGCTCCTCCCTTTTTGCGCACTAAGGGGTATGTTTACTAAACCGTCTTAGGGGCATGTTTACTAAACTGCGGTAATGTCATTCACATTAGGTTCTGCGGTAAAGGTACAGATGCCCATATAATGCGTTATAAGGCACGTTATAAGGCACAGTACAAGGCACATGCCTTAACGTGCCTTGTACCGTGCCTAATAAGGTGCCTTGTAACGTGCCTTGTACCCAATAAGGTGCCTTGTAACGTGCCTTGTAACGTGCCTTATTAGGAGCTTTATAATGCCTTATAAGGATTGCTGGCAACTGTGGTGAGGGTACTATGGGCTGGCAGCACAGATCTGCAAAGATATGACTGTCACAGGCAAGCAAAATATCTGCCTTGGACAGGAGGGAACAATGAGGAATTGAACACATGACCTCCACATAGAACATCAGTGTACTAATCAGTAGGCTATACCTCCATGGCCTGTTGCACAGCAATGGCTGGGTACAGAAGGACTGCAGGTCACTGCACAAACCGTCTGCTCTGTGTGCCAGGATAGGGTAACCCCACCAGCACCCATGATGCATTGCACATGCAGAACAGCGGCTTATAGCTGACCACCAAATGGGGTCTGCACCTCTCCGGTACTGCAGCGTGGTAAGACGGACTGACAGTGTGTGATACTGGCACAGAGTAGCTACAGACCATGCCATTGTGCAGGTTCCGTGTTCACCCTGAAGGATAGGATGGGTGCCCAGCACTAGGTCCACAGTACATGGGGTGCTAGAAATAGGTCCGACTGCGCATACCCAGTACTGCCAGTGTGTGACAGGTGGTCCCAGCAGTGCACCCAAAGGTACATCTGTTCCAGCTGTGTTCTGCAGTTACATGTGGCCCTGTGAGACCAGACACCACCTAGATTAGTGCGTACCCGGAGTTAAGGTCTGGCTATCATGGATACCTGTTATCAGGGCAGTGGGGTCTCTAGACTCATATGAAGGCAATGTAGCACTGCCACTAGGGGTCTAAGTCAGGGGTAGGGAACCCTGGTCCTGGAGAGCCGCAGACCAGTCAGGTTTTCGGGATATCGCTAATGAATATGCATGAGATATATATGCATTAGAGATATCCTGCCAACCTGACTGGTTTGTGGCCCTCCAGGGCTGGATTTGGAGACCCCTGCCTTACACCTCTGTCATTTAAGATTGTGAGTGGGCAAGGTACAGATGTCCAGACATCAAAAGGGTATATAGAATGTGTCACATTCCTCCTCGATTCTCACCACCACCAAAAAGTTGTCTAATATACAATATTTTGGTGGTGGTGAGAATCGAGGAGGAATGTGACACATTCTATGTACCCTTTCGATGTCTAGGACATCTGCACCTTGCCCACTCACAATCTTAAATGACAGAGGTGTAAGGCAGGGGTCTCCAAATCCAGCCCTGGAGGGCCACAAACCAGTCAGGTTGGCAGGATATCTCTAATGCATATATATCTCATGCATATTCATTAGGGATATCCCAAAAACCTGACTGGTCTGCGGCTCTCCAGGACCAGGGTTCCCTACCCCTGGGCTAAGTGGTATGTGCTATATACCCCAAGGGGCCTCAATCACCACTTTTGTAGATGAGGGTGTGGTGAGACAGGTGCTTGCACCCTGCAGAATGGCTGCAGTACCAGCAACCACAGTCCTGCTGGCAGATGACAGCCCTCCAGGGCTGCTGGGCCAGTGCTATACCTGTGACCATTGCAGACAAGCAGTGATGCTTGGGGTAGGCTCAACTGCCCCACACCACGATCTGCCATTCATCAGCAGATAACACAGTCAGACTGCACCTGCAGCATCTCTACAAGGTGCTCCCACCATGCACAGGCAAACTGCAAACATCCCACTAACTAGTCCATAGTGCATGCTCACAGGGGAACCCTGTGCACCCAGAGGTGGGATACATACCACAGACACAAAGCAGGTATCACTGTGATTGGGCCCCAAAACTGGAAACACACAGGTATTACTGGAAACAAATGATGCATGGCACTATATGGTAACATAGAATGCCATGGTCACTGCTCGATCAGAGTGAGAGTGACACCCCCCCCCCCCCGTGTGACATGCTGTGGCCACCCTGTCCATGCAGGTGGTGGTCGAGCACTACAGTGTCCCAGCCATTGCCCTCCACCCTGTGCAGATGCATCCTGGCCAATTCGCCCTGTCTGGGCCATACCCACAATACCTTGCTCCTCATTATGCACATTTGCAGGCTAATGCTGGAAGCAGTGTGAGCAATGTGGGCTCAGTGAGGTGTTGGCAGACACAAAACAATGGAGAGACATACGCACATTCCCACACCTATCTCAGCATTGTGCAGAGATGGAGGTGGTTGATAACCCTACCCGCTGCACTGGTCCTGATCACAGTGCCGACATTGCTAATCTGTGCAGGGGGTAATAGTAGTGCTCTGGTGATAACTGCAGCTCTGTGCTGGGGCCAACAGCCTGACACTCCATGGGGTATGTTTACTAAACTGTGGTAACGTTACATAACGCGCGTTATGTAACGTTAATGACCGTTAAGTAACGTTAACGCGCGTTATGAGATGTTAACGATCGTTAATGTCTCATAACGCGCGTTAACGTTACTTAACGATCGTAGACGTTCCGCGGCGCGGTAAAACACCGCAGAAGGTGGAGAGAGGGCGGAGAGAAGGGGGTCAATCGGCGGAGTGTGGGCGGGGAGAGGTTCCATTCACATTAACGTGCTGATCTGAAGAGCTGAATCCTAACGCGATTGAAAACCTGCCGTTAGATGCACATTTGCAGGGGAGAGAAACCATTTAAGTGTCAGCAATGTACAGCATAGGCAGGGAAACCAACAAAAAAGTGATAAGTGTGATACATGTGCACAGAACAAAAGAGCACATAAACATTGAAAATGACCTCAACAAACTGGAAAAAACCTAACCAAGCTGGCCAATAGTTATAATATTGGGAAACAGCAAAAAACACTACCAAGAAAGCTCCCAAAAAAAGATATTAAGCGTGGAAGGGTCTATGCTCTGTCCCCCGACAAGGTGAATGATCCCACAGTGAAATAGCGCTGATCAGGGCTTTACCTTGTTACTGGACAGGTGTCCTATGGCGTGCACATGTCCCGCAACAGCAGGGCGGGCATGTCAGAACGGGCAACTGGACAGATGCTGGAAAAGGGGATACAGAGGGCCGCAGGCGGCACATGCTGTGGTGCAGCTGGGCCATAGTGCGGACTAGGGTGATGCCAAGGTGGCCCATACGAATGTTGAAACAGCAGAGCAGCCAGACAGCAACTGCTGAAGGCCCAACATGGGCACGACTGTGTTTCCCACAGTGTCACAGGGGATAGTACCCAGCAGCTACCCCCAAGGGCACGGAACATTGGCAGGCGGTGCTGGGGGGAAGAGTGGACACCTATGCAGGCACCCCTACCCCAGAACCCACACCATAGGCAGCCGCCTACCCGCACACTGGATGGCCTGAGACTGCGCTCCACCAGCACCACCAGCAGAAGGGCATGTCAGCATGGTGGCAGAGGGATACTGGTGGTGGAGGGGGCAGTGGCAGCTGCCCAGAGCAGACCATGGCCTAGCCCTGTGTAGGTGGGTGCCATGCACTGCAACAGACAGGCCCTGTCTGAAGAACAGTCATGGTATCACCAAGGAATGCACTAACTCTGTGACAACATGGTGGTGCAATGCACAAAACCAGTGTATTCAAAAGCAGAAGGTCACAGGTTCAAGTCCCAGCTGTGGCTCCTACCAACCCAGTCCCCCTATTTTACCCACTACTAAAACATGCTAATATAGACAGAACCTTTATTGCAGATGATGTAAACATCCCCAAAACACTTACATTTTACCCTACAGAGCACAGACACCATAAACATGCGCATTACCTACCAAAAGCAGAGAGGTTCCAAAAAAGAGTAAAGTAGCCCAAAATGCCCTCAAGTAAGGAGCAGACAGAGCTTAAAAATCCCAAATTACCCATGTCTACCAATAGCCAAATTAATATGAATAAAATACAGTCTCTAAAATGCTTGTATGCAAATGCTAGAAGTCTAAAAAACAAATGGGAGAGTTAGAATATATAGCACTAAATGAGAGGTTAGACATGATTGGAATATCAGAGACATGGTGGAAGGAGGACAACCAGTGGGACACTGTGATACCTGGGTACAAACTATATCGTAATGATAGAGCTGATCAAATTGGTGGAGAGGTTGCGCTCTATGTTAGAGAGGGCATTGAGTCAGAAAGGATTAAAGTTTTGCAAGAAACAAAATTTGCTGTAGAATCTCTATGGATTGAAATTCCATGTAAAAAGGGAAAGGCGATGGCAGTGGGGGTATACTATCGACCGCCTGGCGAGAATGAACAAATGGATGATGAAATGCTCAAAGAAATCAAGGAAGCTAACAAAAGTTACAGCGCAGTAATAATAATGGGTGATTTCAACTACCCCGGTATCAACTGGGTCAGTGTCACGGCAGGACATTCTAGGGAGATAAAGTTCCTAGATGAAATAAATGACTGCTTCTTGGAGCAGCTGGTTCATGAACCGACCAGAGGGGAAGCCATATTAGACCTATTCCTTAGTGGAACACCAGATGTAGTGCAAGAGATAAGGGTGTTGGGGCCACTTGGCAATAGTGATCATAGCATGATCGCCTTTGATTTAATTAGTGGAGGAGGGATAGTAAGGAAATCCACAGTAATACCTTTTAACTTTCGAAAGGGAGACTATGATAAAATGAGGAAAACAGTTAAGAAAAAACTAAAAGGAGCAGTTGCAAAGATTAAAGACTTACATCAAGCTTGGTTGTTGTTGAAAAATACTATCTTTGACATATTCATAAATGACCTGGAAAGTGGAATAACGAGTGAGGTTATCAAATTTGCAGATGACACAAAACTATTTAAAGTTGTTAAAACCCATGAGGATTGTGGAAAATTGCAAGAGGATCTTGATAAATTGGAAGACTGGGCATCAAAATGGCAGATGAAATTCAATGTGGACAAGTGCAAAGTTATGCACCTAGGGAAGAACAACCCAAACTATGGTTACATGATACAAGGTTCCACTTTAGGAACCACCACCCAGAAAAAAAAAAGGGCGTCATTGTGGATAACATGTTAAAACCCTCGGCCCAATGTGCAGCGGTGGCCAAGAGAGCAAATAGAATGCTAGGTATCATAAGGAAAGGAATGGAAAATAAAACAAAAGATATTATAATGCCTCTATATCGTTCCATGGTGAGACCGCACCTTGAATATTGTGTGCAATTCTGGTCGCCATATCTTAAAAAGGATATAGCGTTATTAGAAAAGGTTCAGAGAAGAGCCACCAAAATGGTAAAGGGGATGGAAGGATACTCCTATGAAGAAAGACTGAAAAGGTTAGTGCTCTTTAACCTGGAAAAGAGACGGCTGAGGGGAGATATGATAGAAGTCTATAAATTAATGAACGGAGTGGAACAGGTAATGTAGATCGATTGTTTACGTTATCAGAATATAGAAAGACTAGGGGACATGCAATGAAGCTACAGGGTAAACTATTTAAGACTAATAAAAGAAAATATTTTTTCACTCAACGTGTAATCAAACTCTGGAATTTGTTACCGGAGGATGTAGTAAAGGCTGTTAGTGTAGCTGGGTTTAAAAAAAGGTTTGGACAAGTTCCTGGAGGAAAAGTCCATAAACCATTATTAAGAAGGGACCCAGGATATCAATGCTTGACCCAGTACAAGCATTGTGGAACCTGTGTCTTTTGGGGAAACTGCTAGGTACGTATGACCTAGATTGGCCACTGTTGGAAACAGGATACTGGGGTTGATGGACCTTGGTCTGACCCAGAATGGCATATCTTATGATCTTATGTTAAGCTGTCGATAGTGGAGCCCTTGTGAGTGGATGTCCTTACCCCTGTGCACCACTGCGTTGGGGTTTGCCCATGTTGTTGTGGCTGCATTGTGGGCTAAAACTATGGGGCAATGCTCTGCAGGATCCACAGATGGGACCTAAACCTCTGACCCTCTGCTCTTGGACATGCTGGCTGAGTGTACTGCACCACACTGTTGCCACAGCAGCATAGTGGTCTCTGGGGCTACCCTTATGTTCCTCGGCCAGACCTCTTCTGTTGCACTGCACACCATGTACTGGTACAGGGCATGGTCTAGGTCCACTGCAGGCGGGTGCCACTGCTCCCTCCAGCACATTCGCCCACCCCCTCTGCCATGCCACCATGACCATATTCTGTCGGTGCCGGTGGTGTGCCATCCCAGGTCATCCTGGGGCAGGTAGGCGGCTGTAAGGTGTGGGTTCTTAGGGGTGCCTACATAGATGTACACGCTTCCCCAGGCACCGCCTATCAATGTTATGTGCCCCTTGGAGTATCTGTGGGTAATGTCTCCTGGATGGGACACAGTGGGCCACAGACTCATGGGCATGTCTGACCCTGATCAGTTGCTGTCTTGCTGGTTTCCATTTTCTGCATTCCTATGTGCCACCTCAGCAACCGCCTAGTCCACCCTTTGCCCCAGTAGCCCCCACTGCATGTTCTGCCTGCAGCCCCCATGCCCCATTTGTGCCATCACCATAGTGGCCTTTCATACCAGGGCACTATGCTTTTGCCGCAAATGGAGCACTACTATCACCTTTCTTGGGCTCCCTGCCTATGCTGTACATTGCTGACACTTAAATGGTTTCTCTCTCTTGCAAATGTGTGCTAACGCCAGGTTTTCAGTTGTGTTAGGATTCAGCCCTTAATTTCTCTGCGTTAGTGTGGAAGGGGCCTCTCCCCGCTCACTCCCCGCCCATTAACCCCTTCTCTCCGCCCTCTCTCCACCCTCTGCGGGACTTACCGCGGCCAGGAACGTTAAGGCGCGTTATGTAACGTTAAGGCGCTTTAACATTACTTTACGTTAACGTGCCTTAACATTACATAATGCGCCTTAATGTAGCCGCTGCTACGTTACCGCAGTTTAATAAACATGCCCCTTAATGTTACCAGCACTAGTTGCAGCGTTAATGTGAAGAATGCCATATAAGGTAGTGGGCGTTCTGGAGGGAAGGCTGCAAGGAATCGGTATTGCACGATAGTGTGCGCCGTGACACGTTAACGCGAGTTAACCCTAAGTTCATGCCAGTGCAGTGTTAGAAGCTATAAAGATGTAGCCCATTGGTTACTGCAATGACTGTGAAGACAGAGGTCACAGGCTTGATACCCCAGTGGTGTTATATAAGAAGGCTGTCTGAGGCATTTCCTTTTAATTTAAATCAGTGCTGCCAGCAAAAACACCCTCACAGTGCCGTAACCTAAGGTTCTGCATAAGGCGCCCTATAAGGCACTCCATAGGGCACATTATAAAGTGCCCTGTCCTCCAAGGCGCCCTATAGGTGCCCCTTATGAGGCACCTTAGGTTACGGCACTGTGAGGGTGTTTTTGCTGGCAGCACTGATCTAAATTAAAAGGAAAAGCCTCAGACAGCCTTATTAAATAACACCACTGTGGGATCAAACCCATGATCACTGCCTCCACAGTCATTGAAGTAACCAGTGGGCTACATTTCCACAGTATCTAACACACTGCTGGCTGGCTGCAGAAAGACTACAAGTCACCACACAAACCGTCTGCTGTGGTTACCAGGATAGGGTAAACCCACCCTTACCCATGATGCACTGCACATGCAGATCATCAGCCTACATCTGATCACAAGATGGGGTATGTGCCTCTATAGCACCCTAGCCTGGTAGGGGGAACTGATGGTGTGTGTTTCTGGCACAGAGTAGCTACAGACCGTGACATTATGCGGTTCCTGTGCTCACCCTGAGGGTGAGGTGGAGCACCCAGCACCAGGTCCGCAGCACATGGCATAGCTGAAGTAGGCTATACTGCAGGTTGCTGTTAGTGCCAGTGTGTGGTAGGTGGTCCTTACAGGCGCACCTGTGTTTATCTGTATTACCCAGTCATATCTAGCCCTTATAGACTATGATGTACCCAGAATAGTGTATATTCTGTGCGGTTGCCATGGTCACATGTTATACGAGAAGGGGGGTGTTTGGACCTAAAAGCGGATTATGAAGCACCACCCAAGCTGCACTCTGTGGCTCAGGTTGGGGGACAGGATCTCCCACCAACAGATCCACGTTCTACATCTCTGCAATGGTGGCAGTAGAGGGGACCATCAACCCCAGTCCTGCTGGGGATTTGGCACCCTACAGGGCAGTCAATACAGATCTGTATGCATCACATAGGGAACTGGCAGACAGGCAGTAGGCCTGGAAAAGCTCAGCTGCCCCCCACCACTACCAGACATTCACCAGCCGAGGGCACAGTCAGTCTCCACCTGCTGCACCCTGCAAGGACTTCCAGCCATACACATGCTAACTGCAGACAGTCTGCTAGCTAACACATAGTGCATGTTCCTGGAAGAACTGAGTGGCCTAGTGGTTGGGGGCAAGGTACTTCAGGCCGGAAGGTCGGGGGTTCAAATCCAACTAGAGAACAGCAACCTTGGGCCGGAAGGACTGGGGTTTCTAGTCCCACAGGTGTTCCTTGTGGTCTTGGGCAAGCCACTTAACCCTCCATAGCCCATGTTCCCTGTAAAATAGTTATCTCCAAGTTATAATACGACTGAAAGAAAAGGGAATTTGTAATACCGCGCTCAATTGGTACAGTTCCTATCTAAATGGCCGATGTCAATATGTTAAATCTGGAGCAGAAGAATCGAAACAATTCCATCAAACACAAGGTGTGCCGCAAGGATCCTCATTGTCATCTTTACTATTCAACATTTACATGCAGCCCATCTGCAACATCATTAGATCATTTAACGTGAGCTGTCTGATATATGCAGACGACATCCTACTATATATGCCTTTTTCAACCGTTCAAATGGACCTTACACCTCTTATAGAATGCTTCAATACCATATCGGATTGGCTACAAGCACAAAACCTCCGCATCCAGCACAAGAAAACGGAGGTATTGTTCATCGCTAGAGACCCAGACTTCACCCCACCGACACATATAAAGGTAAAGGAAGCGGAATTACAAACCAAAGAAACAATAAAATACCTGGGGATCACTTTAGACCAACATCTGGACATGAAAAGTCATATAAGCAACATTGTCAAAGCGATCTATTTTAAAATCCGTTCACTCAGACATCTGCGCTCCCTACTGGAGCCAGATGATTTCCGGACCATATACCAAGCACTGATCCTGCCGCATTTTGACTTTGCCAATTCCATCCTACAAGGTCTCCCGCAATCCACACTAAACCCGCTACAACTGGCCATGAATGCTGCAGCAAGGATTCTTCATGGAGCCTCCAGAAGAGACCACGTGACTCCGATATTAAAACAGCTTCATTGGTTACCTATACACGGAAGGATTATTTTCAAAACATTAATCCTCTCTTTCAAGGCAATCAAGCGCCTTTCCTCCACAGCACTTACGGATCTCATCCATACAGTGCCCCCCAACAGAGCTAGGAGGTCAACAGCCCTAAATTTATTAGCAACCCCGAAGACCTTGACAAAATGCAATAATACAACAGCAAATAGGGCTTTCAGCCTTTACGTCCCCAAATGTTGGAATGCACTCCCACCAGACATTCGAGCCATAGCAGACCTGACCCAATTCAGGAAGGCAATCAAACATCACCTCTTCCTCCAATACTACCCAACCAGCGATGAATTTAGTTAGCACCACCTAAGAAATCACCGCCCTTTTGCAGCACATACTCACAAGGTCTCAAGTATTCAAAACGGATTCATCATTTATTGAGCAATTCAACTATGTTATAGGAATTTTACCTCATGTATATAGCATATTTCATGTAAATAGTTCATGTATATAGTTCAGCCCCTGTTATCCAAGTTTATATTCCTGTTCGATGTAAAACCAAACAGAATGTGTGTATTGGTCACTTTGTTATACTGTAAACCGCGCTGATGCCGAATAGTGCAGTATATAAGCAAATGTAATAAATAAAAATAAATAAATAAATATAATGCCCTGTTCAATGTAATTGTAGTTTGTTCAATATAAACCACACTGATGCAGAATAGCACAGTATATAAGAGAATATAAATAAATAAATAAAAACAGAAGGTGAGCACACACACCAAACAAGTATGTCAGGGATTAGGCCCCAGAAAAGAGAACTCATAGATATTACTTGCAAGAACTACTGTATAGCACTATGGAGGAACCTAGCCATGCCATGGTCACTGCTCAGTCAGGGTGAGAGTGACCTCCCAGCATGGTACACTGTGGCCATCCTGTCCGTGCAGGTGGTGGTAAGGCAGTACAATGTCCCAGCCATTGCCCTATGCCCTATGCAGATGCATCCTGCCCAGACCGCTGTGTCCGGGCCATACCCACAATACCTTGCTCCTCATTATGCACATTGGAAGGCTAACACTGGAGACAGTGCAAGCATTGGGGGCTCAGTAAGGTGTAGGCAGCCACAAAACACTGGGTAGACATATACACACTCCCACACCTATGTCAGCATTGTGCAGCGAGAAAGGTGGTTGGAAGTCCTGGCCGCCACACCAGTCCTGGGCACAGTGCAGGCATTGCTACGGTACTCAATACTGTTAGGGTCCCTCTTCAGGGTGGTAAACACTGTCAGTAACAAAATATGAAACACACTCCACATATATCAAAAGGTTGCTATGATGAATCTCTGTTAACAAATTGTGTTTAATATAGGATCTGTTATCTGACATTGATCATAGCAACCTTTTGATATATATGGAACGTGTTTCCATGTTTATGACGGCATTGCTAAGGTATGCAGGTGCTAGTATTGGTAGATGCTGCTGCGCGCAGGGCCCAACAGTCTGACTCTCCATGAGACTTTGTATAGTGGAGCCTATGGGTGTGGGTGTTTGTGCCCCTGTTGGCCGCTGCTCTAGGGCAGAGGTTCCCAACTCCAGTCCTGGTGGGCCCAACATCATTCAGGTTTTCATGCCGTCCCTAATGAATATGCATGAGATATATTTGCATACAATGGGGGCGGGGCATACAAATGCATCTCAAGCATATTTCTTAGGGACAGCATGAAATCTGAATGGTGTTTGGCCCTCCAGAACTGCAGTTGGGAACCTCTGCTCTAGGGACTGCACATGTTTATGGTGTATGTGCTCTGTAGGTTAAAATATAGGTGTTTATGGCGTGTTTATTTTATCTGCAATAAGGGTTCCTTCTTTATTACCTCGGTTTAGTACTGGGTAAAATATAGGGACATGGTCTGCAGGAGCCACAGCTGGGACTTGAACCTGTGACTTTCTGCCCCTGAACACACTGGCTGTGTGTACTGCACCAAACTGCTGCCACAGAGGCTGGTCATTCTCCTGGGGATACCATTACTATTCGTCAGACAGACCTTGTCTTTTGCAGTGCAAGGCACCCACCTAAACAGGGCTTGGCCTTGGTCTGCTGTGGGCAGATGCCACTGCCCCCTCCACCACCAGCAGCCCTCCACACCATGCTGACATGCCCTTATGCCGGTGGTGCTGGTGGTGCGCACTCCCAGGCCATCCAGTATGCCGGTAGGCGGCTGCCTATGGTGCGTGATATGGGGTAGGGGTGCTTGCATAGACATTCATGCTTCCCCCCTGCACCACCTGCCAATGTTATGTGCCCTTTGGGGTACTTGCTGGGTAATGTCCATTGTGGCACTGTGGGACACACACTCGTGGACATGTTTGCCTTTGGTCAGGTGCTGTCTTGCTGGTTTTCCGTTTCTACATTCCTATGTGTCACCTAGACATCTGCCTAGTCCACCCTGTGCCCCAGCTGCCCCACTGCATGTCCCGCCTGCAGCCACCCTGTACCCCATTTGCAGACTCACCATAGTGCCCTTTCGTACTTGGGCACTGTGCTGTTGCTGCACGTGTATCACTACTATCACTTTTCTTGGTCTCTTTGCCTTGCTGAAATGGTTTCTCTCTCCTGCAAATGTGCCTCTAACGCGAGATTTTCACTGGCGTTAATTTTCAGACCCTGATTTCACAGCGTTAGTGTGCCTTGTGATAAGGAAGCTTATCAAAGCTCAGGGAGTAATGACCAAAGAGGAGAATTTACTCTGTTTAAGGGACCTGTGCTGGCAGGTTATAGAACTAAGACAGCTTGTTTCCCTAAAAGACTACATGATCCAGAATGCACTTGTATGCAGAAAGTCCCTAGGGGAGCTAGAGTGGAAAAGCATGTGCCTAATCAGAGAAAGCATTATGCTATCCCTAATCAAACAGCCCCTAGAAGAATGCTTAATCCACAACACCTGAAGAATGCAAGGGTGGAGTTGCAATCTAAGCCCTTTAAAGCTAGAGGGGAATCTTCAAGGAGAAAGAAGGAGGAGGAGACTGAGACGAAGTCTGAGAACAGAAGGAAGAACAACCGGAACCTGAAGGAACAAGGACAAGGAAGCAGACAGTCCAAGAGGTACCTATGCCTGGAGAGATACCTGGGGAAAGGATCAGAGGCCTGGAGAAAGCCAGAGGTCTGTAGATCCACAGCCAGGGACCCTCAAGCAACACCTAGGAAGAGGACTGTTGCAGCTAAGGAAGAAAGGAGCCCACATACCTCTTGGAGGACGTCTGGAGAAAAGATCCTGAGGTCCAGAGATACCAACTGGAGGACAGGACACAAAAGCTCTATTGCATACTGGCCAGAATACCAGAAGAAGCAGCCTGACGCTTGCCTGGATTCAGGTAGGAAATGTGAATGCTTCTCTAGCTTTGAGCAGTGCAAACAACAGGGAAACAGTTTCTCTCCATGCAGAGGTCAGTTCCTAAAGCCCTCTGAGTCAGACGGAGAAACAGAATCTATGCAATTTCAAGAGCAAGGTTCAATATCTGATACAGAGGATGATTATATGGATTGTTCTTTGAATAAGTTGTTATTTTAGGAAAATCCTAAATATCAGAGCAAACATCAAAAGGAAACATTCTGAATATTGGCTTCCCATAAAGTTTTGTCCAAAAGAAAAAGCTTTTGGGAAAGTTTTGCATGTGTGCTGAAATCAAGCTACTGATTGCAATTAATTGTCACCTGTTGGTGGAGGAGAGCCCAGCACAAGCTGTGCACACGTAAGGATTAAAAAGTTATTTTCTGTATGGAGAAAGTAAGCATTGTTTTGTATAAAGAAGTTTCTCTCTTTGATTTGTTTTTCCCCAGCACTGCTAAGGAGTTTATTAGCAGTGGCTGAAAGAAGCCTTTCTGTTCTAAGGACTCTGATTCTTATTTGCATAAGATATTTCAGTTGCCTTATTTTGTGTTGAATAAAACCCTGGAGAAGTTATCTGGAAGGTGTTACCAAGCATATCTGTGTGTGGGATAATCACCCCATAAATAAACTCTTATTTTGTCTACACTCGACCAACTACAAGAGTTTTCATTATTCTAAAAAGGCAAGCTTTGTGTGAATGGACTTCACTAACCACAATCCTTTGCAAGACATTTAATTTGCATACTTGCCAAGATGGTGGTACCTTCATAACAAGTACCCCCTTTTACAGCCTGGAGCCTCTCCCCACCCACTGACCCCTTATCTCCGCCCTCTAGGGAGCCTTACTCCACCCTCTATGCGCCTTAAAGCCGCCGGAGACATTATCGTGCGATAACGTCACTTATCGTGCGATAACATCGCCGCTGCGACATTAGCGCTGTTTAGTAAACATACTCCTTAGTTTCAGTTTTACTATATAAGCTTAGAGAGAAACAAAATTTGGAGTAAAGGTCTGCAGGTCTTGACTGTCACTACATGCCCATCTGAAGGTTCAAGCCACTGAGACTGTCAATCTATTAGTAATACTTATTATTTTTATAGTACTACTGGATATAGGCAGTGCTGATATACAGGGTAGACCAAAAAAAGTGAGAACATCTTGTAAATTAAAAGCTTAAATAGTTTACTTATTTACCTTTTTTTAGCTTTATAAGGTCTTTATTTCAACAATTTCCGGTCGCCACCTTTTTCTTTTAATTTGTCAATCGTTTACATCTGTCTTTTTGAATTTTTAAATAACTTATATGCTACGAGATGTTCTCACTTTTTTTGGGCCACCCTGTATATTCAGGTGCAATATTTATTTATATAGTATTTTTTTATCTACTGCATTTCCAAAAGTCAATACAGTTTACATGAAACAATTTCAACTTAGGGGTATGTTTACTAAACCGTCTTAACGTAGCAGCGGCGACGTTATCGCGCGATACGTAATGTTATCGCGCGATACGTAATGTTATCGCGCGATACGTAATGTTATCGCGCGATACGTAATGTTATCGCTCGATACGTAACGTTATCGCGCGATACGTAACGTTATCGCGCGATACGTAACGTTATCGCGCGATACGTAACGTTATCGCGCGATACGTAACGTTATCGCGCGATACGTAACGTTATCGCGCGATAATGCAACGCTTGATAACGTCATGTATCACACGTTAACGTCAGCAGCGGCGTTAAGGCACACTAACGCTGTGAAATCCAGCTCTGAAGGGTGGAGTAAGGCCTCCCAGAGGGTGGAGATAGGGGTCAATGGGTGGAGAGTGGGTGGGGAGAGGCTCCAGGCACACTAACGCTGTGAAATCCGGGTCTGAACACTAACGCCAATTAGAGGCACATTTGCAGGAGAGAGAAACCATTTGAGTCAGCAATGTACAGCAAACGCAAGGAAACCCAGAAAAAATTGATAGTAGTGATACATGTGCAGGAACCAAAAAGGCAAATAAACATATAAAATGACCAGAACCACATCTGAAATCCCAATAACCAAGCTGGCCAATAGTGATATTAATGATAAACATAAAGCAACACTACTGACAAAGCGTAAAAAGGAAGATATCATGTTTGGAAGGGTCTGTGCTCTGTCCCCCTACAAAGTGAATGATCCCACATTGAAATAGCAGTGATCAGGGTTTTTGTCGTTTATATTGGGCAGGTTTGTTAGGGCGTGCACATGTGCAGCAACAGCAGAGTGGGCACGTAGGAAAGGGAATAGTACTGATGCTGTAAATGGGATACCGGGGGCTGCAGGTGGCACATGCTGTGGTCCAGCTGGGGCACAGTGTGCACTAGGCAGATGCCTAGGTGGCACATAGGAATGCCGAAATTGTAAAGCAGCAAGACAGCAACTGACGAGGGACTAACATGGGCAGGAGTGTGTGTCCCACAGTGTCACACAGGATATTACCCAGCAGGTAACCCCAAGGGCACATAACATTGGCAGGCGGTGCCGAGGGGAAGTGCGCATGTCCATGTAGGCATCCCTACCCGAGAACCCACACCATAGGCAGCTGCCTACCGGCACAATGGATGGCTTGGACTACGTACCACCAGCACCACCGGCATAAGGGCATGTCAGCATGGTGGCGGAGGGGTGCTGGTGGCGGAGGGGGCAGTGGCATCTGCCCACAACAGACCACGGCCAAGCCCCGTTTAGGTGGGTGCCGTGCACTGCAACAGACAAGGTCTGTCTGACAAACAGTCATGGTTTTCCCAGGGAATGATCTGCCCCTGTGGCAACAGCTTGGTGCAGTACATACAGCCAGTGTGTTCAAGGGCAGAAGGTCACAAGTTCAAGTCCCAGCTGTGGCTCTTCCCAACCTTGTCCCCATATTTTACCCAGTACTAAGCCGTGGCAATAAAGATGGAACCTTTACTGCAGATAAATTAAACAAGCCTGAAACACCTATATTTTACCCTACAGAGCACAGACACCACAAACATGTGCAATCCCTAGAGCCGAGTTTCCCAACTGCAGTCCTGAAGGGCCAAACACCATTCAGGTTTCATGCTGTCCCTAAGAAATATGCCTGTTCTGAATTTGTATACATCACCCCCATTATATGCAAATATATCTCATGCATATTCATTAGAGATAGCATTAAAACCTGAACAGTGTTTGGCCCAACAGGACCGGAGTTGGGAACCTCTGCCCTAGAGAAGCGGCCTACAGAGGCACAAACACCCACATCCACAGGCTCCACTATCCAAAGCCTAATGGAGAGTCAGGCTGTTGGGCCCTGCGTGGAGCAGCATCTCCCAATACTGGCACCTTCATACCTTAGCAATGCCGTCCTAAATTTGGGAACACGTTCCACATATGTCAAAAGGTTGCTATGATTAATGCCAGCTAACAAATCCTAAGTTAAACACGATTTGTTGATAGAGATTCATCATAGCAACCTTCCTGATATCTGTGGAGTGTGTTTCAGTTATTGCTTCTGACAGTGTTTACCACCCCGCAGAGCGACCCCAACAGTATTGCATACCATAGCAATGCCCGCACTGTGCCCAGGACTGGTGTGGCAGCCAGGGCTGACACAAACCTCTATATTTGCACAATGCTGGCATAGGTGTGGGAGTGTGTTTATGTCTATCCAGTGTGTTGTGGCTGCCTACACCTTACTGAGCCCACACTGCTTGCACTGTTTCCAGTTTTAGCCTGCCAATGTGCATAATGAGAAGCAAGGTACTGTGGGTATGGCCCGGACAGGGTGGCCAGGGCAGGATGCATCTGCACAGGGTATAGGGCAATGGCTGGGACATTGTAGTGCCCGACCAGAAGCTGCACAGACAGGGTGGCCACAGCATGTCATGCTGGGAGGTCACTCTCACCCTAACTGAGCAGTGACCACAGCATGGCTAGGTTCCCCCATAGTGCTATGCAGCAGTTTTCTGAAGCAATATTTATGGGTTCTCTTTTCTGGGGTCCAATCACTGACATACCTGCTTGGTATGTGTGCTCATGTCCCATTTTTGGGTGCACACAGTTCCTCTAGGTCAGGGGTGGGGAACCCTGGTCCTGGAGAGCCGCAGACCAGTCAGGTTTTCGGGATATCCCTAATGAATATGCATGAGATATATATGCATTAGAGATATCCTGCCAACCTGACTGGTTTGTGGCCCTCCAGGGCTGGATTTGGAGACCCCTGCCTTACATCTCTGTCATTTAAGATTGTGAGTGGGCAAGGTGCAGATGTCCAAGACATCAAAAAGGTTAGATAGAATGTGTCACATTCCTCCTCACTTCTCACCACCACCAAAATATTGTCTATTAGACAACTTTTTGGTGGTGGTGAGAATCGAGGAGGAATGTGACACATATACCCTTTCGATGTCTAGGATATCTACACCTTGCCCACTCACAATATTAAATGACAGAGGTGTAAGGCAGGGGTCTCCAAATCCAGCCCTGGAGGGCCACAAACCAGTCAGGTTGGCAGGATATCTCTAATGCATATATATCTCATGCATATTCATTAGGGATATCCCGAAATCCTGACTGGTCTGCGGCTCTCCAGGACCAGGGTTCTCCACCCCTGCTCTAGGTACATGCACTATGTACTAGCTAGTAGCCTGTCTGCAGTTAGCATGTGTATGGCTGGAACACCTTGCAGGTGCAGACTGACTATGCCCTCTGCTGGTGAATGCCAGATAGTGGTTGGGGGGGCAGCTGAGCTTCTCCAGCATTCTGCCTGTCTGCCATTGCCTTATGTGATACGTACAGATCTGCATCGACTGCCCTGTAGGGTGCCTGTTCCCTAGAACTGGTAACATTAAGACAGTTTAGTAAACATACCCCTTAACCGGCGCTAGTTGCAGTGATAATGTGAAGAATGCCATATAAGGAGTGGGTGTTCTGGTCCTAAGGTAGCAAGAATCTGTATCGTGCGATAGTGGGCGCCATGGCATGTTAACGTGCATTAACCCTAAGTACATGCCAGCGCAGTGGTAGAAGCTATAAAATGTAGCCCACTGGTTACTGCAATGACGGTGGAGGCAAAGGTCATGGGTTTGATCCCACAGTGGTGTAATCTAAAATGGCTGTCTGAGGCATTTTCTTTTAATTTAAATTCACAATTAGTTGAAAGGTTAAAGGGAGGAATTAAATTCATTCCAGGACAAAGTAATTAAACAAGACTTCTTCTTATTTACAAGGTGGCTATGGATTCTAGGCTAGAAGCCATACACAAACTACAATCCATAGCTTCTTCCTGAGGAATGGGAATAGTGTTTGCATTTTCTATTTCCATAAATTCTGCTTCACTACTTTCCCCCTCAGAGAAACACGCTGTCCCTGGCAGTTACAGCTTTATATGGACTGTCTCTGATATCTTGCCTCCAATAAGACTGTGCTTTAAAGTCCTTTGGTAGTTCTTCAAACCACTCTGGTTTCTTTCCTCTTCTTATAAAGTGAGCTTTAGTTTTAGCAATGCTTTTAGGAGTTAAGCTTTCATTAGCAGGAATAAAACTTCCATACCTTGAGTTTCTGTAGCTTGAAGCTCTGGAGCCTTCTCTCTCATGAACGTCTCTGTGATAACAGGTTTTCTGTCGGTAGCCTCTGGGCAGTGCTGGACTTCCTGAAAGCTTAGTAAAACCTGGTGTGGATTCTCCAGCTCTATGCTTCAGTGGTACAGTAGCTTTGTTAGAAACTCTTTTTCCTTGGGTACCTGGTAAAGCTTGTTCAGCATACTCCAATGCCTGCAGCCTTTCCTCCAAACCTGGCTCTCTGGCTCTCCGTGTATGTCTTTCAGCTTTGGACTCAGGAACGTTGCTTAAACAGGGAGTGGCATACCCTCCAGCTTGACTGCTTTCTTTAGCAGACTCCCTCTGAACAGCGGCTCTCGTAGCTTGGCCCCTCTGAACTCTACCTCTGTGGATTCTGTCCCTTTGGGCTTGCGCAATGAAGATTCCTTCTTTCAGGTCTCTCCTTCCTTCTTCAGCCGTAATCCTTGTTCCTTCTCCTTCTGCGTCTGCGTCTGTGTCTGTGTCTGCATCTGCTTCTGCTTCTGCTTCTGCTTCTGCATCTGCTTCTCCTTTGCTAGCATTAAGCTTCTGTTTATAAAGGGATCTTCCCTTTGAATCTCCCGGGCTCATTTCCAGGTGCAACTGGTTAGATCTCCTAGCCTCATTAACCTCTGTAGAATCAATCCTGCCCCCTCTAGCTGTGCTTTGAGGTAATTGCACACCTAGAGCTCTGTGAAAAACAGAGTTTCTTTTCAACTCTGCATCTTTATTGGCACCAGCCTCATGACACATCCCCCCTCTTAAAATATTACGGGCTGAATGTTCATCATTACTACAGCACGTAATTCAAGACATCGCGTCGGCGTTATGATGCAGCTTTCCTGCTCTGTGCTCTACTTTGAACTCATATGGCTGCAACGCCATGTGCCATCTAGTCAAGCGGCTATTATTGTTTCGCATCTGACTTAACCACTTGAGTGGGGCATGATCGGTGATGAGAATAAATCTTCTTCCTATTAGGTAGAACTTTAAAGATTCTACTGCCCATTTTATTGCTAAGCACTCCCTCTCGATTGTTGAGTACTTTTTTTCAGCCTGAGACAGCTTCCTGCTCAGGAACATGATGGGGTGTTCAGCACCCTCCTGCATTTGGGAAAGGACGGCACCTAGGCCGACTTCTGAAGCGTCTGTCTGAAGCAAAAATTGTTGGTGAAAATCTACCCCTCGCAGTATTGGAGCTTTGCAAAGCTTCTCTTTCAACTTCTTGAAGGCATCCTCTGCATCTGATGTCCACGGTAGCGTATTCGGGGCGTTTTTTCGCAACATTTCAGTGAACAGGGCGCTTTCTTCTGCGAAGTGTGGAATGAAGCGTCTATAGTACCCAATGAGCCCTAAAAAGCTTCGTAGTTGCTTTTTGTTCTGGGGTGCGGGAAAATTTCTCACGCTTTCTATCTTATCCACCAGAGGACGGACCGTACCCCGGCCTACAACATGTCCTAAGTACTTGACTTCGCAGACAGCAAATAGGCATTTTCCTGGGTTTAAAGTTAAACCAGCCTGTCGCATTGCGGTTAACACTGCTCTTACTTGGAGCAGGTGTTGGTTCCAAGTGGCGCTATGAATGACTATATCGTCCATGTAAGCCGTAGCATAGTTTTGGTGAGGACGTAAAACTATGTCCATTAATCTTTGGCAGGTGGCGGCTGCTCCGTGTAAACCAAAAGGCATGTGCCTAAACTGAAACAGCCCGACTGGCATGCTAAAGGCTGTTTTAGGTCTCGCTTCTCTGGTCAGGGGCACCTGCCAATATCCTTTGGTCTTGTCTAAGGTTGTAAGATATTTGACTTGACCTAACCGGTCTAGCAACTCTTCTATTCGCGGCATAGGATATGCGTCGAAAGTGGATATGTCATTGACCTGGCGAAAGTCGATACAAAATTGCATGGTACCATTTGGCTTGGGCACTAACACGATCGGACTGGACCATGGACTTCGCAACTCTTCAATCACTCCCATGTGCATCATCTCCTGTACTTGTTTTATGACTTTCTGTCTTTTTGCCTCCGGCAAACGATATGGTCTTTGCCTGATAATTCTCCCAGGAGGTGTAATGATTTCGTGCGCAACCAAATTTGTTTCACCTGGAATAGGTGTCAATACATCCTTAAATTTTTCCAGCATGCTGATCAATTGTTGCCTCTGCACTACAGAAAGTTCCTCACCAACACGTAGCTCAGGATTGGCTTTGCAGTCGGACAACAGTGGGCCCAGATCTTCATCCACTTGCTTTTCTCCTACGGCTACCAAACTTTTCATCTCCCTCTGTCCAGTGGAGCCAAATCCTCTGCTCCCTTGGCTTGTGGGGCTTATCATAGGTACTTCCTCCAGGGATGGGAAGCCAACCCGCTCGCATATCAGCTGGGCTATGCGATCCCCATCCTTCACTTCAAAATCCTCCTCCATGAAACTGAACAGCAGGATTTTGATGACACCCCTGTAGTCGGGGTCCACTACCCCAGTGCCCACATCGATAAAGTGTTTGAAAGCTAATCCGGAGCGGGGCGCAATCCGACCGTAACATCCCGGTGGTAGCTTCACTTGAATGTCGGTGCTGATCAAAGCTCTGCTGCGTTTAGGGACAGTATGACTTTCAGCACTATACAAGTCATACCCTGTGGCCTGGGCCGTGGCTCGACAAGGACTTCGAGCTTGCCGTGAGGTTTTACAATATTTTAAGACAAACCTCTTTACCGGCTCTTCCTGTACCTTGTGTTTGGGTTCTTTAACTTTCCCTAAAAGGGGACTAGGGACTACCCTTCCCTTGGAAGGGGCAAGACTGGATATAAGAACTTCTCGGGGATTTAAACCCTCCTCTAGGCCTCTTTCAAATCGTGGCCAGTCTCTACCTAACTCTTTAGGTAATCTGGGCACTACGGCTATCAACATTCTTTTTTCTATTCCCAAACCTCTTACAAGTAAGTTATATACAGGATAAAAGGTGGCAGCACCATGCACACATTTTATCTTGACTTTGCCCTCTGGTTGATCTGGGGCGGACTCAGCTCGCTCTTTGATTAAAGACCAGAGCTTGCATGAAATCATCATCTGCTCCATGCCAGAGTCAAGAAGAGCTTTGACAGCAACCTCTTGTACAGTTACATCAAGTACAAATCCTTCAGATAACATTTCTCTGTTCTCCCCCCATGAAAGCAGTACGTGCTCGGCACTCACTCATAATATGTCCCATTTTCCCACAGCCAAAACATCTTTTAGAATAACTCTTCTCTACATTCTTAGCATTTTTCACATTTTGAGTTTTTAACTGTGAGAGTCTTCCTGATGCCTGCTTGAATGTCGCTACCGCCATCTTTGAACCTTCCCTAGTCTGCTGGGTGGCTAATTCGGCCTCTAGATATCTTTCAGTCAAGGCAATAGCCTCTACAGTAGTGCGACAATTCTGTAGGATAAGGAAGCTCTGTATACTACTGGGTACTGCAGTCATGAACTGCTCAAGGATTATCATATCCATCAGCATTTCAATTGTTTTTTCACTAGGCCTCAACCACTTCTCGGCTAAGCTCTTCAGCCTGTGACTTAACGCTTTAGGCGTTTCACCTACTTCAAGGTGTGCCGCGCGTACGGTTATAGACGAGAGGAGTCAGACCCAGGCGATCCCTGATGGCCTTCGTTACCTCGCTATAATTGTTCGCTAACGAAGCGGGCATTGCCCTATAGGCTGACAGTGCCTCTCCTGTGAGGGAAACTGCCAATCTAATGGACCACTGCTTTTCCGGGCAACCTACGGAAAGAGATATTCTCTCAAAAGAATCCAGGAAGTCATCCACATCATCAGTTACCCCTAACTTCCCCAAAGTCAGAGAGTCGTAGGACCCTAGTTGCCCAGTCCTGAGCTCTGCTCTGGATGTCTGGCGGCGGCTTCCTGTGTCTTTTGTTGCTGCTGTAGCCATGCTTCCAGCATCTGCAAGACTGGCTTTTGCTGTTCCTGCATGGCCAGGATTGCATGCTGTTGTGTTTGCGCAGCCAGATCCCCTTGCTTGCTGAACTGCGTAGCCATCCAGTTGAAGATCTCTCGCTGATCCATGGCGACGAGATTTCCTGGTAGAAATGTTGACTCCAACTTTCAGAAAGGATGGTGCTGCTCTGCGTTGTAGCACTCTGCCACAGTTGTCAGCAACCTCGCCTTCCCTTCCGGATTTTCTTCAGGTCCGGTCCGCATTTTCTCCTCCGATCCAGGTTTTCTTCTCCTCCGGTCCGGGTTTTCTTCTCCTCCGGTCCGGGTTTTCTCCTCCGATCCGGGTTTTCTTCTCCTCCGGTCCGGGTTTTGTTTGTTGTTTTTATTTCCAGCTTAATACTGGTAATTTCTTCTCTGTTCCCAGTATGTCTTAGGGTGATATCCAAATCCAAACAACTACGCCATTCTGTTGTGCATGGCATCAGCTAGTGGCCAATGGCGGTAAGGGCATGCTGTACAACATATTTATTTTCAAGGAGCGTGGGGTATTTTAAGGCCAAAGTGGAGATTGGTCTTAGGTATTTCAGCTCCTTGTGAGAACTCAATAATTAAGCCACGAGTGTAGGGAAACAAGGCTTTTATTTCCCCTCTGTGCAAGGGTTCATTAAGACACTAGAAATTAAAGAATGTCCTTTGTTCATAAAGGCTCCAGTAATAAGCAGGCAAAACCAATTGTTAATAGCTTCACAATTAGTTGAAAGGTTAAAGGGAGGAATTCAATTCATTCCAGGACAAAGCAATTAAACAAGACTTCTTCTTATTTACAAGGTGGCTAAGGATTCTAGGCTAGAAGCCATACACAAACTACAATCCATAGCTTCTTCCTGAGGAATGGGAATAGTGTTTGCATTTTCTATTTCCATAAATTCTGCTTCACTACTTTCCCCCTCAGAACACACACTGTCCCTGGCAGTTACAGGTTTATATGGACTGTCTCTGATATCTTGCCTCCAATAAGACTGTGCTTTAAAGTCCTTTGGTAGTTCTTCAAACCACTCTGGTTTCTTTCCTCTTCTTATAAAGTGAGCTTTAGTTTTAGCAATGCTTTTAGGAGTTAAGCTTTCATTAGCAGGAATAAAACTTCCATACCTTGAGTTTCTGTAGCTTGAAGCTCTGGAGCCTTCTCTCTCATGAACATCTCTGTGACAACATGTTTTCTGTCGGTAGCCTCTGGGCAGTGCTGGACTTCCTGAAAGCTTAGCAAAACCTGGTGCGGATTCTCCAGCTCTATGCTTCAGTGACATAGTAGCTTTGTTAGAAACTCTTTTTCCTCGGGTACCTGGTAAAGCTTGTTCAGCATACTCCAATGCCTGCAGCCTTTCCTCCAAACCTGGCTCTCTGGCTCTCCGTGTATGTCTTTCAGCTTTGGACTCAGGAACGTTGCTTAAACAGGGAGTGGCATACCCTCCAGCCTGACTGCTTTCTGTAGCAGACTCCCTCTGAACAGCGGCTCTCGTAGCTTGGCCCCTCTGAACTCTACCTCTGTGGATTCTATCCCTTTGGGCTTGCTCAAGGAGGATTCCTTCTTTCAGGTCTCTCCTTCCTTCTTCAGCCGTAATCCTTGTTCCTTCTCCTTCTGCGTCTGCATCTGTGTCTGTGTCTGCATCTGCTTCTGCTTCTGCTTCTGCATCTGCTTCTCCTTTGCTAGCATTAAGCTTCCGTTTATAAAAGGATCTTCCCTTTGAATCTCCCGGGCTCATTTCCAGGTGCAACTGGTTAGATCTCCTAGCCTCATTAACCTCTGTAGAATCAATCCTGCCCCTTCTAGCTGTGCTTTGAGGTAATTGCACACCTAGAGCTCTGTGAAAAACAGAGTTTCTTTTCAACTCTGCATCTTTATTGGCACCAGCCTCATGACAGTAGACATATACACACTCCCACACCTATGTCAGCATTGTGCAGCGAGAAAGGTGGTTGGCAGTTCTGGCTGCCACACCAGTCCTGGGCACAGTGCAGGCATTGCTATGCTACTCAATACTGTTAGTGTCCCTCTCCAGGGTGGTAAACACTGTCAGTAACAAAATATGAAACACACTCCACATATATCAAAAGGTTGCTATGATGAATCTCTGTTAACAAATTGTGTTTAATGTAGGATCTGTTATCTGACATTGATCATAGCAACCTTTTGATATATGTGGAACGTGTTTCCATGTTTATGATGGCATTGCTAAGGTATGCAGGTGCTAATATTGGTAGATGCTGCTCCGTGCAGGGCCCAACATCCTGACTCTCCATGAGACTTTGGATAGTGAAGCCTGTGGGTGTGGGTGTTTGTGCCCCTGTTGGATGCTGCTCTAGGGCAGAGGTTCCCAACTCCAGTCCTGATGGGCCCAACACGATTCAGGTTTTCATGCTGTCCCTAATGAATATGCATGAGATATATTTGCATACAATGGGGGCGGTGCATACAAATGCATCTCAAGCATATTTCTTAGGGACAGCATGAAATCTGAATGGTGTTTGGCCCTCCAGAACTGCATTTGGGAACCTCTGCTCTAGGGACTGCACATGTTTATGGTGTATGTGCTCTGTAGGTTAAAATATAGGCGTTTATGGTGTTTTATTTTATCTGCAATAGAGGGTTCCTTCTTTATTACCACAGTTTAATACTGGGTAAAATATAGGGACATGGTCTGCAGGAGCCACAGTTGGGACTTGAACCTATGACTTTCTGCCCCTGAACACACTGGCTATATGTACTGAACCAAACTGCTGCCACAGAGGCTGGTCATTCCCTGGGGATACCATTACTATTCGTCAGACAGACCTTGTCTTTTGCAGTGCAAAGCACCCACCTAAACAGGGCTTGGCCTTGGTCTGCTGTGGGCAGATGCCACTGCCCCCTCCACCACCAGCAGCCCTCAGCCACCATGCTGACATGCCCTTATGCCAGTGGTGCTGTTGGTGCGCACTCCCAGGCCATCCAGTGTGCCAGTAGGCGGCTGCCTATGGTGCGTGATATGGGGTAGGGGTGCCTGCATAGACATTCACGCTTCCCCCCTGCATCGCCTGCCAATGTTATGTGCCCTTTGGGGTACTTGCTGGGTAATGTCCATTGTGGCACTGTGGGACACACACTCGTGGACATGTTTGTCCTTGGTCAGTTGCTGTCTTGCTGGTTTTCCATTTCTATATTCCTATGTGTCACCTAGGCATCTGCCTAGTCCACCCTGTGCCCCAGCTACCCCACTGCATGTCCCGCCTGCAGCCCCCTGTACCCCATTTGCAGACTCACCATAGTGCCCTTTCGTACTTGGGCACTGTGCTGTTGCTGCACATGTATCACTACTATCACTTGTCTTGGTCTCTCTGCCTTTGCTGTACATTGCTGACTGAAATGGTTTCTCTCTCCTGCAAATGTGTCTCTAAAGTGAGGTTAGTGTGCCTGGAGCCTCTCCCCGCCCACTGACCCCTTATCTCCACCCTTTGGGGAGCCTTACTGCACCCTCTGTACGCCTTAACGCCGCCGGAGACATTATCATGCGATAACGTCACTTATCGAGCGATAACATCGCCGCTGCGACGTTAGTGCTGTTTAGTAAACATACCCTTTAGTTTCAGTTTTACTATATAAGCTTAGAGAGAAACCAAATTTGGAGTAAAGGTGTGCAGGCCTTGACTGTCACTACATGCCCATCTGAAGGTTCAAGCCACTGAGACTGTCAATCTGTTAGTAATACTTATTATTTTTATAGTGCTACTGGATATAGGCAGTGCTGATATACAGGGTGGACCAAAAAAAGTGAGAACATCTTTTAAATTAAAAGCTTAAATAGTTTACTTATTTAACTTTTTTAGCTATATAACGTCTTTATTTCAACAATTTCCGGTCGCCACCTTTTTCTTTTAATTTGTCAATCGTTTACATCTGTCTTTTTGAATTTTTAAATAATATGCTACGAGATGTTCTCACTTTTTTTGGGCTACCCTGTATATTCAGGTGCAATATTTATTTAGTATTTTTTTATCTACTGCATTTCCAAAAGTCAATACGGTTTACATGAAACAATTTCAACTTAGGGGTATGTTTACTAAACCGTCTTAGGAGTATGTTTACTAAACCATCTTAATGTAGCAGCGGCGACGTTATCACGCGATACGTAATGTTATCGCGCGATACGTAATGTTATCGCTTGATAATGCAATGTTATCGTGTGATAATGTAACATTATCGCTTGATAACGTCATGTATCACGCGATAACGTCGGCAGCAGCGTTAAGGCACACTAACGCTGTGAAATCCGGCTCTGAAGGGTGGAGAAAGGCCTCCCAGAGGGGGGAGATAGGGGTCAATGGGCGGAGAGTGGGCGGGGAGAGGCTCCAGGCACACTAACGCTGTGAAATCCGGGTATGAACACTAACGCCAGTGAAACCCTCGCGTTAGAGGCACATTTGCAGGAGAGAGAAACGATTTGAGTCAGCAATGTACAGCAAAGGCAAGGGAAACCAGAAAAAATTGATAGTAGTAACCAAGCTGGCCAATAGTGATATTAATGATAAACATAAAGCAACACTACTGACAAAGCGTAAAAAGGAAGATATCATGTTTGGAAGGGTCTATGCTCTGTCCCCCTACAAAGTGAATGATCCCACATTGAAATAGCGGTGATCAGGGTTTTTGTCGTTTATATTGGGCAGGTTTGCTAGGGCATGCACATGTGCAGCAACAGCAGAGTGGGCACGTAGGAAAGGGCAACTGTTCTGATGCTGTAAATAGGATACCGGGGGCTGCAGGCGGCACATGCAATGGTCCAGCTGGGGCACAGTGTGGACTAGGCAGATGCCTAGGTGGCACAAAAGAATGCCGAAACTGTAAAGCAGCAAGACAGCAACTGATGAGGGACCAACATGGGCAGGAGTGTGTGTCCCACAGTGTCACACGGGATATTACCAGTAGGTACCCCCAAGGGCACATAACATTGGCAGGCGGTGCCTGGGGGAAGCGCGCATGTCCATGTAGGCACCCCTACCTGAGAACCCACACCATAGGCAGCTGCCTACCGGCACACTGAATGGCTTGGGACTGCGCAATACCAGCACCACCGGCATAAGGGCATGTCAGCATGGTGGCAGAGAGGTGCTGGTGGCGGAGGGGGCAGTGGCATCTGCCCACAGCAGACCACGGCCAAGCCCCATTTAGGTGGGTGCCATGCACTGCAACAGACAAGGTCTGTCTGACAAACAGTCATGGTGTCCCCAGGGAATGATCTGCCCCTGTGGCAACAGTTTGGTGCAGTACATACAGCCAGTGTGTTCAGGGGCAGAAGTCACAAGTTCAAGTCCCAGCTGTGGCTCTTGCCAACCTTGTCCCCATATTTTACCCAGTACTAAACCGTGGTAATAAAGACGGAACCTTTACTGCAGATAAATTAAACAAGCCTGAAACACCTATATTTTACCCTACAGAGCACAGACATCATAAACATGTGCAATCCCTAGAGCAGAGTTTCCCAACTGCAGTCCTGGAGGGCCAAACACCATTCAGGTTTCATGCTGTCCCTAAGAAATATGCCTGTTCTGCATTTGTATACATTGCCCCCATTGTATGCAAATATATCTCATGCATATTCATTAGAGATAGCATGAAAACCTGAACAGTGTTTGGCCCACCAGGACCGGAGTGGGGAACCTCTGCCCTATAGCAGCGGCCTACAAGGGCACAAACACCCACACCCACAGGCTCCACTATCCAAAGCCTAATGGAGAGTCAGGCTGTTGGGCCCTGCGCGGAGCAGCATCTCCCAATACTGGCACCTTCATACCTTAACAATGCCGTCCTAAACTTGGGAACACATTCCACATATGGCAAAAGGTTGCTATGATTAATGTCAGCTAACATATCCTAAGTTAAACACGATTTGTTGATAGAGATTCATCATAGCATCCTTTCTGATATCTGTGGAGTGTGTTTCAGTTATTGCTTCTGAAAGTTTTTACCACCCCAGGGAGTGACCCCAACAGTATTGCGTACCATAGCAATGCCCTCACTGTGCCGAGGACTGGTGTGGCAGCCAGGGCTGACACAAACCTCTATATTTGCACAATGCTAGCATAGGTGTAGGAGTGTGTGTATGTCTATTCAGTGTGTTGTGGCTGCCTACACCTTACTGAGCCCACACTGCTTGCACTATTTCCAGTTTTCGCCTGCCAATGTGCATAATGAGAAGCAAGGTACTGTGGGTATAGCCCGGACAGGGTGGCCTGGGCAGGATGCATCTGCACAGGGGAAAAGGGCAATGGCTGGGACATTGTAGTGCCTAACCACCACCTGCACGGACAGGGTGGCCACAGCATATCATGCTGGGAGGTCACTCTCACCCTGACTGAGCAGTGATCACAGCATGGCTAGGTTTCCCCATAGTGCTATGTAGCCGTTCTCTGAAGTAATATTTATGGGTTCTATTTTCTGGGGACCAATCACTGACATACCTGCTTGGTGTGTGTGCTCATGTCCCATTTTTGGGTGCACACAGTTTCTTTAGGAATATGCACTATGTACTAGCTAGTAGCCTGTCTGCAGTTAGCATGTTTATGGCTGGAACACCTTGCAGGGTGCAGCAGGTGGAGACTGACTGTGCCCTCTGCTGGTGAATGTCAGATAGTGGTGGGGGGCAGCTGAGTTTCTCCAGTGTTCTGCCTGTCTGCCATTGCCTTATGTGATACATATAGATCTGCATTGACTGCCCTGTAGGGGGCCTGTTCCCTAGTGCCGGTAACATTAAGACGGTTTAGTAAACATACCCCTTAACTGGCGCTAGCTGCAGCAATAAATGTGAAGAATGCCATATAAGGAGTGGGTGTTCCGGTCCTAAGGTAGCCCATGTTCCCTGTAAAATAGTTATCTCCAAGTTATAATGCCCTGTTCAATGTAATTTCAGTTTGTTCAATGTGAACCACACTGATGCAGAATAGCACGGTATATAAGAGAATGTAAATGAAAAATGAATGAAAGTAGCAAGAATCTGTATCGTGCAATAGTGGGCACCGTGGCACGTTAACGCGCGTTAACCCTAAGTACTTGCCAGCGCAGTGGTAGAAGCTATAAAGATGTAGCCCACTGGTTACTGCAATGACAGTGGAGGCAAAGGTCATGGGTTTGATCCCACAGTGGTGTAGTCTAAAATGACTGTCTGAGGCATTTTCTTTTAATTTAAATCAGTGCTGCCAGCAAAAACACCCTCACAGTGCTGTAACCTAAGGTTCCTCATAAGGCGCTCCATAGGTCACATTATAAAGTGCCCTGTCCACCAAGGCACCCTACAATGTGCCCTATAGGGTGCCTTATAGCACGCTGTACAGGGTGCCCTATAGGGCGCCTATGAGGCACCTTAGGCTACAGCACTGTGAGGGTGTTTCTGCTGGCAGCACTGATTGAAATGAAAAGGAAAAGCCTCAGAGAGCATTCTTAAATAATACCACTGTGGGATCAAACCCATGACCTCTGCCTCTATAGTTATTGAAATAACCAGTGGGCTACATCTCTAGAGCATCTAACACACCGCTAGCTGGCTACAGAAAGACTGCAGGTCACCACACAAACTGTCTGCTGTGGTTACCAGGATAGGCTAAACCCACCCATACCCATGATGCACTGCAGATCTGCAGCCTACATCTGATCACAAGGTGGGGTATGTGCCTCTATAGCACCCCGGCTGGGTAGGGGGAACTGACCGTTTGTGTTACTGGCACAGAGTAGCTACAGACCGTGACATCGTGCGGTTCCTGTGCTCACCCTGAGGGTGAAGTGGGGGGCCCAGCACCAGGTCCGCAGCACATGGCATGGTTGAGATAGGCTGCGCTGCAGGTCCCCATCAGTGTCAGTGTGTGATGGGCAGTCCCTGCAGACACGCCTAGGATACACCTGTGTTCATCTGTATTTCCCAGTCATGTCTAGGCCTTGTGGACTATGATGCACCTAGAATAGTGCAGATCCTGTGTGGGTGCCATGGTCCCATGTTATAAGTGAAGGGGGGTGTTCGGACCCCAAAGCAGATTATGTAGCACCACTCAACCCGCCCCTGTGGGTCAGGGTGGGTGACAGGATTTTCCACCAACAGATCCACAGTCTACATCTCTGCAATGGTGGCAGTAGAGGGGAATGGGCACCCTACAGGGAGGTCAATGCAGATCTGTACACATCACATAGGGCAGTAGGCCTGGAAAAGTTCAGCTGCCCCCACCCCTATTGGACATTCACCAGCAGAGGGCACAGTCAGTCTCCACCCACTGCACCCTGCAAGTTGTTCCAGCCATACACATGCTAACTATAGACAGTCCACTAGCTAGTACATGTTCCTGGAGGAACCATGTGCACCAAAAAATGGGACGTGAGTACACACACCAAGCAGGTATGTCAGTGATTGGGCCCCAGAAAAAGGAACCCAGAAATATCACATGAGAGAAATGCTGCCTAGTACTATGGGTTATCCAAGCCATGCCGTGGGCACTGCTCAGTCAGGGTGAGAGTGACCTCCCAGCATGACATGCTGTGGCCACCCTGTCCGTGCAGGTGGTGGCCGGGCACTACAATGTCCCAGCCATTGCCCTATGCCCTGTGCAAATGCTACCTACCCAGGCCACCCTGTCCCGGCCATACCCACAGTACCTTGCTCCTCATTATGCACATTGGCAGGCTAACACTGGAAACAGTGCAAGCATTGTGGGCTCAGTAAGGTGTAGGCAGCCACAAAACACTGGATAGACATACGCACACTACCACACCTATTTCAGCATTGTGCAAATATGGAGGTGGTTGGCAGCCCTGGCCGCCACACCAGTCCTGGGCACAGTGCAGGCATTGCTATGGTACTCAATACTGTTAGGGTCACTCCCCGGGGGAGTTAAACACTGTCAGAAACAAAACCTGAAACACATTCCACAGATATCAGAAAGGTTGATATGATGAATCCCTGTCAACAAACTGTGTTCAACTTAGGATTTGTTATCTGACATTATTCATAGCAACCTTTTGATATATGTGGAACGTGTTTCCATGTTTAAGACGGCATTGCTAAGGTATGCAGCTGCTAGTATTGGTAGATGCTGCTGCGCGCAGGGCCCAACAGCCTCTCTCTATGAGCCGCTGCATAGCGGGGCCTGTGGGTGTGGGTGTTTGTGCCCCTGTCGTCCGCTGCTCTAGGGCAGAGGTTCCAAACACGGTTCAGGTTTTCATGCTGTCCGTAATGAATATGCATGGTACATTTTCATAGAATGGGAGCAGTGCATGTAAATGCATCTCATGCGTATTTAGTAGCGACATCCTGATAACCTGAATGGTGTTTGGCCCTCTAGGACTGGAGTTGGGAAACTCTGCTCTAGGGCTTGCACATGTTTATGGTGTATGTGCTCTGTGGGCTACAATATAGGTGTTTATGGCATGTTACTTTTATCTGCAATGAAGATTCCGTCTTTATTACCACGGTTTAATAAGGGTAAAATGAGGGGACATGGTCTGCAGGAGCCACAGCTGGGACTTGAACCTGTGATCTTCTGCCCCTGAATATACTGGCTGTATGTACTCCACCAAACTGTTTCCACAGGGGCAGGTTGTTCCCTGGGGATAGCATTACTGTTCATCAGATAGCCCTTGTCTGTTGCACTTCACGCCACCCACTTGAACAGGGCTTGGCTTTGGTGTGCTGTGGGCAGATGCCACTGCCCCCTCCACCACCAGTAACCCTCCGCCACCATGCTAACATGCCCTTATGCCGGTGGTGCTGGAGGTGCGCTGTCCCAGGCCATCCAGTGTGCCAGTAGGTGGCTGCCTATGGTGTGGGGTCTGGGGTAGGGGTGCCGACATTGACATCCGCGCTTCCCACCAGCACCACCTGTCAATGTTATGTGCCCTTTGGGGTACCTGCTGGGTGATGTCCGCTGGGACACTGTGGGTCACACACTCGTGGGCATGTTTGCCCTTGGTCAGTTGCTGGCTTGCTGTTTTTCTGTTTCTGTGTTTCTATGTGCCACCTAGGCATCTGCCTGGTCCACCCTGTGCCCCAGCTGTCCCACTGAATGTCCCGCCTTCAGCCCCCTGTGCCCCATTTGCAGCCTCACTGTCATGCCCTCTCATACTTGGCCACTATGCTGCTGCTGCTGCACATGTGTCACTACTATCACTTTTCTTGGTTTCCCTGCCTTTTCTGTACATTGCTGACTGAACTGGTTTCCTGCAAATGTGCCTATAGTGCGAGGTTTTCACTGGTGCTAATTTTCAGACCTTCATTTCACGGTGTTAGTGTGCATGGAGCCTCTCCCCGCCCACTCTCCGCCCATTGACCCCCTACTCTCCGCCTTCTGGGGAGCCTTACTCCACCCTCTGCGTATCTTAACGCCGCTGGCCACATTATCGTGTGATATGTGACATTCTCGCACGGTAATGCGCCATTATCGCCCGATAACATCGCAGCTGCGCCGTTAACGCCGTTTAGTAAACATACCCCTTAAACTTATTACATAAAACTTAGATGATAGAGCATAAAATGTAACAGGGTTTATACATGGTGTTTTAACTTAGGGATTGGTATACATTTAACTTATTTACATGGTTGGTCTTGTGCGTGCAATGCCATTGTAATAATGTCGAAATAGGGTGAGGTGGGTGGGTATGAGGTGGAGGTTTTGTTGTTGTAGAAAGTACTATGTTGTATCTTCAAAGTGTTCTTTGAAGAGGAGTGTTTTTCATTTTAATTTGTATTTATTAATATGACCCTGACACAGCAAGCTTACAGTCTAAGTGGGTACATGAGACAATGAGTGAAAAAGTGACTTGCCCAAGCAGTGTTAGTGATAGAAACAGGATGTGAACGTTCGCTTCCCTAGTTCTTAGTCCAGTGTTCTAACCACTAGGCCACTTCCTCTCCTATTGGCAGTGGGCTCCTTGTCCAGGTATAATTTTCAGTCTGTGACATCCTGGGTGCTGGCTGGATCTTTTCCTCTTTTGGCTTATCTATTCTTGTAAGGACATAATTTCTGCTCATATGGTTATTCACACCCCCCCCCCCCCCCCCCCCCCCCGTTACCTGGCTGACCTGGCGCATTTGGAACACACTCGAGGTGCTACCTTTTTCTTCTTGGGCCCTGCCCTGTGGAATTCACTCCCCCCATTCTCCATTCAGAGCCTTCCTTCCCTAAGTTTAAAGCCACCTTGAAAACACACCTCTTCCAGCTAGCTTTTAAAATATCCCCTCACCCACCTCACCCTCCTCAATAGCCCGCTTCCTGAGATCTCTGTTAGTTTGAGAAGCTGTGTCTGTCTGTTGACCCACCCCCTTTCCTCTATCATTTATCTCTACTTTTCCGCTCCTATCCTTTTATTACTCTATTTTATCAACCAATTGGCGTTCCTTTCCTTTTTCATTCTTTGCAGCTCGTTATTTTTATTTTATCATAAACCACTTTTATGCTCTGGCCCTAGCGGTATATCAAAAGACCAAATAAATAAATAAATAGACTCCTACCTATTTTTTGGAAGGCACAGTGCTGGCTGTTCTCAAATGGACCATGTTCGTCCCCTGTTGAAGAAAACTTCTCTTTCTGACTCAGGGTTGGCCAGTTACCATCCAGTTTCAAGTTTACAACCTTGGGAAAACTACTAGGGAAGAGTATATTACACTAGCTGGAGGACTTCCTGGAGGATTGGGTCAGTGTGTGTTTTGGAGGAGTCATAGCACAGAGATTCCCTCTAGTGTACCATGGACAGGTGATGCCCAAGATTCCTGGTCATCCTGAAAGTCTCCGCATAATATGATACTATAGAGCATGAGATATTAATTTCCTGCAAAGCAGTCATTGGGTATAGGTGGCATTGTCCTAAATTGCTTTAAGTATTTTTATTGACTGAGGCTGGCATTCTGTCCTGCGAATAGCAGGGTTGGACATATGGCCAGGACATCAAACTCGCACTAAGCCCTGATGCTCGATACAGCTTATGGGAGGGGAGCGCTGGATGTGAGCGGAAGGGGGTTGAGCTGGAGTGGAGCGTGAGTAGGGCAAGGCGCCAGGAAGTACAAAGGCTATTCAGGTTGGGTACCTGTACTACCCCACCGCTGAGATAAGCACCTGGCTTATTTCACCCCTATGGTGGAATAAGTCCCGGGCACTGCGCCATTTGCAGGATGAATCCCCCTGTACTCCAGGCTGCTGCCACAGGACAGCACCCGCTGCCTGATCCAGGCCATGGGGGCCTCTGCAGAGGATCAGATGTGGTCTGGCAAGGCCTGCTCTCGGTCAGACCATTCTGCAATGCCAGCTGGACGTGCCTGTGCTATGGCGATGGGATGCTACTGTACCTGCATACCAGCCGGAGTGTTGTGCGGGCTGGATGGGCAGATTCCAGGATGGCACCTACCATGGAATCAAGTGCATGCTGGGCCATCTAAGTGCCCGATTCCACAATTGTAGGTACATAAAGATCCCACAGTTGTGGAATCGGGTACAACCTGACGCAGTCCAAGTCTTAGGTGTCCCAATGGCCCAGCCTCTGAGAGATGGCAACAAGTGTCTGTGGAGGAGACATGTTCGTCCCAGAAGCTCCTCTTTTTTGGAATTCCTTAGGAGTCCTCAGTTTCATCCATGCCTTTCAGCCTTTATGTACTGTAGCTGGGGAACCTTTTGGCCTATTTAAGGGTCCAATACCGATTCTGCATGGAAGACATCTAGTTGATTCTGCCTCTTGGATTTGCCTGGCTTTAGAGGGAGTTGGGGATGCCTGAAGCCCCAGCTCACCTCTGCACAGTTGCATGATTGAAGAGAGGCATTTTCCTTCACTCCAGCGGCACACTGAGTGCTGGGAGGTACTTAAATGGGGGCATTTCCTGTCACGCTAAACAGGAACTGCCCCATTTAAGTACCTCCTGGCATTCAGCATGCTGCCGGAGTGAAGTAAAACGCCGCTCTTCACCCCGGTGGCTGTGCAGAGGTGAGCTGCGGCTTCAGGCCTCCCTGGCTCCCTCTGAAGCCAATCAGGCAGGTGCAGGGCCATGTGTGGGCTGGCCCTGCAAACAGTTGGGAGTCGTGACACACTCAATATGTCAGCAGCATAGACAGCATGAAGTTTTTGTAGGGCCCTATGCGAACAACATTCTCACACAAGCATTGGGTCGGCCATGTAAGGGACACTCCATGAAGGTTCCAAGTAGATACCAGAGAAAATAATTTTCAATCAACATACAAATAAGTTCTGCATTTCATTGCTGGAGGAAGTGCTAAAAGTAGTTAGTGTAGTTGAATTAAACAAATTGAAAAGTGCACACAAAATGGCACGTTTCTCCTTCCTCCATAGTGTGAAGGAGATAGTAAAGTCTGTCTGGTTAGAGTAGCAGGAGCTGTATAGCCCCAATGTGAGTTTTTTTATGTGAATATTTGTCTCTATTTTCGCTGCGGCAATTTTTCTAAGTGGGTAGTTGTGTACATACCATGACAGTCATGAACCTCACTTACTGCTAATGCTTGGCGTAGGATTTTGCATCATGTCAAAGACAGCCTTCTTCTGGAGTTCATAAGATGTTACATGTATGGGTAATTTATCAAGGTGTGCTTGGAAATTCTTCTTCATCAAGCCTGTAGCACCCAACACAATGGGAAATAATTTGGTATCTTTCTGCCACATTTTCTTGGTCTCTGCATTTCTTGGTACTTGAAGATCTTCTGCCCCTCAACGTGGTTCACAGAATAGTTGCTAGGGACTGCCACCTCTATAATCAATGCCAGTCTGGTGTTCTCCTTTAGCACTATGTCCATCTTCCTTGCATCCAGCTTTTTATTGGTCGGAATGAGAGTATCCCAGGTGATCGTAACCTCTTCATTCTCTGTAATTCTCTTAGGTCATGATCCCAGTGCTTTTCAGGCACAGTGATGTTGTAGTGTTTACAGAGTTTCCAATGGATGAGACATGCTACTTTATTATGTCTTTCTGTATCAAAATTTTCTGCCACCAGGACTTCACAGCCAGTTATGAGATGAGTCGCTGTTTCCAGCTCTTTCTTACAGAATCAACATGTCTGTCTTGTGGCAGTTTCTCCAAATGGATTAGTTTTGCACATACCATAACAGTCATGAACCTCACTTCTAAATCAGGGTATGTCTGTGCATGGGAGGTAGGGTGAGGGACTCTGTGTAGGTATGAGTGAGTGGGTGCATGATGCAAGGGGCTGTGTGTGCATGTATGTATGTAAGTGAGTGCTTGGGGTGAAAGGCTGGCTGTGCCTGTTGGGGGGAGGGTGTTGGGTGAAGGGCCATGTGTCTATGAAGGGTACATCAGGCAATGGGCTGTGTGGATGTGGGTGTGGGTGTGCATATATGCAGGTGGATAGGTAGGTGAGGAGCTGTGTACATGCGTGTGTGTGTATTTTTGTGGATATGCATGTGTGTGGGTAGCTGGATAGGGTGAGGAGCTGCGTGCATGTGAAGGGATGAAGAGGCAGTGCGTATTTGGGGAGTGATTGGGATGAGGGCCTATGTGTGGTGGATGGGTGGAGGGGCTGTGTATATTTGGGGAGAAGATATGAGGGGGGTAAAGGGCTGTATATATGTGGGAGGGGTCTGTGTAAAGTTTGTTCCTCTTTTCATAAAGACATTCGGACCCATTCCCCCACCCGCTGAAGCTTTTGAATCTCTCACACTCTCCCTCCCCTCCTGCATACTCCCTCTCTCCTCCTGCCACCATCCCCTTCCTGCCTCCATCAATCTCACCGTCTTCCACTCTGGCCCTCTGCTCTTCCTCCCTGCCCTTCCCCTCACTAACTTCTAATCATTTTTTCAAATTTTCTGTATAGAGTTCCAGCATGCTGCTCTTTTATTTGCTGCAGCCATGACTGCAGCAGCCTTCACCCCCTCTCCTGGTGGGCAGAGCAGCTCCCACATCAGTGAGCCAAGCAGGCACCAGCCATGAGAAACCCACAGGAACTGGCTGTCAAGCCCCCACTGCCAGGTTCTGTACTGCAGGACGCAACAAAGGATACAGTACATGGAGCTCACTCTGAGGAGAAGGATGTTATCAGTGGTGTGCCACAGGGATCTGTTCTTGGTCCAATTTTTTTAAACATTTTTGTTAGTAGTATTATGAAGTGTTGTTGGGTAAGGTTTGCCTCTTTGCAGATGATACCAAAATTTGCAATAGATTACACATGCAGAAAGGAGTAGATAACATGAGGAGGGATCTAGTGAAGCTTGAAGAATGGTCTAGAATTTGGCAGCTGAGATTTAATGCTAAAAAATGCAGGGTCATGCATTTGGGCTGCAAAAATCCAAAGGAGCAGTACAGTATAGGTGGTCCACAAAAGAAGAGCAGGATTTGGGTGTGATTGTTTCTGACAATCTTAGGTAACTAAACAGGTGGAAAAGGCAACAGCGAAAGCCAGAAGAATGCTTGGGTGCATAGGGAGAGGAAAGGCCAGCAGAAAGAAGGAGGTGATAGTGCCTCTGTATAAGTCTCTAGTGAGACCTCATTTGGAGTATCATGCGCAATTCTGGAGACCGCACCTTCAAAGGGATATAAACAGGATGAGGTCACTACAGAGGGTGGCTACCAAAATGGTCGGTGGGCTTTGTCATAAGGCATATGGTGACAGACTTAAAGATTTCAATTTGTATACTTTGGAAGAAAAGTGGGAGAGGGGAGATATGATAGAGACGTTTTAAATACTTCCATGGCATAAGTGCACAGGAGAGCCTCTTTCGATTGAAGGAAAGCTCTGCAATGTGGGGGCATAGGCAGGGCTGGTGCAAGGGCATGAGACACCCTAGGCCAGGGGTGGGCAAGTCCGGTCCTGGAGAGCCGCAGACCAGTCAGGTTTTCATGATGTCTCTAATGAATATTCATGAGGTCTATTTGCATCCACTTGCCTTCCATTGTATGGAAATAGGTCCATGAATATTCATTAGGGACATCATGAAAGCCTGACTGGTCTGCGGCTCTCCAGGACCGGACTTGCCTATCCCTGTCCTAGGCGAACCTCATCCCTTGTGCTTTCCACACCCCTTCCCCCTCTGGCATCCTTTGCTGCTGTTGCCACCCCTCTCTGGGATGTGCAGCAGCAGAAATGGTTGCAAACAGTTCTGTGGGGGTTACCTTAAAACTTTGACGCCACAGAGCTGTTTTCTTCTGTCCCTCTGATGTCCAATGTTGACTTCCTGTCTGCAAACATGAAGTTGTCATTGGACAGTCTGAGAGGAAGGAAGCAAAGAGCCTCGCGGTGCCGAAGTTCAAGGTAAGCACCGCAGGGCTGTTTGCGGCCATTGCTGCTGCCACACATTCTGGAGAGGGACATCAGCGGTGGCAATGGGCGCCCCGGAGGGCTGGTGCTCTAGGCAACTGCCTAGTCTGCCTGATGGTAGCGCCGGTCCTGGGCATAGGATGAAGGTGAAAGGGAATAGACTCAGGAGTAATATGCAGAAATGTTCCTTTATGGAAAGAGTGGTAGATGTATGAAATAGTCTCTGGTGGAGATAGTAGAGACAAGGGCTGCATCTCAATTCATAAAAGCATGGGACAAACACAGAAGATCTCTAAAGGAAAAACAGGGACTGTAGCAGTTAGTATGGCAGAGGAGACTGGATAGACCATGTGGCCTTTTTCTGCCGTCATCTTTCTCTGTTTCTCTCTTCCTCAGCTGGTAGATGCTGCTTTTGCCAACACAGCCCTTCTCCGCTTCTTCATCTGTCGGCAGCAGTAGGGTCCCTTTCAGCAGTCAAATGAGCATTGCCTGTCCGTCTCTCTTTACTGGAACACGTAAGTTTGAATCTGCAAGTGCAAAGAAACTTATGGGTATAGAGAGGCAGATGGATGCTCCACAATAGGTGCTATTGCTTCAGAGAAATGAGCCTAAAAAAAGATATGGACTAGTTCCTGAACGAAAAGCCCATTTACCATTATTAACAAGACAAAATTGGGGAAAGCCACTATTTATCCCTGAGGGTAAGCAGCATGGACTTTAGCAATGCTTTGGGATCTTGCCAGGTGTTTGTAACCTGGAATGGCTGCTTCTAAATACAGAATACGGGACTTCATAGTCCTTCAGTGTGACCCAGTATAGCAATTCTGATGGCCTTATAACTGGATCTGTGGTTATATGAGTGCCAAATAAATAAATAGGAGTCACATCTAGTAACTGAGAAAAAGTCTGCACTTACTTAGATGTTGTTAACAATGGAAAGATCCTTTTGTCTACACCTCCTGTCCAAGTGGTCTCCCAACCCAATAGACCGAGCTATGAATGAAATTCAAAGAGACAAGAAGATTGGGATACCAAGGTATGGAGGGGAAATTCACTAAGGCAGTGGTGAAAGTTCTAGTAGGGGTGGCCCCCCAAGCAAACTTTTGCTGAGAGCCCCTCCCCCACAGTGCCTCCGCTCGTTCCGGCAGTGGCATAACCCCCCTCCACCCCTGCTCTTTGGCGCAGCATGAAAAACCTGTCCCCCTCACTCTCCAGCAGGAGCAGCAGCTGCAGTAGTGGAGGACCCATGCAGAAAACTTGCATTTGTTTGTCATAGTGTCTCCGTTCCAGGCCCAGAGGTGTTCTCCCGGGCAGAAATCTCAGTGTGTACAGTATGTGCATGAGATCCTCTCCACTCATATGTGTCACATGCAGAATTAATGTAGCCCCTGCAGGGGGCAGACTAGAGGTGAGAATTGCAGTTAGAATACATTATTAGTTAAGGTTAGTGGAATCTTTGCAGGTAAATCTAGGATACTTATCCAAAGTGTGGTGGTGGTGTGGTGGTGGGGGTTGAGGGGAATGGACATCTTAGTTCCAGGTTTGAGCATCAAAGTCTGGAGGAGGGAAGAGGAGTCGTCTTTATCCCCCATCCATCTCACAATACAGCATCACTTCTAAGCTACAACTGATCAAAAATTAGAGGCAGAAGGTTCATGTGTGTGCTGTCATTGATGCAACTTATGTATGATGGCTTTCTTCCTGATTTTTGGACATATCTCTTTCATCAAAGTGTAAGCTGAACTTTTGAAATCTGAAATGACTACAAACCTCTTTTGGGCATATTCTCCAAAGACAAGCCTAAACCCCTGGTCTTATCATTAAGGATGCTGTCTTATGTAATGTCAGAGAAAAAAAGTTAAAAGTACCTGCTGACAGCCGCATTAAAAATACATGAAAAGGGTCACTAAGTTCTCAAATAAGGACATAAATATTTAAAAATGAAAAGCCATCTAGTTCAAATGAAGTGTCAAATTAAAAAACATGCCAAAGAAATAAATCTTTGCTGGTTCTGAAGGAATATGTATGTGTATGAATTTATTTAACAGGGCTTTTTTATATCACTTTTAGTGAAAGCAGTTTACATTGTAACTTAAACGTGGTAATGTACATTAAACAGGGACATTGATAACTTGGATTCTTCTGAGGCACAAGTGGGTATTGAATGCTGGTCTCTTGGTTCCCAAGGTGAGGTCAGAGAGGTTATTGTTGCCAAAAAAGCATTTTGCAGGAAATGGAAAAAGGAGCCAAATGACGAAAACTGGAAACAACAAAAGCACTGGCAAATTAGATGCAAGGCATTGATAATACAGGCAAAGACAGAATTTGAGATGAAACTGGCTGTGGAGGCAAAAACACATAATAAAGACTTTTTTAACTACATTTGTAGCAAAAAACATTTGTGAGTCAGTTGGACCATTAGATGATAGAGGGGTAAAAGGGGCACTAAGATGGGACAAGGCCATAGCGGAGAGACTGAATTTTTTGCTTCGATTTTTACTGAGGAAGATGTAGGGATGTTACAGTACATATGACTGAAATGGTATTTAAAGGTGATGCCGCAGAAGAATTGAAAGAAATATCGATACACCGGGAAGATGTATTACAACTATTTGATAAACTGAAGAGTAGCAAATCACCTGGACTGGATGGTATACATCCAAGGGTGTTGAAAGAACTGAAATATGAGATTGCAGACCTACTATTAATAATCTGTGAACTATCATTAAAATCATCTGCAATACCTGAAGATTGGAGGATGGCCAATGTAACGCCAATTTTTAAAAAGGGTTCCAGAGGTGATCCGGGAAACTACAGACCGGTGAGCTTGGTGTCAGTACCAAGAAAAATGATAGAAACCATTATAAAGAACAACATTACTGAACATGTACATTAGGGTGGTCCATAAAAATGAATTCCTGAATTCCTTTGCTCCCTGGCCTGATTCTGGTTCCATTTAGGTAGAAAACACTGTGTACAAAGTTTGAAGCCAATCAAATAATATTTAGGGGTGGCTCAACAAGTCTTGAGATTTCCCCCTGGGAGCAGATGACAAAATGTTGCATCATCTTGTATCATCTACTCAGTTCCACGCTGATTACATTTGATTGCGTCATATTTGAACTAATCTCGTCTCTGAGAGGTGGCAAAGACATTGTACTATTGTCTTTGTATCTTTATTCTTTTCAGATGGCGAAAAAACGTGGTTTTTATCTCATTGAAGAAATGTCCACCACAATTCTGGGGGCCAAGCTCCCCAGCAAGGAGCAAGTGTAAAGTGTATTTTTACATCACCATATGACATTAAACAAAGGCGTTAGTGAAAGTGCATCTATTGTAACAAGTGAAGTAGAAGCTTACTGGGAAAAGGCCAGGCTTCCTGTTCAAAGAAATGACAAAATTCAAGAAAAAGTAAAGAAATTGTTCAATCAGTGGAAACTTTTGAAGAAAAACAAAGGGAGAGGAGGGAAACAAGAGGCAAATGAAAAAGAATTCCAGGTTGCAATGATAAACCTATTTGATGTGGCGCATGCCAATGCAATGTCTTTAATTCATATTCAAGAAGACAAAGAATTCTTAATAGCGCAACGAGAACCAGGGCGTCGCGGCTCAATGTGCGCGATGGACAAGAAACTGGCCAACACGGAAGCAAGATCGCAACAGCGAGAAGAAGAACTGAAAAGGCGCAGACAAAAACATGTTGCCGAAGCCGAGGCAACTACAAGCCAAGTTCAGCTGGAAGGATCTTCTTCCTCAGCAGAGTCAGGTGAAGACTTGTCGACATCTGCGGATTCAGATAACGGACAGAAGAAAGCAACTCCACAGACGAAGCAGTTTCGACCTAACAATGTCTGGACCCCAGAGCTTACAGCAGCCCTGGATCGGACAGGGACAACGGATCGCAATGCTCTGTTTGTGGTAGCTGAAACCGCCAGAAGTCTGGGACATTATCCTGGGGAGCTCAATATCAGCCACTCCAGCGTCAAGCGCCATAGAGAAAAGCACCGTCAGCAACAATGGACGGACCTGCACAACGCATTCAAAGCCGAAGGCAAAACATGCATTGTGCATTGGGATAGCAAGTTATTGCCATCTCTCCTCTGTTCAACCACGTCCGTTGACCGCCTTCCAGTTTTGATAACGGCTGTCTCCACTGGAGAAACACAACTTCTTGGTGTACCAAAACTGACATCAGGAACGGGCGAGAATCAAGCTGCAGCAGTTTATGAACTGTTACAGGAATGGTGTTTGGATGAAAAGGTTGCAGGCTTCTGCTTTGATACAACTGCATCGAACATGGGACGTCGATCAGGAGAGTGCATTCTTCTAGAACAGAGACTCCGTCGCACAGTCCTTCATTTGGCATGCCGCCATCATATTTACGAAATAATTCTTGGTGCAGTATTCTCTACATGCTCTGGAGCTTCATCGGGTCCCGATGTCCAACTCTTTCGCCGGTTCCAAAAGAATTGGGGCTCCCTTGACAAGTCCAACTATCAAACTGGAAAAGACTTGGAGGTGCTGCAACCTGACAGGGATCGCATCATGAAGTTTGCGGAATCCAAGTTGGCACAGGGCAATCACCGAGATGATTACCTGGAATTCTTGGAGTTAACGATTGTCTGCCTTGGCGGGAATCTTCCTAGTTTCAATTTTAAGAAACCCGGAGCTTTCCATCATGCCAGATGGATGGCAAAAGTCTTGTACTGTCTCAAGATTTGGATGTTCCGAGGACAACTCAAAGATCTTACCCAATGGGAGGAGTCCTGTGTTCGTGATGTGAGCATTTTCTCCATCCTGATTCATGTGGAAGCCTGGTTTTCTGCCCCTGATGCCGCAGTTGCTCCTCGAACAGATTTGGAGATGCTGAAGAAACTACACTCTTACCACAATGACCATGTTGGAAGAGCGGCCAGAGACCAACTGCAACAGCATCTGTGGTATGTGTCAGAGGAGCTTGTGGCACTGTCACTGTTCGATGAAGCTGTTTCAGCACCGACAAAGCGGGCCATAGTGTCGGCCATGATCCCGGCAGAATCAGATGAAAGCGATGAGGATGATGACGAAGACGAAGATCCCCCAAAGCGGGTCGAATTGAAAAGTTCCATGATTCCACCACTTGAATCTTTTGCAACTCGCAAGTCAATCCGTTTCCTGAAACACCTCGACATCAACAGTGATTTTCTTAATGCAGACCCAGAAGACTGGGAAGAGAATGCATCATTCAAAGACGGTCTGAAGAAAGTAAAAAATCTTCCAGTGATCAACGATGTGGCTGAGCGAGGGGTCAAACTCATTGAGGAGTTCAACGGCCGACACACCACAAAAGAAGAGCAACTCCAGTTCCTTCTGGGTGTTGTCTCGCAACACCGTAAGATATTCCCCACATCGTCAAAGTCCTTACTAGCATCTGGACCACATTGAGTGCTTGGAAGCATGATGCCCCTGTCTGTGAGCGGATAATACCCAGTGGTCTGACGAACCCTGGGGGGGATCCAGGGGCCTGATAGATAGGGACCTTGAGCCACCCCTAAATATTATTTGATTGGTTTCACACTTTGCACACATTGTTTTCTACATAAATGGAACCAGAATCAGGCCAGGGAGCACAGAAATTCCTACTTTTATTTTTTCCCCTATGGCAGTGGACTACCCTAATGTACATAGTCATGGCTTAATATGAGACAGCCAACATGGCTTTAACCAAGGAAGGTCTTGCCTTACTAACATTTTTTGCAGGTGTAAATAAACGGATAGACAAAAGTGAGTTGGTTGATATAGTGTATCTGGATTTTCAGAAAGCCTTTGACCAAGTCCCTCATGAGAGACTTTTGGCAAAATTAAAAAGCCATGGGATAGGAGGCAGTGTACTATTGTGGATCAGGAACTGGTTAAAATATGGAAAGCAGAGGTTAGGGCTAAATTGCAAATATTCCTAATGGAGCAAGGTGAATAGTGGAATACCCCAGGGATTTGTGCTGGGCTGACATATTTGTAAATGACCTGGAAATGGGAATAACTAGTGAGTTAATCAAATTTGCAGACAGAAATTTGCAGACACAAAATTATTCAAAGCTCTTAAAACCCATGAGGATTGTGGAAAATTGCAAGAGGATCTTGATAAATTGGAAGGCTGGTCATCCAAATGGCAGATGAACTTTAATGTGGACAAGTTCAAAGTTATGCACCTAGGAAAGAACAACCCAAAGTATGTTTACATGATGCAGGATTCCACATTAGGAACCACCACCCAAGAAAAAGATTTATGTGTCATCATGGATAACATGTTGAAACCCTCCGCCCAGTATGTAGTGGCGGCCAAGAGAGCAAATAGAATTCTAGGTATCATAAGGAAAGGAATGGAGAATAAAGCAAAGGATATTATAATGCCTCTATATCGTTCCATGGTGAGACTGCACCTTGAATATTGTGTGCAATTCTGGTCACTGTATTTTAAAAAGGATATAGTGTTATTAGAAAAGGTACAGAGAAGAGCCATCAAAATGGCAAAGGGGATGGAAGGATACCCCTATGAAGAGAGGCTACCAACAACTATACAGTGGCAATATCTGACTCTATTTCTTTCTCTCTCTATACCTAGTCCCTTGGTGCGCTCATCTCTTCCCATGGCTTTCAGTACCATCTTTATGCTGATGACTCCGAGATCTACCTCTCTACAGCTGAAATCTCTCCAGCAATCCAGGCCAGGATCTCTGCCTGCCTTTCTGACATTGCTGCTTGGATGTCTCATCACCGCTTAAAATTGAACATGGCCAAAACTGAGCTTTGATTTTTCCCCCTAAACCCTCCTCTCCCCTTCCTCCTTTCTCAGTCTCTGTAGATAACTCTCTACTCCTCCATGTTTCCTCAGCTCACAACCTTTGGGACATCTTTGAGTCTTCTCTCTCCTTCTCCACACGCATCCAACTGATAACTAAAACCTGACGTTTCTTTCTCTGTAACATCAATAAAATCCACCCATTCCTTTCTGAACACACTACTAAGTCACTTATCCACTCTTTGGTCACCTCCAGTCCAGACTATTGTAACCTACTCCTTGCTGGTCTCCCTCTGAATCCTCTCTACTACTAATAATAATAATAAAGTGCTACAAGGTTTCCCTTCAATGTGTTCAACACTGCTGCACAGTGGCAGTGGCAGCAACCTACAAAGAAAGAGATTTTGGATTTAGCTCACACCTTCTTCAGTAGTAGTTCAAAGTTACATTCAGAGACAATAGTGACAAAGTAAGCAAAGATTGCTCTCACCAGCAACCAACCCGAGCTGCTCCACTCTACGTTTAAAAGCAGCACAGCCCTGGTGTGCCCTGAGATGGAAAGACTAAGCAGTGGCAGTGGTGAGTCAGGAGGTAGCTCCTCCCAGCTCCTGCCAACAAGCAACCCGAGCCGTTCCACTCTACTAAGAGCCACACCAAAGGGATCTTAGGCATGGCCCTTAGAGGGGCTCGCAGAGTGACACACAAGAATCGGCGCTACCCAGGCTTGCTACGACGCGTCCCTCTGCACTCAAGGACACCTCCACCGACAGCAGTAGGTACTTCAACATCTCCCACAGTCTTATGCAGATACTATTTCCCTTAAGAAACACAAGCTTCCATACTCACAGCTAGCCTATCAAGATACTACGCTGTTGGATACTATCACCAATCAGTGTTTCAGACCCCTGCTCGCATGCTTTGCATTCCATATCATTGTTCCATGCATGCCATAGCAGTTGACAGTTAAGATCTATTGAACCTCAACAAATCCAACAGCCCTCCTTCCCCAAGTCAACATGCTATATTTCTACTCATATATCCTCATCTTACTCCTACCTCTTATGCAAACACACTTGACCATCATCCTCATCATATACCAGCCACACAACAGACTTCAACCTTTCATTCTCAAGCCTTGTAACAGGAACTCTTACAATCTCATCAAGATTCATCCATTTCTCAAGCCTTTTACCTCCGACTCACCTATCTGCCATGCCCTTAAATGTGTCCTCATCAATACCAGATCCCTCTGTAACAAAATCTTCATCCTGGTCAACTTTATCAAGGACAACCACATTGAAAAAACTTGCATTACAGAATCATGATTTGAAGAATCTGACAACATACTCTTAAACCAAATTGCCATACTTTCCTACCATCTCTTCAACTGCCCTAGAGTTCACAAAAAAAGAGGAAAAGTGCTTATTATAGCTAAGGAGGCCCTCCAACTCAAAACCACCAATTCCAATACCACCCATGACTTAGATACCATAACCATATCCAACTCCTACCTATCCATCTGCCTGGCATACAGACCTCCACAAGCAGGGCCCAATCACTTCTCCAAACCCATCGAAGAAGAATGCCCCGAGCATCACAGGAACCAATAATTTGCCTTCTGGGGGTATCCAATCTGCCAACATTATCTACCAAACAAGCTTCCTCCTTCCTTCAAGCAATGGAAATGCTACAATTCAACCAAATCATCTCAGAAGAAACACACATCAGAGGTAGAACACTAGATCTCATTTTTACTCATTCTAACTGGCCTCACCACCACCTTTCCTCTATGACACAAAGCTCCTCAGTACCCTGGTCTGACCACAGCCTGCTTAAATTCTTCTTCCCAAATAGCCCCAGAACATCTGCATGCAACCCTCCCCCTGCATATGCATGTAGGTTCTGGATGTTCAACAGAGACTCATTCATTTGCACCATCCAGCCATTAACACAAGAGGACCCAGTACACGACAATCCGATCAATCTTGATGCCCTTATCTTCCACTGGAACTCACTCATTTCATCCTATGCCTCTAAGCCCATTAGTATACCTAAGATGAGAAGATAACACCTGGTACCATAGTTTACACCCGAACTTAAAATGCTGAAAAACAATCTTAGACAGCTGGAGTGCAAATGGAGACACCATAAGTACCAAGATACTTACCTAGCATACACCAGTGCTCAAACACACTACTGTTCCCTCACTCTGCTAAAGAAAAAGGAAGATCATATCAGCCTACTCAACTCCTCTCTCAACCAGCCCAGAGAGCTATTCAACATAGCCCAGCATCTTCTCAAGATATCTCCCACTACGAAACCCAGCACAGCTATTTTGCCAACTGAATGGCCCAAAACCTACAATCTAAATAATCTCACTCTTCATCAACATACCTACCTTCCAATTATGTTACCAACCCTGCCGACATCCTAGACACAAGGACATGGTCAACCTTTAGACCTCTGTCCACCAAGCAACTGGAAGACATCATTTCAAATCTCAACAGCGCTACATCCCCTTTGGATCCATGCCCATTCTCTTGGATCAAAATCGCCAAGCAGGAGCTCATCTCCAGTTATCACTTTCTCTGTGCTATATGCCTACTGCCCTGAAGTAAGCTTCCATCAGGCCATTAATAAAATTGCACACACCGATCCTGCTGTGCCTTGCTCTTACACATTCAAGCATCCCCTCCCTCACCAAAATCATTGAAAAGGCAGTTCAACTTCAGATACAAGAGTTAATGGACTCCCACTCCCCCCTCGATGACCACCAGCATGGCTTTAAGCCTTTTCATAGCATAGAAACTCTACTGACCTCTCTCCTAGATACTTTGATCAAAGGCACAGAGACACCCCACACAAAGCTTCATCCTTATATTCCTGGACATTTGCACAGCCTTTGATTCAGTTATGCATACTCACCTCATCTCACATCTCCATGTGATTGGCCTTAGAGACAAAACCTTACAGTGGCTTCAGTCCTATTAACCAACTGTTCACAAGTCAGAATAGGATTGGAATCCTCTAAACCATTCAAACTTCTCAAGGCCTGCCACAGGGCTCAGCACTATCTTCCTTGCTGTTTAACATTTTTATCCAACCCCTCTGCAATATAATTCAGAACTACAAGATCCTCTATCACCTAAATGCTGATGACATCCTAATTTATACACCATTCTCCACCAGCAGCCCCAACTACTCCATAATCAGTTGATGCCTAGAAGCAGTCACTCATTGGTTCAGCCTCCACAATCTGCTCATTAATCCTAATAAAACAGAAGTCCTTCACATAACTAGGCACCCCACCTTCTCTCCTCCAGCCACAGTGAGCCTTGTGAACCTAGCATTGCAAGTAAAACAGCAAGTAAAATATCTAGGCATAATCCCGGACTTCCAAGCACACATCAAGCATATTACAAGATCTGCATACTTCCGTATCAAGACTCTACAGAACCTCCAACCCTTGCTTGACCATAACGACTCCAGAAATGTCTGCCAAGCCCTTATCACCTCAAAATTTGACTATACTAATATTATATACTAAGGACGCCCCAAGTCCACCCTATACTTCCTACAGCTTGCACAGAATGCAGCAGCCACAATAATTATGGGTACCAGTCGGCATTCACACATAACACCCATACTAAAGCAGCTACACTGGCTTCCCATCCGCATCAGAGTGAAATACAAAGCTGCATTGACTGTCTTTAGGACAGTCCACCACCCCTCAGTGGACAGTGTTCGGCTTCTATTTAACCAGCCCCTGAGTAAGAGAACACGGAGAAGAGCCAATCACAAATTCCTCACAGTACCAGCATCCATCACCTGCACCAACATCTCCACCTCCAATAGAACCTTCTGCTTCTATATGCCAACCATCTGGAAATCGCTCCCTTCAGAGATGCACTCACTCACAGATATAGCAGAATTTCGCCACAAGCTAAAAACGTTCCTTTTCTTCGAACATTTTGGCTCAGACACCTAGCCGCCCTCTTACTAGTGGCACATGCCAAAGCTACTTCAACATCCCTCACAGTTCCCCCTGCAACTCACCTGTCAATGGACTTTGCTCCCTACACTCCCACTTGCTAAACTTCCGGCTCTAGTCCAATGAATGTCTTGAGCTTTATATATTGTGTATGGGTTAGCATCTAGTTTTGTTTTGGTCACCATTAACTGTATATCGCACTGTTTATATTGTTGCCTTTGTTCCGTGTAACGTTCTTGTTCTAATTGTTCCCTGTAAACTGCCATGACTAGTAGATTCAGTGGAATAGAAAGGGTGCTAACTAAATAAATAAATAATCTTCCGCCAGCCTCGTCATGTCCATATTACTCCTCTTCGCAAGTCACTTCATTGGCTCCCTATCCATTTGCACATCCAGTTCAAACTCCTCCTGCTGACCAATAAGTGCATTCACTCTGCAGCTCCTCACTACCTTTCCTCTCTTATCTCTCCTTACACCCCTCCTCGGGAACTCCGCTCTTCTAGCAAATTGCTTCTCTCTATGCCCTTCTCTTCTATTGCTAACTCCAGACTTCGCTCCTTCCACCTTGCTGCTCCTTATGCCTGGAACAAACTACCCGAGTCTGTACGTCAGGCACATTCTCTGACGGTTTTCAAATCCAGGCTGAAAACTCGCCTCTTCTCTGCCGCTTTCGGATCATGACTCACCTAATCTCCTTTGTGTTTCCTTACCATTCCCCCTAGATGTATCCTATGTCTACACCAACTGTGTTGTCTGTCTTAACTAGATCGTAAGCTCTGATGAGCAGGGACTGTCTTTTACATGTGTCTATGCAGCGCTGTGTACATACAAGGGTTCAGTAGTAGTAGCATCTGATGGCTGAGCGGTTTAATTTAGGACAGCCTTTTTACTGGCCTAAATTAAACTCTTTAGCTATATGGAGAGTGGCGGAATATCACTAATATCCATATAATTAGGTGAAACAGCCTTGCTCTGCCCTGGCACTATACGGACAGTGCTGTGGTATTTAGAGAGATTTGGGGGGCCATTGTCCATAATGTAGAGCTGCTAATCTTCCATGCATCAGAGATTTATATGATTAACATCCGCTGCTACACATACACTCCCTGTGAATACTGAGCCTGACTGGAGACAATAGGTGAAGGGACTTGCCTAAGAGCTAAAGAGGTGTCACTGAGAGATGTGGGACTTGACCCTTGGCTTCCCTGGTTCTCAGGCTTAGTGCTCTAACAACCAGGCTACTCCTCCACTCAGGTGCTCAGCTAGTGCATTGGATGTCATATATTTACACTGCTTTATCCAGGTATTGCTGATGTTTGCAGTGATTTATTCCTATTGCAGGTAGTTTACTGCTCTAGCAAATATTGTTCTTCATGAGAGACAATATGGACCAGCACCAAGGAATTATTCTTGCTATCGTCCTCACTGTACAGTGTAATTTTATTTTACTGTAATTATGACCTTATTTTCCCTTTTCATTTTTATGTATTACTTTGGCAACACATATAAAATTGTCATGCCATTTAAGTTTTTGAGTAGCCTAGTGGTTAGAACACTGGCTTGGTAACTAAGCAACCAGGGTTCAATTCCCACTAGCACTCCTTGTGGCCTTGGGCAAGTCACTTAACTCTCCACTGCCTCGGAAGAAAGGCCTGGCAGTCTACTTCCGGTGACACTGCCAAGAAAACCCAGGAGCTTGTGGGTTGCCAGGAGTCAGGACTGACCCAAAGGCACACATTGCATGTGCAAAGTTTTTGAACCTGAATGTTGAACATAGGACTGGGGAAGAGAGTTGCAGATGTGTGTACGTGACGCATTGTTGCCACAAGAGGGCACTGTGAACCCATAATAATGACCAAAAGATCAAACCCCGCAAAAACTCTTTCTTTGATCTTTTCAGCTAAATTTAATTCTTTTTATCTTCAACTCTGTTTTCCACACATGCACATACCGAAAGCACGAGAGATGAAATATTTTCCTATTTCTGTAGCTAAAGTACTTCATTTTATTTGCTGTGTTGTGTTATCCCTTATCTCATGAATTATTGTAGCATTTTCAACACTTCGGTGATGACATTTTTTATGTTAGATTAAGGCGAGTTCATAGTTTTTGGACACAGGGTCTGGTCAGTAAATGGGGGCCATGGTCTGACTTTGAGCATCATGAAATGTTTTCATTTAACAATATATAGCTTTAGTCAGGGTTGTTGGGGGCAATGAGGGTCAGGTTATTCATTCTTGCAACTCTGCCCTCTTTACTCTTCAATGTCTGGTTTTCATAAGGGAGACATCTTGCACATTATCAGGCCAATGCAGAAAACGAGTGCAGCCTTTAAGCACAGATAACGTCACCTTTAAGCACACTTACAGCTACCGTCAAATGCAGAAAAGAGAAGGACATGCATGTAAATAGCAACAGAAAATTAGCACAAATTAATGCCAAGAGGACTTAAATGTATTTAAATTTAGGAAAATGAGCTGCACATAATAAACTGGTGTGCAAATATTAGCTGCTTCCAATGCATAGAAACGCGTAGAGGATTTTGCAACTATCCTTAGTGCCAATATGCTTGGGTCTGAGGTGGCTAAAACATCTAGCATTTTGATGGCATCGGGTGCCTTCCCTGATACCTGGATCTTCTGAGGGAAAATGTCAAAGATGATTCAGGCACTGGGGAAAGCTCCCGGTGCCATCAAAATACTGTCGGAGACCGGTGCCTCTGACAGAAAGCAAATCACTGGTGACCCAGTGACCTCAAACCCCCCCCCCCCCCAAAATAAACCTGGTGGCCCAGAGGCCTGGAATCCCCACTCCTCTCGACTAAAAATCAACCTGGTGGCCCAGTCTGACCCCACCTGGTTCATCCTAGGATGCACCACCCAGAGCCAGGCACTGCTATTTTTCAAGATGGCGGGGCAAGAGCGGGAACACATGGGCAGGCACTCCTGCTCATTTCTAAAGGTACCGAGTGGGGTGGAGGGTTCGGGGCTGCTGAGCCACCAGGCTGATTTTTAGTTGGGAGGGGGTGGGGGGATCGGGGCCACTAGGCCACCAGAATATTTGGGGGTGGGGGGTTTGGAACTGCTGAGCCACCAGGTTGATTATATTAGTCAGGATGTGGTGGGAGGATCAGGGTTGTTAGGCCACCAGGTCGATTATTAGTTGGGAGAAGGATGGGGGGATCACGGCCGCTGGGCCACCAGGGATTCAGTGCCTCCAACAATATTTGATAGCATCAGGGACTTTCCACGATGCCTGGATCATCTTAAGGGAGTTTGACATTTCCGCTCAGTTGATCCAGGCATCAGAGAAAGCCCCTGATGCCATCAAAATAGTGTCGGGGTTCATATGCAAATTAGCCACTCGGTGCCCCTGTTTTGTTGAGATAGCATGCCAAACTAGCGCCAACTTCTTGTGCACTTGTGCTCTCCCAGTTTAATGCTGCCATTTGCGCACAATTTAATGAATGGCTAGCATAAGGCTAATTTTCATATGATCTTCTTTCTGCATGCCTGCGCTGAAGTTGTGCGCTATCGGTGTGCTGCAAATAGGCGTAAAAAATTGATAGAGCACGACTTCAGCGCCGGCTTTCTGCATTGATCTGTATGTTTTTATTCTCATGTTTCATGGCAATGGATTAAGCTCTGCGTTGGCCTCTAGTGGCTAACAGAAGGGGAGGCACATTAGTCAGCTAAATCACAGCAACATATTCCTGGAGCCTCTTCATTCATAACCCAAGTTTCAAAGAACCTCTTTCAAGTGTTCTCTTTTCTTTCACGTAAGATGTGGAGATCAGAACTGAGATGTTGAGGTCACCACATTCACAATCGTGCTGGTATTTTAGAAACACCTCCACTAAAGGTGGCTGCTAGTCTCTGTAAATCCATGTGCTGCGGGAGGGGCCATTTCATAAATATACATGTTGGAAAAATCGACTTACACGTGTAAGTGCATTATTTCATAACGCGCAGGTGTAAATGGCGGCACTTACATGTGTATCTGAGCCATTTTGCAAAGATAGACATGCAGCCAATCTTAATCATCTACAGAAGGCCTCTATTTTTATCTGATTTCAATTTGCAGATTTACAAGGGGGATTGAGAGGCTATCTCCCGTAATCCCCCCCCCCCACCCCCCTGCAAAGGGCTGGCCAAAACGGACATGTTTTAAAACTCTATTCCTGTCCGAGAGCAGCTGTAATTACAGGCATGGACAAATTCGGTCTTACATGTGCATTCCCTATATGAAATGGGGAATACATGCGCAGAATTTTGTTTTGCCCAGGCAATGCCCCCAACATGACCCCATGCACTTTGGAAGTAGTGTGGACAGCCACATGTACATAGGACCTTTTCTGAATTGGCCGTTTGTATATGCCTGATTATTATCCACATGGAAATCGCGAATAAGGTTTCTAAAATAGCCCCCTTAGTTTTATTTATTTATTTATTTAATCGGTTTTATATACCACCTTTTTTTTTTCAAAGATCTGTTTATTAACACACCGCAGTAACAAAGAACAATAAAACAAACACATCACCTCATTTTCCAATGTACAACACCCCAGGCGGGGTTGTTTCTTATCCACCATCCCGGAGCTAAACAACCATAGAGTACAATCACTATGCAGTATGTAGAAAGTAGCTTAGACACAAATCCCCATAAACCCCTTAACCTCTCCCCCTACCCCCCACCCCCTATTCACAGTGCCAACAACTATCCTCCTGGAGCAGTTATTCCATTTATCACAAGAGCAAGCAACCCCATCCTCCCGTGAGGGCCGCCTAACAAGGACCCCCACACTAACCCACCTTTAAAACCTCACTTCTAGTCTTAGGCCCCAGTTCCTGAATGTAGGGCATCCAGATTAAAAGAAAGGAGGCCCATCGCTGAGCCTGCCCTCTCGCAGCCCTTCCCTCCAGAAGCATAAGCTGGTGGAAGCTATTACGCCACTCCCAGAAGGAAGGAGCCATGGACTCCCTCCACCGATGCAGTATAGGGCCCTTCCCCACCAGGCAGGCCTTCCGTACTAAGATTCTCTCCCATCTTCCCTTCGGTTGGAGTGGTCCCAGTTGATCCAACACAACTAATGATCCGGTACAGCAGATCCGTTGCCCCAACAAGCCACTCAAGTATGCCACAATACGCATCCAGTAGCGCCGGATATAGACACATCCCCACCACATATGACCCAAATCCGCCAAAGAACAGGGACATTTCGGACATCCCCCATAGTCAGTAAGATGGCTCCTCAACGCTCGCCGTGGAGAGAAATGGGCCCGAATAATACATTTAAACTGCACCTCCCTCCATCTGGTCCCTACAACCAAACCCGCAATCCAAGCCAATGCACCGCAAACCGAACCTGGGGCCAACGCACAACCCAACTCCCTTGCCCATGCTGCATCTTCCTTTGAGTAATCGGGGGGGGGGGGGGGGGAGCACCATAGTGATCTAATCTATGTTTCAATTCGGCTATAGTAGGGGGCGTCCCCTTCCCCAGGGCAAAAAATTCCAAAATCCACGCTGAGTGCTCCACTGTCAGCTCTCTGTGTGACAGAACGCCAATGTAGTGAGAAAGTTGTAGATATGGAAAGAAGGAATGCCCTAAATTCAATTCAAATTCTCTACAAAGTACATCCAAAGCCTTACACCTCCCCTCCGGGGTAACCACGTGTCCGAGATTTCGTATCCCCTGCCTCCTCCACAACTGGTAATGAGCCGACTCCGTTCCCGGGGTAAAACTGACATTTCCCTGTAGAGGCAACCAGCTCGAGACCGCCGGTGAACTACACCAATAATTATTCAACTGTTGCCATGTACGCCGGATCGGTAACACCAACGTACTCTTCAACATTCGGTTGGGTAAGGATGAACGGTCCAAATGCAATACTGCCGTCAAGGCATGCGGTGCCACTAACGCTTCCTCAAGTGCTCAAGGGGTATAATCTTCCGTATCGCCCAACCAGTCTGCAAGGTGTCGCGACTGACACGCCAAGGCATACTTCCACAAATCAGGGACTCCAACGCCTCCCCACCTTATCCTTCAATCAAAGTGGTCAACAAGACAACAGAGGGACTACATCGAGGGGGGGGGGGGGGAGACAAGATAGTACATTACAGTAAACTACAGTACATTACATTAAATTATACATAAACTACAGCAAAATTACATTTCATAATTCATTACAATTACATTAAACAAATAACTGCAATCTTACAAAATGTTAAAATAATTTAAACATTATAGGAAAATTGAAATTCAAAGGGTTAAAACATTACTAGATGAGCTTGAAACAGTCAGTGCTGTAAAAGGGCCATATGGAAGGAAGGCCTGGATTTATACACTTTTGAAAATGTCATCTGATCACCATAGCTGGGAACTCATTATTCAGCCCTTCTCCTTCAGACCGCATGTAGGGAACAGAAGGGAAGGTGATGGAGAAGAGAGCACAGCCATTAGTTTCTGCTCTGCAGCATTAGGAGGGGAGGGGATGAGTCTGGAGTAGACAGTGTAGGTGGTATGTGAGGAGAAACAGGAAAATGGAAGCTAAAATAGCAGAGCAATACTTCTCTGCTCTGCCAGGTCTGCACCAGTTCCCCCCTCTCCCTTCTTATCTCAATAGGCAGCATTTGGTTATTTGGATTTAGCTCAGATCTCACAGCAGTGACTATTTTGCTGTCCTCAGAAGGCTTGCCATTGAAGGTGCCTATCTACTAAGCTGCTTTAGGTATTTAACACATGTTAACAGTGAGCACGGTGCTGCATTAACAGATAACATGGCATGTTAGTGTGCAATAACTGCTGCATGAAACAATTATAGAAATTCCTACAGAATCATGTAATGGGCAGGGACGACGGCTTGGCTTCATTAACTACTAACATGGTAGATAGTGTGAAACAGCAACAGCTGCTCCGTGTTAACTGCATGGCCTTCTGCCCCAAAGTACTAGGAGCTCCCCCATGTTAAAAGAGAGTTTTTGCACACACAGCATGCCTGAGTAGCCTAGTGGTTAGAGCAGCAACCTGGGACTGCAAGGTCAGGGTTCAAATCCCTCTCGTTTAACCTGCTGTTGCCTCAGGTGCAAACTTACAGGCTGATGTAGAAACCTTGCACTAGATCCCAGTGCTTAAAGCTCTAGCGCTGGGTTTCATTGTGCAACTTTAACACTGACTCTTTGCACTGGAATGCAATATTCAAAATTACCCAGTGCGCAACAAGTCGGCATTAAACTGGGAGAGCAAGCCAAACACATGAGCACTGAAGTTGACACAGGTTTGGCATGCAGTCCTGGAGAAACAGGTGGTTTGACACTTCTCTTTAGATGACCTAGGCATCAGGGAAAGCACCTGATGCTATCAGCATACTGTTGGGAGTTCGTTGCTCCCCTGGACACTGACCCCCCAACAGAAACAAAGTCCTCGGTAGCCCAGTGGCCCCAAAACCCCTTCCCCCAATAAAAAAAGCCCCCTGGTGGCCCCTGAATCCACCTCCACCCCCAGCCTGGTACCTTTAATCTGGAGCAAGAGTGTTGCCCACACACTTCTACCCCTGAGCTGCCATCTTGAAAACTGGTGGCACCTGCCCTGCACTATGCATCCTGGGATGCACTAGGTGGGGTCAGACTGCCATATAAGCCCACCAAGGGGGGAACGCCACCTCCCCCAACAGTATTCTGATGGCATTGGGGTTTTCCCTGATGCCAGGAACATCTGAGGTGAAGTGTCAAAGTTCAACTCAGATGATACGTTTGCTCCCGACTTGTTCTTTATGCCTGCCTGACATTGGCATGAAGATTCGGCATTAAAAAACTGTTTAAAAAATTGCTCTAAGTTTTAGTGCAGTTTTTTACATCAGGCACAATTACTTATGCAGCGATTTGCATGCGATTTCATGCCAAAGGCACTGCAGTTTAGCGCGGTTGGGTTTTTTTATGTTTTACCTCCACTATCTTGCTTTCTGCATTGGAAAGTAAGTCTGGACAAGAAAAGCACCAGAAAAGGCTGTGCTAAGCTTTTCTGCATCGGCCCATTAGATTGCAAACCCTCTGCATACAGAGAAATACCCGACTGCAACTTTTCCTTGAACTACCCGTGGAAAAGTGTGAGCTACGAGTAAATGCAAATTTAAAGAGTGTAAAATCTTTTTTAAATGTGTTCAGTGCTAATTAATAAACAGGCCCCTACATTTGTATCAGAGGATGAAGTGGCTTGCCCAAGATAATTAGGAGCATCAGCAAGATTTGAACCCTCAACTGAGGGAAGAATAAAGGAAGCGGAAGGAGACACCCCAGAACCAAAGTCAGAGAGCTGTGAGCAAGTTGGAGGAAGGAGACTGTTGGCATTAGGGAGAAGGGGAATAATGAGGTCAGGGAAGAAGAAAAGTGCTGTGGTGAATCCTAGGAGAAGAAGGAGAGTGTTGGATGCATTCCTAGAGAGGGATGAGCGGAAGAGAATCAGAGTGTGTATACTTATGAGAAAGTGTGAATTAGTGGGTCAGAAAGGGTTGGAAGAGCTCTCGATACACATTCCGTCCCAATGAACAACATTCAGAAAGTGATTATTATGTGAACACTAGGATAGCGCCAATAGATGGAATGCTCAGGTTCTGTGCTTTCTTACCTCTATGTGGTTGTGCAACTACCAGTCTAAGAGGATGCAGGTGTGGCTCATGAAAGTTCATAAAATCTGCTCGTTCCATGTAATATCCTACATCCCTCTTCTAGAGACAAGGCTGGTATCCTACTGCTGGTGATGTACAGTGGCATCAAGCATGTGCAGCTCTTGATCGCTGAGTCCAGCATTGATACCGACACTGAGAAAGCGAAACTCTGTTTTCATCGGCAGCTATGCACACTGTGGGCCATCCTGAAGAATTCCATGTAATATAATCCAATGCCTGGGACTTGTATGCAGGGAAAACATTATGCTACTGGAGGCAAATAAGAATGAGAGCCCTGAACTGAGATGAGCTGTTCTCTTGACCGTATGTGGGGAAATTACATAAGATATCATATGTTCACTGGTCTCGCCAAACATGAAGACTTACGAGGAGATTAAGAATTGCTAAATGTCCATTTCTCACCCACTTCATCCATCATTATGTAAAGATTTTGAAAGAGTACTCTTCACCCCCCTCACCTATAACAGATAGGGCTCTTGGGTTACACAAAACAAGGAGAAGGTTACTTGATCACAATCTTTAAATAATACACAAATCTTACACAACACACTTGTATTATACAATCCACCAAAGCTTTGGGAGAGTAAGCTAGGCCTTTGTCTATGTTTACTCTGATATCATAGCTTTAGGTCACTTTATTTATAGGTAAAGATTCCATTACACATCATAATTTTACTTTATTATTCTATGTCTCACATCAAGTATATTCATAATGTACATATTCTATTCTACGTCTAGTGTTACGTATATTCATAACATACTTTTCTATAGGCATGCACGTCATAGACAATCATGAAAAGACATACATATATTCTCAGACATGACTATGTAGGCCTTAATTCTAATTAATCCTAACACTGACAGTTTGATATCTCTGACCAGAGACTAAGAGACTGAGAAGCTGGGTAAACAACTTGCCTTTTACTTATCTTTCTAATAACAAGACTAATGTTTATGTTATGTAAAACCTTTCACCCAGTTTCTTCTACAGAGTTTTCAAGGATGGTATTAAATAAGGAGCTACAAATGATATTAACTCTTTCTTAGGGCTTATAGTAATATAATGTTATACACAGGGCCTGACTGTGTATCCAACCCAGTACAATCAAGCTTTCTTTCAGATTTCAGTTCTGCAAGGGGAATCAGGGCTATAACGAGTGTGGCCTACTATATGGTTGAGTTCTGCAGAGCTGTGGGAAAATACAAATCGTCAACTTCTTAAATGATTTGTTTTGTGACTCTTTAGTTTATGGGGTCCAGAATAAAGCACGTCAGTGCCATCTCCTTGCTGAGCCAACTCTGACCCTACTGCAGCACAGGAAAAGGCTTCAGAAGCGGAAATGACACTGCAGTACACACAAAAAAAAAATCAGGGTCACAATGACTAATGTGGACATTGTCAGCCACAATATGAAAGTGAAGCAGCAGTCAGCTCAAGAGGCTGTGTTACCAAACTCATGTTTCAACTGTGGAGGGCAGCATCAATGCTCTCTACAAAGATTTAAAAAAACAGAGGGGTACGTTTACTAAACCGTCTTAATGTGCACTTTGTAAAGTTAGCGCGATAATGTCTCATCTGCCGGCGCACAGGTACCTTATAGCGCGATAATGCGCGCCGCGGCGAAAATGAGCGATGAAAGCGGGCAAAGGCTCCCGGAGGGCGGAGGAAGGCTCCCCAGGGGCAGAGAGAAGGGGTCAATGGGTGGAGAGTGGGAGGGGAGAGGCTCCCCGCACACTAACGCTGTGAAATCCGAGGCAAAAAAATAACGCCAGAGAAACCCTCACGTTAGAGCCGATTTAAAGGGAAAAGAAACCATTTCCGTCCGCAATGTACAGCAAAACCAGGGAAACCTACAAAAAGTGATAAGTGTGATACATGTGCACGGAACAAAAGGGCAAATAAACAGTGAAAATGACCTCAGCAAAATGGAAAAAAAAACATAACCAAGCTGGCTAATAGTGATATCAATGGGCAACATCAAAAAACACTCCCAAAAAAGCTCCAAAAAAAAAAGAAATGAATTTTGGAAGGGTCTACGCTCCGTCCCCATACAAGGTGAATGAGCCCACAGTGAAATTGTCCAGAGCAGGGTTTCCGACCCCATTGGCCAGGTTTCCTATCTCCAGGGACTGCACTGTCTCTGTGGCCACAGTGTGGTGCAGTGAACACAGCCAGTGTGTTCAGGAGCAGAAGGTCACTGGTTCAAGTGCCAGCTGGGGCTCCTGCCAATCCAGTCCCAATATTTTAACCACTACTAAACCATGAAAGTACAGACGAACCTTTATTGCAAAGAACATAAGCATGGTTCAAATGCCTATATTTTACCCTACAGAGCACAGACACCAGAAACATGTGCATTACCTAGAGCACATTCCCCCAAATGCAGCCCTGGAGGGCCACAAATCATTCAGGTTTGATGCTGTCTCCAATATAAGGCCATGTCAGCATGGTGGCAGAGGGGTACCGGTGGTGGAGGGGGCAGTGTCTGCTGCCCACAGCACACCATGGCCTAGCCCTCTTCACGTGGGTGCCATGCACTGCAATAGACAGGCCCTGTCTGATGAACAGCCATGGACTCCCCAGGGAATGCACTGTTTCAGTGTCAAGACAGTGGTGCAGCGCACACAGCCAGTGCCTTCAGGAGCAGAAATTCACCGCTTCAAGTCCCAGCTGGGGCTCCTGCCAATCCAGTCCCCATATTTTAACCACTACTAAACCGTGATAGTACAGACGAACCTTTATTGCAGAGAACATAAGCATGGTTCAAACGCCTATATTTTACCCTGCAGAGCACAGACACCAGAAACATGTGCATTACCTAGAGCACATTCCCCCAAATGCAGCCCTGGAGGGCCACAAATCATTCAGGTTTGATGCTGTCTCCAATATAAGGCCATGTCAGCATGATGGCGGAGGGGTACCGGTGGTGGAGGGGGCAGTGTCTGCTGCCCACAGCACACCATGGCCTAGCACTCTTCATGTGGGTGCCGTGCACTGCAATAGACAGACCCTGTCTGACGAACGGCCATGGACTCCCCAGGGAATGCACTGTTTCTGTGCCAAGACGGTGGTGCAGCGCACACAGCCAGTGCCTTCAGGAGCAGAAGGTCACAGGTTCAAGTCCCAGCTGGGGCTCCTGCCATCCCAGTCCCCACATTTTACCCACCACAAAAATGTCATAATACAGACAGAACCTTTAGTGCAGATAATGTAAACATGTCCAAAACATCTACATTTTATCCTACAGAGCACAGACACCAGAAACATGCACATTACATAGAGCAGAGACCCCAAATGCAGTCCTGGAGGGCCACAAATCATTCACGTATATGCTGTATCTAATAAAGATGTGTGTGCTTCATTTCCATGCGCCGCCTCCATGGTATGCAGATGTATCTCATGCATATTCATTAGGGACAGCAGGAAAACATGAACAGTGTTTGGCCCACCAGGACTGGAGTTGTGGACCTCTGCCCTAGAGCAGTGGCCAACAGGAGCAGAAAGAACCGCACCCACAGGCTCCAATTTCGAAAGCCTCACGGAGAGGCAGGATATCGGGCCTTGCGTACATCTCACAATACTAGTACGTGCATATCTTACCAATGCCACCATAAACCTGGTAATATGGTACACAAATATCAAAAGGTTGCTATGATTACTGGCAGATAGCAATTCCTAAGTTAAGCACAATATGCTCATTGAGCTGTATCATACCAATATCTCTGATGTCTTTGGAGTGTGTTTCAGGTCTGGTTTCTGACAGTGTTCACCAACCTGGGGAGTGACCCCAACAGTATTGCATACCATAGCCATGCCTGCGCTGTGTCCAGGACTGGTGAGTTGGCCTGGACTGCAAAAACTCTCTGTAGTAGCACAATGCTGGCATAGGTGTGGGAGTGTGTGTCTGTCCATCCAGTGTGTGGTGGTTGCAACACCTTACTCAGCCCACACTGTTTGCACTGTGTCCAGTGTTAGCTTGCCAATGTGCATAATGAGGAGCAAGGTACTGTGGGTATAGCTCGGACAGGGTGGCCTGGGCAGGATGTATGAGCACAGGGCATAGGACAATGGCTGGGACATTGTAGTGGCCGGCCATCACCTGCACGGACAGGGTGGCCCCTGCATGTCCTGCTGGGAGGTCACTCTCACCCTGACTGAGCAGTCACCATGGCATGGCTAGGTCCCCCATAGTGCTAATAGCATCTTTTTCAAGTGATATCTATGGACTGCCTTTTTGGGGCCCAATCACTAACCTATCTGCTTGGTGGGTGTGCTGACATCCCGGTTTTGGGTGCACACATTTCATCCAGTAATATGCACTATGGATTAGCTAGCAGACTGTTTGCAGTTAGTATGTGTGAGGCTGGAACACCTTGCAGGGTGCAGCGGCTGCAGATTCACTGTGCTCGCTGCTGGAGAATGTCAGATAGTGGTGGTGGGCAGCTGAGCATTTCCAGGCCTACTGTATGGATGCATACAGAAATGCATGGACTGCCCCCCACCTGAACTGAGGTTGATGGTCACCTCTACCAGCACCATTGCAATGATGTAGAATGTGGATGTGTTGGTGGGAGATCCTGAGCTCCAGATGGCAGTTTGGGTGGTACCACATAATCCGCCTATGGGTCCAAAGAGCCGGTCCGGCCCACCCCACCCCAACCCCAACCCCACCACGTGTTGTGGTGCGCATGCGCAGGTGGGGTGCTGCGTATGCGCAGGTGGTGTGCTGCACAGGTGCGCGTGTTGCGTCGTGTGTGTGTGCCTCATTGGTGACAGTGTAGAACATGGCAACCAGATCCAGGAAGCCTGCCTTCACCACCCGGGAGCTACGCTGCTGGCAGGCAGCACAAGCTGTTTCCAAGTTCATCCAGGTGTCAGGACCAGATGAGGGTCTGGAGGGCGTGGGATCGGCTGACACGGCACTATAATCGTGTGGCTGATTACCCACGTGAGGTAAGTGTATGGGGACAGGTCAGTAGATCCACATATATATATCCAGTGTTGATTGTAGCTGTGCATGCTGATGTGTGTAGGTAGTCTATCTCAGTGATGTGTATCAGGTAAACTCACATGCCATATTGTCTATATATCACATCTGAGTGGTTTGCCCTGTACCCAGGGGGCTAAGGACCTGTTCACAGAGTTCCTGATGCCATCCTGGTGTCATGGCAGCTGCTGCTGTTGATATGTACAACACACCGTAACACAGATAGCCCATAGATCAGACTAAGGAGGGTTTCTAAACATCCTGCTGGTATGATGGGGTCTGCAGTTGCAGGGTAAAACATCTGCCCCACCCCCAGGGGCTGTGAAACGTGCCCAAAATGGTATGTTAGTCCCATTGGTGATATGCGTGTGTGTGACCCAGCAGTCTAAAACATCTGCCCTACCCCCACTTGGCCAGAAAGTACAGAAATGTGGGTCCCCAGCAACCCTGCTGGTATGGAATATGCTGCTGTTGCTGTTTCCATCAATCACCTACCCCAGGAATCCTGAGAGCCCATCAAAGTGGGCTTTCACTCACCCTGGTGATATGGTCCTGTGTGCCTAGACAGTTCTATACATTCTCCCTATCCCCAGGAGCCCTGAGAGCCCATCAAAGTGGGCTGTCAGGCACCCTGGTGATATGGTCCTGTGTGTCTAGACAGTTGAATACATTCTCCCTATCCCCAGGAGCCCTGAGAGCCCATCAAAGTGGGCTATCACTCACCCTGGTGATATGGTCCTGTGTGCCTAGACAGTTCTATACATTCTCCCTATCCCCAGGAGTCCTGAGAGCCCATCAAAGTGGGCTATCACTCACCCTGGTGATATGGTCCTGTGTGCCTAGACAGTTCTATACATTCTCCCTATCCCCAGGAGTCCTGAGAGCCCATCAAAGTGGGCTGTCACTCACCCTGGTGATATGGTCCTGTGTGCCTAGACAGTTCTATACATTCTCCCTATCCCCAGGAGTCCTGAGAGCCCATCAAAGTGTGCTGTCACTCACCCTGGTAATATGGTCCTGTGTGCCTAAACAGTTCAATACATTCTCCCTATCAACAGGAGTCCTGAGACCTGAGTAAGGGTACTGTCAGTCACCCTGTTGCTATGGTGTATGGAGCTGATGATGTGTGCTAGGACACCCAACCCCCAGGGGGCCAGAGACCTGATTGCAATGGTGGGTATGTCATTCAGATATTGTGCTAGGTTATGGCAGGTAGGTTGCACATCTCCCTAGTCTGTGAGGTCAGCACCTCATCACACACGTCTTTGATGTATCCAGATGGTATGCTAGGTGCAGATGTGGATGTGTGTAACAGCACCCCACCCCCATGAGCTATGAGATCTGATTACAAAGGCCTGTAACAGAGCCATGTCCCCAGAACTGTATGCTGAGTCAGGTCACACATCTGCCCACTTGCTACAAATCCCACACCTTGTTGCAGATGAACATTACTGATGGTGTTGGAAGGATACATGCACCTGTTGTGGTTGCACAGCACAGACAGAAACCCTGACATGAGCACAGGTGGCAATAGCCTATTCTGGTGCAATGGCCCCTGCCCCTGGTGTTGGCAACCACACCTGCCGTAAGCATATAAGGCCCATGTCATAGGAACATAACAACATAAGATAGCCCATACTGGGTCACACACCCTCGTCCTTCACGCCCAGTATGCTCTTTGCAACAGTGGCCAAACTAGGTTATACGTACCTAGCAGTATCCCCAAGAGAGACACGTTACACAATGCTTGTAGTGAGTCAAGCATTGCTATCCTGGGCCTCGTAGAAACCCAAATGTCATGGTAGTGGCCCCTGGCAAGGTAAATAGGGCCACCCACACAATGTTCCATGTATGGACACAGCACCCATGTTTGTTAGGATATCATGTTGCCAGTGGGGTTGGGTCCGAGGATGTGTGTAGATCATGACAACACAAATGTGTTCACCAGACCATATATGGGGTTAGGGGGGTTACCCTGGACACCATCATTGGCAATCCAAATGTGGCATGGTCATGCAATGTCATGCAAGGGGGCCACAGGGGACTGGAATGATGTGTTCAGGGTGCCAGGCACACTGCACATAGGTGTCACTGCACACATGTCCAGAGACACAGCTATGCATGCAGGTGGCACTGGAAGCAGGTAATCGCCTGGAACAAGCAGGAAGTAGTCCTCACATGGGGTATCATCGGTACCGACGGAGCCTGCATGGGAACGCTCTCCAGTGTCCAATAGGAAAGCTATTGGAAGCACCCCACAGCGCCTGTGTGCTGCCATCTTGTCTTTCCCAAATGGCTCTCTCCAGTTTATTGTTTTCCACAGAGCCAGCAGGTCATTGTTCCTGTCATTGCTGAAAAACAGCTATTGCAGTGCCACTCCTGTGGCAGTGTCTGCCTGTTTTTCTTTACTGGTACCACTGGTCTTGTAATTTCTTTTCAAAAAGGTCAGATTCCCTCACACAAACAAACCTTTTTAACAAAAGAGCCAAAATCCCCTTTGTAGGTCTCCCCCGGTTTGGCATTAGGCCCTAATCCCTCCTCCATCATGGAATAGCACTCCTCGGCTGCAGAAAATATGCTGATAATGTGCCGGCACCTTCTCAGTCACTGACAACCATGATTGGTGTCGCAAATGCTAATGGCCAGATCAATGCATGTCTGAATGTTTGGCCTGTGGGATGTTATCCAAGAGTGGTTGGCAGAACAGAGCAGCCAAGCTCGGTACCCTCTTTCCCTCCAACGTGGCCTCGGTGGCAGCCATGTCGTCAAGGGCTTCCTCTTCCTCCCGTGGATCTCAGGTAACCAAACACAAATCTGTCCGTTCCTCAAAGGGTAGATCCCCCTCCAAATATCGGACTGCCACTGGCATTGCCCTTGAGGAGCACGCTCCGGGCAAATAGCCCCAGTGGGAGTCCCTGGCCTCCAAAGCCACTTTGGGACTCCATGAAGTTCTGGAGGCCTCAACCTGGTCCGACCACTGGTGCTATGCTCTGGGGTCCTGGCTTTGGCCAGTACTCATACACAGACATCGGCAGTGTTGATTGACCAGAGGATCGTGGCCATCAAACGCAGTCTGGCAGCTCTCCTTGCAGCATCAAAGAGCTTGGTTCCACCCCAGACCCTGCAAAGTCCAGCACCGGTATGTGCAGCAATTGCAGGACTGGCATCGGCAACTGCACCATTGGTGCTGATGAGTATCGGTATCCACACACCGGTACCGTGTCACTCCGATACTGAGGCCAATTGGTACCGATACCTCACTTTACCTGAGCCTCCGTAGAGAAGATACATCCAATCTCCTGAGGGGTCTGATGACTCTGACAGCTCAGAGAATAACGATGTACCTCTCCAGGACAAGCCTGCCTCTCCCAAGAGGAGATTGTCCCCTCCTCAGGATATGTCCTTCCTTGATCTCCACACACATGTAGTTAAGGGCCTCTCCATTTCTTTAGTAACTCAATGTGAGCACAGGCCACGGGAGCCAGAGATTCACCAATATCACCAAACTCCAAAGGAGGCAGACATCCTGCCAATACATCAGATCTTAAGGAATCCTCTTTTGAGAATGTGGGAGATTCCTCTTACCACCTCTCCACATTCTCACATGTGCCTACTATGTATCGTGTGCCTCCATCCCCTGGTTTGCAGAAAGGACACCTCCCTGATCACTCCATCATGGTGGAGTCTACTATGAGGAGAATTAACGTTACAAACAACATGCCACCAACCCTCCTGGTAGGGAGTGTAAGACATAGATGCCTTTGGTCACTGTGTCATCCAAACATCCATGCTTTCAGGCAGGACAGGTTCCTATATCATGTACATGGGAATGTTCCTGACGGAGGTCACACGAGATCTACAACTGGTAAGTCCACATCTCCCAGATCACAGAGGTCATGACTATGTAGCACCTGTCAAGCATGCCCAGAACATTTCAAAAGTTGTGAACATGGCAGCTTTTGACTGTTTTTCATGCATAGGCAGAGTCTCTGCCCATTGCTATTGGGGCAAGGAAACTGGCTGGCTGCAAGCCTCTCACCTGGAACACTGGGTACAGGGATATAAATCTGGCCAACACCCCCTGTAGTGGTGAAAACGTTTTTGGAAGAACCGGCAGGACAATTCTACCTTGACAAGGCTTTCAAATATTGTAGATCCTGCAAAGATGAGAGCCTTAAAAAGACTTTCCTCTCCAAAAAGAAAGGATACTATCAGTCCTATGCTCAGCAAGGACAACCTGCAGTACAAGCTGCTAGAAAGGGTCAACCATCTACTAAGCAGAGAAAGCCGAGAGCTACTCTGGCCTCAGCAGACCCAGCAGCCTCAGCCCCCACAGGGCCTTTGACTCCGTGATGGAGTACCTGCCCTTCCTGGCCCTCCAGGGAACGCAACCGTCAACAATCCCAGGAAGATTAGGTCACCTCATCCACAGATGGAGGCAAATTTATTTATTTATTTATTTTGTCACATTCTTTTATACCCGCGCTATTAAAATCAGTGCGGTGTACCATAGAACAATAACATACTTCAACAATGCATACAGGCAAACATTGAGTTTTACATTGGGGGGGACAGGGAACTCCAACCAATGGGACAACCGGGGAACTAATGTACAGATTACTTTAATGGTATATACAAGACATCAAGCTCGATTGGATGTTACAAGGTGGTCCGTAAATAAGACGATAGAGAAAAGGTTGACCACCTAGCCCTTTTCGGTTTTATTGAGGTGGTAGATTTTGTTAGTGTCTAGGTTGACATTCTGGGTAGCCATTTTTTGAACCAGTGGTGGAATTTCAATGGCTTTTCTGCAATAGGATTCGGGTTTTTTGATAGGCACGGATTTCATGGGTAGAGCATTCCAGTTTAAAGGAGCAAATAAGGAGAAGGGCCCTGTTGGAGGTGGCCTTAGTGCACTTTCGTTACTTATCTTTGGGACAATTAAGGTGTGTCATTGAAGTGGTTCTCCTTTTTCTGTTTTCCAGGGTGCCATGGGATAAGCT